>AP025058.1:15242025-15602945 GCA_036186865.1 Eustoma russellianum | reverse complement strand
AAGCTGCCACCGTGTGAAATCCATAAACAGCAGTGAACCAGAACTGTTCACCCCCATGCCAACCATGATAGTTTAAAAGAACAGTTTTGTTGGCCAGGCCGCGTATCCTCCAAAGCAATGATAGAGTCCTTCCAAAAAAACCAAATGTGGTAATCACAAACTTATTTTGCTCGAGAAAAACCAAAACGCAAACGGTACGATACCAAATTGGCAATCCTTGATTTAGGTTCGATGATTAATAATGCATGCAATTTGTACCGTCGAATTAATGAGTGTATTCTAGTTTCTGAGGTACGAATACCTCTAACATTCCATATCAACATGTTTATTGATCTAATGGATCAAAAGAATTAAAGAGTTGTGTTGCACTTGACCTGGTTATTCGTGGTGAAGATGTGACTGCATGTGCAGGGCGACGCAGTAACCTTGGCGGAGAGGGTATCGTGATTAGGTCAGTAGATGGAGCAACTGGATCAGTGGCTATTTCAGCAGCCAAAACATTTGCTTGCTCTCGGCTAGTATCCAAATATACTGCTTGATAAATATTTGCCATAGCATCTAATATATTCCTATCGTCTGTGTCCCAACGGAGGTCTTTGAAAGGTACAATTTCACTATCCGAAAAGGATGAAATGTCCTGTTGTTGTGCCAGATCTCGAATAATGCAATCGTCCACTCCTTTGAGTCGTGATATATCTGTTGAGTTGGAGACCTGAGCATGCTGACAAATATCTGGTGATAGATTTTCTGTTGACGGCAAAAACGTAGGAGATGTGACCTTTGTAGGGTTTTACTGATATGCAGATGGCTGGGTTGCAGGTTTCGTGGTACTGCGGATTTCATGCGCACAGACGTTGGAGGAGGGTTTTTCTTGGGGGTCCATCGTGTTGTTTTCTCTTTGATCTTTTGAGGCGGTGGTTTTGCCAAGCGCTTTGTTGTAGGATTCGCTGTACTGTCTTTGCCGCAATCTTCAGTCATATGGCCTAGACAAAAACAGCCGCCACAGTATGAAGGCAAATCTTCATATTTCACAGGTTGTGTAATAATCTTTAATGGCCCTTGAATGAAAACCCGCTGTGGCAATTCCTTGGAAACATCCAGTTCAACACACAACCTTGCCACCTAGGGTCTAGATACCGTCGTGGTTGAGGCGTCCATCTTCATGGGGTTGCCAATCATATTTGCAATCTGAAAAAGGGCATCTTTTCGATGATAGTGAATGGGGAGGCCTGGAAAAGACACCCATATTGGAACAATTGGTATTTCAATGGAGGGATCATAGTCCGGTGTCCATTTTGTAACCTTCATATGCTTGCCGGAAATAGTCCAACTTTGACGTGAGAAACATCGTAGGTAATCTTGTTCATGATCAAAGTGTAAAAGGACATGCTTTGTGTCCAAAAGTCCGATCTTTACAGATCCTGTAAAGCCAATGCGATCCACCGCTAATCTAATTGTTGCCAATGACGGCCTACCATACCAAAAAGTGCCAACCAATTACACTGTTCATTACAATGGACATTTGTATTATCGGTTGTCTACGCAAAACATATGCCACTCCAGCGACGACCTCTTTGGCGTTCTTTATGTGACTTTGCTGACTCATGTCAGCTGCCCTGGTTGGTAGGTGGTGATTTTAACACTTTTCGTACAATCGAGGATCATAGTGGCCGTTCAGTTCCGTCTTTAGCAGTATTACAAGACTTTAATGACTGTCTAGAACGCTGCTCCCTCATGGCGCCCCCGCACCAAGGTTCTAGATTCACTTGGGCATACGGCAGAGGTCTTGGTCGTATACGTCGTAGATTGGATTGGCTTTTTCTAAATTCTGCCTTTCAGGATGGGTTCGCGGATATACAGTTGTCGCATCTACCGAAGGTTACCTCTAATCACATGCCATTACTTCTTTTATGTAGACACAGTGTGTCATCTAGCAAACATGTATTTCGATTTCTGGACTCCTGGTTACATCATTCAGACTTTCACTCTTATATGCAGCAGGCATGGTTATCATATCCCACTACTGGAGGCATGAGCGGTTTCTATAATAAGTTGTTTTCTTTCAAAAAAGATATCCAACGGTGGAATAAGGACATCTTCGGCAACATTTTTAACACGTTAAAACATGCAGAGGATCAACTCAATCATGCAGAGGCTGCTTTGGATGCACATCCGACTGTGGAAGCGAGAGAGGCATACCATAGATCCAAGGCTGAGTATCTTCGCGCTTCCAATTCAGAATTGCAATTTTGGAAGCAAAAAGCTCGGGTTAAATGGCTCAAGGATGGTGATGCGAATACACAATACTTTCATTCTATTGTCAAAGGGAAGCGAGCACACTTGCGCATTCAACACATCCGCAATGCCGAAGGCCAACTTTTAACAAATCCGAGTGACATCATGGCTGCAGCAGTCACTTTCTATACAGATTTATTTGCCCAGGCGCCAACGCAGAATCATTCTACTATACTTTCGTACATTCCTCAGCTGGTAACTGATGCAGATAATATTCTCCTGACGCAGCTCCCTACTGAGACTGAAGTTAAGGAGGCAGTGTGGCATTTGGATCCGCATAGCGCTGCCGGCCCGGATGGGTTCCATGGTATGTTTTATCGTTCATGCTGGTCTATCATACATTCTGATGTTGTTAAGGCTGTGCAGGAGTTTTTTCTGGGTATTCCACAGCCGCCGGTTATGGCTAGTGCATTAATTACTCTGATACCAAGACGCAATCCCCACAGACGTTCGGTGATTTTCGGCCTATCTGTCTAACGAATTTTCTGAGTAAGGTCTGCACCCATATTATAGCCACACGTTTGGGAATGCTGCTATCGAAATTGATTTCACTAGAGCAAACAGGATTCCTACCAGGTCATGATATTTCTACTCAGGTTTTATTGGCAAGAGAAATGGTCCATATGTTGGACAGTGGTGCATCATATTTATGCCTGAAATTGGATATGATGAAGGCCTTTGATAGGGTAAGTTGGGATTATTTAGAGCATCTTTTGCTGCAGTTTGGTTTCTCTGGCTTTTTCTCTTGGCTTATCCTAAACCATTTGTGCGCTACTACCTTATCGGTTTTGATCAATGGAGAGCCATCGTCTAAGTTCCGCCCATATCGAGGTGTCAAACAGGGAGATCCTCTGTCTCCTTTGCTTTTCATTCTGGCATCGGAAGGTTTCAGCAGAGGGCTAACATCATTAGTAGCGGCGGGTTATATAAAGCCATTTCGTTTGGGCCGTATTCCTTTCGCAATAACACATTTAGCTTATGCGGATGACCTCCTGATTTTCCTGCAAGGAACACAGCGGAACCTACGTCATTTTCACAAATTCTTAACGGAGTATGAAACTGCTTCAGGGCAAAAGGTTAACTTTCAAAAGAGTAGTCTCATACCATCGGCGTGTCTTCCGCCCCGTCGAGTGTGCATATTACAAGACATACTGGGCATGCGACTCTTCTTTACCGTTTAAATATCTTGGTTCCTATCTTCACAAGGGAATAAATTGATCACGTTTTTGTTCTACACTGCTACAGCATTTTGATGATCGATTAAATGGTTGGCATTCCCGCCTTCTTTCATCAGCGGGTCGTTTAGATTTATTGTGTTCAGTACTTTCTTCGCTCCCTCTCCATGTCATGGCTACAGGAGGATTGCCAAAATCGGTCATTAAAATGATACACAGGAAGATGGCCACTTTTTACTGGGGCAAACGACATCATTGGGTGGCTTGGTCAAAAATCACCTTGCCTGTTGAGGAAGGAGGCTTGGGACTACGGGATCTTCACAAGCTGCAGCAGGCTTATCGCTGCAGAATATGGTGGCTTTATCATAAACATGACACTTTGTGGAGTCGGTATATGCATGCTAAATATGGCCGTCGAGGAGATTTTCGGCCACGTCTACCGGATTCACAGGTTTAGAAACTAATTTGTCGTATCCATGATGTATGTACTTCGCAAACAGTAGGTGTGGTCACTCATCTTACATGGCGGCCAACACCCTTGGGTGAATTCACGCTAAAATCAGCCTATGATATTGTCGCCCATCTGGGCCAACGATACTCTCAGCTAAGTTCATTTGGTTCAAGCACCATTCGCCCACCATTAAATCCTGCTTTGGCGTTTATTTCACTCAGCACTGCCATTTGAAGATTACATTGACACTTATTCTGCGGCTCGTCCAACGCAGTGCCCTTTCTGTAAGCAACACTCTGCCACAGTAGATCATGTTTTCCTGTATTGTCAGCCAATTAGGCTATTATGGACTTTCTTCGCGACGGAGTTGCATGGCGTCAACCTCACTACTATGACTTTGCGCCAATATCTACTATCTTGGTGGTATCGCTCCTCATATTCTTCCATCCTTGGGGTTCTTAAAATCGTTGTCCCGGGTATCCTAGTGCATAATATATGGTGCTGCTACGCTAGTTTAGTGTATGGGAACACTACATCCTTTTCTTTATCGGCACTTCGGAACACTATCCACTTTGACATTGATATGTGGATTCATACACTCCATGGTTCCAAACTTGCTGCAGGACCAAATGCGTCTTTGTCTTGGATTCCAAAGATTCGATCTCCACGCCACAAGGTAATCAGATGGCATACTCCACCATCAGGCCGATTTAAAATTAATGTTGATACAGCCGTTGGACGGCAATATGCGGCGGGTGGAGTCATACGGCGTGACCACCACGGCGTCTGTGTGCGCGCTCTATCATTTTTCTTACCCCAATGCACGCCGCTAATGGCTGAAATTCAGGCTACCTTATTTGGATTGCTCTATTTTCTTCATTTATATCGGACATTAATCATCGAGACAGACTGTGCGCAAATGCTGCTGCGCCTACAACAACAACGGCCTATTTTTGGCAACTATCATCTCCGGCTCTTACACACATTGATTAATTGTCATCGCTTGGAAGTCACGCATATCTATCGCGAAGCCAACATGCCGGCACATTATCTTGCTCAGTACGCCATGACATCCCCGATCACATGCTTTTTCACTAGCAACAGTCTACCACCCATGGTTTGCGCCTCTGTCGCTTTGGATCTCACGTCAGCAACATTACGCATTCATTGATGTTTACATCTTTCAAATGGATTGGCGCACTATACTCTCTTCTGCCTGTGCTCATGTGAGTACAGGCACACTCGGTATGTTTCTCCCGCTTCTTCATGCCATCTCCTATCGATTACTATCTATTGATGCACCCTTTGTTTTATTTTCTACATGGAATGTAATTTGTTGTGGATGGATGATTTTCATTGCCTCTGGCGAGTGTCTACACTACCAAGTCTTCCATATGGATTGGCATACACTTGCATTCGCTTCATGTGCTTTTCTAAGCGCAGGCAGCTTCGGTGAGCTTCGCATCTTATTGATTTATCAGACTCTTATACATTTTGTGCTTCTGCTTGATGCCTTTTTATGTATCTTTGATGCATGGCCATATACAATCTTCAAACTCAAACTGGTCACGCTGCTGCTCCACTGGTCTTCCTTATGGATTGGCGCTCATTTCATTCCTCTGCTTGTACTTCGGACAGTACAGGCAGGCCTGGTATGCGCTGTTTTCACTGGCTTGGCTACATTTACTTATGCATTGTTCGGCTGTATCACATATTCTCCTGTTTTTGCGATGCATGTACGACCACAAAATTTCTCTTGGCTAATCACGGGCACGAGGCTGCTGAAAGTTCTGCGGACGGCGTTCGGATGATCCTCGGGCAACAATATCTCCTGCTTCAAGTGTCTCACATAAGCATTACTATTTTCTCATTATTCTATTGTAAAGCGTCTCAACATTCCAAGAGTATAAATATGTACGCTTTTTCCTTCGCCAAGGTTTTATCCACAAGGGTGGTTTTACTTGGCAAGGTTTTAATGCGGCATATATATATCTCTTGGCTGTTGAAACTTCACATTTCTATTTTCCGTTATACTTTCTTCATGTAATAAGGTTTTCCTCCGCCAAAAGTGAGGCATAATTAATAAATCGCTTTTTAATAAATAATATATATATATATATATATATATATATATATATCCCATTTTAACATATACACAAATGCATATATTTTTTAAGTGAAGGACGGACGCTACCGTCTAGATATTTTATTAATATATAAACCCTCACTTGTAGTGGAGGAATACCATGGTTACATAGACACTCCTATCTATGGCAGGAGACTCTCCAAAACTAAACAAAATAATAAGAAAATATGCTTAGAAATCGTAAAATACAAGAGCGCAATAAACTATAGAATGAAAAATCATCAGTAAACCCTCTAATCTTGATCGAAAGTAGCGAATATTGGGCCTGGCAGTGGAGAAACTCAGCTCTTTCTTCGATGTAGGAGGGCAATGTCTCTGATATATGGTGTACCTCGAATAAACAGACATGTAACTCGTTACATATGTGAGCTGGCTGCTTAATCCAAAATCAAGAGGAAAGGTAAAGGAGAAGTGAATACCCAGGTTAAACATAACTATCATAGTTACGGAAAACAATAAATAAAAAATAGCCCCATAGGTATCCATCCTCGAACAGTTTGCACTAGTCCCATTGTATTGGAGTTTTAATCTCAGCACAAAGATAAATACGACATCAGAAGTATGAGAAACTGTGATTTGCATAAGAAATAAGTATAACAGAAAACATACCCGACCGGCTGCATCAAATGGATGTAGGTGTGATATTTGAAAAGTGATGTCTCTCTGAGGATATTACGTGCAAATGTACCGGGTAAGAATATTTGTATGTAAACTACCACGTGCCAGTGGCAGAAGATCCTGAAGACTGTTAAATGGTGTGTGTACTCGCATCAATCCATTGTGCCAGATAGTGTGCTACTGAATTATCCTCGCAGGGTACAAATGAAACAGAGGCTCGCATGAGTCTCAGAAAAAGCATCAGACGAATGTAATACATGCCCAATCAATTTGACAGTGCTGGAGACTCAAGTAAATGTAACAGCGAAGGCAGTCGATCTCAATATGTATATCAAAGTAAACTGTTGTCACAAAAAGAGAATGGAGAATAGCATAGCTTGGAGTTCTGCATGCAATGGCGGCAATATCGGGGCGGGAAATAGATGGCTTTTATCAGCTGACCAGCATCATTACGTAGTATAGCTCCTGCAGCTGCTCCTCTTCTTCCTACCACGACATCTATATTAAGCTTTAACTTACTCGTGGGCGGCAATCTCCATCTAACGACTTGGATGCGCCTAGAGCGTATAGGCAACGAATAATGAGCATCTAATAAAGGTTGTAGCGTAGCTGCGAACTTACTTCCAGAGATAGAGGAATACCATGAAAATATTCCAATCCGAATGCGCTCTCTAAGCCGAGATAATGAAAAGTTGTCTTCCCCAAACTATATCAATGCATACTTTTTCCAGATGTTCCAGGACGTAAGCAATGGAACCACTGCGGAAAGCTGGCATGTCATAGTTGTTCTACTTACCTGACGCCACCAGCTGCGTAAATACCACTTGAAATTTAATTCTGTCAAAATCGGGCCGCTGAAAACTAGAGCTAGATGATCCCATATGGTCCGAATTATTGGACAAGTAAAAAATGTGATTCTGTTTCGCCGACACACTTCGACAAAAGACACAAGTAGGAAACGCGACAAGCCAAGCGCATGTATTCTCCGGCATAGGAAGTGCATTATACCATAGTCTCCATAAAAACACTTGTCCCTGAGTTGGCGTACCCTTCCACTAAATATATCTTGCCTACAAAAATTGTAGGCCTTGTGTACGACAGGCTTCATATGCACTTCGAAGAGTAAATTGCCCATGTACATCAGTAGTGCAAGCAAGGCCGTCCTGTGTTTTTGCACATGCATGGCACAAAATTAATCAATACGATATATTCGCTTCCAATCAGCAGAATCATAAATAAATGCCTAGAGGACAGAACGCATCCCATATTTTGGGCAAGATATTTTGCCCAAATCGAGTTGGTCGTCCGATATGTCCACCACAACTTACAATCATATGCTTTTTGCAATGCAGAGAGACAGCGAATTCCTAAACCACCTTCTGTCTTCGGAACATATTGAAGACCAAGCTCTCCAAGATGATGCTTCCGCCAAAGGAATTGTGACATCTTCCGATTAAGTTCCACAATGAAGCTTTTAGGAAGATGTGTTGTCGCCATTAGATGCAGAGGCATAGCAGAGAGGACTGATTGAATAAGTGTCGACCTACCAACGGTACTGAGGAGCCTTTGCGACCAACTCGTTAGTCTGGAATCAAAATGATCAAGTAATACGGTACAATATTGTGCTCGATTTATGCCTTTAAAAAGATATGATCCCAAGTACTTTATGGGTAGAGCTGAAATCTGCATGTTCAAGATCGATACCACCCTTTGCGCTGAAACATTAGCACCGATGACTAATTGACTTTTGTGATAGTTTACTAATTGTCTCGATGCCCGCTGGTATTGCTCCAAGAATGTTTTAAAATTTTGTAGATTGCCAGTTGAACCATTCAGAAAAATCAACAAGTCATCCGCAAAACCAATGTGTAATTACTGGAGATAATTCAAGTGAGGGAAACTTACCAAAATTAAGAAATCTGATTTGGTATCTCAAGGGGGCTGAATGGCGTTTTAATGGAGGCAATGGATGCACAAGGCAAGTTCTAGAATGATGGTTAATAATGCAATAATTGGTGATTGAGACAATAATTGATGATTTGCCAAGAGAAGGGAACTTACCTAAATTAACAAAATTCAGCTTCTTGCATAACAAAGGAAGGAGGCGCCAACATGGGGTCTTCCCAAGAAACCCTAGCCGTTTTTATGAGAGTGTTTTACAAGACTTGTAATCATATAAATAGATCACTTAGCATTTCTTTGAGGAGTTAGACTATTTTTCATCTTTGAACTACAAACCCTACGGTTTTATGTTATCTTTTGTTCTTGAGTTTCTTGAATAAAAGTTTGTGTTTTTCCTTTGGTTTACACATATCTAAATCAAGGCTAGACCCAATTAAGGATTGTGTGTTCCTTGTTGGTGATCCACAATCCAAGGATTAGGAGTGACTGGTTGGATTGAGCGGATTGAAACACATAACCAAACGAATTTGGAGGCTTGAAAGGAAGGTGGTTGCTTGGCACCATTGTCCATCACATTCAAGGCTTGAGGGACGTTTGGAGAGTGAAGAAAGATCGGGACAACATTAACATACGAACCATATTCGTATCAAGTGGTATCAGAGCTCTCGTTTATCTTCATCTCAATTATCTTTTCTTGTGTCGTTTTGTGTTATTCTTAGTATACTCAATCATTCAAAAAAAAAAAAACGTCTCTAGTCAAAAAAAAAATTGATCTTTTACTTCATTTCATCAAAAACAAAAACAAAGATCTCATCTTTAACACACTTAATCATAGGATCATTGTTGTTTGCATTGAATAGGATTTAACTCCACCTAAAATCAGTCCAAGGCCTAAAAGAAGCTACCTTTGAGTCAAATACCTTGTTGTTATCGAAGCTTTTAATTAAATTTGCTTGTGTGATATTGAATACAAGTTGTTTGTTTTGGTTGTATTGGTATCCAAGGAAAATCTGTTTTCTACTACACATCCATACAAACACAAAAAGGATCATCTTTCAAGATATACCAACTGATTCTCGCAAAACAAACAAAGGTTGCATCAAGGCTGCTTTGAACGTCAAAAAAAAAAAAAGAAAGGAAAAGAAAACGTGCACAAAACCAACAAAAGAAGTGCACAAAGAAAGGAAGAGAAAAGAAGTTCCTTTTGTACAAAAGTTCCATCTTTTTGCATCTACATCCAAGTTGACAAAAGCAAAACAAAACCGTGTGTTTGCCCCAAAACAAACACATAAAACCTTCAATTCCACCTTGGATACACATTCATACTATCAATCAAAGAACTTGCATTTGATATTGCATAAGTTGGTTTAATTAAAGATTGCCCAGGACAACCCCTAGCAATTCTTTGGTTCACCAACTACATCACTTTTGGTTTCTTGTTTCTTTGAATCATAGTTATTAAGTGTGTTTAAAATTGTGCTCTAAACTTCTTGAAGCTGTTTTACCACTTGTTGATCAATTGGTGTTTTTGAAGACAAAAGAAGCTTGCAAGGACAGAAAACAAAACAGATTGTGGTTAGCCAATTTGGGACTTGCCTTAAGAGGTTCTAGCTCAAGATTGGCCAAGGAAAAACACTTGAACAATTGAGAGAAAACAAGGGAGGAAAAAAAAGGCCAAACAGATTTTCGTTTTCCTTTTTGTTTTCACTAACAACTCCTTTGTTTCTTGTGTTAGTTTTTCTTTTCTTGTTTGTGAAAGCGTTTCAGGTTGCCATGGAGGGGTCAAACAGTACCCAAGGAGGAGGAGACAAAGTGGAATTTTCATGGAAAAGATGGCACAAATGCTTAGTACCATGCAATCTAGGTTGGATGAGTGGGAAGCAAGGATGACATCCACACCCCCTACCCAAGAACAGCCCCCCATCAAAACCAAGGCCAAACATCCCGTGGAACTGAACCTAAGGGTCCACAAGCATGGGAGGTAGAGGAGGAGCAAGGGGTAGAGGAGATAGGAGACACGGAGTGAGACCACAACCTGTTAGGGAGGAATGGAATGACTACTATGAAGAGGAAGAGGTTGAGGAGGTATACCCAAGACCTCAAGGCCGAATACAACCTAGGAGGTATGTACCCCAAGAGGATGATTATTTGAAAACCAAAATAAACATTCCACCCTTTTATGGTAAAAGTGACCCTGAAGCTTACATTGAGTGGGAGAGAAAAGTTGACATGATCTTTTCCTATACCAACTATACCGAGTTGCAAAAAGTGAGATATGCAAGTATAGAGTTCTTGGAATATGCCTTGATTTGGTGGGACCAAACTCAAAGTATAAGAAGAAGGACTAGACAACCCACAATTGGAACTTGGGATGAGATGAAATATGAGATGAGAAAGAAATTCATTCCAGAATCTTACGAGAGATCCATGTTCCAAAAGTTGCAATGCCTAACTCAAGGAAATAAAAGTGTGGATGAATACTTTAAGGAGAGTTAGAGAGTTTGTTGATAAAAACCGATACTGAAGAACTGAGGAGGCAACCATGGCTCGGTTTTTGGGAGGTCTTAATAAGGAGATTGGGTTTCAACTTGAACTCACTACCTATGTTGATCTAAATTCCATGGTTCACAAAGCTGAGAAAATTGAGCGGCAATTAAAGGTACGTTCTTCTACTAGTGGATTTGGTTTTAGAACTAATGCTTCTTCTTTTTCTAAAGTGCAGCCTAGGTCTAATGGCAATGGAGGAGCACGGCCAAGTTCAAACATCGGCCAAAACCCTAACACTCCAAAAACCACACTTCACTCAAAGGACCAACGGTGCAAATCTAGGTCAAAATGAAAAGCAAAGGCAAGCAACCGCAAACCCTCCAAGGACAAGGGAGATTGAGTGTTTTAAATGTAGAGGGAGAGGCATTATGCAAGGGACTGCCCTAATGCCAAGAAAGTGTTGTACCTTGAGGAAACAAATGAATTCTATTCAGAAGAGGAGGAAGAAGAAGCCACAAAGGAAGAATACCAAGAGGACTCAGCTGAGGAGATAAAGAGTGATGAAGAGGGTGCATATAAGGACTTTCTTGTGGTAAGAAAAGCCTTAAGTGCACACATGAAGGAGGAAGAAGAAAACTTGCAAAGGGAGAACATTTTCCACATCCATTGTTTGGTAAAAGGCAAAACTTGCACTTTAATTATTGATAGTGGTGTGCTAATGTTGCAAGTATTGAACTTGTTAGAAAGCTAGATTTACCTATGATTGATCATTCCCATCCCTATAGGTTATCTTGGCTAAATGATTGTGGTGAGATTCATGTGTCTAAACAAGTTCTGATTTCTTTATCTATTGGCGGCTACAAAGATGAAATTTTGTGTGATGTAGCTCCTATGCATGCTAGTCATATTTTGTTAGGTAGACCTTGGCAATTTGACAAGCATGTTATTTATGATGGTAGATTGAACATGTATGCTTTTATTTAATGGCAAAAAGTTTAAGTTGCATGCATTGTCTCCACATAAAGTTTATGAGGATGCTAAGAGGATGAAAAGAACCATTCAGATCCTAAGGAAAAGGAGGCTGAAAAAAGGTTCTTAGAGGTTCTTAAAAAGGAGAGAAGAAGCCTTTTGGAGGCCACAAACTCCTCGGCCAAGGGTACACAACCCACGGCCCAAATCAGTCCACCCTCACCCACGGTTCAAACACTTTCACAAGCATCCACCCACAAATTTCACGTCCACCTAAGAAGCATGCTTTCTTTGCAAAATCTCGTGAAGTTACACATGCATTGTATGATAATAAAACTGTTTTGGTGATGCTTTACAAAGATAGTGTTGCATGCTTGTTTTCTAAGAATGACTTACCATCTACCTTGCCTAGTGGTGTTGTTTCTTTGTTGGAAGAATTTGCAGATTTGTTTCCCGAGGAGGAACCACATGGGTTGCCACCTTTAAGAGGGATTGAGCACCACATTGACTTTATTCCAGGGGCTGTCCTACCTAATAGGCCAGCTTATAGAGCCAATCCGGAGGAAACAAAGGAGATACAAAGGCAAGTGGAGGATCTCTTGGCCAAAGAGAAGGTAAGGGAAAGTATGAGTCCAAGTGCAGTGCCAGTCATCCTTGTTCCAAAAAAAGATGGCACTTGGAGGATGTGTACAGATTGTAGGGCCATCAACAAAATCACTGTAAAGTATAGGTATCCCATTCCTAGACTTGATGATATGCTTGATATGTTGCATGGTTCACAATGGTATACGAAAATTGATTTGAAAAGTGGTTATTTTCAAGTGAGGATAAGAGAGGGTGATGAATGGAAAACAGCTTTTAAAACTAAATTTGGATTGTATGAATGGTTAGTTATGCCTTTTGGGTTAACTAATGCACCTAGTACATTCATGAGGCTAATGAATGAAGTTTTGAGAGCTTTTATTGGGAAGTTTGTTGTGGTTTATTTTGATGACATCTTGATCTATTCTAAGACCTTAGAAGAGCATTTAGATCACATAAGAGCTGTTTTTGAAAAGCTAAGAAAAGAAAAACTTTATGCTAACTTTAAGAAATGTTCTTTTTGTTTGGACAAAGTGTTTTTCTTGGTTTTGTAATCAGTTCTGCAGGGATTGAAATGGATCAAGACAAGGTGAAATCCATCCTTGAATGGCCTACACCAAAGAGTGTGGGAGAAGTGAGGAGCTTTCATGGTTTGGCAGGTTTTTATAGGCGGTTTGTCAAAGACTTTTCAACCGTAGCCGCACCATTGAATGAGATCGTCAAGAAGAGGTTGGATTCCATTGGGGGGAAGCCCAACAAAGGGCGTTTGATGAGCTTAAAAGACGTCTCACTACAGCACCTATCTTGAAGTTGCCAACTTTGATGATACATTTGAGATAGAGTGTGATGCAAGTGGCGGGAATTGGAGCTGTTCTAACCCAAGGTAAGCATCCTATTGCTTATTTTAGTGAAAAGTTGAAAGGTGCTGCATTGAACTATCCTACTTATGATAAGGAGTTGTATGCTTTGGTAAGGTCCTTACAAACTTGGCAACACTACTTGCAACCCAAAGAGTTTGTCATTCATACTGATCATGAAAGTTTGAAGTACCTTAAGAGTCCAGGAAAACTGAATAAGAGGCATGCAAAGTGGGTTGAGTTTATTGAGCAATTTCCTTATGTCATTAAGTATAAGCAAGGAAAAGATAAACATAGTTGCTGATGCTTTGTCTAGAAGGTTATACTTTGATTACTAAGTTGTCTTCACACTTGCTTGGCTTTGAATTTGTTAAGGATTGTATAAGGCTGATTCTGATTTTGCTTCCATTTATGATGCATGTGTTGATTCTCCTTTTGGTAAATTTTATTTGCATGATGGCTATTTGTTTAAGGAGAAACGATTATGCATTCCTAAGGGATCCATGCGTGAATTGTTGGTTAAGGAAGCACATGGGGGCGGGTTAATGGGACACTTTGGAGTTTTTAAAACTTTAGAAACTTTAAAGGAACATTTCTTTTGGCCTCACATGAAATCAGATGTTGCACAGGTTTGTAGTAGTTGCATCACTTGTAGGCAGGCTTAAGTCCAAAACACAACCTCATGGTTTGTACACACCCTTGGACGTACCTAGTGCACCTTGGGAGGACATTTCTATGGACTTTGTTCTTGGCCTTACCTAGATCAAAAGGTGGTAGAGATAGTGTCTTTGTTGTGGTAGACCGATTCTCTAAGATGGCACCACTTTATTGCTTGTCACAAGTAGATGATGCTTCTTACATTGCAAATCTGTTCTTTAAAGAAGTTGTTCGATTGCATGGCATGCCTAAAACAATTGTTAGTGATAGGGACAGTAAATTCTTGAGTCATTTTTGGCGTGTGCTTTGGAGCAAGTTGGGAACTAAGCTTTTGTTTTCTACTACTGCGCATCCACAAACAGATGGCCAAACTGAAGTGGTAAATCGGACCTTGTCACAAATGTTGCGTGCTTTAATCCAAAGCAATCTGAAAAATGGGAAGAATGTTTACCACATATTTGAGTTTGCTTACAATCGGGCTTTCATAGTGGGTCTTTTGTATTCCCCTTTTGAAGTTGTCTATGGTTTTCTACCCCATTTCCCCACTTGATTTGTTGCCTATTCCAATTGATGAGGTACTAGCATGGATGGTAAACAACGAGCTGAAATGATCAAAAGTTGCATGAAAAAGTTAAACTTCAACTTGAACGAAGAATAGACAGTATGCCAAACAAGCTAACAAGCATAGAAAAGATGTTGTGTTTTATCCTGGAGATCTTGTTTGGTTGCATTTAAGGAAGGAACGGTTTCCAAAGGAGAGGAAGTCCAAGCTTATGCCTAGAGGAGATGGACCTTTTAAGGTCATTCAAAAGGTTGGTCCAAATGCTTATGTGCTTGATCTTCCTCCCGACAGGTATGGTTCAGTTTCTAACACCTTCAATGTAAGTGATCTTTCCCCTTTTGAGCATTTTTATCTTGATGATTCGAGGGCGAATCCTTTTGAGGAGGGGGGGATTGATGAGGCTGAGGAGCAGCCCCCTAATGAGGAACTTGCACAAGGTGCCCTTAACCATAAGGGGCCGTTGACAAGGAGCCAAACCAAGAGGATAATGGTTTTCAACTTGGTTTTGATGTTGGCTCTTTTTCTAACCAAACATGTGCAAGATGAACCAATGGATGTTCCTCCTAAATGGGTGCTCATTGTTGAGCTTAAGAACTGATTATCCAATGATAGTCAGTCCGCTTGTTGGTGCCGTTTCTGTGGCTTTTAGTTGTCTTTTCGTTTGCTTCTTTTAAGTTTGTTTAGAATACTTATGTTTGGTGTATGAGTGTGTTTTGTAGGTGTTACAAGTCTTGGATCAAACGTTTTTGAGCTTTGGAAAGGAGGGCTTCTCAGATTTGGACCAAGCTTGTCCATACAAGGCTGTTTGTGATTTTGGGCTTTCAAACGACATTTTGAGTGCATGGAACCAGCTGGACCTTGAAGAAGACTTAATTTAGAGCATCTTCATTGTTTTGGGGTTTTTGTCAAAATCAGTCCACAAAAATAGTTACAAGAGTTGCAAGGAAGAAGTCCAAAACAAGCCCAATTGTGCAAATTAGGGTTTCCGTCTTCTTGAGAGGGTGGCAGCCGCCTAGGCATCATCAAGTGCAATTAAGAGAGCTTCTAGAATGTCATCAATCAGATTGGAATGATGGGAATGAATTATGGAGCCCATAATTGAAGATTTGGAAGCAAATAAGGAGATAATTCAAGTGAGGGAAACTTACCAAAATTAGAAATCTGATTTGGTATCTCAAGGGGGCTGAATGGCGTTTTAATGGAGGCAATGGATGCACAAGGCAAGTTCTAGAATGATGGTTAATAATGCAATAATTGGTGATTGAGACAATAATTGAGGATTTGCCAAGAGAAGGGAACTTACCTAAATTAACAAAATTCAGCTTCTTGCATAACAAAGGAAGGAGGCGCCAACATGGGGTCTTCCAAGAAACCCTAGCCGTTTTTATGAAGTGTTTTACAAGACTTGTAATCATATAAATAGATCACTTAGCATTTCTTTGAGGAGTTAGACTATTTTTCATCTTTGAACTACAAACCCTAGTTTTATGTTATCTTTTGTTCTTGAGTTTCTTGAATAAAAGTTTGTGTTTTTCCTTTGGTTTACACATATCTAAATCAAGGCTAGACCCAATTAAGGATTGTGTGTTCCTTGTTGGTGATCCACAATCCAAGGATTAGGAGTGACTGGTTGGATTGAGCGGATTGAAACACATAACCAAACGAATTTGGAGGCTTGAAAGGAAGGTGGTTGCTTGGCACCATTGTCCATCACATTCAAGGCTTGAAGGACGTTTGGAGAGTGAAGAAAGATCGGGACAACATTAACATACGAACCTTATTCGTATCACTTGAAGCCCTGCAGATTTTCCGCATTAAATAGAGTTGTAGGTCGCCAAGAGAATGCCTCCGATGCTAGAATAAAAAGCAAAGACGAGAAAGGATCTCCTTGCTTCACCCCCCTTGATGGCCAAAAGAAACCTCTGCGTTTGCCATTGATCAAGACCGAACGATGAGTAGCATCCAAGTTGTTAATGATGAGCCTTGCAAACCATGCATGAAAACCAACCTTAGGAGTAATCGTCCAAATATATCCAGGAGACACGATCAAAAGCCTTTGACATGTCTAACTTGATCATCACCCGCCTTCCTCTACTTTTGTGATCTAAAATATTGACCATCTTCTTCGCCATCAAAACTTGTTCTGCAATTCCACGGCCTTGCAGAAAGCCTGTTTGCTCTGACGATATAATCTGCGACGGTAATATGGATATCCAGGATGAGATAATTCGAGCGACCAACATAGATAGAAAATTTGCCAAGCATATAGGCCGAAAATCTACAAAAGTATCAGGATTGGTCTTCTTTGATAGCAAACAAATCAGCGAAGCTGCCATAGCCTTTGGAACACGTGTACCAAGTAAAAATTCTTGGACTACAAGCAATACATCTGAGTCCAAGACATTCCAAAGTGTCTTTAAAAGGATCCGGAAAATCCATATGGGCCAAGTGCACTGGATGGACTCAACTACCATACCTCTCTCCACACTTCATCTGCCTGCGGTAGTACCAAGAGATTTGCATTGCCTTCCTCTGTTAACACTTGTGGAATATGTCGCAAAAAATCTTCATGATCGAACATTTGTTCCGCAGAAATAATTGCTCAAAGAAATTAACTGCCTCTGCGTGAATATCTTGGTCCAATTCACAATTCGTTCCAAACTGCAGTCGAATGGAAACAATAGACTATCTATGTCGTCTTGCTTTGACTGTTTGGTGAAAATATGTTATATTTGCATCATCTTCCTTTATCCACTTAATATTAGCCTTTTGCTTCCAATAAAGATATGCATGTGATTGTATCTTCAGAAGGTGAGCTTTAGCAAGATGATATGCTTCTCTATTACTATCCGTTGGCATTGCATGATAAACCCTTTCAGCCTTATGGACCCATCTTCTGCCTCCATCAAATCACTAAATATTTTCCAAAGACTCCTTTATTCCAGGCCCTTAGATCCGCCTTTAACCTTCGCAGTTTATCGTAGAAACCATACATACCTCCAATTGTGGGTACGAACTCCATTGTGATCTGACATATCCATCGAAATCATCATGCGTTAACCAGACATCAAGATATCGAAAAGACGATGGACCAGTATTTTCAACTAATCCAAGCGACGCCACACCTTACCCAGGCCACGTCCACCAGACCATGTAAAATGAAACCCTTAAAATACACACATGCGTATGTATCCATGTACATATATATATATCCATGTACGTATATATATATATATATATATATATATATATTGATAAATGGGTCACGACCCAGACAGCTATCAACTAAGCATTTCCTCACTTATGGCAGAGGAAAACCATATTACAAAGCAAGTCTCGGCATAACAACAAATAACAACTGTGTGGCCGATAAGCAATAGCTATAAAAAGAACAATTTTCTGTTGTTCAGACTGAATATGATATGCCTCATTAAAACCTTGGTAGGCAAAACTGCCCTTGTGGATAAAATCCTGCACGAAGGAAAAAAAATTACATATTTATCCAGTCTGAGACAATACAAAGAAACCGAATTACAGTGTCATCCTCATAACATAAAAGTTCGTCTCCAAGGACGACGCAGAGCAAAAGAAGTAGCATCCTCCAACGACCCGAGAGCCAGCATGCATGAAAAGTAAAATAGCGATTAGTTAGGGATCTTATCGTATGTCTAACAATAGAAACAAATGAGACAAATAAATGCAAATGATCATACCCAACCTGCCTAGATATTAAAATGTAGGCAGGAACACATAATTGCAGCATGATGTTCAAGTCCGTAAATATGGAGTGTGCAAGTCAGTGATGAGACAACCACGAGCTACCGTCGGCAACATATGCAAAAGTTTGTATTCCGACAAAGATGTAAGGGTCAAGCCAAATGAAGCAAGATGATGTGCCGCCGAGTTTGTCTCTCGTGGGGTATATTTCAAATCTGAACGCGTAAGATGTAAGAATGTGCGAAGACGACATAGATCGACCCTTATGACTCCCATGACCGAGGTTTCATTATCCAGCATGCGTATTAACTCTAAACAATCTTTCTCTATAATGAAGTTGTTATATTTAGTAGAATAAAAGTTGGTAATATATAGTGCCGCTTGAAGCTCTGCTTGTAGGGAAGGTAGACACGGCAATGGAAAAGAAATTGTTGAAAGTAGTCTCCCTCGTGAATCTCATACAACTGCGCCAGCTGCGGACTGTCTTTTCCCAACCGCATCATCTACATTTATTTTAATTGGTCCTAGTGGGGGTGTCAGCCATCTGACAATTTTACTTCGAGCAGACCGGATTGGAGGTGAAACATGTGCATCAATTAGCGATGGAATGGAGGCGGCATATTTCTTCCCAGAAGATGTTGTACACCACATGTATATATCCTTCGAATCCTTTCTTGTAGCCTTCGTAGGTTTAAAGCCTCATCACCAAGAGTGATTGTTGTATATTCTTTCCATGTATTCCAACAAATGATATGTGTAGCTACAACCTTTAATTGACCAAACATGGTTCGTGGTGAAGATGCTAGCCACCAACTCATCAAGTAAGACCGTAATGATGGCTGAAAAGTAATAGGACCACGAAACCGCATAGCGTACCTACACCACAAAGTAGATATGGCTGGACAATGAACAAAAATGTGATCAATGATACCTTCAGCCCTCCTGCAAAAAGGACATGTTGTGGGAAAAGGAACCGTAAACGCCGTAAGGTTCTCCGACAGTGGTAACACCCGATACAATAATTTCCACATAAACATCTTAGTAGACTGAGGAATTCCTGACCACCAAATATAATGGCTGGAACTAAGAGATACACCCTCAATGCGACACTCATTATAGGCACTCTTTAAAGAAAACTGTCCTTGTACATCCGGTTTCCAAAATAGTCCCTCGCGATCCTCGTGGACACGGATCATGCAAAATGAATGTATACGACAAATACGCTTCCATTCTGGAGAGTCACATTTCCCAAAAATGACCCCTATGTCCATACTTACAATGCATAAATGCAGCCCAAAGTGAGGAACGTTGCTGAGATAACCACCACATCTTACAATCATATGCCTTTTGAATTGACTGTAGTTGTCGAATACCTAGACCCCCTTCGTCATTAGGTTTAAAAGATCCTTCCACGCTCTCCAATGATGTTTACCGGCCCAAAAAAGAAGATAATTTCCACTGGATGTCAGTAACGACACTACTAGGAAGTTTTGGTACCGCGAAAATATATAGAGGAATCGACGTGAGGACTGAGCGTATGAGTGTTAATCTGCCCGCTGCGCTTAAAAGCTTATTTGACCATCTATTCAGTTTATTATCCACGTGAGCCAACAACATTTGACAATGCGACACCCGACAAATACTATGATGTAAAGGCACACCTAAATATTTAATAGGCAAATTAGTTAGTCTCAGTCCAAGCAACGTCGCCACTCTCGTATCCCCAAAAGACCGCTGATTACAACCACTTTACTCTTATTAAGGTTAACCTACTGACCAGATGCCTTCTAATATAGATTCAATAAATCCATAAAATGCTGCAGATTGCAGCCGGAATAGGAAAGGAAAATCAGCAAATCATCAGTGAAACCCAAGTGCGATGGAGTAGATATCCGGCTTTCTTCAAATCCACGAACATAAGATGATGAGACATGAGCATTTAAACCCCTGCTAAATCCTTCTGAAGCGAGAATGAATAGAATTGGGGACAGCGGAACCCCTTGCTTAACACCGCGTCAAGACTGAAGAAACCACAAGGCTTTCTGTTTACAAGAATTGAGCATTTAGTTGCAGCCAAATTATTCGTTATAAGGCGTACAAAGAAAAGACTAAAACCCATGCGAAGAAGAAGACGTCGAAGATACTCCCAGCTAACTCTATCAAATGCCTTTGCCATATCTAATTTTATTATTATGCGTCCTCCACGTTTGGATTTATCCAATATGTGTATCCTTTCCTTAGCCAAAAGGACTTGCTCAAATATGCCACGTCCTGGCATAAATCCTGCCTGCTCTTGCGAGATCAATTTTGGAAAGAAGAGTCTCATACGCGTGGATATAACACGCGTGACAACTTTAGACATAAATTAGTCAGGCTAATCGGACGAAAGTCTGCCATAAGTCGTCGGATTCGCTTACCTTCAGGATTAATGAATCAACGAGGGATGCCATGGCTATGGGAACTGTCACCCCTATAAAAAAAAACTCCTGAATGCTTTTAAGCATCTAGATGTATAGAGTCCCAACAGTGCCAGAAAAAACTGTCCATGAAATCCATCCGGACGAGGGATCTAGATTCCATATTGCTGCCTTAACTTCGGGATAATTGCGGTGTAAAGATGTCAACTTTTCGTTGTCATCATCTGTGATAGCACGTGGAATAAATTTAAGAATGTCATCATCATTTACTGTTTGTTCTTCTGCGAAAAGATATGTATAAAAGTGTACCGCAGCCTGTTGAATTGAATCATCAGACACACACTCTACTCCATCTGGTGAAAAGAATACAAGAGAGATGTGCTTTCGCCGATGCTCTTTTACAAGTGCATGAAATAAGAGGAATTCACGTCACCTTCCTGCAGCCATTTACCTTAGCTTTTTGTTTCTAAAATTGGCATTTTACCTCGGTTTTGAGCTTGTATTAAAACATCCTTCGCTGCATGATACTGAGTACGATGTTCATCTGTTGGCGCACTATCATATTGGACTTCATCTGCCACAACTCTGGCCTCTGCATCTGAAACCACATCAAAAACATTACCAAAAACTTCCTTGTTTCCATCGTCGCAGGTCCTTCTTTAGGCAATATAACTTTGATACAATCCTCTCATTCCCCCAATAGTGGGATAAACTGTTCCACGTATGTTTAATAAATGTCGCAAAATCAGGATGGGATAACCATATATCCAGAAAACGAAAAGAATGAGGGCCATTGTTAATAGATGTCGACAAGATAATAATAAAGGCGCATGATCCGATGTAGTACGATTCAAATGTTGCACCATCTGATTGCCAAATTGATCATAAAAGGATTCTGTGACAAGAATTCTATCTAGTTGTCGCCACACTCTGCCAAGGACTCGTCCGTCAGACCACGTGAATTTGGATCTTTGATAGGGAACCTCCAATAAAGCCGAGTGTTGAACCCAATTATTAAAATCTGTCAGTTGCCACAAAGATGGAGTGGAATGACCTTTATGCTCATCTAGCAACAAAAATGTATTGAAGTCACCTCCTACCCAGCCCACGGATCAACAATATCCCGTGCAAATGTAGTTAATCGGCCCATAAAAGGATGACGTTGAGTAACTGTGTGCTTTCCATATACTGCAGACCACCAGAAATAATTGCCCAGTTGATATCCACTGGAATCGAATTGAGGTATGTTGAACTCCATTGTATACAGTATCTTGTTGCAACATCAAACTCATCCAAAATATCCATATGTTTCCATCCAATGATGAACGTGCATTAGAAAATCCAAGTGTTAGCCGATAGACATCCCAATTTATGTAAGTGATGGTTACGTACCAATGTTTTTAGTCGATTCAGGGAGGTACAAATTCCCCGAACATTCCAAGACATGGCATTCATTGAGAGATATGGAGATCCAAGCTTGAAGCTGATCTAGTGACACGCATTGTAGGAGGGTGGCAGAGACATATTTTTTTTCTTCGTGCGATGGCGCTTAATACTGCAATCCAATATGCCTTCCGCTGGTAAAGAAGTCGTTGGACCATCCAATTGTCCTTTGTTATGTTGCGCGCATTTAATCTTCTGGAGATATCATCTGTAGCCTCTTGAAAGTCCTGATCATCTGTGTGTATTGTGGCATTCAAAATATCAGTGTCAGAGGCATGACCTGGGAGATCACTGTCTCCCATATCTAAAGGATCGCATCCCGCAGCTTCTGCTATGTCTATGTCTGCCTGTAGACACTCCTGTTACGATTCACCGCCTAGCTGTTGATTGCTACCATCCTCCTATATTGGGCTCGTAAATTCCTGAGTCTTCTGTAAATCGAAGCCTTCTTGCTTCATTGTATGATCTACTGGCTGAAGTTACATCACAGGCTCTGAAAGTGTGTGGGTATCATGTACTATCACCTCGTCTGGACGCGTGGTTGTCTTATCTTTCCTGGGTGTCCGCCTCTATGGTGGTGGAACATTATTCTTGTTTGTAGTCTTCGTTGTGAAAGGCATCTGCTCATTATGTGTTTATCCTGTTTTGTCTTTATCACAGGTCTGTACCAAATGACCCAACGTGCGACACTTCGAGCAATAATGAGGCTTATCTTCATGCACAATTGACTGGAAAGAAGCCATAATCATGGCTTTGAATGTAAAGGCGTGATGGGAGTTCTGTAGAGACATCAATTTCAACGCACACACTTGCAACTGACGGACGCAGCAAATTGGAGGTTGCATTATCTACCTACAATGGAGTCCCAATTAACCTAGCAATCTCAAAGAGCGCCTCCTGCTTATGCAAATACACCGGCAAACCCGGCATTGATACCCAGATCGGCCCTATTGGCGTGTCTACTTTAGGATCGAAACCATAGGACCATTTGGTTAAACGCATATGAAAACCAAGTACATTCCAAGAACGTCGGGCAAAACATCTAATGTAATCTTGATTCACGTTCAAAAGTGATCAAAATAAGCGCAGTATCAAGTAAACTGACTTTGATGCCTAAAAATCCAACCTTTTCGAACCATGCACGTATAGAGTCAAGTTTAGGTCTTCCGTACCAAAAGGTGCCCACCAGGCTGTATTTGAGTGAGTCTGTCAATGAATTAACTTCAGCCTTGGAAAAAACTGATCGCTGGAACGCCCTTATACTTGTATGGCTCGCGAGGCAGAAGAGAGGCCTTGGACGATCCCGCAACAATGGAAGCGAAGGTCGGCGCTGACGGTGGTGGATCCATAACAGTGTAAAAAGATTAAGGATCGTATGGAAAACTAGAATCGTAGTCGGAAGATGACGGGGGATCATCGCGGCGCCGACATTGGAGCCGGCATCATCAAAGCGAATATTTTTCGTATATATATATACACACACACATACTTAAAAAAATCATTTATTGTCATTAAAAAAAAGGTTGTGTGTATATATATATTGTATATCCATATACCCATGACATAAAATCCTATATTTTTCATATTCTTGTTGTTACATCTTTGAACATAACCATGAATGATCCACTTTGATACAAACATATATACATAAATCTTAGAAAATCCAAGAAGGATCTAGGAAGAATACTTGCCTTTTACCACTTTTCTTACATTTTAAAGTGAAGATTTCTTCACTTTAAAGTGAAGATTGGAAGAAAACTCCACCTCCTTTCTCTTTGAAGGTCACGGTTCGGAGGAAAAAGAAAAATAGAGTTAGTGTAAAACTTATGAAGATAAACAAATAGAAGAAGAATAGTTGAACTTGGTGATGTTTTTACCTTGCTATATCTTGGTTTTCAACCGTCAAAAAATTCGGCCATGATGCTTGGAATGAGAGAAGATGTTGTAGTTTTGTTTAGGAGGTGTGTAAATGTTAAGAAGAGAAGAAAATTCTTCCTTTGCCATGTTTGTAACCCTCGGCCCAAAGTGAAAAAGAATGGAGTTTGAAGACTTGTTTGTGGTGTGAAGGAGGAAAGAGAGTGTATTGTTGAAAGATGAATATATTGAAGTGTGAAATAGAGAAGAAGAAATCTTCTTCTTTTGTTGTTGGTCACTCACGCCGAGCAAGGTAAGATGGAGGTGAAAGGCTTGTTTCTTGTGTGAATAATAAAGGAGAATGCAAGAAGAGAAAATTGTTAAGTGTAGGAGAAGAAATGAGTTGAAAGATGAGAATGTAAATGAAGAGATGAGACTTGCAGGTTGTCTCCTTCTTTGAGAGTCCTCAACCGAAATTTGAAGAAAGGAGGTAGTGGGTGGAGAAAACGTAGAAGAATGATGGAGGTTTAATTCCTTTGTAAGAAAATGGAGTGTGTAAGGAATGAAATGAGAAAAGGGTTTTACCCTTGTATTTGCACCTGCAGCCGAGATTGAGAGTAGTGAGGGGAGAGAGAGAAAAATGAGTAAAGTGGGATAGAAGCAAGTAGAGAATGATGGTGAATTGAAATGTGTAAGAGGGTGGAGTGTGTGAGGAGAAAAGTGAAGAAGACTTTTGTCCCCTTTGGAGCCCTTTCTGCCATGGAGAGTAGGAGGAAGAGAGAAAAAGGGATCTGGTTATATTAGGTGTATATTATGGTGGAAGGTGATGTATGTAAGAAAGCGTGTAAGAAAGAAAAAGGAAATGTTGACCTTTGATAGGGGAGGGGCGGCCTAGAGCGATTAAAGAGAGGGGAGGGTTTTATTTTATTTGCCATGTAAGATAAAGTGGGAGAAAATGTGGTAATTGGGGTAAAAGTTGGAGGGTTTTGTTGTGTAGTGGAATTATCGTATCGAGTATTTTATTTAGTTTAATTTATATCTACCCACTTATGTTGCTACCGACTAATTTATTTAAATCGTATCACATGTACGAAACGTTGGTTATCTAGTCTCGTCAAGTCTCACTATATCCGTTAACTTATTGTTTGATTATTTTTTCGAGCGTTTCTAACCCCCGACATATAGTGTCGATGTCTTTATTAATCCTAAATAAAAATTTAAATTCCATCAATATTTTATCGACATCGCATTTGCGTTCTATTTTCCTTATTTCATTTTCCACTGATCCAGAAATGCGGGTTGTAACATGGAGTTAAATGAAAGATTTTATTGAGTTTAGAAGAAAAATAGGATTTAAAGAAATTTAAAAAAAAAGAAAATCCAAGCCAGCTGACTAGACCAGGCCAACCTGGTCTGGTCTAATAATTGGGCCGGGTTGAGCTATTGATTAAAAAAATTTAAAAATTAATTTGCGTGGCCTAACCCGGTTCCAGGTTAGGACTGTAGAAAGTGGGCTGGTGAGGGATTTTGGGCCAGGCCGGATGTTTTCAAAAAAGAAAAAAAATACAAATAGGAAAAAGGGGCTGTGACTGGGTGGCCGGGTCTGGATCGGGCCGCGGGTCCGAAAAAGGAAAGGGTTGGATCCGTTTTAAGAAATTAATAAATTAATTTCAGAATATAATAAATATTAAATAATAAAAGAATAATTAATAGAAATAGATATAAAATTTTAGAAAATCAGAAATTAATTTCAAAAAATTAATAATTAATTCCAGAAAATATAAAATGGTGAAAATAAAGTCTTTTAATTAAATTTCTGAATTTATAATTAATTTAACTAAATATAATAAATAGTAAATGATAAGGAAAAATTTTGGAAAAATTAATAAGCTAGGGAAAATATAAGTGATGGCAAATAATACTTTCACGACATTCTCAATGATTAAAGTAAAGGATTTGAATGATAAATAAATTTGGAAAACGGAAAATAAATCCCCGAAAAATGTGGAAAATATGAAAAAATCAGGAATGGCGCAACGAAAGACCACAAAGTGAAATTTGTATTGCATTCATGTCACATGCATCACATTTTGCTTAAGAGACATGTGATAGTGGCATTTGGAAATAGTGAGCTGTAGTCAAGAGCTGTAGTAGCACTCAGTAATTGTAGACTATAGTCAAGAGCTACAGTAGCACTCAAGAATTCCAGGGTGGACTATCGTTAAGGAATGGTGGACTGTGGTCAAGAGCTACGGTAGCACCCAGTTAAGTCCTGGGCTCAAGCATTGCACGGTAGAGATATGGACATATAGCATGACATGACCTTTGTTGCGTGTGACACATAGAAGAAGGGGCATGCATCAAGAAGTTACGCATTATTGTGTAGAGTGACTTACTTTACGCATTTATTTATTTTATGGTTCTGTGCTGCTACTTGGATTATGTGGTTTGTGTATATATCGTTGTTTATACCATTGTTGTATGCTCGTTCAGCACCGGATAGAAGCGGGCACCTACTGAGTGACGCCATATCACTCTCCCCTACTTGTCCCCCCACTCCAGGTGAGAAGGATTTCGAGTATATTTTCGTTGACGACGGGTCCGACCAGGTTAGTTGGAGAGAGTGAAGCTATGAGATTTACTTGGGAGACATTTGATGGATTATCAGATTTATTCCTTTTATGTCTGACTTTTAGATTTCATTTGATGTATTGGGTTTTGTCAGCCCTAAACATTTTGTTTATTTTCATACTGGGGATATTTATAAATTGAATTTTGATTGTTTAATTATCGTTTCCATAAAAAAAATTCTACGTTATTTTTGACGTGTAAGAAGTTTGAACGACGCCTTGTAGTTCTCGTAGTAGACTACGACGAGTGCGCCGTTCCCAAAGCTAGGGCTCAAGAGCGGGACGCTACATTTAACATGGAACTAATCAAATATATTTATTTTTATTTACTAATAACTAACTATTATAAGGTTACTTGTAGTTACTCATTAGCAGTTTCAAAATTTCCTACATATAAATATATGTATTACATGTACACATATAACAACTTATGCCAGTTGTATCGAGCTTTTGCATTTTTCTTTTACTTAAATTTATGTACAATAACTTATGCCTTTAAAGAACTATATAAATCGTCAAATATCAAATTAAATTTACAACCAGAATTTGAGCTAGATTAAATTTGACGAGTGACTTCTCATTATGAAATTTGGTATCATACTTACCCCTGAGATGGAAATTAATTTGATACAACTTTGCAGGTAATGGCTCAAAAACCAAGTGCTGCTTTCCGGAGGTCATAAAAGCACAGCAAAGCAGAAGGAAACTGTACAATTCAACAATTTGTTAGTACCGATTCCGGGATGAAATGGAAGATCACAAGTAAACCAACCTTTAGAATCATGATGTCCATCCTTTAGAAAAAATAAAATGAAATCTTTTTAACCCTAACTCCTACGGGTTGTATTGTCTCGACTAGAAGCCTTTACAGATGATGCAATTCGAAGAACGTGTCCAAATAGATGTTAGGAGAAATAGTCTGTATTGTGTGTTAGTGTGTTGTTGATAAATAGTAAACAAACAATAAGCAAAACGATGCGAGCCCAGGACTCTGTCTTTAAAACGAATTGCCTCAGTATATTGTGTCCAACCGGATGTAGCAAACGTCTCCTAGGATACAACGGATATCAGTTCAGACGAGCGGCACTGCAACGTAAGACTCTACGAACCTGTAAAGTGTTCGGACTTCTCGCAATTGACGAACGCAGAATCAACATTAATATAATGCGTAGTTATAAACATTATATATATATATATATATATATAAAATTTTACAACCAACTAAACCAATATAAAAAATTATCATGAAAGGCAATATATTATTTTTGAAAATGGCAACTGCTCACAAAAAGTTTGCATGTCTTGATAACGATTTATTATTTCTTTAGTCTCAATTTTACAAAGCAAACATTTCTCAGTTTATGTAAATCAAACAATCAGTAATCCAAGTGTATACCATTATATTTTATACTCGATTCTTCATTATATTCATTGGTTAAAAGACTCTTTTTTTTACAGTAGCAATAGTAACCAAGAAAAATCAAATGCACTTCTAAAACGTATAGTACAACAAATACATAATCTTTTTTTAGTCTCCATCAACTTTTGAAACACATCAGTTATCCTCTTCAAGATTTTATTAATTCCTTATCTGTTAGCAATTTCAAGATTTGAGTTTTACGGTGTACAACATATTTTTAAGTTAAAGGCGCTTGTCAAAATAAAGAAAATTTTACAAGGGCACAATTATAATTTACTCAAGATATCATAAAAAATTAAAGTAAAATTATAAGAGTGTTATAAACTCAATCAAGAATACAGTAAAGAAGAGAAAAGAGAAACAAGAGAACTTTGTATCTCAAGGTATGTCTTTCATATATGATAAGTGGTCCTATTTATAAGACTCATGGAGTGAAGATAAACTTGGACAAACCCATTGGATATCTATATCTAATCTGATATACATGGTATACAAAAGATATAATACTTTGGATATCCACATCTAATATAATGTCTATCTCTACAATGCATATCAATATAATGTTTATCCTTGAGATTCCAATATATCCATAACACTCCCCCTTGGATATCCAAACTTTATAGAATATGCCTCATTAAAACCTTGTCAAGAAAAACCCAGTGGGATAAAAACTTGGTCGAAAAAAAAAGAGTACATATCCATAATAATTGGCAAGTGTGACACACTGACAAAACAGTGTATTCTTGTTGGTGTTGAACTATACTTTTTCAATAAATTCACTGAAAATGCTATATGTGGTATCGAAATTCACAAGATACTTTAAAACACCAACAATACTAAGATATGATACTTCAGGACCTAATAATTCTTCGTTATCTTTTGGTAGTCGAAATAGTCTTTCGATCGTACCATGCTATGACTACTCAAGGCTCGATCTGCAGGCCGAGAAAACATTTGATCTTCTCAAAGTTTTTCATCTCAAACTCTTTCATGGTACAACTATAGGTTTTAGTAAGCTCTTCAGGAGTTCCAACAAGATTAGATCATCGACATGTACATCCTGCCAGATTATTTTAATCCATACAATGATTTCTATAATTTGATTGAGTATAGTTCATTCATCCTTCGATTACATGCTGCATGTAATTTAAATCCTTCTAGGGTTTTATATCATAATCTTATAATTCATATGAATAAGCGGTAACTTCATTCATTAACCGCATATCAAGGTTTAAGTGACTGCTAGCCTGACTGAATATTGTAATGTTATGGTATCAATTATCGGGGAATATGTTTCATCATAGTCAAGCATGTTTTTTATGAAAAACCTATTTATATCCAATATGTTTGATCCCTTCAGGGGTTTGACTGCAGGTCAAATAATTTACGAATGCGACTTTTCCTTCAAGGGTTTTGGACTACGGGTCCAAATGCTTTGCGACTTTCCCTTCAGGGATTTAGATTGCATCTTTCTATTTTGGCCAATGATTTCTGTGTCGACACTTTTCAGTTAACATTGGTTTATGATCCTTATTCATAACTTCACATGCAATCCCTCAATCAATACATGATCAATAATGAGCATTTGTCTATCCCAATTTTCTCTTGTAATTCAAAGAGATCTTTTCAAAATTGTGTTCACTTGCTTCTTCGGGAGCAACTTGTTTATTGATTTTTAGACTGGTCAGTTCTTATTTATATAGCGCTTTCAAGTTGTGAACATCTAATCTCTTGTTGAGTATTCTCTTCTAGAGTATTATTTGTACCATTCTCTTTCAAAGTCTTTTATCGTTTACACCAACTGGGCGTCCACGTTTTAGACTTGGTTTTGATATACCACTATCATGTCCTTCAGAGGCATCAAGTCGAATCGGCGTGTTCATTGCCAAAACGTGGGATTTTGTTATCATTTCACTTCTTGCTCGCATTGATTTGTTTGTAAGTTAAGGTGAGATAGTGAAGGAACGTTCCATGTAATTGCATGTTGTTCTTCAAAAGCTGGCACTTTCTCTCCCCCTAACGGCTGGAAAACTAGCTCACTAGATCAATGCTAATGCATGTATAATGACATATTCCCAAGCTCATGTGAGTAAATTGGTCCTTAAAATCAAACGTCTAGCAATCAGTTGTAAACGTCTAATAAATGACACTGCTGGACCATTTTAAGTGTGCACACTTGCAACTAAATGCTCAACGCCGATCTCAAGACATACAATAATCATTCAAAGCTTGGAATATAAATTCACATGTATTATCAATATGTAATAAATTTAATCGGATAATCATATAATCTGAGCAAGAAGCTTGACAAAAGCTACTAGCCTTTTTGAGAGCAAACTCACATAAACAAGCAACACACAAAATCACGAGATAATGTAATCCTTTTGTTCGTGAAAGAGTTTTTAGAATCTTCTGGTTCTTTAAAGAGTACACACGTGAGTATTGTACAATTGTACGTATCATTATTCCATCTGGGTGACCAAGTCGATTATGTCATAAATAACTTTGATTATCGAACTTCTGGTTCATCACAATATCACATTCGACTGGATGTATAGTCGCATAATACAATCCATATGAGAAAATTTGAAAGTTTTTCTTTAACAAGCTTCTGGCTTGAATTATTGTCTATAAAAATTTCATATTCCACTCATTCATGGTTAATTATGAACGCCATTAAGACATATATCTTTTAAACTCAATAGTTTTCTTTCGACTTGGTGAAAAATGATGCCATATTAACCAATATATATGTACCACCCGTTGATAAATTGCTCTTCTAGAGCCTTCGATCAATGTCGTAGTGCTCGAATTGGTACTAACATTTGTTTTTGCCAATTAGAACTCTTCTGGATCCCGTTATGTGTGTCATTCTACTGTCAGCTGGACATATGTCCATATCATTCGCCTTGGATAATATGTTAGTATCAAAAATTAATAATTTACAAATATTCCAACGAAAAGCTTATAATATTCAATTTACCTAGGCAAAATGCACTAGTTGTCTCTTGCCTCCATCCTTCTAGGATGTCTTGATAAAGATCAAGAAAATTCCTTAGTGGCAAGTACAGACCATTGGCCTTGGGCTCAACATTAATAACAAGTCCGTTTAGTGGGTGCACCATTTTTTATAGCCTTGGCATTTTCTTGAGGCTTTTGTTTGTTTTACCACTTCAGGTGGTATGATGTAAAATTTCTATAACGTCCATGACCACGACCACGTAGATTTGTATACTTACTTCCATTCGCTTCAGGGAATAGTGGTAATCCGGTCTGGTGATAATATTGGTTTTTCATCGAAAGTTCATTGTATTCTTCAGCAACTTGCATACATGAAATCATATGAGAGTACCTTTCAAACTTTCTTTTCTGATATTGCTACTGTAGGAACATATTGGATACGTAGAGAGTGGGAAACATATGTATTTATTTTTAACATATATACGTAAAATATCTGATAAAACAAGATATTCACTCAAAACTACAGGTTTGAGTTCAATGTTATATGCTTCAAGCATAATAAATAGATCATAATAAAACCGTATTAATACAATTTAATAAAAAAACTGTATATGTGACAAAATTGAATATATGCAAGAACATAACAATTAACAAACTTGACAACTTGTCATTGAGAAATAACTTACAACAAGCAAATTAGAACTGTTGCTTTGGGCATGTCCACTACTCATGCTTCAAGCATGACAATTATTTGTGCTTCAGACATATCCGCTATTCATGCTTCAAGTATGTTGACTATTCATGCTTCCGGCATGCCTACTACTCATTCTTCTGGCATGTCTACTATTTATGCTTCAGGCATGCCGACTGCTTATGCTTCCAGCATGTCGAGTACTCATGCTTCTGGTATATCGACTACTCATGCTTCTGGCATGTTGATTATTCATGTTTCCGGCATGTGAACTATTTGTGCTGCTGCTGTGAATTACACATGCTTCTGACGTGTGAATTACAAATGCTTATGGTATTTCGTCTATCAATACTGCGGGTGTATCAATTATTCATGTCTCTTGGTAACTATTCATACTGCGCGCATGTCATCTATTCATGCTTTGATCATGACAATTATTTATGCTTCAGGCATAACCATGATCCATGCTTTGGCCATGCTAACAATTCATGCTTCGGGTATATCAATAATTTATCTTTTTCACCAACAAAAGCTTAGGAAACAAACAAAAGTTTTGCCTTCCGCATAGATTTTCTTTTCAGGCAATCTCCAGATACGACAGAACACTTGGCTATACTTCTAATTATTTACGAGGATTTCAAATGTAAATTGAAAGTACCTTCACTAAAGGAGACAAAAAAAAATATCTGACAAGTATTCTGTCGTATATTTCAAAAATAATTTCAAAGTTTTAGTCTGACATTTCAACATTAAGCACATTTAATCCTAATTTCATCCATGTCCAATACGTAATGTGATTTATTTATTTCTTTACATCTATTGTCAAATCTGATCATATATTGTTTCCCGTCATCACTAATCAATAAATATTAATGGTTACTGGTAGTTTATTTACATAAACCCATAATGATCATACGGATCATAATGTAACATTTGTGAGAGATAAAAATAGACATGAAGAGAATGGAAAGTTGCAAGAACCGATTGCATATATAATAACCTATTAAGCCATTATTATAACGGGAAAATGATATCCATCCCAGCATGCGCTAACACGAACGGTGTAGAACAAGTAGTGTAAAAGAAAACCTATATTTGTATTCTTTTTTCTTTTCACTTACATGTCCTCATACTAGCACTATAATTTTAGGATGAACACCATTGTTTAAATCCATTTGAGGCCTTCCTTTTCTCAGCCTAAAATAACGTAGTTAGCTAGAAGTTTCTCAGCCTATATTTGCATTTTAGCCTCTTAACGAATTGTGTTTTTTTTAATGAAGTACAGCAGTTTAGTCAAAGCTTAACGATTTCTACGACATATAGCCTCATGGGATCATAGATGGCTTAGAAAAAAAGAATTGACTTAGAAGAGCCATAACTCCTAGGTAGGATTCTGTCATCAGAAGCTCTGCCTTATTAATACATATGCAATAGCGTTTTTAAACATAGAAAGGCAGTAAGAAATATTATCATCTCTTCTGATAAGAGCAAGGCAGACTTGCACAAGAAATCCAAATGCTTTATTTAAATTCTCACAGAAAAGCAACTGTCACAAGCAATGCAAACTTACCCTCACTAACTCAAGCTCCAATAACTTACGAAAGCATAAATACCTGTTGTGTTGTGTCATGAATAGCAGTAGCAGGATAGCCGTTCATGCAAAGCCAATGCTCCAAAAAGTCGGCTCCGTAGTCAAAAAATTAGAGAAATAGGAGAGATCTGAGCGGAGGGTTTGGCATGCAGATATTATAAAAAGAATTGGTGGAGTTATCACTGGGCATGATAACAATTAATGCTTCAGACATATTAATAATTCATGCTTCGGGCATGATAAAACGATTCATTCTTCGGGCAAGATAACAATTAATGTTTCAGGCATGTTAACAATTCATGCTTCAGGCATGATAAAAGTTTATCTATATGGCTGCAAGTCATATGCTATTCTTCTTCTTTCAAAATAAATCTAGACTTCAGGCTAGATTAGTTCATTTATAAATATTTCGAATATAAGATAGAAATAGGTAACAAGAGAAACGCAACAAATGAACAAATCAAAATTCTGAAAAAATTTCGGCAGAAAAATCAGTCTCGGAAATTACCGTTTTGGCCAGACCTAGAAGTGTCCAAAACACATCTCCACCGTTCAAAACATACCTTTGTGTTTTAGGAATAATTTGTAGCGCCCCGACCCGGACAGCGGAATCCGAACCGGTGCACCCGTCGTAGCTTACTGAGAAGACTACAAGACGTCTCATCTCTCGATTACACATCATCAATGACGTCAGAGAAATAACTGCGGAAACACGTATCGCATAACTCTAAACCATCAATGCGGTACCCCAAACGATAAAGCGAAGATCAACATCTGGTTATGGACGCAGCCATTTAAATCCTCAAATGAAATAAGAGACGGAAATAACAAGAATTAGTCTAAAACAATCCCCAACACGCTCCAAGTGTCCCATTCTGCCCACTCGCCGTCATCCTCAATGAAGATCATATCGTACTCAGGCTCTCCTGCATCACAAAGGTAGTACCCTTAGCGAAAAACGCTAGCAAGTAACTCGCTTATAAGACATACGGGATCAACACATGGCAAGACATGCGTAAAATTTAATTCAAGGGATTGGTGGGGCACATGTCTTGTATAGCTTCAAAAAGATATAGACTAGTATCACAACAGAACAAGAACATCAATTCATACGTAAATAACAGTTCAACAACAATCAAGTTACAACACACTCACACCTTAACGACTCACGTGATGCATGACAAAATATGCACTACACTACACAGTCACAAATGCGTGTGCAACTTCTTTTCAAAACAGTGCAATGCATGTACAATGTCCGGTCACATAACTTTATACCCTGTAATGCACCACGGCTTACATTTCCATCCTGTGTAGCATTACAACCAACTTTATACCCTGTAATGCACCACGGCTTACATTTCCATCCCGTGTAACATTACAGACAACTTTATACCCCGTAACGCTCCACGGCTTATATTTCCATCCCGTGTCACGTTACAGCCAATTTTGCAAACTTTATGCCCTGTGCCGAAGCACAGCTCTTTTCAAAACATTATGCAGATGCAAGTGCCATGATGCAAGACTCCTCATTTCAATCACATTCTTTGTTCACATAGTTCAAGTCACATTCAATATCAAACAATCACACGAGACTCACCTCACTTACACATTCGGGCTTATGCTTCACGCTGGTCATCAACACTTAAACGTCGATTCTAAAAACTCGAAGACTAATGTGAGAACCCTCACATTCCTCCATTGAGCTCTGTAAGACCTTATTCATTCATTCTTAACCCCCCTAAGTCATTCACATTGAAATCAGATTCGAATACCCCTTTGAATTCTCCAAATTTGATTCACCATCTTAAATCATGTTCCCAAGGCTTACACTATCCTCAATCAGGTCCTAAGAAGTCCCTAAGGTCACCCAAAGAGATCCCCTAGCTTCCCTCTTTCTCCCCTTACTTTCCACAAAACTGATGGACATCATACCCTCACATCGATCGATCGATGTGACTTCATACCCTCACATCGATCGATCGATGTCCATCAGAGAACATCGATCTCTCAACCCTTCCTACATCGATCGATCGAAGTGACTTCGATCCCTCACATCGATCGATCGAAGTTCATCTGACACACATCGAACTCTCAACCCCTTATATATCGATCGATCTATAAACTTCTGAGGCACATCGATCTCTCAGCCACCAGACATCGATCGATCGATGTACTTCGACCTCTGACATCGATCGATCGATGTCAGCGTTCCTCCAGAAATCCTTCTGCGATTTTCTGCAGAAACTGCAGACCTTCAACCAAACCTTTCCCAATTTTCTTCCCATCATTCCAAGCCTAACTACACTATTGATCCATTCTTAATTCATCATCACAAAACCTTCTCAAACCAATCACGAATCCAAGCTTAAAACGCACATCATTCATCAAACGAACCCAAGATCCCACCTTTTTCACTCCCAAACCCTATACAACAATGAAGTCACATCAAGAAGGGATTTACGGGGTGGGGATTTGCAGGATCTCAAGTAATCAACAACAACAAAATGATTTTCAACATATAATGACCAAATCATCAACACCAAAACACATAAATCAAATATAGATTCACGGAAAGAAACTACTGCATAGTGATCCAATTTGATATCAAAAGTAGACCTTTTTTTTCTTTCGCAAATCGTAGGAACTTACAAGTAGATTACTTGCCTTTGATTACTCGAATATGGATTGAAGAACGAACGACCTACAGATTGACTCCTGACGGATCTTTCCTCCTAGGGTTGCAAGATGAAATCGCTATGGGGAGAGGGAAGAAGGCTGGCATCGGTTTTCTTTCTGATAATGGATAGAAACTGACGTTCAGTCAGTTTTTATATAGAAAGGGTGGAATTTGTAGTTTCTAAATTATATCATATTATCCTATTTATCTTAAAGGATTAATTTCTAATATTTAATTCCAAAATTATATACTAATCAATTCTAATATTTAATCTCTTCATAAATGCCACTTAATCCCATATTTAATTTCTTAATTTATTACCTTTGACCGTCATCAATTCATTTAACCAATCTTATCCTTAAATTATTCTACCGAGGGTGCGGGCATAACATTCCACCCCCCTTACAAAAAGTTTCGTCCTCGAAACTGGCGTACCTTATTGGAATAGATGTGGATATAGCTCCTTCATTTGCTCCTCAAGCTCCCACGTGGCTTCACGCTCCATATGGTTACTCCACTGAACTTTGACATACGGAATTACGCGTCTGCGTAGGACTTGATCTTTTCTATCCACAATCTTCATTGGATGTTCTTCATATGAGACATCTTCTTCAACATCCAGTGGTTGAGCTTCAAGGACATGGCTCGGGTCCGATACGTATTTTCTTAGTTGGGAAACATGAAATACGTTGTGGACTTGTGACAAACTCGGAGGCAAGGCTAACCGATATGCCCTTTCACCAACTCTACCAAGTACCTCATATGGACCAATATATCGAGGGTTTAGCTTGCCTTTCATCCCAAATCTCGCAACTCCCTTAGTGGGTGAAACCCGTAGATAAACCTTCTCGCCATCCTTAAACTCCAAGGGTCGTCTTTTGTTATCGGCCCAACTCTTACTGCGATCTTGAGCCACCCTTAGCCTCTCTCTTATCACTTTCACCTTCTCAATTGTTTGCTCCACCAATTCTGGTGCAGTGATTGTCCTTTCCCCAACTTCATCCCAACAAACCGGGGACCTGCACTTACGTCCGTATGAGGCTTCAAATGGCGCCATGCCAATTGCACTGTGATAGCTGTTATTATATGAGAACTCCATCAACTTCAGCATGCTATCCCAGTTTCCTTTGAAGTCCAAGGCGCATGCTCTCAACATATCCTCCAAAGTTTGGATGGTTCTCTCGGATTGTCCATCCGTTTGAGGGTGGTACGCGGTACTCATTCTCAGCTCAGTACCCATCGCTTTCTGAAATGCCCTCCAAAACTTAGAAGTAAACTTGGGATCACGGTCCGACACAATGCTGACGGAGACTCCATGCAAGCTCACAATGTTATCTACATACATGCTGGTTAGTTTCTCATAAGATGTACCGTGTGGCATAGCTATGAAGTGAGCCGTCTTTGTCAGCGATCGACAATTACCCAAATCATCTCATTCCCATTTCTGGTCATGGGTAATCCCATCACGAAGTCCATAGTCACGTGCTCCCATTTCCATTCTGGAATCTCTAGTGGCATCATCAAACCACCAGGCCATTGATGTTCAGCTTTGACTTGTTGGCATACCAAGCACCTCTCAACATACTCCGCGATGCTTCTTTTCATCTCTATCCACCAATAATTCCTTTTGAGGTCCTTATACGTCTTTGTGCTGCCGGGGTGGATAGATAACCTTGAATTATGAGCTTCGCGTAGCAACTCCTTTCGAAGGTCATCATTATTAGGTACTCCCAACATATTTTGAAACCATAAACTTCTATCTCCTCGCAATTGGAAATCTTTTACTGGTCCCGTAGCTAGTTTGTCGCGGATTCCTCTCAGTGCTGGGTCATCATACTACACTTCTTTAATTCTGTCTACCAAGTCTGGGCTAATAGACAAAGCTGTAAGAACATTCGCCACTGAGTCCACCACTTCGAGGTCAAACTCCTCGATCTCTCTTTCCAACGGAGACTGTCTTGCATGACTAGACTTTCTGCTCAATGCGTCCGCCACTCTGTTGGCCTTACCCGAATGGTAGTTGATGGTTAAGTCATAATCCTTAAGTAGTTCCAACCATCTTCTTCGCCTCATGTTAAGCTCCTTCTGCGAGAATAGGTATTTCAAGCTCTTGTGGTCAGTGAATACATCACACTTTTCTCCATACAAATAGTGTCTCCAGATCTTAAGAGCAAATACCACAGCTGCGAATTCCAAGTCATGCGTCGGGTAATTCTGCTCATATGGTTTCAACTGTCTTGACGCGTATGAAATGACTCATTCATTTTGCATCAAGACACAACCTATAAACAGAAAGTTAGTTCAAGACTAGCAGATGTATATACAATGCATTAATTGTAATGATGTACATACCTAGCCCTTTCTTGGACGCGTCGCTATAGATCACAAAACTGTCGGTGCCGGAGGGTTGTGCTAACACCGGGGCTGTGGTCAACCTCTTCTTGAGCTCAGAAAAGCTCTGTTCGCATTCCGCAGTCCATTCGAATTTAGTCTTCTTCTGTGTAAGTCGGCTCAATGGAACTGCTATTGTTGAGAATCCCTCAACGAACTTCCTGTAGTAGTCTGCCAAGCCTAGGAAGCTTCTCACTTCAGTCACGTTTTTAGGTCTTGGCCATTCCGTGATGGCTTCTATCTTTTTAGGATCCACAGAAATCCCATCCTCCGAAATCACGTGACCGAGAAAGGCTACACTTCTTAGCCAAAATTCACACTTGCTGAATTTGGCGTAATTTTGTTGCCTCAAAATTTGTAACACCACTCTTAAGTGTTCAGCATGGGCTTGCTCGTCGGGGGAGTAGACCAAAATGTCAACGATGAACACCACTACGAATTGGTCCAACTGTCCTCGGAATACCGTGTTCATCAAATCCATAAAAGCTGCTGGGGCATTAGTTAACCCAAAAGGCATCACTAAGAATTCGTAATGTCCGTATCGAGTCCGAAAAGCCGTTTTAGGTACGTCTCCTGCTTTCACAAGCAGCTGATGATACCCCTGACGAAGGTCAAACTTTGAAAACCATCGGGCTCCCTTTAGTTGGTCAATAAATCTTCGATCCTTGGCAGAGGATATTTCTTCTTGATGGTGATCTTATTCAGCTCTCGGTAATCAATACACAATCTCATGCTGCCATCTTTCTTCTTCACAAATAACACTGGAGCTCCCCACGGTGACACACTGGGACGAATCAACTTCTTATCTAGCAGGTCCTGAAGTTGTCCTTTTAGCTCCTTAAGTTCAGCTGGAGCCATTCTGTAAGGTGCCTTAGATATAGGCTCGGCTCCGGGAATCAAGTTAATCTCAAACTCCACTTCTCTTGATGGCGGAACTCCCTGTAAATCATCCGGGAATACGTCCTTGAATTCATTGATTACCGGAATCTGATCTATGGAGGGAACTTCTTGCTTAGCATCTACAGCATACACCATAAATCCCTCTGCTCCTTTTTGTAAAGCCTTAAAAGCCTGAATCGCCGTCAAGTATATCTTATTTGGGGCTTTTGTTATCTTGACATTTCCTTGTACCATTATTTCATTCATCTCGGGGTCCTTAACGGTCACTTGTTTTAAGTTTACAGTCAATGTTGGCATGATTCTTGGTCAGCTTATGCCCAATATCACATCAAAATCCTTCATCGGAATTGGAACTAATGTCAACGAAAACACATTTCCATCCAACTCCAACTCACAGTCTTTGTACTGGTGGTGGGAAACCAGCACTTGTTCGCCGACTGCCTGCACCCTGAAGGGGTTTTCAAGCCATTCGGGTAAACAGTCGAGTCCTTTGGCGAATCGCTTAGAGATGACCGAGTGACTCGCTCCGCTATCAAACAATACGTTTGCAGGTACTTTATTAACTAGGATCACACCTAAACACAAAAGTGTAGCACATAAATGTTTTCACATAAAGCACACTTAATCTCCAACTTAAGTAACTAAAATTCAACTTAAGCAACTAGTATTTAACTTAAGTCGTACCTGTCACAACATCAGCGTCCTCCTGCACTTCGGTGTCAGTCATCGCATGGACTCTAGCGTTGGGCCTGCCTCTCTGCTGCTGTGCCGGCCCTGCTTCTCCCTGTGGCTTTGGATTCCACTCGGGGCAATCCTTTATCCTATGACCGGTCTTCCCACACTTGAAGCATGCTCCGAACTTCTTCCAACATTCACCCACATGTCTTTTCTGGCAGTGAGGGCATACTGCTAGTGCTTGACGGTCGGGCTGATTCTGTTGTGGTGCCCTCTGAATCGGTCCTGTCTGCCCTTTTCTAGGAATCTTGACCTAACATCCGGGCCTTCCTCCACTTTTCTCTTCTCTTGGCTGCTTACTAGACTCGTCACGAGCCTCTCTAGTATGTGACCGTCGCATGTCACTCTCCACGTGGTAACATGCATCCAACATCTCTTCAAAAGTCTTCAAGCTAGACCCCGCTATGGCCGTCCGTATGCGGGGGTTCAATCCTTCCTCAAATTTCAGCATTTTCATCCTGTTGTTTTCCAACACCATGGGCGTGAATTTGCCCAAGGCATGGAACCTATCGGCGTAATCAGAAACAGTCATCCTCCCTTGTTCAAATTTGTCAAACTGCCTCATCTTCTCCAAAATGACAGTTTCAGGCACATAGTAGTCCTTGTAGGCCTGAACGAACTGTCTCCACTGAATAGGGGGGTCATCTTGGGCAGGATACCATTCCACCATGCGTTGGCTCTGTCGATCAGTAACGGTGTGTCTACATCCACCTTGAGTTCGTCAGGCACTTGCACCAGCCTGAAACACTTCTCCACCTCGTATAACCAGAATCCGGCCACCTCAGGATCAGTGGTCCCTTCAAAAGTGGGGGCATGCATCTTTCGCATCTCCCCTATATAATACCTGATACCTTGCTGGGGAGGTGGTGGAGGAGGAGGTTGTTGTTGCTGCTGGGCAACTCCTTATGCTATCACTGTGATAGCATCTATCAGCGCCTGGGGTACTAGGACTGGTGGTGGTGGAGGAGGGTTCTCGTTCCCATTGCCACCGTTCCCTTGGTTATATCTTCTGGGAGGCATTTTCTGCAATGTCAACGCTTATTAGCATTCAACAGTTTCAAAAGTAAATACTGAAGGCCCATGTGCATTGTATAAGACGAAATTCGTAAACTAACTAAGTAACATTTATTGATCAAATTTTTATCGCGCTCGCACACACACACATCCTAATCAAACTTACATCTAAGATCATATACTTAGACTTAAAGATCAACTTAAGGTCAAGATCATAGCTTAAGACTCTATATGGCATAACCTAGGTCTCCGAGGTAGATCTGAAGCCTAGGCTCTGATACCACCTGTAGCGCCCCGACCCGGACAGTGGAATCCAAATCGGTGCACCCGTCGTAGCTTACTGAGAAGACTACAAGACGTCTCATCTCTCGATTACACATCATCAATGACGTCAGAGAAATAACTGCGGAAACATGTATCGCATAACTCTAAACCATCAATGCGGTACCCCAAACGATAAAGCGAAGATCAACATCTGGTTATCGACGCAGCCATTTAAATCCTCAAATGAAATAAGAGACGGAAATAACAAGAATCAGTCTAAAACAATCCCCCAACACGCTCTAAGCATCCCATTCTGCCCACTCGTCGTCATCCTCAATGAAGATCATATCGTACTCAGGCTCTCCTGCATCACAAAGGTAGCACCCTTAGCGAAAAACGCTAGCAAGTAACCCGCTTATAAGACATACGGGATCAACACATGGCAAGACATGAGTAATATTTAATTCAAGAGATTGGTGGGGCACATGTCTTGTATTGCTTCAAAAAGATATAGAACAGTATCATAACAGAACAAGAACAGCAATTCATACGTAAATAACAGTTCAACAACAATCAAGTTACAACACACTCACACCATAACGACTCACGTAATGCATGACAAAATATGCACTACGCTGCACAGTCACAAATGCGTGTGCAACTTCTTTTCAAAACAGTGCAAGTGCAATGCATGTACAATGTCCGGTCACATAACTTTATACCCTGTAATGCACCACGGCTTACATTTCCATCCCGTGTAGCATTACAACCAACTTTATACCCTATAATGCACCACGGCTTACATTTCCATCCCGTGTAACATTACAGACAACTTTATACCCCGTAACGCTCCACGGCTTATATTTCCATCCCGTGTCACGTTACAGCCAATTTCGCAAACTTTATGCCCTGTGCCAAAGCACAGCTCTCTTCAAAACATTATGCAGATGCAAGTGCCATGATGCAAGACTCCTCATTTCAATCACATTCTTCGTTCACATAGTTCAAGTCACATTCAATATCAAACAATCACACGAGACTCACCTCACTTACACATTCGGGCTTATGCTTCACGCTGGTCATCAACACTTAAACGTCGATTCTAAAAACTCGAAGACTAACGTGAGAACCGTCACATTCCTCCATTGAACTCTGTAAGACCTTATTCATTCATTCCTAGCCCCCTAAGTCATTCACATTGAAATCAGATTCGAATACCCCTTTGAATTCTCCAAATTTGATTCACCATCTTAAATCATGTTCCCAAGACTTACACTATCCTCAATCAGGTCCTAAGAATTCCCTAAGGTCACCCAAAGAGATCCCCTAGCTTCCCTCTTTCTCCCCTTACTTTCCACAAAACTGATGGACATCATACCCTCACATCGATCGATGTGACTTCATACCCTCACATCGATCGATCGATGTCCATCAGAGAACATCGATCTCTCAACCCTTCCTACATCGATCGATCGAAGTGACTTCGATCCCTTACATCGATCGATCGAAGTTCATCTGAGACACATCAAACACTCAACCCCTTATACATCGATCGATCTATAAACTTCTGAGGCACATCTATCTCTCAGCCACCAGACATCGATCGATCGATGTACTTCGACCTCTGACATCGATCGATTGATGTCAGCGTTCCTCCAGAAATCCTTCTGCGATTTTCTGCAGAAACTGCAGACCTTCAACCAAACCTTTCCCAATTTTCTTCCCATCATTCCAAGCCTAACTACACTATTGATCCATTCTTAATTCGTCATCACAAAACCTATCACGAATCCAAGCCTAAAACGCACATCATTCATCAAACGAACCCAAGATCCCACCTTTTTCACTCCCAAACCCTATACAACAATGAAGTCACATCAAGAAGGGATTTACGGGGTGGGGATTTGCAGGATCTCAAGTAATCAACAACAACAAAATGATTTTCAACATATAATGGCCAAATCATCAACACCAAAACACATAAATCACATATAGATTCACGGAAAGAAACTACTGCATGGTGATCCAATTTGATATCAAAAGTAGGTCTTTTTTTTCTGTCGCAAATCGTAGGAACTTACAAGTAGATTACTTGCCTTTGATTACTCGAATATGGATTGAAGATCGAACGACCTACAGATTGACTCTTGACGGATCTTTCCTCCTAGGGTTGCAAGATGAAATTGCTATGGGGAGAGGGAAGAAGGCTGGCGTCAGTTTTCTTTCTGATAATGGAGAGAAACTGACGTTCAGTCAGTTTTTATATGGAAAGGGTGGAATTTGGAGTTTCTAAATTATATCCTATTATCCTATTTATCTTAAAGGATTAATTTCTAATATTTAATTCCAAAATTAAATACTAATCAATTCTAATATTTAATCTCTTCATAAATGCCACTTAATCCCATATTTAATTTCTTAATTTATTACCTTTGACCGTCATCAATTCATTTAACCAATCTTATCCTTAAATTATTCTACCAAAGGTGCGTGGCATAACATAATATGTCAAAATTTAGTGCTGATCCAATGATGGATGACTCGGAAAATCTCGTTTTTTCTGGACATACGCAAGGCTGCCTGTATCTCTTCATAGGAGCCACCTTCGATTTTGTTGGGACTTTGGAATATGCATCAAGTATTCGTGGAGAGACTGGCAACCTCATCACATTCATGGGGATTATAAAACCATATTCCATTAACTTCCTGTGATGCATTACGGTACAACAAGTGTGGGACCTGGATTTAAAACTCAAAATCTTCCAAAAGATTTTCCACCAGGTTATCTGTGTTTCGCCGTGTCATACTCCGAAACTTTTGGGTACGACATTAAATAATTAGGAAGCAACTTAAAATATAATTTTATTAATTGGATAGATTTATGAGGCATAATTGAATAAAATATAGGTGGAAGAATAGTCAAAAAGCTGAAATTGAGGAAATAAGGCCAAAATACCAAAACTACCCCTCCCCACTTAAATGCTGGGGGAGTTACACAAATTAATATAACTCCCCATTACACCATTAGGCCATAGGTTACAAAGGACAAGGGAAGAGGAGGAAAACCGCGGAAGGGAGAAAAAGGAAGAAAGACTAGGTTCAACATTTCCCGAAATCCTGCAGTACATCCGTAAGACTATCTTGAAACAAAGGCAAGTAATCTTTCTATACGCTTTACGCAAATTTTTATTCAATAGGCCCTATGTTCTTATAAAGAGAAATCCGGATCACACATTAGTAACTTTGATTTGTTATGTTAAATGCTTTACTATATGTAGTTGTTGTTGTTGATTGAGTAAAGTCATGTTCTTTGGGCCAATTTTTGAAAATGGTTATGTTATGATCTTTGTTGTTAAATATGCCCATAAAAGTGTTATCTGTGATGTGTTCATTGTCTTGGTATAAGTTCTTGAGTTTACTAACTACACCTTAGATGTTTTGAGAGTATTTGCAGGAAGTTGAAGGATGAATGATAGCATTGTTGTAGACTTGTTGTGTTGGAAAGTTTGAAGATATATATTGAAAGTTGTGGGTGATAGAAGGTTTAGAGTGGATATTATTTTACATGTTTGAGAATTAATTCATGTTAGTTGTGCGTTAAGCATGATGAATTTAGATGGTAAGATTGATCTTGAAGAGTTTAACATGAAAGGGGTGAAGGAGGAAGGTGATGGAGAGAAGTTACTGCAGAAAATTGCAGTTCTGGAACCGTTAGAGCACTTCGAACACCTACTTTAGGCGCTTCATGTCACATTAGGCACCTAAAGTAGGCATTCAATGTGTCCCAGTGCATTCCAGAACACTTCGAACACCTACATTAGGCGCTTGATGTCACATAAAGCACTTCATGTAGGCGTTCGAAGTATACCAGCATATTCCAGAACACTTCGAACGCCTAGAATAGGCGCTCCAAGTCACTTTAGGCGCCTCCTGAAGGCGTTCCAAGTGTACTGGAAGTTCCTTTTGACCCATTAGTGCTCCATGTGTGTGAGATGCCTTTATTCTCTTCCATTTATCATAAAATACAAGTGTTTTTGAAGTGTGTTTGAGTTGTAAACATTAAGTGTGAATGAGTAGGGCTAAGTATGAATTCGAAGTGAATTTGCGATACGAAAGGGCATGAAGTGGTATGAATGAGGTGTACTTGAGTTGTAAACATTAAGTGGGAGTGAGTAAAGTTAGGTATGAATTCGAAGTGAGTTAACAATATGGAAGGGCATAAAATTGTACGAATAAGGTGTGTTTGAGGAAGTATGAATGAGCAAGGTTAAGTGTGAACTCGAGATGATTTTTGTAATACGAAGGGACATGAAATGGTACGAGCAGGGTGTGATAGGGGTTCAGGACTTTGTACTTGATATGTAAAGTGTGTGTGCATGTTTACACGTTTGGTATGATGTTACATGAGCATTCTGCATCATGACATAAACACTTTGCATTTCGACATGAGTTTTGTTTTGCGAAAAGAATACGAGTTTGAAAAGAAGATTAAAGTTTTCGAAAAGCAACTATGGCTGCTGGATGATCGCAGGGTATAAAAGTCACGCCTACGAAAGCAGGATATAAAAGCATGACCTGTGAATCAACATTAGGGTATAAAGTATTTTATGGGGTCGTGGACATATCAGCACGGAAAATAAAGTTATTTTATGGGGCCATGGACCTATCAGCACGGATATAAAGATATATGTTATGGGGCCGTGGACCTATCAGCACGGGGTATAAAGTTATATGTTATAGGGCCGTGGACCTTTCAGCACGGGATGTAAAGTTATATGTTATAGGGCCATGGACCTTTCAGCACGGGGTATAAAGTTCTGTTTGCTGTGGACTGATCACCCACAGGGTATAAAGTTCTGCTACGCGAAGAATATGATAAGAATAATTATGAAAAGTTTTATGAAATGACACGCATGACATGTTTACGAAAGAAGACATATGCATGGGTGTTGTGTGTGGTTTTGAAGAAGTACATGCATCATGTTACACAAAGCATAAGATTTGACATGCAAGAAATGTTACTAGCGTATGTTCTGTTTATATAGTATGTTTTGCTCTATATGTGTTGGTTTCATTTTGTGTGTTAATTATGTGGCTTATATGGATTTGACGACTCGTTATAAAGATGTTATTTGACAACCCGAGCACCTTATTTTGGGCATTGACTTATACACTGGTGACTCGTCGTGTGTGATCCCATAAGGTGTATAGACGGGTTACTTGCTAGCAATGTTTTCGCATAGAACAGATACTTCATTTTCTTTTCAGGTGAGCCAGAGTATGAAATGATATTTGTAGAAAACGGTGGCGGGTGGGCTCACTGGGATGATGGTCATTGAAATAGATAGATTCTTGTTCATTCTCTTTTAAGTTGGAAGACTTGATGTTTGTCATGTTGTATCGGAGGATATGTTAGACAGTAGTCGAACACCTTTTATTTCCGATGTATTTCCTTTGGTTATATTGATGTTAGTGAAGTTTTAAATTTAGCGACGTTTCCGCTGATTTTTCTTACGTGATGGATGATGTGTGCTTGATCCGCTTTGATGCTTCGTAGTCCTCGTAGTAGACTACGGCGGATGCACTGGTACCAATGTCGAGTATCGGACCGGGGCGCTACAGGCGGTATCAGAGTCTAGGCTTCAGATCTATCTCGGAAACTTAGGTTCATGATCTTTTAGCAATTTAAGATATGATTTTCCCTTAAGTTTGATCCTTAGATATAAGTGCTGATTATCTAGAGTCTAAGTATGATCTGGGTTGGGTGTGTGCGAGCGCATATATCATTTAACTTTCTGTAATAATTTAAATTCCAGACCCCACCGATCTCTTAGACACAATTCTGTGATGCCTTCCTGAAGTATTACGTGTCTGAGGCAGCAATCTTAGACAAGATAAGAGCGTTTGACAGGCTAAAACAAGGTCGGATGACAAATTCGGAGTATGCCGACCATGTCCATGCTTTGGGTAAGTTCGCTCCTGCTATTATGTCTGATAATCGCTTAAAGATGACAAAGTTCAAGCAAGTTTTGGACTCAAGAATTCAGTCAGCAATTGTAAGCGCATGGATGAGAACCTACGAGGACACGATGGATGCGTGCTTTCGCATCGAGAGTGATTTCCATAGAGTGGCGACAAGAGAGGCCGATGCAGGATACTCTGACAAAGGTAAGAGGTTAAGAGAAGAGATTTGAGTTGGTGGCAGGCCAGGATGTTTGGTCAAGATTCATAAGAGAGGCCCGGTTGGGAAAATTTCAGAGACCCCACCACAAAATCTAGTTGTACAGCAGGCCGTAAGAGTTGCCGCATTGCAATAAGAGTCATGACGGTGAATGTGGGAAGTTGGCAGGAGTATGTTACCAATGCAGACAGGTGGGTTATCTCATTAGAGATTGACCAGAGACGAGGAAGAATGCTATAGGAGAAGCGGCTCAATAGTCGAGGACGAATGCCCGCGTCCATGTCATGACTGACACAGATATTTAGGAAGCCACCGACGTGGTATGATGGACAATTTTAGTGAATAAGATATTTGTCAATGTACTTTTCTATAGCGGCGTGAACCACTTTTTCGTGGCAAAGGGATTCGTTAAGCACCTTTGTGGTTGACTAGAATAGTTGAAGTTATCAGCGAGTGGTCTAGACCCACGAGTGTCACTGAAGTGTGGAGTTCTTGGGTCTAGCTAGTGATTACAAGCAGTTTGCCGAGAGATTCTCAACAATAGCATTGCCCCTCAATCACCTTACTCAAAAGAAGTCCAAGTTTGAGTGAACGGCGGAATGCGAGAAAAGCTTCACGGAGCTTAAGAGGAGGTTAACCACAGCTCTAGTATTGGCTCAACCTTCTGGTACTGATTGGTTTGTGATATGTAGTGATGCGTCAAAAAAAGGTCTCGGTATGTAAACTGTACCGTAAGTTATGATTTTCCATCCAAATCGAGTTTAGTTTGATACTTCACTTGCAGGTTGTGTTTTGATACAACACGAACAAGTTATCGCGTATGCCTCGAGACAGCTAAACATGAGACAGCGAAGATGGTTGGAACTACAAAAGGACTACGACTTGACCATTAATTACCATCCTGGAAAAGTTAATAAAGTGGTTGATGTATTAAGCAGAAAATTTAACCATGCGCGATAGTCACCACTTGAGAGAGAAATAGAAGAATTTAGCTTGGATTTGGTTGACTCTATAGTTAATGTTTTCGCATCATTGACCGTCAGCCTGAGTTTGATGGATTGGGTGAAAGAAGCTCAAAAGAAGAATAAGACTGTGGGTGATATTGCTAGGAAACTGAGGTATAGTCAGGTTGATGGATTTCAGACCAATGAGAACGGGAAATCCAATGAGAACGGGAGCTTATGTTTAGAGGAAAACAAAAGAAAGAAAAAGGGGTGTACCTGATTTAGATGAGCTAAGGAAAGAAAATTTTACAAGGGGCTCACAGCTCAAGGTTATCGATAAATCATGGTAGCACCAGAATGTACAGGGATCTCTGACAATACTATTGGTGGTGTAAGATGAAGAGGCATATTGTGGATTTCATTGAAAGATGTCTGGTGTGCCAGCAAGCTAGGGCTGAACACCAATGACCTGGTGGATTATCAATGACATCGGAGATTCCAGAGTAGAAATAAAAACGTAGCATGATGGACTTTGTGGTTGGTTTACCGAGAACAAGAAGTGGACATAACATGATTCTGGTCATTGTGGATCGATTAACCAAATTTACCCATTTGCTACCCATCTCGAACAAATCGTCTCTCGATAAGTTTGTAAATCTATACATTGACAATATTGTCAGTCTGCACGGTGTTCCCATGAGCATAGTGTCTGACCGAGATCAACGGTTTACTTCCAAGCTCTGGGCAGTATTTTAGAGAGCCATGGGGACGGAGTTAAGGATGAGCACATCCTATCATTCTCAGACGGATGGACAGTCTTGAGCGAACTACGCAGACCCTAGAAGACATGTTAAGAGCTGGTGTCCTAGATTTCAAAAGGAGTTGGGATGGAATGGTGAAGTCAATGGAGTTCGATTATAATAACAGTCACCATAGTGCAATCGATATAGCTTCCTTTTGAAGCTTTGTATAGAGAAAAGTGTAGGTCCATAGTTTATTGGGAGGAAGTCGGCGTGAGGACCCTCATAGGACCTGAGTTACCCAAGAAGACGTTAGAAAAGATGAGAATCATTCAAGATGGACTCAAGATGGCTCAGGACTACAACAAAAGTTGGGCGGATTCCAAACGACAACCTTTGGAGTTTAATGTAGGTGAGAAGGTTTATCTAAGAGTATCACCTACGAATGGTATTGTGAGGTTTGCAGTCAAAGACAAGGTAAGTCCCTGTTTTGTTGGTCCCTATGAATACTAGAGAAAGTAGGCGCTTTGGCATTTAGATTGGCATTACCTCCGGTATTGGCGCAAGTTCATAACGTTTTCCACGTATCACAGTTAAGGAAATACGTGACGGATCCGAGTTATGTTCTCGAAACACAACCTTTAGAACTCAATGGTGATGCCACTTATGAGGAAGTACCGGTGATGATCGTGGACCAGAAAGAACAAGTTTTGAAGAAGCAGGTGATTCCCCATGTGAAGGTCCTATGGAGCAATCACACAGAACGGGAATCTACTTGGGAGCTTGAATGGCAGATACAGGGGAAGTATTCTCAATTTTTCAGCTGGAGGTACGTAAGTTTTGAGGACGAAACTTTTTGTAAGGGGGATGGAATGTCATACCCCGTAACTTTTGGGTCCGATATTAAATAATTAGGAAGCAACTTAAAATATAATTTTATTAATTGCATAGATTTATGAGGCATAATTGAATAAAATATAGGTGGAAGAATAGTCAAAAGGCTGAAATTGAGGAAATTAGGTACCAAAACTACCCCTCCCCACTTAAATGCTGGGGGAGTTACACAAATTAGTATAACTCCCCATTACACCATTAGGCCATCGGTTACAAAGGACAGGGGAAGAGGATGAAAACGGCAGAAGAGTGAAAAAGGAAGAAAGAGAGAGAAGAAGAAGAAGAAGAAGAAGAAGAAGAAGAAGAAGAAGAAGAAGAAGAAGAAGAAGAAGAAGAAGAAGAAAAAGAAGAAGAAGAAGAGAAGAAGAAGAGGAAAAAAGAGCGGCTAAACTAAGTTCAACCTTTCCCGAAATCCTGCAGTACACCCGTAAGACTATCTTGAAACAAAGGCAAGTAATCTTTCTATACGCTTTACACAAATTTTGATTCTATAGGCCCTATGTTCTTATAAAGAGAAAATTCGGATCACACATTAGTAACTTTGATTTGTTATGTTAAATGCTTTACTATATGTAATTGTTGTTGTTGATTGAGTAAAGTCATGTTCTTTGGGCCAATTTTTGAAAATGGTTATGTTGTGATCTTTGTTGTTAAATATGCCCATAAAAGTGTTATCCGTGACGTGTTCATTGTCTTGGTATAAGTTCTTAAGTTTACTAACTATACCTTAGATGTTTTGAGAGTATTTGCAGGACGTTGAAGGATGAATGATGGCATTGTTGTAGACTTGTTGTGTTGGAAAGTTTGAAGATATATATTGAAAGTTGTGGGTGATAGAAGGTTTAGAGTGGATATTATTTTACATGTTTGAGAATTAATTCATGTTAGTTGTGCGTTAAGCATGATGAATTTAGATGGTAAGATTGATCTTGAAGAGTTTAACATGAAAGGGGTGAAGGAGGAAGGTGATGGAGAGAAGTTACTGCAGAAAATTGCAGTTCTGGAACCGTCAGAGCACTTCGAACACCTACTTTAGGCGCTTCATGTCACATTAGGCACCTAAAGTAGGCATTCAATGTGTCCCAGTGCATTCCAGAACACTTCGAACACCTACATTAGGCGCTTGATGTCACATAAGGCGCTTCATGTAGGTGTTTGATGTATACCAGCACATTCCAGAACACTTCGAACGCCTAGAATAGGCGCTCCAAGTCACTTTAGGCGCCTCCTGAAGGTGTTCCAAGTGTATTGGAAGTTCCTTTTGACCCATTAAGTGCTCCATGTGTGTGAGATACCTTTATTCTCTTCCATTGATCATAAAATACAAGTGTTTTTGAAGTGTGTTTGAGTTGTAAACATCAAGTGTGAATGAGTAGGGATAAGTATGAATTCGAAGTGAATTTGCGATACGAAAGCGCATGAAGTGGTATGAATGAGGTGTACTTGAGTTGTAAACATTAAGTGTGAATGAGTAAAGTTAGTTATGAATTCGAAGTGAGTTAACAATATGGAAGGGCATAAAATGGTACGAATAAGGTGTGTTTGAGGAAGTATGAATGAGCAAGGTTAAGTGTGAACTCGAGATGATTTTTGTAATACGAAGGGACATGAAATGGTACGAGCAGGGTGTGATAGGGTTCAGGACTTTGTACTTGATATGTAAAGTGTGTGTGCATGTTTACACGTTTGGTATGATGTTACATGAGCATTCTGCATCATGACATAAACACTTTGCATTTCGACATGAGTTTTGTTTTGCGAAAAGAATACGAGTTTGAAAAGAAGATTAAAGTTTTCGAAAAGCAACTATGGCTGCTGGATGATCGCAGGGTATAAAAGTCACGCCTGCGAAAGCAAGGTATAAAAGCGTGACCTGTGAATCAACAGCAGGGTATAAAGTATTTTATGGGGTCGTGGACCTATCAGCACGGAAAATAAAGTTATTTTATGGGGCCGTGGACCTATCAGCACGGATATAAAGATATATGTTATGGGGCTGTGGACCTATCATCATAGGGTATAAAGTTATATGTTATGGGGTCGTGGACCTTTCAGCACGGGGTATAAAGTTATATGTTATGGTGTCGTGAAGCTTTCAGCACAGGTATAAAGTTCTGTTTGCTGTGGACTGATCACCCACAGGGTATAAAGTTCTGCTACGCGAAGAATATGATAAGAAGAATTATGAAAAATTTTGTGAAATGACATGCATGACATGTTTACGAAAGAAGACATATGCATGGGTGTTGTGTGTGGTTTTGAAGAAGTACATGCATCATGTTACAAGAAGCATAAGATTTGACATGCAAGAAATGTTACTAGCATATATTCTGTTTATGTAGTATGTTTTGCTCTATATGTGTTGGTTTCATTTTGTATGTTAATTATGTGGCTTATATGGATTTGACGACTCGTTATAAAGATGTTATTTGCCAACCCCGAGCACCTTATTTTGGGCATTGACTTATACATTGGTGACTCGTCGTGTGTGATCCCATAAGGTGTATGACGGGTTACTTGCTAGCGATGTTTTCGCTAAGAACAGATACTTCATTTTCTTTTCAGGTGAGCCGGAGTATGAAATGATATTTGTAGAAGACGATGGCGGGTGGGCTCACTAGGATGATGGTCATTGAAATAGATAGATTCTTGTTCATTCTCTTTTAAGTTGGAAGACTTGATGTTTGTCATGTTGTATCGGAGGATATGTTAGACAGTAGTCGAACACCTTTTATTTCCGATGTATTTCCTTTGGTTATATTGATGCTAGTGAAGTTTAAAATTTAGCGACGTTTCCGCTGATTTTTCTTACGTGATGGATGATGTGCGCTTGATCCGCTTTGACGCTTCGTAGTCCTCGTAGTAGACTACGGCGGGTGTACTGGTACCGATGTCGAGTATCGGGTCGGGGTGCTACACGCCGATTCCCTATGCTGAGCACACGATAGTCGATAAGAGGAATTTTGCTATCCTTCGTCTAACGCAGAAAGATTAGGCGAATCGTGCTGATAATGTGCTATAAACTCAATCAAGAATATAGTAAAGAAGATAAAAGAGAAACTAGAGAACTTTGTATCTCAAGGTGTGTCTTTCATATATGATATGTGGTCCTATTTATAGGACTCATGGAGTGAAGATAAACTTGGACAAAACTATTGGATATCTATATCTAATCTGATATACATGGTATACAAAATATATAATACTTTGGATATCTACATCTAATATAATGTCTATCTCTACAATGTATATCAACATAATATTTATCCTTGAGATTCCAATATATCCATAACAAAGAGAGCTGTGGAGACACCTATGGCTTATAAAATAGTGTTAGAAAACATGCCCCCTATGTCTTCTTAAATGCTTCCGGAGGGATTCGAACTCACAACCTCTTTCTTTCAAGATGATTACCCTTTGTTGTTTCCATGTCCTGGGGACTTCTCTATAAAACTATATGTATGCAGGTTTATCATTTTGATGAGTGCATGACTAATTTTAGGTCACAACTTGTTCGTAATTTCGTTCATATTTCCTATACTTTTCTTCCCACGTACTTAAGTGCTTGTTAACAAGTATAACAAAAGAGATCTTTGTTTTCATTGAATCCCAAGGAGGCCGAATGGTGCTCCTTATAATATACAATTGGGAGTACAATTAGGGAATTAGGGATGATTAGCCATAAAGACTAAATCACTAGAAATCCTCAGTTACATCAATCAAGGAAAGCATAATATGGTAAATCTTAAATATGGTATGATATGATTCTTCAACACTCCCCCTCAAGTTGGACGGGGAAATCAAGAACGCCCAACTTGCGTAACACATCTTCAAATGCTCTCCCAGCTATGGCCTTAGTCAAGATATCAGCTAATTGGTCTTCTGACCTTACGAACGGTAGCTCAATGACTCCTTCCTCAATCTTCTCTTTAATGAAATTTCGGTCCACTTCGATATGTTTAGTTCAGTCATGCTGGACAGGATTCTCAGAGATACTAATCGACGCCTTATTGTCGCATAGCAACTGAGTCGGGTGAGCCATATTAAAACCAACATCTCTCATCAACTTTCTTAGCCACAACACTTACATCACCCCTTTCGCAATTCCCCGAAACTCAGCCTCTGCACTCAAGAGAGATACCACCTTTTGCTTTTTTACTTCGCCACGTTACGAGATTACCTCCTACAAGAGCAAAGTATCCTGATGTAGAACGCCTATCAGTGAGGTTGCCTGCCCATTCTGCATCAGTATACACCTCAAGCCCCAAATGTCCATGATTCTGGAAGAAAATACATCGCTCCGGAGTCCACTTCAAATACCTCACTATCCTCAGAGCAGCATCCATGTGATGTTCCTGGGGATGATGCATAAACTGACTTACCACACCTACTGCATATGCAATATCTGGTCGAGTATGAGCAAGATAGATCAACTTCCTGACCAACCTCTGATACCTCTCACGATCGACTTCATCTTTTCCTTCCACGAACTGCAACCTGTGATTCATAAGCATAGGAGCATCCACAGGTTTACAGTCAACCATCCCAACCTCGGCCAACAAATCAATTATATACTTCCTGTGCAACATAAATATGCCTTTTGAAGAACGACTCACCTCGATCCCTAGAAAATACTTTAGATCACCCAAATCTTTCATTTCAAACTCACAGAACAGCTTCAGTATCACTTCCTGTGATAATCATATCATCTACGTAGATAATAAGACACGTAACCAACTCTTCATTACGCTTAATAAACAGAGTATGATCAGCATTACTCTGTTTATACCCAAATTTCTTCATAACACTTGTAAACCTCCCAAACCAAGCACGAGGGGACTGCTTAAGGCCATATAACGAGCATCTCAGTCTACACACCTCACCACTCCCAAAGTCATCTGAAAAACCTGGTGGAGCAACCATATACACTTCTTCCTTTAATTCCCCATGAAGGAAGGCATTCTTAACATCAAACTGATAGAGTGGCCAATCTCTGTTTGCTGCAATAGAGAATAATACTCTGACGGTGTCAAGTTTTGCTACTGTTGAAAAAGTCTCAGAATAATCAATGCCATACGTCTGAGTGTACCCTTTTGCTACTAGTTAAGCATTGTATCTCTCAATGCTTCCATCAGCCTTATACTTCACTGTGTACACCCACCTACACCCAACCGCATTCTTCCCAGGTGGAAGGACACTTTTCTCCCAAGTACCATTCTTAACAAGTGCATCCATTTCTACTTCTATAGCAGTATGCCACCAGGCATAGTCACTGCCTCATCAACATTTCGGGGAATACGTTCCGCACAGAGGGTTGCCAGAAAACTCTTGGTAAAATTTACTGGATATCTAGATCGTCGAGATACTCTCTCTGGGGAGTAACGTGCAGGAGGGACTCCTCTGTTCTGGCAGAGTGGCAGAACTTTAACCTGTACCTCGTTAGAAATATTAGTAACATCCTCAGAAGATTCTGAAATAACAGGGGATAATTGTATTGGAGAATGTATATGGTCAGTAGGAGGTAAAGTATTATCAGGAATCAATGGATCAATAGGAATACTAGAACTTATCTCTTGTAGGTTATTCATCGAGGGTAAATCAGTGAAATGTTCTAATGAGGTGAAAGTATGTCCGCTGGGCAAAGTGCAGTCGGCGTCACCTACTTGTCTTGTTGGAACAGCAGCCTCCAAATGACTCAGGTTATGAAGCCAATCGTAGGTCTCTCCAGAAGTCTCCCCCTGAGGCCCAGAGTGGGTACTATAGAAGTATTCATGTTCCAAAAAAGTACAGTGCATAGTAATGTGAATACGACGAGTACGAGGATTATAACAACGGTGCCCTTTTTGAGAAGTGGCATAACCAACAAAGACACACTTATCAGCACATGCATCAAGTTTAGTTCTTTCTGTCTTGGGAACATGAATAAACACAGAACACCCAAAGATTTTAGGGGGTAGAGTAAGTATGGAGGGGATAGAGGTTTGTGTTTCTAATGTAGGCAGTGGGGTATGATGACTCAGTATTTTAGTAGGTAACCGGTTAAGTAAGTAAGCAGAAGTGGCAGCCGCTTCGGGCCAAAAACTTTTAGGAACACCTGACTCAAGCATCATAGCACGAGTCATTTCGAGAAGGATACGATTCTTGCGTTTCGCTACACCATTTTGTTCAGGTGTATTGGAACACGAGGTCTGGTGAAGAATCTCATGTTCTCTAAAGAAGTGATAAAGACCACTATAGACAAACTCACCCCCATTATCAGACCGTAGTATTTTGATCATGGTGTTATATTGAGTGTTGATCATTGTTGGACCGTGCACCTGCAATAAACACCACTAGAGGGGGGTGAATAGTGGTTAGCGGAAATTACGCTACAACCCTTTGTTAAAATCCCTTTGAAAACAGAATCTGAAACCACCTCAGATTCAGAACCCGTTTTTCAAAAATTCACAAATAATTGTACAACACTCCAAAAATTATGAAATTTTTCAGAATTTAACTTTAATGAGTTAGCAAGACTCTTTCCAAAAATCAGACAAAAATAAGATCGTTTGGCCCTTCAAACAAATAAAAAGATTCAGATGGTCAATCTGGACAAAATTAGACAGAATGTTGCTGATTTTGCAAAACGTGTTTCTCTTTGAATACTCAACCAAAAAGGTTGATCTTTATATCATAACACTTCTTAGGATGTGTAGATGAAGTTTCCAAAAGGCCATGACCTTAAACAATTCTTGAAAAATACAGAATTTAAGTTTTCTCAAAACTGGTAAGATTGCAGCCAGATTGGAGCAGTTATCTTGCAAAGACTGAAAAACTAACTTTCTCTTGCTTAAATCAAGTGATTCTTGTTGCAAATGAAATCTAACAGTCTGAAGTATAACTCCACCAAAAATCACGAATTTGGAAAATGTTTAGCTATTTTTTTTCAAATTGTGAGAAGTTGTGTGAAAACTGCAGTCAAAAACGGGCAGAAAACAGAAATAAAGAAACAAGAGAAGAACACCGAGAATTTATCCTGGTTCGGTCAATGTGACCTACTCCAGTCCCAAGGAACACCTTTCCTTGGATTTCACTATCAAATGAACACCTTACAACAAGAGCCAAGCTTGATCCTTGGGTTATACACCAACCCTATTCAAGACTTGGATAATCACCCCTATGCAACTCTTGGTTACAACACCTCTAACACCTATTGATGTAGCCTTATAAATTTGGCTAATCAATCATACAAATCCAACTCAAGAAGATGTGTATAGTGTAGCTGGACAACAAAGAAAATTGGAACACCTTAGCTACATAAAGTATGAACGAAAATATGATAAGAGAATAGCAAGACAACAATCTTCAATTTTGCTTTCAAGTGTGTGTCTTCTCTTCTTCACCTTGCCTCCTATTTATAGTGTGAATGGATGGCATATTCTCTCCAACTTTTAGACCATGTGATGGCTGAGAATTTTGAATTAAAGCACCTCCATAATCATCTCCAACAACCTTGTCTCCATTACATTCAAATTTAAAATTTCAAGTTGGCAACTTTTGCCAACTAGCTTGTTTTTGAATTTTCCACTTGTCCAAAAGTCATAAAATGAGTACACCACCTTCTCCACCTGTTTATGGACGTTTTTGATGTTGTATGTATGTATACCAACTCAAATTTTGTGAATAAAAAATAATGAATAAGTGTTGACAAGATTATGTCAACATATAACACCAAAATTCCTACTTTCTTCTCCTTTACATATTGTGATGAATCTTGCACCAAGGACACCTTGTAATCTCTAAAGGATGATGATTAATATCCTCTTATAACATATATAAGAGGGTCTTCAAGAAAAAATAGAATGTGACATCTCAAATCGTCACATATCCAGCTATAGTCAATAATATCATCGGTTGAGAGAATAAGATATAAGATCACCATATAATCTTCAAAATAATAATAACACAGCTCCAGAATGAAGATAATAATATGCTCAAGAGATTCCTTGAGTGAAAATACCAAAAATACCCTTGGGGGTAAAATGACCAAAATACCCCTTGTGTGAGAAAACTCCAGAAATGCCCCCGATGGTCAGAGATAATCGCAATACCACCTTTGTTATGATAAATAAGATAATAATATGCACTTGACATATTTTCACCATATGATGTTCCTACAAAACTCAAAATACCAATTTTGCCCTTTTTGGTAAATTGTAGAAACTTCCAAGGCACGTTAGTCACAAGACAATAATAATCACCAAAAACACATAATAAGCGCATAATGAACATGTATAATTCATATACAAATGAAAAAATCATTTTAACACATTTTAGAAAATTATTTCTAAAAACCCTAGACATCGATCGATTGAAGTGCCTCAGCTTCATAGATCGATGTCTCACATAAAGGTTCAGGTTTTGTCTCTGACCTACATCGATCGATCGAAGTGAGAGTTCGATGTACATCGATCGATCGATGTGTCTCAGGTTTAGAGATCGATGTCTCACAGAAAGGTCTTAAACTTTTCTGCCTTACATAGATCGATCGATGTGCAACAACATGAGAGATCGATGTCAACTTGTTCAACTTTTTCAACTTTTAATCACATATAACACCATGTGTGACATTTTTAAGTATTCATCACTTAAAATCATGACATTGAAAATTATCCAAACATATTTCTCAACATTCTCCCCCTTTTGGATGATTTTCAAAATAACCTAACATGATTTTAATGTCACAACTTATAACCAAAAGTTTAACCAAATGTTTGACCAAAAGTTTAACCAAATGTTTTCAACTATGTTTTCAACTTTTAAATAGTATGCCGCTCCCCCTCAACTCATACTCTCCCCCTTAACCTATGCTCCAAAATTTATACCATTACCAATTAAAACTTAGCATATGATTCATCATGACTTACCAACTAAAATCATGTTCTTATTCTATCTCCCTCTTTATTTTACAAATCATGCAAAAGATAGAACTATGCAATGGTATCGTAAGTCATCATGCCTAATTTGGCTCGTAAGTTTTCAAAAGTGGCTTGATTAAGGGGTTTGGTGAAGATGTCAGCGATTTGGTGATCAGTTCTTATATGGTTTATCACTATATCCTCATTTTGAACATGATCGCGAAGAAAGTAGTATCGCACCTCAATGTGTTTGGCCTTAGAATGAAGCACCGGATTCCGGAAAAGATTGATTGCACTTGTGCTATCGCAGAAAATTGGAATCTTATTCATTTTAATGCCAAAATCACTAAGTTGCTGTTTAAGCCAAGTATTTGGGTAGTACATAAACTCAAAGTGATATACTCGGCTTCAGTGGTAGAAAGAGCTACACTAGCTTGCTTTTTAGAAAACCAAGAGATCAAATTGGTTCCTATGAATTGATATGTACCGCTAGTGGATTTTCTATCTAACCTGCAACCACCATAATCAGCATCACTATATGCGTGTAATTCTAACTTAGCATTTCTATCATACCACAGTCCTAAGTGAGGTGTATGCTTAAGATATCTAAAGATCTTTTTCACTGCATTGTAATGTGATACCTTAGGACAAGATTGAAACCTAGCACACATACACACACTAAACATAATATCAGGTCTTGATGCAGTTAAGTATAACAATGAGCCAATCATAGACCTATAAAGTGTGTCATCAAAAGGTTTACCATCTTCATCCTTATCAAGTTTGGTACTAACACTCATAGGGGTAGTTGTAGGTTTCAACTCTTCAAAGCCAAACTTCCTAATCATATCATTGACATACTTAAGTTGGCTAATGTGAATTCCTTGAGGGGTTTGTTTGATTTGAAGTCCTAAAAAATAATTCAACTCTCCTACCATTGACATTTCAAACTCTGACTTCATACATTCTTCGAAGTCTTTTACTAAAGTATGGTTGGTTGAACCAAAGATTATATCATCTACGTATATTTGAACTATTAACAAATCATTACCTTTTCTTCTTAGGAATAATGTGTTGTCGATGGTCCCCCTTTGATAATTATTTGCAATAAGAAAGTTTGCAAATCTATCATACCAAGCTCTTGGAGCTTGTTTTAAACCATATAGAGCTTTCTTAAGCTTATAAACATGGTTAGGATTCTTTGGATCTTCGAATCCAGGGGGTTGTTTGACAAACACCTCTTCTTGGATGTATCCATTCAAGAACGCACTCTTGACATCCATTTGGAAGAGCTTAATTTTACTTAGACTTGCAATCGCAAGTAACAATCTAATTGCTTGTAGTCGTGCAACGGGTGCAAAGGTTTCTTCATTATCTATTCATTCTTGTTGATTATAACCTTGTGCGACTAGTCTAGTCTTATTCCTTGTAATATTTCCTTGTTCATCCATTTTATTCCTAAAGACCCATTTAGTTTCTATGATAGACTTGTCTTCAGGTTTAGGTACTAAGTCACATACGTTGTTCCTTGTGAATTGATTTAATTCCTCATGCATAGCATCTATCCATGATATGTCACCTAAGGCTTCCTTTACGTTCTTAGATTCTAATTGTGAGATTAAGCTATGTCCTTCAAGTTGACTTATATTTCTACTTGTTCTAACCCCAACACTTAGATCCCCAATGATTAGTTCTCTAGGGTGCCACCAATTCCTAGATTGACTAGGTTCATCCTCATCTTGTTCAAATATTTCATTAGTGTGAACGTTATCATATGTAATTGAATCATTAGTTGTATCTTCCAATTTCAGAGTCTCTTGATTTATTTCATCTAAAGGTTTATGTATGTCTTGTTCAGGAGGAGTTGGTTCTAGATGATCAAGTACAGGCTCAAGTAATACATCATCATCAAACATATTTTCAACATTTGTTTCTTGTTTATGTTGATGTTTATCACTAACTTCAAAGCATGCATTTTCATTGAATTTCACATGTATGGATTCAATTATTTTTCTAGATGCAGGATTATAACACCTATATGCTCTTGAGTTAGTTGAATACCCAACAAATATGCATTCAATAGACTTTTGTTCAAATTTATCTAGATTATCCTTAGTGTTCAGCACAAAACATTTACATCCAAATACTTTAAGATAATCTATCTTAGGTTGTCTATTGTTTAGCAATTCATAAGGCGTTTTATTTAATTTCTTTCTAATAGTGAGCCTATTTATAATATAGCATGCACAACTAACAGCTTCAGCCCATAAATATTTAGGTAATTTATTTTCACACGGCATTGTCCTAGCAACTTCTTGAATCGTTCTATTTTTATGTTCAACAACTCCATTGAGTTGTGGTGTTCTAGGTGGTGAGAATTCATGTTTGATTCCATATAGTTCGCAAAATTTGATTACGTCTTTGTTTTTAAATTCTCTACCTCTATCGCTTCTAATTCTTTTAACATTTTCTTCATAAATGTTTTCAAGTTGCTTAATAAGAGTTTCGATTGCTAATGGAGCATCGTCTTTGTGTGTTAAGAACAATGTCCATGTGTAGCGTGAGTAATCATCTACTATGACACACACATAGTAGTGTCCACCTAGACTTCTTGTCCTACTTGGACCAAATAAGTCTAAGTGAAGCAATTTTAGTACATGACTAGTACTCACTTCATGTTTCGGTTTTAAGGTTTCTTTAATGTGTTTTCCATTAATACATGTTTCACACATTTGAAAATTATCTAAGTCTAACTTAGGCATTCCTCTAATTAAATTCTTATTAGACAATTTCTTAATAGTTGAAATTCCTATATGGCCTAATCTTCTATGCCATAAATTTACATCTAAGTCATGTGATATTAGACACTTAACCTTAGCATCTAACATGTTATCTAAGGTAAGGGTATAAATATTTCCATCTCTATTTCCTTTTAAAACCGTTTTTCTTTTTTCATTTATTATATCACAAGAATTGGGATGAAAGGAGACATTATAACCACAATCTATAAGTTGAGAAATACTAAGTAAATTATAAGATAGATTTCTTACTAATAACATATTTCGTATTTGAAATGTGTTAGGGTCCCCAATTGTTCCTTTTCCAATAACTTGTCCTTTGTTGTTGTCACCGAATGTTACTTTTCCTCCATTCTTGATATGTTCCAATTCGATAAATAGTTTGGAGTTCCCCGTCATATGCCTCGAACATCCACTATCTAAAAACCATTTGGTTTTTAGATTCTTTGACTTTGCCTCCTTTTTGCATTCCTTGCGTTTATCCTACAATGGAGACAAAGTTTTAGGTACCCTTTATTTGGGTCCTTGAATGTTAGGGACGCTATTCTTGTTTAGATATCCCTTAGGTATCCAAACTTGAATATACCTTCTAGGCACATTTTTAGTATTGTTATAATTTGGAAAATAAGAAGAATTAGCATATACATGATTATTCCACATAAGTGAAGATGCATTGTTATACATGTTGTGCCATGATTGATAATTATTATAGGATGGTCGAATTGTATAAGGCATGTGACTTTGTTTCTTTTATGGCGCTATATAAGTGTGTTCATATGTATTTCTAAAAGATTTATATGAGTGTTGTCTATACTTAGGTTCATAATAAGTTGTATGCATTTTATTCGGTCTAATTGCATTTGTATACAAGTAGGCATAATTTCTAGGTTGTTTAGATGCAAAGTTTGGCGTAGATGTATATTTATGCGTGTGTATATTAGTGGGTGTGTGTTGTATTTTTGCCTTGATATAAGTAGACGAAGGTGTAGAAGCAGGCAAAGTTGATTTTGTTGTATTATATGGCAACTTTGTACTAGATGAAACAAACTTAGTCTTTTATTTACTTTTTCATTTTCTTCTTTATAGCCTAAGCCGGTTTTATCATTACCATACTTTTGTGATGAGATAAGTGTATCTAACATATTTGCACCCGATTTAAATTGTTCTAACATTTTTTCTAAGTTAAGTTTAGACGACTTAAGTTGTGTTATTTCATGTTCACAACTTTCTATCTTAGATTTTAACATCTTATTTTCCATTTTTATCTTATGTTCATCTTTCCTATATGATTCAATTTTATTCTCTAAAGAATCAAGAGTATTAGTGGACTCTTGTTTAAGAGATTCTAGTTGATCGGAAAATTCCAAGTTGGACGTCTTCAACTTGTCATTTTCTTCAACTAGTTTCTTCTTTTCTTTAGAGAGCCTCTTACAGTGAGCATGCATTCTTAGGAATTCTTCATACATTTCATCAAATGTCATATCACTATCAGAAGAACAACATACCTCGTTGGATACGAAGCAGATTTGAGCTTCCTCAGTTTTGGATTCTGAGTCGGATGAGTCGCTCCATGTGCTCACCTTCATTGCTCGTTTCCCTTTTCTTGCCTTAGACTCCTTTGTCTTTGTTGTTTGATTCTCCTTGTCCTTGGCTTGTTTATTATTGTTGTTGTTATTATTATTTTTCTTCGTGGGACAGTCGTATGAAATATGTCCTTTTTGACCGCATTCATAACACTTTAATTCTTTATTATACCATTTGTTTGTGTTATTCTTCCTAGGTTGAGAAGAAGAAGAAGAAGAATTACGTTGTCTATTCCTATTTGGACGTTTGAAAAATTTTCTTAATTTTCTAGCTATCAATATCAAGTCATCGTACTATTACTATCATCGTTACTAGCATGTGTTTCGGTTGTTTTGAAAGCTATTGACTTACCGGATGACTTAGACGATTCAGACTTTCGTTGGTTTAATTTAACCTCGTAAACTTTAAGAGACCCGATCAATTCATCCATCTTAGTGATCGATTTTGTCTCTTCGATTGCAGTCACCTTTGGATCCCATTCAGCAGGGAGGCTTCGTAGCACCTTTTGAACCTTTTCACTGTTCGAAAATGACTTCCCTAAAGCTTCAAGGGCATTGAAAATATTAGTAATCCTCAAATCCGTAGATGTTATGGATTCGTTTGGCAACATTTTGAAAGTCTCTAATTCAGTCATAAGCATGTTTATTTTTGACTCTTTAACACCACTAGTACCTTCATGCTTTAATACAAGTGATTTCCACATGTCGTGTGCGCTTGTGCAATTTGACACATATCCTGCTTCAGAAGTTGTAAATCCATTCAAAAGTAATTGCATAGCTTTAGCATTCATGGACATTTTCTTTTTATCATCTGATGACCATTCACTTTTATATTTTTCAACCTCTTGAGTTACTCCAATAACTTGTGTAACTTTCGTTGGAATGTACGGCACATCTTCAACTATAGACCATAAATCAATGTCTATAGCCATTAAGAATAGCCTCATTCTTAGTTTCCAATGAAGAAAATTATTGCCATCAAAAAGAGGAGGACGTTGTGTAGACATACCTTCCAACTCACCTTTGTGAGAAACAATAGCCATAGTATGTACCTTGGATTTGAGACAAGCAGTATATAATGAATCGTTGTTTCTTGGCCTTGTATTGTTCGTATGATGTTCTTGCTTCTTTTGAGTGGTGTTGGTCTGGCTCTGATACCAAATGTTAAACCGTGCACCTGCAATAAACACCACTAGAGGGGGGGTGAATAGTGGTTAGCGAAAATTACACTACAACCCTTTGTTAAAATCCCTTTGAAAACAGAATCTGAAACCACCTTAGATTCAGAACCCGTTTTTCAAAAATTCACAAATAATTGTACAACACTCCAAAAATTATGAAATTTTTCAGAATTTAACTTCAATGAGTTAGCAAGACTCTTTCCAAAAATCAGACAAAAATAAGATCGTTTGGCCCTTCAAACAAATAAAAAGATTCAGATGGTCAATCTGGACAGAATTAGACAGAATGTTGCTGATTTTGCAAAACGTGTTTCTCTTTGAATACTCAACCAAAAAGGTTGATCTTTATATCATAACACTTCTTAGGATGTGTAGATGAAGTTTCCAAAAGGCCATGACCTTAAACAATTCTTGAAAAATACAGAATTTAAGTTTTCTCAAAACTGGTAAGATCGCAGCCAGATTGGAGCAGTTATCTTGCAAAGACTGAAAGACTAACTTTCCCTTGCTCAAATCAAGTGATTCTTGTTGCAAATGAAAGCTAACAGTCTGAAGTATAACTCCACCAAAAATCACGAATTTGGAAAATGTTTAGCTATTTTTTTTCAAATTGTAAGAAGTTGTGTGAAAACTGCAGTCCAAAACGGACAGAAAACAGAAATAAAGAAACAAGAGAAGAACACCGAGAATTTATCCTGGTTTCGTCAATGTGACCTACTCCAAAATCATCTCCAACAACCTTGTCTCCATTACATTCAAATTTAAAATTTCAAGTTGGCAACTTTTGCCAACTAGCTTGTTTTTGAATTTTCCACTTGTCCAAAAGTCATAAAATGAGTACACCACCTTCTCCACCTGTTTATGGACGTTTTTGATGTTGTATGTATGTATACCAACTCAAATTTTGTGAATAAAAAATAATGAATAAGTGTTGACAAGATTATGTCAACATATAACACCAAAATTCCTACTTTCTTCTCCTTTACATATTGTGATGAATCTTGCACCAAGAACACCTTGTAATCTCTAAAGGATGATGATTAATATCCTCTTATAACATATATAAGAGGGTCTTCAAGAAAAAATAGAATGTGACATCTCAAATCGTTACATATCCAGCTATAGTCAATAATATCATCGGTTGAGAGAATAAGATATAAGATCACCATATAATCTTCAAAATAATAATAGCACAGCTCCAGAATGAAGATAATAATATGCTCAAGAGATTCCTTGAGTGAAAATACCAAAAATGCCCTTGGGGGTAAAATGACCAAAATACCCCTTGTGTGAGAAAACTCCAGAAATGCCCCCGATGGTCAGAGATAATCGCAATACCACCTTTGTTATGATAAATAAGATAATAATATGCACTTGACATATTTTCACCATATGATGTTCCTACAAAACTCAAAATACCAATTTTGCCCTTTTTGGTAAGTTGTAGAAACTTCCAAGGCACGTTAGTCACAAGACAATAATAATCACCAAAAACACATAATAAGCGCATAATGAACATGTATAATTCATATACAAATGAAAAAAATCATTTTAACAAATTTTAGAAAATTATTTTTAAAAACCCTAGACATCGATCGATCGAAGTGCCTCAGCTTCATAGATCGATGTCTCACATAAAGGTTCAGGTTTTGTCTCTGACCTACAACGATCGATCGAAGTGAGAGTTCGATGTACATTGATCGATCGATGTGTCTCAGGTTTAGAGATCGATGTCTCACAGAAAGGTCTTAAACTTTTCTGCCTTACATAGATCGATCGATGTGCAACAACATGAGAGATCGATGTCAATTTGTTCAACTTTTTCAACTTTTAATCACATATAACACCATGTGTGACATTTTTAAGTATTCATCACTTAAAATCATGACTTTGAAAATTATCCAAACATATTTCTCAACAATCATATGATAAAAATCAATGAACTTGGCATATACATCAGGTTTGTTCTTAAGAAAGTAGACTCAAGTCATACGAGTAAAATCATCCATAAAGAGGACAAAATAGTGAAAACCCTGTGTAGTGTTAGACGGAGCAGGACCCCAGACATCAGAATGTATCAAGGAAAACATAGACTCGACACGGGTGTTATTAGGTTTATAAGATGACCGATGCTGTTTAACACAAATACATGTGTCGCAATGTAATTTAATGTTAGAGTTGACTAAAGATGGAAAGAGAAATTTCATATAGCTGAGAAAGGGATGACTTAAGCGTCAGTGCCATAACCAGAGTCTTTGATGGGCCATCCCGGTGGCAAGACTGGACCGGCCCTGTTGCACCACATCCGTAATGTAATACAAGCCACCTCGCTTAGTGCCACGTCCAATGATTACCTTCAAACGAATATCCTGCAACAGACAGAAAGTAGGATATATGAGGACAACACAATTCAAAGCCCTGGTAATTTGACTAATGGACAAAAGTTTAGAGGATAAATCAAGGACATATAGGCAATTTTGCAGATTAAGGTGAGGTGTAATCTGAATGGTATCACCACCGAAGACGGGAACAAGTTCTTCGTTGGCTGTATAAAATCACCCGAGTCGTTGGTCATGGTGTTTGTAGCACCAGAATCAAGTACCCATGAGGAAGAGATAGGTAATGAAGATGATAAGGCTTTTTCTGGTTAATTCTGTAATTTGGGTAAGGTTAAGGGTCTTTTCTGTGTTTTTCAAAAATTTTAGGGACTGTTTTGTCATTCTAGAAAAGGCAAAGGCGAGAGAATTTTTTTTTAAGTTGATTCTGTAATTTTAGAAAACTATGAGGATGAAACTAATAAATCTGCAGGGGTATTATGGGAACAATAATAATAATAAGAATAAATGGGTTTGGGTTTAACAACCCTTGTACCTCCCTTATAAGGTGTAGCGAACTTGGCCTCTCCTTCACAGATCTTCTGCAATTTTCACCCACAGAAGAAAACAAAAAGGGCTCGTATCTTGCCGTGTATTAGCAACACCAGCAGCACAAATTCATCTCCTATCTCATATTTCTGCTCCAAGCGTATCCCCTTCATGTTTTCTTCTTCACCCCTGAAGCATCTTGCTTTTGTTTCATTTATTCAGAAACCCCTCAATAAACCTAGATCAAAATTCAAGCACCTTCTAAATCTACTGAAAAAGGCGTACGTAGATCACGCTTTTTCGATATCGTACGAGGATCTAACAATCGCCCGCATGAAGATGCTCTTAGAGGAATGATGATTAACAACTGTATAATCTTTGGGTTGCAACCGTACGTTTTTTCCTGGAACAGCAACTTGGGTTTTCCGGTAGTTGTTTAGGTTTTCTATTTAGATCAGAAATACCGTTCTGATACCATGTTAACAAGTATAACAAAAGAGATCTTTGTTTTCATTGATTCCCAAGGAGGCCGAATGGTGCTCCTTATAATATACAATTGGGAGTTCAATTAGGGAACTAGGGATAATTAGCCATAAAGACTAAATCACTAGAAAACCTTATAATATACAATTGGGAGTTCAAAGAGATCTTTGTTTTCATCTCCAACAACCTTGTCTCCATTACATTCAAATTTAAAATTTCAAGTTGGCAACTTTTGCCAACTAGCTTGTTTTTGAATTTTCCACTTGTCCAAAAGTCATAAAAGGAGTACAACACCTTCCCCACCTGTTTATGGACGTTTTTGATGTTGTATGTATGTATACCAACTCAAATTTTGTGAATAAAAAATAATGAATAAGTGTTGACAAGATTATGTCAACATATAACACCAAAATTCCTACTTTCTTCTTCTTTACATATTGTGATGAATCTTGCACCAAGGACACCTTGTAATCTCTAAAGGATGATGATTAATATCCTCTTATAACATATATAAGAGGGTCTTCAAGAAAAAATAGAATGTGACATCTCAAATCGTCACATATCCAGCTATAGTCAATAATATCATCGGTTGAGAGAATAAGATATAAGATCACCATATAATCTTCAAAATAATAATAACACAGCTCCAGAATGAAGATAATAATATGCTCAAGAGATTCCTTGAGTGAAAATACCAAAAATACCCTTGGGGGTAAAATGACCAAAATACCCCTTGTGTGAGAAAACTCCAGAAATGCCCCCGATGGTCAGAGATAATCGCAATACCACCTTTGTTATGATAAATAAGATAATAATATGCACTTGACATATTTTCACCATATGATGTTCCTACAAAACTCAAAATACCAATTTTGCCCTTTTTGGTAAGTTGTAGAAACTTCCAAGGCACGTTAGTCACAAGACAATAATAATCACCAAAAACACATAATAAGCGCATAATGAACATGTATAATTCATATACAAATGAAAAAATCATTTTAACACATTTTAGAAAATTATTTCTAAAAACCCTAGACATCGATCGATCGAAGTGCCTCAGCTTCATAGATCGATGTCTCACATAAAGGTTCAGGTTTTGTCTCTGACCTACATCGATCGATCGAAGTGAGAGTTCGATGTACATCGATCGATCGATGTGTCTCAGGTTTAGAGATCGATGTCTCACAGAAAGGTCTTAAACTTTTCTGCCTCACATAGATCGATCGATGTGCAACAACATGAGAGATCGATGTCAACTTGTTCAACTTTTTCAACTTTTAATCACATATAACACCATGTGTAACATTTTTAAGTATTCATCACTTAAAATCATGACTTTGAAAATTATCCAAACATATTTCTCAACAATCATATGATAAAAATCAATGAACTTGGCATATACATCAGGTTTGTTCTTAAGAAAGTAGACACAAGTCATACGAGTAAAATCATCCATAAAGAGGACAAAATAGTGAAAACCCTGTGTAGTGTTAGACGGAGCAGGACCCCAGACATCAGAATGTATCAAGGAAAACATAGACTCGACACGGGTGTTATTAGGTTTATAAGATGACCGATGCTGTTTAACACAAATACATGTGTCGCAATGTAATTTAATGTTAGAGTTGACTAAAGATGGAAAGAGAAATTTCATATAGCTGAGAAAGGGATGACTTAAGCGTCAGTGCCATAACCAGAGTCTTTGATGGGCCATCCCGGTGGCAAGATTGGACCGGCCCTGTTGCACCACATCCGTAATGTAATACAAGCCACCTCGCTTAGTGCCACGTCCAATGATTACCTTCAAACGAATATCCTGCAACAGACAGAAAGTAGGATATATGAGGACAACACAATTCAAAGCCCTGGTAATTTGACTAATGGACAAAAGTTTAGAGGATAAATCAGGGACATGTAGGCAATTTTGCAGATCAAGGTGAGGTGTAATCTGAATGGTATCACCACCGAAGACGGGAACAAGTTCTTCGTTGGCTGTATAAAATCACCCGAGTCGTTGGTCATGGTGTTTGTAGCACCAGAATCAAGTACCCATGTGGAAGAGATAGGTAATGAAGATGATAAGGCTTTTTCTGGTTAATTCTGTAATTTGGGTAAGGTTAAGGGTCTTTTCTGTGTTTTTCAAAAATTTTAGGGACTGTTTTGTCATTCTAGAAAAGGCAAAGGCGAGAGAATTTTTTTTTAAATCGGGTTGATTCTGTAATTTTAGAAAACTATGAGGATGAAACTAATAAATCTGCAGGGGTATTATGGGAACAATAATAATAATAAGAATAAATGGGTTTGGGTTTAACAACCCTTGTACCTCCCTTATAAGGTGTAGCGAACTTGGCCTCTCCTTCACAGATCTTCTGCAATTTTCAACCACAAAAGAAAACAAAAAGGGCTCGTATCTTGCCGTGTATTAGCAACACCAGCAGCACAAATTCATCTCCTATCTCATATTTCTGCTCCAAGCGTATCCCCTTCATGTTTTCTTCTTCACCCCTGAAGCATCTTGCTTTTGTTTCATTTATTCAGAAACCCCTCAATAAACCTAGATCAAAATTCAAGCACCTTCTAAATCTACTGAAAAAGGCATACGTAGATCACGTTTTTTCGATATCGTACGAGGATCTAACAATCGCCCGCATGAAGATGCTCTGAGAGGAATGATGATTAACAACTGTATAATCTTTGGGTTGCAACCGTACGTTTTTTCCTGGAACAGCAACTTGGGTTTTCCGGTAGTTGTTTAGGTTTTCTATTTAGATCAGAAATACCGTTCTGATACCATGTTAACAAGTATAACAAAAGAGATCTTTGTTTTCATTGATTCCCAAGGAGGCCGAATGGTGCTCCTTATAATATACAATTGGGAGTTCAATTAGGGAACTAGGGATAATTAGCCATAAAGACTAAATCACTAGAAAACCTCAGTTACATCAATCAAGGAAAGCATAATATGATAAATCTTAAATATGGTATGATATGATTCTTCAACAGTGCTTTGATGCTATTTTAAAGTATGTTATCAATACTGCGAGAGAAAAGGCAGAAAACGATTGTAAGCAAGTAAACAAGAAACATTTTATAGGTGAGACTAACCATACTGGCCAGGATAAATATATAACACTGCGTACATAGAGAAATACTTGAACCTGAAGAAAAGTACCAAGAAGACGCGTATTTTCTTTCTATCATGCCAAATACTGCCTTCTTTAACAATGATTACTTTTGCAACTCCAGAAACAATATTGATCAAACATGGCTTTGGTTATGCCTACCTCTTCATTAACTATTGTGAGAAAATAGTCTATACCACCCTATCATGCTATAGAAATTAAACATATATAAAACCATACCTAACTTAAAAAGCAATATAAATTCAACTAAAACAAATGGAAAACATACTATATCTTCTTTTCATGGGTTCGAGTCGCACCTCTTGCATAAAGCGTAGAGTAAGGCTGCGTACATCAGATCGTGAAAAGTGTAAGGTAATGCTGCATATATCAGATCGTAAAACAATCCGGCCTCTACTCTGACTCGGCGCAAACGTAGAAGCCTAGTACAACAAGAACGTCTTTTGCTATATCCTCTTTTCCCAGTAAGCTTATCATACTGTGATAGGACCAATATTGTGATATAATAAAGAGGAACATACCTTGTGATCTTTATTGATTAAATAAAGTGTTTGCAGTCAACTAAACAATAACATAACGGTTCAGATCAGATCAGGAGGGACGGACAATAAGACAAAATATGAAGCCTCCAATTACGCGCTACCACATGTACAAAAAGAAAGGAGGTTTAAAATAAAAAAAAATCCTTGAACAATGCTAGTAAGCACCGAAGAAGATAAAAATAAAAATCCCCCTTCCCTTTTGCCCTCCCTCACAGAACGAAGAGATCATATGGGACAAACATTCATAAACACATGAGACATAATAGATTCGCCTCTAAAGAAAGATATGCGACTTGATACAAGCACAGTTGTGATCACAGTAGGAACAACAATAATTTTATCTTATTGTCTTAAAAGCTTCAGCCTATGACGGAGTATAGAAGGTCGGATGTACGCAACTATATCCATGTGTCAGAGATAGTTTTCCGATGACCCGCAATGAAAATTACGTGAAGCTCTATCGATCAACTGTTACTTCACAATATAATAAGTGTAATCAATTTAGTAATCATTTTGCTTTGTTCTATTATATTCTAAAATAAAAAAAAATATGTTTTTGGCTCACTTGAAAATAGAAACAGTTATCACAATAGGAAGCCTTAATCAATAAGCCGAAACCACACATTTGACAAAACATAGTAGCATTAAGAAAACAATCAACAAAACACACTATGATTTTTTTTAAATGGTATTGAATATGAAACAAAGGGCTTCTTTCCTGAAAAAGGAAAATATTAAAGGGGTAAACACCTGTGACTTTTTTCATTTAGAAACAGTAGCTCTTTCTCTCGCATCCTCTAAGACCGTATAACATCTTTACACTGTCCCGCAAGATGTATGCATTAACATTTTGGACACTAAAAATTTATAAAGTAATAAAATTCTATTGAAGGGAAAATAAATATGATGAACCCAGAAACTAACTGCTGGATACGACAAAATATTTTCACGTCAGTCAGCAACAGTCAACGTTGCTGGGTCTCACTGCTGGTCACAGCTCAGTTCAGCCCAGCCAGTCATGTTCCACTCCCTCCTACGTAGCTTCATCAGCATGCCTTGGTCAGTTCAGCTCGGTCAGCCTAGTTCTACCTACGAAGTCATGTCAATAGGCCTAACCCTAGGAGGCAAAATTCCTAGTAAGTCTCAGTTCAGTTCAACACAAGCCACGCCTAAAGGGCCTCGCAGTTCAACTCAGATTCAGCTCAGCTTAGGGACAAGGCAACGCTCTTCAGTTCAGCGCGGCCATAGGATGTGTCCATATCAAGTCAAAGCTTACTCCAGGTCAGCCCGGCAAGAGCGCCAAGGGCATCACCTTTCAGATCAGCTCGTCCAGGTCAGCTCGGCAGAACATCCTGGACTAACTTCAGTCATGCTTTTTCCACCTCGGTTTTCCAACTGAACCACCCAGGCAGTACATCAGCTCGGCCACAGCATGCTTAGGCAGACTCCTGCCACCCAGCAACCTTGGTTATACAGCCCGACACGTGGCAACCATGCAGACAAGAACTGCCAGCAGGGCAGCCATCTATCATCACGTGGCAGGCATGCAAGCAAGAGCTGCCAACAGAGCAGCCAAGTGTCATCACCATATTGCTCCTTGCCATGCAGCCTTTTATTTCAACGTCTATAAAGAAGCGCTTCCTCAGCTAAAGACATTATAAGACTGTTTATGCCGACTTAAGCCAATTTTGAGCTCACCAAAGATGAATACAGCTCTACCCAGCTAAAACAACCACTTTCTCTATAAAGAGAACAATTCACAGGTTGTTTCAACCTCTACTTCAAACGTATATTCACATAATCATGCCCATAACTGACTTGAGCGTCGGAGGGTTTTCTCCGGGGCAGCAGCTCTGGGCCTCTAACGTTGTCTTCCCCTTGCAGGTTATAGAAAAAGCCTTAACAAGGTGCTAGGGCGTTATCTCCGGATCACCTTCGATCCACCTGGTGAGGATCCGCCTCATCATCTAACGCTATAAGGAGGGCCTGAATCTCCGACTCTTTCTAAACTTACTCCCTAAAAAGTCTTTCCGCCAAGTAGCTTACTATCCTTCTTCCAAAAAATTGATAAAAACAGTCAGCGAGGAGGCAGGAGATCTTCTACCACTCGAAAACATGCACGCTCCTCTTGACGCCCACATGAGCAGGTCTCCCCTGGTCCAGTAGAATCCTCGACTCAAGCTGCTAGATTTACATATGAGGAGCACGTTAGGGCCGTTCGGTATGTGGCTTAATGTTATATCCCATTTTTTTAAATAAGGGTAAAAAGGGGTCATTAAGGCCTAATTAATTATTAAACCTAATTTGATTAGGAAATTTTCCCTAAACCCTAATCAAATTTCTATTTAAACAACGCTTACACTACTCCCTCCCCCATAATACGGCCGCCTCACGCCAGAAAGAAAAATAGCGATGGTCTTTTTAGATCAACAAGGCCGCTGGTTTAGGGAGGAGTGCCGCCACTCGAATCACGCTCTTTAAACGCGTATCAATTACCAGGTAGGTGCCCCCTTAACATCTGTTGAATGTAATAGCAGTAATCCTTTAATTTTTTTATGAAAACGAGATCGTGCATTAGTATTTGTGATTGTATAGATGTTTGATTATTGATTATACGTATATGTGATGAATTGTATGTCCGTATATATGTACGATGCTATTTTCGTATGAAACTCGGAAAAAGATTTGATTTTGATTTGCGTGTGAATATCGGAATCGTAGGAATGAGTGTTTGTATCGGCGGCGCGTGGCCGGCGGTGGTGGGCTATGACCACGTGCTGCCGGACGGAGGTTGCAGGAGAAGTGTTTATGCCGGCGGCGCGTGGCCGGTGGTGGTGGGCTATGACCACGTGCTGCCGGACAGAGGAATAAAGGTGGAGAGGGCGGCTGAGAGGGTGTGCTGCGGGGTGGTGGTGTGGCGGGTGTGCTGGTCAGGGGGTCGGCTGGGGGGTTGGGGCTGCAGGAGGGTGTTGCGGCTGAGAGAGAGAGAGAGTTGGTAGGGGGTGCGGCTGCCTGGGTGGGGGGGCTGCGGGTGGGAGACTGGGGCGGGGTGGGGAAGTGGGAGGGTGGGCTGAGGGAGGCGCTGGCGTAAGGGAGGGGATTTTGGTGAAAGTCATAGAAGGAAAGGTTTTTGGAATCGCAGGGGCCAGGAAGGAAGGCGCAGGAAGAAAGGGGAAAAAGAAAAAGAAAAAGAATAAAAAAAAGAATAATAAAAGAAAAAGTAATTGAAAGGGAAGGGACGCTGAAAGCAAAGGAAAAAGAAAAAGAAAAGGAAAAAGAAAAAGAAAGCAAAGGAAAGATTCCGTGTATGATTTCTGTGCATTCATGCATCACGACATTGCATATGTGATATGTTCTGTTCCGTTCCGTTCTGTTCTGTTAGGATATGCGAGACGTAAGTCGCATATCTGATCTGTTCCGTTCCGTTCCGTTCTGTTAGGACCCGGGGTCATGCATTGCATGATTAGATGAATGTTCTGAGAAGGTAGGTTTATCATGCATCACGTATGTGACATTGCATTTCACGCTCATTCTGCATGATTATGTGCTTGATTGTTTTAAGAAGTTATGACCGTTATACGTTGTTTTAAAAAGATATGACCGTTATACGTCGTTTTAAGAAGTTCTGACCGTTATTCGATTTGTGAAAACGTGGGCAGTCTATTTTTGTATTACAGTACGTATATGTATTTCACTACTGTCCTAGCATGTATGATCTCACTGGGCCGATGCAGGCAGGGTACCTACTGAGTGACGTTTTTGTCGCTCACACCGTTTGTTTTGTTTCTTGCAGACGATTCAGGGTATGATTACTTATGGGTTGGAGAAGATTCAGAGTGGACTCAGCGGGACTCGTAGAGACTGTTTGTGGATTGAGGATCAAGAAATAGAGAAGTTTATTTTATTTATTATTTCATTTGAGGACTTAGCGTAGGGAGTTCATTTTACGCACTTTACGATGTCGTTAGGGGATTTTGACTTGAGGTTGACTATACATGATTTTGGGGATTTTACTTGTGATTTAGGGTTTTGAGTTGATTTATTTCGCTTCCGAAATCGAATACTCTGTCGTTTTGATAAGTGCAGGGATTCGTACAGACGCCTTGTATATCCCTGAGCGGAATACGGCGGGCGTACCGGTTCTGACCTTAGGGTTCGGGACGGGGCGCTACAGGTGGTATCAGAGGCGAGGCTCTAGATCTACTGCGGAACATAGAATTATGAAATGATCTTAGACGTAAGAGATGACTATAGACTTAAGTTTCGATCGTAGATGTAAGTTGATCTTAGACTAAGTTTGATTCTAGACATAAGCTGTGAACTGAGACTATGTTTGATTCTAGACGTAAGCTATGATCCGAGACTAAGTTTGATTTTAGAATAGGTTTGATTTAGACTAAGTGATGATCGGACTGGGGCATGGTTGGGTTCTATTTTCGTTTTATTTATATGTATTTGACTGTTTGCTATTTCTTAAGTTTAATTATGTATTTCCTGAAATGCCCTTGACAAAAAAAAACTGAAATTTTCTTGTCGTAGCAAATACGCCGTCGAGAAGAGAACGGTAAGAACGGCAAGGGGAACCACTCTGAGAATAGGGCTCCACCACAGGTCGTGCTTCCCCAGGCCTGAACCGACTCACTACAAGTCATGGCCCAAGCTATGGCGCAACAACATCAGCAGCCACAGGCTCCACCACCACCGCACTCGGACTTGAGACTCTTCTAAAACGGATGCAGAGTGGTGGTGCAACACAACTGACACCGGTGATCACTTGGATCTAATTTTAGAATGAGTTCAAGAGGTATTACGTGCCGACATTACGATCTTCAGAGCATGGCTCTAGATACACGGGAGAAATGTAGAATTAGGCTATGACATTAGAAAATAAGTTACGATTTTGCATCTAAGTCACAACCTTAGACATAAGTGATGATTTGAACATAAGCGATCATCATGAACATAGGTACTGATCTCAGTTATAAACGATGATCCTGAACATAGGTCATGATCTTAGACATAGGTAACGATATCGATTAAGAGTTGACTTTAGACATAAGTATTGATTTAGTGATAAGTGTTGATTATGTACTAATTATGATTTGGAAATAAGACGAGATCTTAGACTTAAGAAATGATGATACTAAGAACGATCCTAGAAATAAGTTATGATCTTAAACTTAAGAAGTCGATCGGTTTTGAAACACGTATACCTAGGATATCCCATACGATTCTCCCTTATCTAAGGTTGACCATAACTCTCTAAGCTGTGATCTTAGTAACCCTAGTTGAATACTATATAATTGATTTGAATGAATTTACGATGTTAGTCAGAATACCATGCCACAAACGTTAGTTGACATATTAATGGGTCAGGCAGTAACTCGGCTGCCTTACCATAACTGCAACATGGTACACCATTAGGGTAAAGCAAAGCAGGTCCCTATCCCTACTTGGACGGTAACATCAGAGCAGGTTTAGGTCTAAGTTGGAACCATATCTACTAAGAAATGAATCATAATAGTATAATAAATACTAAGAGATGATTTTTAGTAGAATGATAGAAACTAAATAACGATTAGCGTTATAATCAGTAGAGTTTAGTTAAGGATATTGTACAAAGGAATTTATAGTCTAGGGTTAAGATGTTAAATGCAGGGTAATCAAAATAGGTCGACGATATTAGTCTTATTAGAGGTATTGAACAATAGCGACATGCGAGAATCGACTATAATATGTGTCTTGGAATACGATATCATCACAAATTGTGGGTTAAGTGTTGGCATCGGAACATTTGGATTGAATCTAGTAGGCTTGAATTGAAATAGAGTAAGCATGAACCAGTAGTGGTTGTTTGTTCGGACAAGATCTAACTAGGATAATTAACGGTTCAAAGTAAAGAAATACAGTGGATCAGTATGGCGCGCGGAAGCATGGTGAACTAGAATACCTTAAGTCGATAAATATTTAGTGTGTCGTGCTAGGATTGGACAATTTAAGTTATGAATCTTATCATGGTAGGCAAAGGTTAAACTTATAAGAAACGATACATAGACGGATTGTTCTTTTGAAAATAAGGATGGATGTTAGAAATTGTACGAAATTTTGGACTATTATTTCTCTAGCAGATAAATATTTTACATAAGCACGTATACCGAGTTATACTTATATTTTACAGAGACTTCAAAAGACATTTATTTTCTAAAATACCTTATTAAGTCACATTTCTTTATATAGTTTACTAAACTTTACGAGGCTAAAATTTTTCCAGTACCTGTAAAACAGCTTAATAAAGATTTCAATTCTTTTGCCATCCTCGAAAGAAAAAAAAACTTTTAAAATATTGATGTTCTTGCAAAAATGATGTGTTTATATATATTTCTTACAGAATATTTCAAATTTTCGTTTTTGTTATGTTACACCCCGTGACTTTTAAGCACGACATTCAACACTCTAGGTCAACCTTGAATGCAACTTAATTAATGATGTAGATTGTGAAATTTAGTTACTTAAAATATAGAAAATAAGAAGAAGGGGTTAAAAGTAGAATTAATGGAAAATTAAGGGAAATTACTAAACTAGTCCCTACTAGGAGATAGGGGAGTTACCAAAATTTAGTATAACTCCCCATCTTAGCCTTATGGGACGGTTATACCATCAAAAAGAAGAGGGGAAAACCGCAGGAGCAAAGAGAAGGGGAAAGGAGAGGAAGAAGAAGAATAGAGGAAGGAAAAAGGAAGGAAGAAGACCAACCTAGGTGCAATCTTCACTGAAATTCTGCAGTAAATCCGTAAGATTAACTAGAAACCAAGGCAAGTAATCTTTCTATACGCTTTACGTAAATTTTGATACTTAAGGCCCTATGTTCTTACAAAGAGAAAACATGAATCACACATTAGTATTCTTGTCTTGTCTATCTTAAATGCTTTGCTATATGTAAGCCTTGTTGCTAATTGTGTAAAGTCTTGCTCTTTGAGCCATATTTCTGAAACAGTTGTGTGGTGCTTTATTGTTTGTCAAACATGCCCATAAAAGTGTATATTTTGACGTGCTTATTGTCTTGCTCTACTCTTATGTTGATTGTCTACACTTAGACGTTGAGAGTAAGTGCAGGAAATTGAGAGATGAGTGATGACATTGCTGTAGTCTTGTTTTGTTGGGAAAGTTGATGAGATCTTTTGAAGGTTGTGAATGATTGAAGGCTAGAGTGGATATTGCTAGGCATGACTAGGCATCAATTCATGTTTAGATGTGTGTTAAGTAAGATGAATCTAGATGTTAAGATGGATCTTTAAGTGTTGAAAATAAAGGGTTGAAGAAGGAGGGTGTTGGTGAGGAAGTTACTGCAGAAAAACTGTAGTTTGGCATCGTCAGAACACTTCGAACGCCTACATTAGGCGCTCTATGTCACATTAGGCGCCTAATGTAGCGTTCAATGTGTCCTGAAGCATTCCCGTACAGAAAAACTGCAGTTTAGAACCGTCAGAACACTTCGAACACCTACATTAGGCGCTTCAAGTCACTTTAGGCGCCTAATGTAGCGTTCAATGTCACATTAGGCGCTTCATGTAGGCGTTCAATGTCTACGGCACATCCCCGAACACTTCGAACGCCTAGTATAGGCGCTCTATGTCACTTTAGGCGCCTCATGTGGCGTTCCAAGTATACTGGAAGTCTTTTTGACCCTTTAGGTGCCCTATGTAAGTGTAGCAACTTTATACACTTCCTTTGAACATAAAATGCAAGGGTATTTGAGGTGTAATTGAGGAATAGATGGTAAGATTGACTAAGTAAGAATAAGATTGAATCCCAAGTGAATTAGTGAGACGAACGGACTTGGGAAGATACAAACAGGGAGTGTTTGAGGTGCAAGACCGTATACTTGATATGTAAGACGATTGTGTGGGATACCTTTATTATCTTCCATTGTTCATGAATTACAAAGTGTTTGAAAGTGTGCTAGAGTTGTAAACATTAAGTGTGAATGAGTAGGGTTAAGTATGAAATCGAAGAGGATTCGTGATATGAAAGGGCATGAAGTGGTATGAATGAGGTGTATTTGAGTAGTAAACATTAAGTGTGAATGAGTAAAGTTAGGTATGAATCCAAAGTGAGTTAGCAATATGAAAGAGCACAAAATGGTACGAAAAGGTGTGTTTGAGGAAGTATGAACGAGCAAGGTTAAGTGTGAACTCGAGATGATTTCGTAATACGAAGGGACATGAAATGATACGAGCAGAATGTGATAGGGGTTCATGACTTGGTACTTGATATGTAAAGTGTGTGTGCATGTTTATACGTTTGATATGATGTTACATGAGCATTCTGCATCATGACATGGACACTTGCATTTGATTTGAGAATTGCTTTGCAAAAGAACATGTGTTACAAAAAAAGTTTGAAGTTTTCGAAAGACAAGATGGCTGCTGGTTGATCGTAGGGTATAAAAGTCACGCCTGCGAAAGCAGGGTATAAAAGCGTGATCTGTGAATCAACAGTAGGGTATAAAGTATTTTATGGGGCCGTGGACCTATCAGCACGGAAAATAAAGTTATTTTATGGGGCCGTGGACCTATCAGCACGGAAAATAAAGTTATTTTATGGGGCCGTGGACCTTTCAGCACGGATATATGATATATGTAATGGGGTCGTGGACCTTTCAGCACGGATATATGATATATGAAATGGGGCCGTGGACCTTTCAGCACGGGGTATAAAGTTATATGTTATGGGGCCGTGGACCTTTCAGCACGGGGTATAAAGTTATGTTTGCTGTGGACTGATCACCCACAGGGTATAAAGTTCTGCTACGCGAAGAATATGATATGTAAAGTGATGAAATGTTTTGTGAAATGACATGCATGACATGTTTATGAACGAAGACATATGCATGGGTGTTGTGTGTGATTTTAAAGAAGTACATGCATCATGATACACGAAGCATAAGACTTGATATGCAAGAAACGTGGTTAGTTTATGAAAGAGCACAAAATGGTACGAAAAGGGTGTGTTTGAGGAAGTATGAACGAGCAAGGTTAAGTGTGAACTCGAGATGATTTCGTAATACGAAGGGACATGAAATGATACGAGCAGAATGTGATAGGGGTTCATGACTTGGTACTTGATATGTAAAGTGTGTGTGCATGTTTATACGTTTGATATGATGTTACATGAGCATTCTGCATCATGACATGGGCACTTGCATTTGATTTGAGAATTGCTTTGCGAAAGAACATGTGTTTACAAAAAAAGTTTGAAGTTTTCGAAAGACAAGATGGCTGCTGGTTGATCGTAGGGTATAAAAGTCACGCCTGCGAAAGCAGGGTATAAAAGCGTGATCTGTGAATCAACAGCAGGGTATAAAGTATTTTGTGGGGCCGTGGACCTATCAGCACGGAAAATAAAGTTATTTTATGGGGCCGTGGACCTATCAGCACGGAAAATAAAGTTATTTTATGGGGCCGTGGACCTTTCAGCACGGATATATGATATATGTAATGGGGCCGTGGACCTTTCAGCACGGATATATGATATATGAAATGGGGCCGTGGACCTTTCAGCACGGGGTATAAAGTTATATGTTATGGGGCCGTGGACCTTTCAGCACGGGGTATAAAGTTATGTTTGCTGTGGACTGATCACCCACAGGGTATAAAGTTCTGCTATGCGAAGAATATGATATGTAAAGTGATGAAATGTTTTGTGAAATGACATGCATGACATGTTTATGAACGAAGACATGCATGGGTGTTGTGTGTGATTTTAAAGAAGTACATGCATCATGATACACGAAGCATAAGACTTGATATGCAAGAAACGTGGTTAGTTTATGACTTGCTTATGTGATACGTTGTTTTAATACATGCCTGTTCTCGTACCCGTGTACTATATATGCGCTTTATCTGTTTTGAGAAATTCTTATTGAGATGCTATTTGTTAACCCGAGCACCTATATTTTGGGCAATGATTCATACACCGGTGACTCGTCGTGTGTGATTCCGTAAGGTGTATAGACGGGTTACTTGCTGGCGATAATTTCGCTAAGAACAGTTACTCTATTCCTTTTCAGGTGAGCCTGAATATGAGTTGATATTTATCGAGGACGATGGCGAGTGGGCTGAATGGGATGACGGACATGGGAATAGATAGATGTTGGACTACTTTCTTTAAGTTTTTGAGAACTCAATGTTATTATGTTGTTCTGGAACTTGTGTTAGCTAGATGACCAAACACCTTTTATTTCCGCTGCATTTTCTGGTTGTATTATTGACGATGAAAAAGTTTAGATTTTATGACGTTTCCGCTGATTTATCGTACGTCATGAATGATGTTCGCTTGATCTGCTTTGACGCTTCGTAGTTCTCATAGTAGGCTACGGCGGGTGCACTGGTTCCGATGACAGCGTCGGGCAGGGGCGCTACAGGTGGTATCAGAGACTAGGCTTCAGATCTATCTCGGAAACTTAGGTTCATGATCTTTTAGACACCTAAGATATGATTCTCCCTTAAGGTTGATCCTTAGTTTATAAGTGCTGATTTTCTAGAGTCTAAGTATGATCTGGGTTGGGTGTGTGCGAGCGCGTATATCCTTTAAATTTCTATAATAATTTAAATTTCAGGCCCCATTGATCTGTAGGACACAATTCTGTGATATGCCTCTCTGCAGTATTACGTGCCCAAGATAGCCAGCTTAGACAAGATAAGGGCGTCCGACAAGCTGAAATAGGGTCGGATGATAATGTCGGAGTATGCCGACCATGTCCATGTTTTGGGTAAGTTCGCTCCTGCGATTATGCTTGATAATCGCTTAAAGATGACAAAGTTCGAACGAGGTTTGGACTCAAGAATTCAGTCAGCAATTGTAAACGCATGGATGAGAACATCCGAGGACATGATGGATCCATGTTTTCACGTCGAGAGTGATTTCAGCAGAGTGACGGCAAGAAAGGCCGATGCAGGATACTCCAACAAAGGTAAGACATTAAGAGAAGAGATTGAGTTAGTGGCAGGCCGGGACGTTTGGATCAAGATTCAGAAGAGATGTCCGGTCGGAAAATTTTAGAGACCCCCACCATAGAACCCAGATGTAAATTAGGCTGTTGGAGTTTTCCGCATTGCAATAAGAGCCATGATGGTGAATGTGAGAATTTGGCAAGAGTGTGTTATCGATGCGGATGGTAGGTCATCTCGTTAGAGATTGTCCAGAGATGAGGAAGAATGCTCTGGGGGAAGCGGCCTCAGCAGCCGAGGACGAATGTCTGCGTCAATGTCATGATTGCCATGGATATTTGGAAAGTCGCCGATGTGTGGTTATGAGGTACAATTTTAGTGAACAAGATATTCACCAATGTTCTTTTAATAGCGGCGTGAACCCCTCTTTTGTGGCAAAGGGATTTGTTAAGCGCCCTTTGTGGTTCACCAGAATAGTTGAGATTCCATATTGTGTCCAAGCGTCCAAGATCAAATTACGATTTCACATCAACATTGACTATCGATTAAAACAAGTGACAGTTAAGAATTCTGTGATGGAAGGTATAACCTTTCAAGGGAATTGCTGTTGATTGAAGGAAGTTGAACTTATTACCAAGTGATCTAGATCTACGAATGACATCGAAGTCGGCGTCTCTTGGGTCTAGCTAGTTATTATAGGAAGTTTGTCGAGGGATTCTCGACAATAGCGATTGTTTTCTCAATTGCCTTACTCAAAGAAGTCCAAGTTTGAGTGGACGGCATAATGCGAGAAAATCTTTACGGAGCGTAAGGAGAGGAGGTTAACTTAATGCCCCGTATTGGCTCAACCTTTTGATACTGATGGGTTTGTGATATGTAGTGATGTGTCGGAAAAACAGTCTAGGTACGTAAGCTGTAGCGTAAGTTATGACTTTCCATCCAAATTGAGTTTTGTTGATACTTCACTTGTAGACTGTGTTTTGATGCAATACGAACGAGTTATCACGTATACCTCAGGACAGCTAAACATGAGACAGCTAAGAGGGTTGGAACTATAAAAGGACTACGGCTTAACCATTAATTACCATCCAGGAAGAGCTAATAAAGTGGCCAATGTATTAAACGGAAAATCTAACCATGCGCGACAGTCACCACTTGAGAGAGGAATAAAAGAATTTAGCTTGGTTTCTGTTGACTCTATAGTAATGTTTTCGCATCATTGACCGACACCCCGAGTTTGATGGATTGGTTGAAAGAAGCTCGAAAGAAGAATAGGACTGTGGGTGATATTGCGGGGAAACTGAGGTATAGTCAGATTGATGGATTTCAGACCAGGGTGGACAGGAACTTATGTTAGAGGAAAAATGTGTGTACATGATTTAGACGAACTAAGGGAAGAAATTTTGCAAGGGGGCTTACAGCTCAAGGTTATCAATAAATCATGGTAGCACCAGAATGTACAAGGATCGCTAACAATATTATTGGTGGTGTAAGATGAAGAGACACATTGCGGAGTTCATTGGGAGAGGTCTGTGTCAGTAAGTTGAGACTAAACACCAAGAACCTAGTGGATTAGTGATACTGTTGGAGCTTCCAGGGTAGAGATAGGAACTTATTACTATGAACTTTGTGGTTGATTACCGAAAACAAGAAGTGGATATAACGATTTTGGTGATTGTGGATCGATCGACCAATCTGCACATTTTCTATCGGTCTCGAGGGAAGTATTTCTCGGAAGTTGGTAAGTTTAGATATGGACAACATTGTCAGCCTACAGGGTGTTCCAATAAGTATAGTGTCTGACCGAGATCAACGGTTCACTTCCAAGCTCTGGATAGTATTCTAGAGAGCCCTGGGTAAGGAGTTAAGGATGAGTACATCCTATCATCCACAAACCGACGGACAGTCCAAGCGGACTATTCAGACCTTGGAAGATATGCTAAGGGCTTGCGTGTTGGATTTCAAAGGGAGTTGGGACGGAATGGTGAAACTGATGGAGTTTTCTTATGACAATAGTTACCACAGTGCAATTGACATGGCTCCTTTTGAAGCGTTGTACGGAAGGAAATGTAGGTCCCCGGTTTATTGGGACGAAGTGGGTGTGAGAACTATCACGGGAACTGAACTATTGGAGAAAACGTTAGAGAATGTGAAAGTTATCCGGGAAAGACTCAAGGCGGCTCAGGATCGCAGCAAGAGTTGGACAGATTCCAAACGACGACCATTGGAATTTGATGTGGGTGAAAAAGTTTATTTGAAGGTATCACCTACGAAGGGCGTCATGAGGTTTGGAGTAAAAGGCAAGTTAAGCCCTCGTTTTATTGGTCCTTATGAAATACTTGAGAAGGTAGGAGCCTTGGCATATAGGTTGGCATTACCTCCGGTATTGGCGCAAGTTCACAATGTGTTCCACGTGTCACAATTAAGGAAGTACGTGGCGGATCCAAGTCATGTACTTGAAGCTCAACCGTTGGAACTCAAGGACGATGTTACATATGAGGAGGTACCCGTGAAAATTGTGGACCGAAAGGATCAAGTGTTGAGGAAGCGAGTGATCCCTTATGTGAAAGTCCAGTGGAGCAACCACACGGAACGTGAGGCCACTTGGGAACTCGAGGAACAAATGCGGGAGAAGTACCCTCAAATCTTTGACTAAGGTACGTAAGTTTCGAGGACGAAACTTTTTGTAAGGGGAGTGGAATGTTACACCCCGTGACTTTTAAGCACGACATTCAACACTCTAGGTCAACCTTGAATGCAACTTAATTAATGATAGATTGTGAAATTTAGTTACTTAAAATATAGAAAATAAGAAGAAGGGGTTAAAAGTAGAATTAATGGAAAATTAAGGGAAATTACTAAACTAGTCCCTACTAGGAGATAGGGGAGTTACCAAAATTTAGTATAACTCCCCATCTTAGCCTTATGGGACGGTTATACCATCAAAAAGAAGAGGGGAAAACCGCAGGAGCAAAGAGAAGGGGAAAGGAGAGGAAGAAGAAAAATAGAGGAAGGAAAAAGGAAGGAAGAAGGCCAACCTAGGTGCAATCTTCACTGAAATTCTGCAGTAAATCCGTAAGATTAACTAGAAACCAAGGCAAGTAATCTTTCTATACGCTTTACGTAAATTTTGATACTTAAGGCCCTATGTTCTTACAAAGAGAAAACATGAATCACACATTAGTATTCTTGTCTTGTCTATCTTAAATGCTTTGCTATATGTAAGCCTTGTTGCTAATTGTGTAAAGTCTTGCTCTTTGAGCCATATTTCTGAAACAGTTGTGTGGTGCTTTATTGTTTGTCAAACATGCCCATAAAAGTGTATATTTTGACGTGCTTATTGTCTTGCTCTACTCTTATGTTGATTGTCTACACTTAGACGTTGAGAGTAAGTGCAGGAAATTGAGAGATGAGTGATGACATTGCTGTAGTCTTGTTTTGTTGGGAAAGTTGATGAGATCTTTTGAAGGTTGTGAATGATTGAAGGCTAGAGTGGATATTGCTAGGCATGACTAGGCATCAATTCATGTTTAGATGTGTGTTAAGTAAGATGAATCTAGATGTTAAGATGGATCTTTAAGTGTTGAAAATAAAGGGTTGAAGAAGGAGGGTGTTGGTGAGGAAGTTACTGCAGAAAAACTGCAGTTTGGCATCGTCAGAACACTTCGAACGCCTACATTAGGCGCTCTATGTCACATTAGGCGCCTAATGTAGCGTTCAATGTGTCCTGAAGCATTCCCGTACAGAAAAACTGCAGTTTAGAACCGTCAGAACACTTCGAACACCTACATTAGGCGCTTCAAGTCACTTTAGGCGCCTAATGTAGCGTTCAATGTCACATTAGGCGCTTCATGTAGGCGTTCAATGTCTACGGCACATCCCCGAACACTTCGAACGCCTAGTATAGGCGCTCTATGTCACTTTAGGCGCCTCATGTGGCGTTCCAAGTATACTGGAAGTCTTTTTGACCCTTTAGGTGCCCTATGTAAGTGTAGCAACTTTATACACTTCCTTTGAACATAAAATGCAAGGGTATTTGAGGTGTAATTGAGGAATAGATGGTAAGATTGACTAAGTAAGAATAAGATTGAATCCCAAGTGAATTAGTGAGACGAACGGACTTGGAAGATACAAACAGGGAGTGTTTGAGGTGCAAGACCGTATACTTGATATGTAAGACGATTGTGTGGGATACCTTTATTATCTTCCATTGTTCATGAATTACAAAGTGTTTGAAAGTGTGCTAGAGTTGTAAACATTAAGTGTGAATGAGTAGGGTTAAGTATGAAATCGAAGAGGATTCGTGATATGAAAGGGCATGAAGTGGTATGAATGAGGTGTATTTGAGTAGTAAACATTAAGTGTGAATGAGTAAAGTTAGGTATGAATCCAAAGTGAGTTAGCAATATGAAAGAGCACAAAATGGTACGAAAAGGGTGTGTTTGAGGAAGTATGAACGAGCAAGGTTAAGTGTGAACTCGAGATGATTTCGTAATACGAAGGGACATGAAATGATACGAGAATGTGATAGGGGTTCATGACTTGGTACTTGATATGTAAAGTGTGTGTGCATGTTTATACGTTTGATATGATGTTACATGAGCATTCTGCATCATGACATGGGCACTTGCATTTGATTTGAGAATTGCTTTGCGAAAGAACATGTGTTTACAAAAAAAGTTTGAAGTTTTCGAAAGACAAGATGGCTGCTGGTTGATCGTAGGGTATAAAAGTCACGCCTGCGAAAGCAGGGTATAAAAGCGTGATCTGTGAATCAACAGCAGGGTATAAAGTATTTTGGGGCCGTGGACCTATCAGCACGGAAAATAAAGTTATTTTATGGGGCCGTGGACCTATCAGCACGGAAAATAAAGTTATTTTATGGGGCCGTGGACCTTTCAGCACGGATATATGATATATGTAATGGGGCCGTGGACCTTTCAGCACGGATATATGATATATGAAATGGGGCCGTGGACCTTTCAGCACGGGGTATAAAGTTATATGTTATGGGGCCGTGGACCTTTCAGCACGGGGTATAAAGTTATGTTTGCTGTGGACTGATCACCCACAGGGTATAAAGTTCTGCTATGCGAAGAATATGATATGTAAAGTGATGAAATGTTTTGTGAAATGACATGCATGACATGTTTATGAACGAAGACATATGCATGGGTGTTGTGTGTGATTTTAAAGAAGTACATGCATCATGATACACGAAGCATAAGACTTGATATGCAAGAAACGTGGTTAGTTTATGACTTGCTTATGTGATACGTTGTTTTAATACATGCCTGTTCTCGTACCCGTGTACATATATGCGCTTTATCTGTTTTGAGAAATTCTTATTGAGATGCTATTTGTTAACCCGAGCACCTATATTTTGGGCAATGATTCATACACCGGTGACTCGTCGTGTGTGATTCCGTAAGGTGTATAGACGGGTTACTTGCTGGCGATAATTTCGCTAAGAACAGTTACTCTATTCCTTTTCAGGTGAGCCTGAATATGAGTTGATATTTATCGAGGACGATGGCGAGTGGGCTGAATGGGATGACGGACATGGGAATAGATAGATGTTGGACTACTTTCTTTAAGTTTTAGAACTCAATGTTATTATGTTGTTCTGGAACTTGTGTTAGCTAGATGACCAAACACCTTTTATTTCCGCTGCATTTTCTGGTTGTATTATTGACGATGAAAAAGTTTAGATTTTATGACGTTTCCGCTGATTTATCGTACGTCATGAATGATGTTCGCTTGATCTGCTTTGACGCTTCGTAGTTCTCATAGTAGGCTACGGCGGGTGCACTGGTTCCGATGACAGCGTCGGGCAGGGGCGCTACAGGTGGTATCAGAGACTAGGCTTCAGATCTATCTCGGAAACTTAGGTTCATGATCTTTTAGACACCTAAGATATGATTCTCCCTTAAGGTTGATCCTTAGTTATAAGTACTGATTTTCTAGAGTCTAAGTATGATCTGGGTTGGGTGTGTGCGAGCGCGTATATCCTTTAAATTTCTATAATAATTTAAATTTCAGGCCCCATTGATCTCTAGGACACAATTCTGTGATATGCCTCTCTGCAGTATTACGTGCCCAAGATAGCCAGCTTAGACAAGATAAGGGCGTCCGACAAGCTGAAATAGGGTCGGATGATAATGTCGGAGTATGCCGACCATGTCCATGTTTTGGGTAAGTTCGCTCCTGCGATTATGCTTGATAATCGCTTAAAGATGACAAAGTTCGAACGAGGTTTGGACTCAAGAATTCAGTCAGCAATTGTAAACGCATGGATGAGAACATACGAGGACATGATGGATCCATGTTTTCACGTCGAGAGTGATTTCAGCAGAGTGACGGCAAGAAAGGCCGATGCAGGATACTCCAACAAAGGTAAGACATTAAGAGAAGAGATTGAGTTAGTGGCAGGCCGGGACGTTTGGATCAAGATTCAGAAGAGATGTCCGGTCGGAAAATTTTAGAGACCCCCACCATAGAACCCAGATGTAAATTAGGCTGTTGGAGTTTTCCGCATTGCAATAAGAGCCATGATGGTGAATGTGAGAATTTGGCAAGAGTGTGTTATCGATGCGGATGGGTAGGTCATCTCGTTAGAGATTGTCCAGAGATGAGGAAGAATGCTCTGGGGGAAGCGGCTCAGCAGCCGAGGACGAATGTCTGCGTCAATGTCATGATTGCCATGGATATTTGGAAAGTCGCCGATGTGGTATGAGGTACAATTTTAGTGAACAAGATATTCACCAATGTTCTTTTAATAGCGGCGTGAACCCCTCTTTTGTGGCAAAGGGATTTGTTAAGCGCCTTTGTGGTTCACCAGAATAGTTGGAGATTCCATATTGTGTCCAAGCGTCCAAGATCAAATTACGATTTCACATCAACATTGACTATCGATTAAAACAAGTGACAGTTACGAATTCTGTGATGGAAGGTATAACCTTTCAAGGGAATTGCTGTTGATTGAAGGAAGTTGAACTTATTACCAAGTGATCTAGATCTACGAATGACATCGAAGTCGGCGTCTCTTGGGTCTAGCTAGTTATTATAGGAAGTTTGTCGAGGGATTCTCGACAATAGCGATGTTTCTCAATTGCCTTACTCAAAAGAAGTCCAAGTTTGAGTGGACGGCATAATGCGAGAAAATCTTTACGGAGCGTAAGAGGAGGTTAACTATAGCCCCAGTATTGGCTCAACCTTTTGATACTGATGGGTTTGTGATATGTAGTGATGTGTCGAAAAACAGTCTAGGTACGTAAGCTGTAGCGTAAGTTATGACTTTCCATCCAAATTGAGTTTTGTTGATACTTCACTTGTAGACTGTGTTTTGATGCAATACGAACGAGTTATCACGTATACCTCAGGACAGCTAAACATGAGACAGCTAAGAGGGTTGGAACTATAAAAGGACTACGACGGCTTAACCATTAATTACCATCCAGGAAGAGCTAATAAAGTGGCCAATGTATTAAACGGAAAATCTAACCATGCGCGACAGTCACCACTTGAGAGAGGAATAAAAGAATTTAGCTTGGTTTCTGTTGACTCTATAGTAATGTTTTCGCATCATTGACCGACACCCCGAGTTTGATGGATTGGTTGAAAGAAGCTCGAAAAAGAATAGGACTGTGGGTGATATTGCGGGGAAACTGAGGTATAGTCAGATTGATGGATTTCAGACCAGGGTGGACAGGAACTTATGTTAGAGGAAAAATGTGTGTACATGATTTAGACGAACTAAGGGAAGAAATTTTGCAAGGGGGCTTACAGCTCAAGGTTATCAATAAATCATGGTAGCACCAGAATGTACAAGGATCGCTAACAATATTATTGGTGGTGTAAGATGAAGAGACACATTGCGGAGTTCATTGGGAGAGGTCTGCGTGTCAGTAAGTTGAGACTAAACACCAAGAACCTAGTGGATTAGTGATACTGTTGGAGCTTCCAGGGTAGAGATAGGAACTTATTACTATGAACTTTGTGGTTGATTACCGAAAACAAGAAGTGGATATAACATGATTTTGGTGATTGTGGATCGATCGACCAATCTGCACATTTTCTATCGGTCTCGAGGGAAGTATTTCTCGGAAGTTGGTAAGTTTAGATATGGACAACATTGTCAGCCTACAGGGTGTTCCAATAAGTATAGTGTCTGACCGAGATCAACGGTTCACTTCCAAGCTCTGGATAGTATTCTAGAGAGCCCTGGGTAAGGAGTTAAGGATGAGTACATCCTATCATCCACAAACCGACGGACAGTCCAAGCGGACTATTCAGACCTTGGAAGATATGCTAAGGGCTTGCGTGTTGGATTTCAAAGGGAGTTGGGACGGAATGGTGAAACTGATGGAGTTTTCTTATGACAATAGTTACCACAGTGCAATTGACATGGCTCCTTTTGAAGCGTTGTACGGAAGGAAATGTAGGTCCCCGGTTTATTGGGACGAAGTGGGTGTGAGAACTATCACGGGAACTGAACTATTGGAGAAAACGTTAGAGAATGTGAAAGTTATCCGGGAAAGACTCAAGGCGGCTCAGGATCGCAGCAAGAGTTGGACAGATTCCAAACGACGACCATTGGAATTTGATGTGGGTGAAAAAGTTTATTTGAAGGTATCACCTACGAAGGGCGTCATGAGGTTTGGAGTAAAAGGCAAGTTAAGCCCTCGTTTTATTGGTCCTTATGAAATACTTGAGAAGGTAGGAGCCTTGGCATATAGGTTGGCATTACCCCGGTATTGGCGCAAGTTCACAATGTGTTCCACGTGTCACAATTAAGGAAGTACGTGGCGGATCCAAGTCATGTACTTGAAGCTCAACCGTTGGAACTCAAGGACGATGTTACATATGAGGAGGTACCCGTGAAAATTGTGGACCGAAAGGATCAAGTGTTGAGGAAGCGAGTGATCCCTTATGTGAAAGTCCAGTGGAGCAACCACACGGAACGTGAGGCCACTTGGGAACTCGAGGAACAAATGCGGGAGAAGTACCCTCAAATCTTTGACTAAGGTACGTAAGTTTCGAGGACGAAACTTTTTGTAAGGGGAGTGGAATGTTACACCCCGTGACTTTTAAGCACGACATTCAACACTCTAGGTCAACCTTGAATGCAACTTAATTAATGATGTAGATTGTGAAATTTAGTTACTTAAAATATAGAAAATAAGAAGAAGGGGTTAAAAGTAGAATTAATGGAAAATTAAGGGAAATTACTAAACTAGTCCCTACTAGGAGATAGGGGAGTTACCAAAATTTAGTATAACTCCCCATCTTAGCCTTATGGGACGGTTATACCATCAAAAAGAAGAGGGGAAAACCGCAGGAGCAAAGAGAAGGGGAAAGGAGAGGAAGAAGAAAAAAGGGAAAAAAGGAAGGAAGAAGGCCAACCTAGGTGCAATCTTCACTGAAATTCTGCAGTAAATCCGTAAGATTAACTAGAAACCAAGGCAAGTAATCTTTCTATACGCTTTACGTAAATTTTGATACTTAAGGCCCTATGTTCTTACAAAGAGAAAACATGAATCACACATTAGTATTCTTGTCTTGTCTATCTTAAATGCTTTGCTATATGTAAGCCTTGTTGCTAATTGTGTAAAGTCTTGCTCTTTGAGCCATATTTCTGAAACAGTTGTGTGGTGCTTTATTGTTTGTCAAACATGCCCATAAAAGTGTATATTTTGACGTGCTTATTGTCTTGCTCTACTCTTATGTTGATTGTCTACACTTAGACGTTGAGAGTAAGTGCAGGAAATTGAGAGATGAGTGATGACATTGCTGTAGTCTTGTTTTGTTGGGAAAGTTGATGAGATCTTTTGAAGGTTGTGAATGATTGAAGGCTAGAGTGGATATTGCTAGGCATGACTAGGCATCAATTCATGTTTAGATGTGTGTTAAGTAAGATGAATCTAGATGTTAAGATGGATCTTTAAGTGTTGAAAATAAAGGGTTGAAGAAGGAGGGTTTGGTGAGGAAGTTACTGCAGAAAAACTGCAGTTTGGCATCGTCAGAACACTTCGAACGCCTACATTAGGCGCTCTATGTCACATTAGGCGCCTAATGTAGCGTTCAATGTGTCCTGAAGCATTCCCGTACAGAAAAACTGCAGTTTAGAACCGTCAGAACACTTCGAACACCTACATTAGGCGCTTCAAGTCACTTTAGGCGCCTAATGTAGCGTTCAATGTCACATTAGGCGCTTCATGTAGGCGTTCAATGTCTACGGCACATCCCCGAACACTTCGAACGCCTAGTATAGGCGCTCTATGTCACTTTAGGCGCCTCATGTGGCGTTCCAAGTATACTGGAAGTCTTTTTGACCCTTTAGGTGCCCTATGTAAGTGTAGCAACTTTATACACTTCCTTTGAACATAAAATGCAAGGGTATTTGAGGTGTAATTGAGGAATAGATGGTAAGATTGACTAAGTAAGAATAAGATTGAATCCCAAGTGAATTAGTGAGACGAACGGACTTGGGAAGATACAAACAGGGAGTGTTTGAGGTGCAAGACCGTATACTTGATATGTAAGACGATTGTGTGGGATACCTTTATTATCTTCCATTGTTCATGAATTACAAAGTGTTTGAAAGTGTGCTAGAGTTGTAAACATTAAGTGTGAATGAGTAGGGTTAAGTATGAAATCGAAGAGGATTCGTGATATGAAAGGGCATGAAGTGGTATGAATGAGGTGTATTTGAGTAGTAAACATTAAGTGTGAATGAGTAAAGTTAGGTATGAATCCAAAGTGAGTTAGCAATATGAAAGAGCACAAAATGGTACGAAAAGGGTGTGTTTGAGGAAGTATGAACGAGCAAGGTTAAGTGTGAACTCGAGATGATTTCGTAATACGAAGGGACATGAAATGATACGAGCAGAATGTGATAGGGGTTCATGACTTGGTACTTGATATGTAAAGTGTGTGTGCATGTTTATACGTTTGATATGATGTTACATGAGCATTCTGCATCATGACATGGGCACTTGCATTTGATTTGAGAATTGCTTTGCGAAAGAACATGTGTTTACAAAAAAAGTTTGAAGTTTTCGAAAGACAAGATGGCTGCTGGTTGATCGTAGGGTATAAAAGTCACGCCTGCGAAAGCAGGGTATAAAAGCGTGATCTGTGAATCAACAGCAGGGTATAAAGTATTTGTGGGGCCGTGGACCTATCAGCACGGAAAATAAAGTTATTTTATGGGGCCGTGGACCTATCAGCACGGAAAATAAAGTTATTTTATGGGGCCGTGGACCTTTCAGCACGGATATATGATATATGTAATGGGGCCGTGGACCTTTCAGCACGGATATATGATATATGAAATGGGGCCGTGGACCTTTCAGCACGGGGTATAAAGTTATATGTTATGGGGCCGTGGACCTTTCAGCACGGGGTATAAAGTTATGTTTGCTGTGGACTGATCACCCACAGGGTATAAAGTTCTCTGCTATGCGAAGAATATGATATGTAAAGTGATGAAATGTTTTGTGAAATGACATGCATGACATGTTTATGAACGAAGACATATGCATGGGTGTTGTGTGTGATTTTAAAGAAGTACATGCATCATGATACACGAAGCATAAGACTTGATATGCAAGAAACGTGGTTAGTTTATGACTTGCTTATGTGATACGTTGTTTTAATACATGCCTGTTCTCGTACCCGTGTACTATATATGCGCTTTATCTGTTTTGAGAAATTCTTATTGAGATGCTATTTGTTAACCCGAGCACCTATATTTTGGGCAATGATTCATACACCGGTGACTCGTCGTGTGTGATTCCGTAAGGTGTATAGACGGGTTACTTGCTGGCGATAATTTCGCTAAGAACAGTTACTCTATTCCTTTTCAGGTGAGCCTGAATATGAGTTGATATTTATCGAGGACGATGGCGAGTGGGCTGAATGGGATGACGGACATGGGAATAGATAGATGTGGACTACTTTCTTTAAGTTTTGAGAACTCAATGTTATTATGTTGTTCTGGAACTTGTGTTAGCTAGATGACCAAACACCTTTTATTTCCGCTGCATTTTCTGGTTGTATTATTGACGATGAAAAGTTTAGATTTTATGACGTTTCCGCTGATTTATCGTACGTCATGAATGATGTTCGCTTGATCTGCTTTGACGCTTCGTAGTTCTCATAGTAGGCTACGGCGGGTGCACTGGTTCCGATGACAGCGTCGGGCAGGGGCGCTACAGGTGGTATCAGAGACTAGGCTTCAGATCTATCTCGGAAACTTAGGTTCATGATCTTTTAGACACCTAAGATATGATTCTCCCTTAAGGTTGATCCTTAGTTATAAGTACTGATTTTCTAGAGTCTAAGTATGATCTGGGTTGGGTGTGTGCGAGCGTATATCCTTTAAATTTCTATAATAATTTAAATTTCAGGCCCCATTGATCTCTACACAATTCTGTGATATGCCTCTCTGCAGTATTACGTGCCCAAGATAGCCAGCTTAGACAAGATAAGGGCGTCCGACAAGCTGAAATAGGGTCGGATGATAATGTCGGAGTATGCCGACCATGTCCATGTTTTGGGTAAGTTCGCTCCTGCGATTATGCTTGATAATCGCTTAAAGATGACAAAGTTCGAACGAGGTTTGGACTCAAGAATTCAGTCAGCAATTGTAAACGCATGGATGAGAACATACGAGGACATGATGGATCCATGTTTTCACGTCGAGAGTGATTTCAGCAGAGTGACGGCAAGAAAGGCCGATGCAGGATACTCCAACAAAGGTAAGATTAAGAGAAGAGATTGAGTTAGTGGCAGGCCGGACGTTTGGATCAAGATTCAGAAGAGATGTCCGGTCGGAAAATTTTAGAGACCCCCACCATAGAACCCAGATGTAAATTAGGCTGTTGGAGTTTTCCGCATTGCAATAAGAGCCATGATGGTGAATGTGAGAATTTGGCAAGAGTGTGTTATCGATGCGGATGGTAGGTCATCTCGTTAGAGATTGTCCAGAGATGAGGAAGAATGCTCTGGGGGAAGCGGCTCAGCAGCCGAGGACGAATGTCTGCGTCAATGTCATGATTGCCATGGATATTGGAAGTCGCCGATGTGGTATGAGGTACAATTTTAGTGAACAAGATATTCACCAATGTTCTTTTAATAGCGGCGTGAACCCCTCTTTTGTGGCAAAGGGATTTGTTAAGCGCCTTTGTGGTTCACCAGAATAGTTGGAGATTCCATATGTGTCCAAGCGTCCAAGATCAAATTACGATTTCACATCAACATTGACTATCGATTAAAACAAGTGACAGTTACGAATTCTGTGATGGAAGGTATAACCTTTCAAGGGAATTGCTGTTGATTGAAGGAAGTTGAACTTATTACCAAGTGATCTAGATCTACGAATGACATCGAAGTCGGCGTTCTCTTGGGTCTAGCTAGTTATTATAGGAAGTTTGTCGAGGGATTCTCGACAATAGCGATGTTTCTCAATTGCCTTACTCAAAAGAAGTCCAAGTTTGAGTGGACGGCATAATGCGAGAAAATCTTTACGGAGCGTAAGAGAGGTTAACTATAGCCCAGTATTGGCTCAACCTTTTGATACTGATGGGTTTGTGATATGTAGTGATGTCGAAAAACAGTCTAGGTACGTAAGCTGTAGCGTAAGTTATGACTTTCCATCCAAATTGAGTTTTGTTGATACTTCACTTGTAGACTGTGTTTGATGCAATACGAACGAGTTATCACGTATGCCTCAGGACAGCTAAACATGAGACAGCTAAGAGGGTTGGAACTATAAAAGGACTACGGCTTAACCATTAATTACCATCCAGGAAGAGCTAATAAAGTGGCCAATGTATTAAACGGAAAATCTAACCATGCGCGACAGTCACCACTTGAGAGAGGAATAAAAGAATTTAGCTTGGTTTCTGTTGACTCTATAGTAATGTTTTCGCATCATTGACCGACACCCCGAGTTTGATGGATTGGTTGAAAGAAGCTCGAAAGAAGAATAGGACTGTGGGTGATATTGCGGGAAACTGAGGTATAGTCAGATTGATGGATTTCAGACCAGGTGGACAGGAACTTATGTTAGAGGAAAAATGTGTGTACATGATTTAGACGAACTAAGGGAAGAAATTTTGCAAGGGGGCTTACAGCTCAAGGTTATCAATAAATCATGGTAGCACCAGAATGTACAAGGATCGCTAACAATATTATTGGTGGTGTAAGATGAAGAGACACATTGCGGAGTTCATTGGGAGAGGTCTGCGTGTCAGTAAGTTGAGACTAAACACCAAGAACCTAGTGGATTAGTGATACTGTTGGAGCTTCCAGGGTAGAGATAGGAACTTATTACTATGAACTTTGTGGTTGATTACCGAAAACAAGAAGTGGATATAACATGATTTTGGTGATTGTGGATCGATCGACCAATCTGCACATTTTCTATCGGTCTCGAGGGAAGTATTTCTCGGAAGTTGGTAAGTTTAGATATGGACAACATTGTCAGCCTACAGGGTGTTCCAATAAGTATAGTGTCTGACCGAGATCAACGGTTCACTTCCAAGCTCTGGATAGTATTCTAGAGAGCCCTGGGTAAGGAGTTAAGGATGAGTACATCCTATCATCCACAAACCGACGGACAGTCCAAGCGGACTATTCAGACCTTGGAAGATATGCTAAGGGCTTGCGTGTTGGATTTCAAAGGGAGTTGGGACGGAATGGTGAAACTGATGGAGTTTTCTTATGACAATAGTTACCACAGTGCAATTGACATGGCTCCTTTTGAAGCGTTGTACGGAAGGAAATGTAGGTCCCCGGTTTATTGGGACGAAGTGGGTGTGAGAACTATCACGGGAACTGAACTATTGGAGAAAACGTTAGAGAATGTGAAAGTTATCCGGGAAAGACTCAAGGCGGCTCAGGATCGCAGCAAGAGTTGGACAGATTCCAAACGACGACCATTGGAATTTGATGTGGGTGAAAAAGTTTATTTGAAGGTATCACCTACGAAGGGCGTCATGAGGTTTGGAGTAAAAGGCAAGTTAAGCCCTCGTTTTATTGGTCCTTATGAAATACTTGAGAAGGTAGGAGCCTTGGCATATAGGTTGGCATTACCTCCGGTATTGGCGCAAGTTCACAATGTGTTCCACGTGTCACAATTAAGGCGGATCCAAGTCATGTACTTGAAGCTCAACCGTTGGAACTCAAGGACGATGTTACATATGAGGAGGTACCCGTGAAAATTGTGGACCGAAAGGATCAAGTGTTGAGGAAGCGAGTGATCCCTTATGTGAAAGTCCAGTGGAGCAACCACACGCGGAACGTGCCACTTGGGAACTCGAGGAACAAATGCGGGAGAGTACCCTCAAATCTTTGACTAAGGTACGTAAGTTTCGAGGACGAAACTTTTTGTAAGGGGAGTGGAATGTTACACCCGTGACTTTTAAGCACGACATTCAACACTCTAGGTCAACCTTGAATGCAACTTAATTAATGATGTAGATTGTGAAATTTAGTTACTTAAAATATAGAAAATAAGAAGAAGGGGTTAAAAGTAGAATTAATGGAAAATTAAGGGAAATTACTAAATAGTCCCTACTAGGAGATAGGGGAGTTACCAAAATTTAGTATAACTCCCCATCTAGCCTTATGGGACGGTTTACCATCAAAAAGAAGAGGGGAAAACGCAGGAGCAAAGAGAAGGGAAAGGAGAGGAAGAAGAAAAATAGAGGAAGGAAAAAGGAAGGAAGAAGGCCAACCTAGGTGCAATCTTCACTGAAATTCTGCAGTAAATCCGTAAGATTTAACTAGAAACCAAGGCAAGTAATCTTTCTATACGCTTTACGTAAATTTTGATACTTAAGGCCCTATGTTCTTACAAAGAGAAAACATGAATCACACATTAGTATTCTTGTCTTGTCTATCTTAAATGCTTTGCTATATGTAAGCCTTGTTGCTAATTGTGTAAAGTCTTGCTCTTTGAGCCATATTTCTGAAACAGTTGTGTGGTGCTTTTTGTTTGTCAAACATGCCCATAAAAGTGTATATTTTGACGTGCTTATTGTCTTGCTCTACTCTTATGTTGATTGTCTACACTTAGACGTTGAGAGTAAGTGCAGGAAATTGAGAGATGAGTGATGACATTGCTGTAGTCTTGTTTTGTTGGGAAAGTTGATGAGATCTTTTGAAGGTTGTGAATGATTGAAGGCTAGAGTGGATATTGCTAGGCATGACTAGGCATCAATTCATGTTTAGATGTGTGTTAAGTAAGATGAATCTAGATGTTAAGATGGATCTTTAAGTGTTGAAAATAAAGGGTTGAAGAAGGAGGGTGTTGGTGAGGAAGTTACTGCAGAAAAACTGCAGTTTGGCATCGTCAGAACACTTCGAACGCCTACATTAGGCGCTCTATGTCACATTAGGCGCCTAATGTAGCGTTCAATGTGTCCTGAAGCATTCCCGTACAGAAAAACTGCAGTTTAGAACCGTCAGAACACTTCGAACACCTACATTAGGCGCTTCAAGTCACTTTAGGCGCCTAATGTAGCGTTCAATGTCACATTAGGCGCTTCATGTAGGCGTTCAATGTCTACGGCACATCCCCGAACACTTCGAACGCCTAGTATAGGCGCTCTATGTCACTTTAGGCGCCTCATGTGGCGTTCCAAGTATACTGGAAGTCTTTTTGACCCTTTAGGTGCCCTATGTAAGTGTAGCAACTTTATACACTTCCTTTGAACAAAATGCAAGGGTATTTGAGGTGTAATTGAGGAATAGATGGTAAGATTGACTAAGTAAGAATAAGATTGAATCCCAAGTGAATTAGTGAGACGAACGGACTTGGGAAGATACAAACAGGGAGTGTTTGAGGTGCAAGACCGTATACTTGATATGTAAGACGATTGTGTGGGATACCTTTATTATCTTCCATTGTTCATGAATTACAAAGTGTTTGAAAGTGTGCTAGAGTTGTAAACATTAAGTGTGAATGAGTAGGGTTAAGTATGAAATCGAAGAGGATTCGTGATATGAAAGGGCATGAAGTGGTATGAATGAGGTGTATTTGAGTAGTAAACATTAAGTGTGAATGAGTAAAGTTAGGTATGAATCCAAAGTGAGTTAGCAATGAAAGAGCACAAAATGGTACGAAAAGGGTGTGTTTGAGGAAGTATGAACGAGCAAGGTTAAGTGTGAACTCGAGATGATTTCGTAATACGAAGGGACATGAAATGATACGAGCAGAAATGTGATAGGGGTTCATGACTTGGTACTTGATATGTAAAGTGTGTGTGCATGTTTATACGTTTGATATGATGTTACATGAGCATTCTGCATCATGACATGGGCACTTGCATTTGATTTGAGAATTGCTTTGCGAAAGAACATGTGTTTACAAAAAAGTTTGAAGTTTTCGAAAGACAAGATGGCTGCTGGTTGATCGTAGGGTATAAAAGTCACGCCTGCGAAAGCAGGGTATAAAAGCGTGATCTGTGAATCAACAGCAGGGTATAAAGTATTTTGTGGGGCCGTGGACCTATCAGCACGGAAAATAAAGTTATTTTATGGGGCCGTGGACCTATCAGCACGGAAAATAAAGTTATTTTATGGGGCCGTGGACCTTTCAGCACGGATATATGATATATGTAATGGGGCCGTGGACCTTTCAGCACGGATATATGATATATGAAATGGGGCCGTGGACCTTTCAGCACGGGGTATAAAGTTATATGTTATGGGGCCGTGGACCTTTCAGCACGGGGTATAAAGTTATGTTTGCTGTGGACTGATCACCCACAGGGTATAAAGTTCTGCTATGCGAAGAATATGATATGTAAAGTGATGAAATGTTTTGTGAAATGACATGCATGACATGTTTATGAACGAAGACATATGCATGGGTGTTGTGTGTGATTTTAAAGAAGTACATGCATCATGATACACGAAGCATAAGACTTGATATGCAAGAAACGTGGTTAGTTTATGACTTGCTTATGTGATACGTTGTTTTAATACATGCCTGTTCTCGTACCCGTGTACTATATATGCGCTTTATCTGTTTTGAGAAATTCTTATTGAGATGCTATTTGTTAACCCGAGCACCTATATTTTGGGCAATGATTCATACACCGGTGACTCGTCGTGTGTGATTCCGTAAGGTGTATAGACGGGTTACTTGCTGGCGATAATTTCGCTAAGAACAGTTACTCTATTCCTTTTCAGGTGAGCCTGAATATGAGTTGATATTTATCGAGGACGATGGCGAGTGGGCTGAATGGGATGACGGACATGGGAATAGATAGATGTTGGACTACTTTCTTTAAGTTTTGAGAACTCAATGTTATTATGTTGTTCTGGAACTTGTGTAGCTAGATGACCAAACACCTTTTATTTCCGCTGCATTTTCTGGTTGTATTATTGACGATGAAAAAGTTTAGATTTTATGACGTTTCCGCTGATTTATCGTACGTCATGAATGATGTTCGCTTGATCTGCTTTGACGCTTCGTAGTTCTCATAGTAGGCTACGGCGGGTGCACTGGTTCCGATGACAGCGTCGGGCAGGGGCGCTACAGGTGGTATCAGAGACTAGGCTTCAGATCTATCTCGGAAACTTAGGTTCATGATCTTTTAGACACCTAAGATATGATTCCCTTAAGGTTGATCCTTAGTTATAAGTATGATTTTCTAGAGTCTAAGTATGATCTGGGTTGGGTGTGTGCGAGCGCGTATATCCTTTAAATTTCTATAATAATTTAAATTTCAGGCCCCATTGATCTCTAGGACACAATTCTGTGATATGCCTCTCTGCAGTATTACGTGCCCAAGATAGCCAGCTTAGACAAGATAAGGGCGTCCGACAAGCTGAAATAGGGTCGGATGATAATGTCGGAGTATGCCGACCATGTCCATGTTTTGGGTAAGTTCGCGCTCTGCGATTATGCTTGATAATCGCTTAAAGATGACAAAGTTCGAACGAGGTTTGGACTCAAGAATTCAGTCAGCAATTGTAAACGCATGGATGAGAACATACGAGGACATGATGGATCCATGTTTTCACGTCGAGAGTGATTTCAGCAGAGTGACGGCAAGAAAGGCCGATGCAGGATACTCCAACAAAGGTAAGACATTAAGAGAAGAGATTGAGTTAGTGGCAGGCCGGGACGTTTGGATCAAGATTCAGAAGAGATGTCCGGTCGGAAAATTTTAGAGACCCCCACCATAGAACCCAGATGTAAATTAGGCTGTTGGAGTTTTCCGCATTGCAATAAGAGCCATGATGGTGAATGTGAGAATTTGGCAAGAGTGTGTTATCGATGCGGATGGGTAGGTCATCTCGTTAGAGATTGTCCAGAGATGAGGAAGAATGCTCTGGGGGAAGCGGCTCAGCAGCCGAGGACGAATGTCTGCGTCAATGTCATGATTGCCATGGATTTGGAAAGTCGCCGATGTGGTATGAGGTACAATTTTAGTGAACAAGATATTCACCAATGTTCTTTAATAGCGGCGTGAACCCCTCTTTTGTGGCAAAGGGATTTGTTAAGCGCCTTTGTGGTTCACCAGAATAGTTGGAGATTCCATATTGTGTCCAAGCGTCCAAGATCAAATTACGATTTCACATCAACATTGACTATCGATTAAAACAAGTGACAGTTACGAATTCTGTGATGGAAGGTATAACCTTTCAAGGGAATTGCTGTTGATTGAAGGAAGTTGAACTTATTACCAAGTGTCTAGATCTACGAATGACATCGAAGTCGGCGTCTCTTGGGTCTAGCTAGTTATTATAGGAAGTTTGTCGAGGGATTCTCGACAATAGCGATGTTTCTCAATTGCCTTACTCAAAAGAAGTCCAAGTTTGAGTGGACGGCATAATGCGAGAAAATCTTTACGGAGCGTAAGAGGAGGTTAACTATAGCCCCAGTATTGGCTCAACCTTTTGATACTGATGGGTTTGTGATATGTAGTGATGTGTCGAAAAACAGTCTAGGTACGTAAGCTGTAGCGTAAGTTATGACTTTCCATCCAAATTGAGTTTGTTGATACTTCACTTGTAGACTGTGTTTTGATGCAATACGAACGAGTTATCACGTATCCTCAGGACAGCTAAACATGAGACAGCTAAGAGGGTTGGAACTATAAAAGGACTACGGCTTAACCATTAATTACCATCCAGGAAGAGCTAATAAAGTGGCCAATGTATTAAACGGAAAATCTAACCATGCGCGACAGTCACCACTTGAGAGAGGAATAAAAGAATTTAGCTTGGTTTCTGTTGACTCTATAGTAATGTTTTCGCATCATTGACCGACACCCCGAGTTTGATGGATTGGTTGAAAGAAGCTCGAAAGAAGAATAGGACTGTGGGTGATATTGCGGGGAAACTGAGGTATAGTCAGATTGATGGATTTCAGACCAGGTGGACAGGAACTTATGTTAGAGGAAAAATGTGTGTACATGATTTAGACGAACTAAGGGAAGAAATTTTGCAAGGGGGCTTACAGCTCAAGGTTATCAATAAATCATGGTAGCACCAGAATGTACAAGGATCGCTAACAATATTATTGGTGGTGTAAGATGAAGAGACACATTGCGGAGTTCATTGGGAGAGGTCTGCGTGTCAGTAAGTTGAGACTAAACACCAAGAACCTAGTGGATTAGTGATACTGTTGGAGCTTCCAGGGTAGAGATAGGAACTTATTACTATGAACTTGTGGTTGATTACCGAAAACAAGAAGTGGATATAACATGATTTTGGTGATTGTGGATCGATCGACCAATCTGCACATTTTCTATCGGTCTCGAGGGAAGTATTTCTCGGAAGTTGGTAAGTTTAGATATGGACAACATTGTCAGCCTACAGGGTGTTCCAATAAGTATAGTGTCTGACCGAGATCAACGGTTCACTTCCAAGCTCTGGATAGTATTCTAGAGAGCCCTGGGTAAGGAGTTAAGGATGAGTACATCCTATCATCCACAAACCGACGGACAGTCCAAGCGGACTATTCAGACCTTGGAAGATATGCTAAGGGCTTGCGTGTTGTTGGATTTCAAAGGGAGTTGGGACGGAATGGTGAAACTGATGGAGTTTTCTTATGACAATAGTTACCACAGTGCAATTGACATGGCTCCTTTTGAAGCGTTGTACGGAAGGAAATGTAGGTCCCCGGTTTATTGGGACGAAGTGGGTGTGAGAACTATCACGGGAACTGAACTATTGGAGAAAACGTTAGAGAATGTGAAAGTTATCCGGGAAAGACTCAAGGCGGCTCAGGATCGCAGCAAGAGTTGGACAGATTCCAAACGACGACCATTGGAATTTGATGTGGGTGAAAAAGTTTATTTGAAGGTATCACCTACGAAGGGCGTCATGAGGTTTGGAGTAAAAGGCAAGTTAAGCCCTCGTTTTATTGGTCCTTATGAAATACTTGAGAAGGTAGGAGCCTTGGCATATAGGTTGGCATTACCTCCGGTATTGGCGCAAGTTCACAATGTGTTCCACGTGTCACAATTAAGGAAGTACGTGGCGGATCCAAGTCATGTACTTGAAGCTCAACCGTTGGAACTCAAGGACGATGTTACATATGAGGAGGTACCCGTGAAAATTGTGGACCGAAAGGATCAAGTGTTGAGGAAGCGAGTGATCCCTTATGTGAAAGTCCAGTGGAGCAACCACACGGAACGTGAGGCCACTTGGGAACTCGAGGAACAAATGCGGGAGAAGTACCCTCAAATCTTTGACTAAGGTACGTAAGTTTCGAGGACGAAACTTTTTGTAAGGGGAGTGGAATGTTACACCCCGTGACTTTTAAGCACGACATTCAACACTCTAGGTCAACCTTGAATGCAACTTAATTAATGATGTAGATTGTGAAATTTAGTTACTTAAAATATAGAAAATAAGAAGAAGGGGTTAAAAGTAGAATTAATGGAAAATTAAGGGAAATTACTAAACTAGTCCCTACTAGGAGATAGGGGAGTTACCAAAATTTAGTATAACTCCCCATCTTAGCCTTATGGGACGGTTATACCATCAAAAGAAGAGGGGAAAACCGCAGGAGCAAAGAGAAGGGGAAAGGAGAGGAAGAAGAAAAATAGAGGAAGGAAAAAGGAAGGAAGAAGGCCAACCTAGGTGCAATCTTCACTGAAATTCTGCAGTAAATCCGTAAGATTAACTAGAAACCAAGGCAAGTAATCTTTCTATACGCTTTACGTAAATTTTGATACTTAAGGCCCTATGTTCTTACAAAGAGAAAACATGAATCACACATTAGTATTCTTGTCTTGTCTATCTTAAATGCTTTGCTATATGTAAGCCTTGTTGCTAATTGTGTAAAGTCTTGCTCTTTGAGCCATATTTCTGAAACAGTTGTGTGGTGCTTTATTGTTTGTCAAACATGCCCATAAAAGTGTATATTTTGACGTGCTTATTGTCTTGCTCTACTCTTATGTTGATTGTCTACACTTAGACGTTGAGAGTAAGTGCAGGAAATTGAGAGATGAGTGATGACATTGCTGTAGTCTTGTTTTGTTGGGAAAGTTGATGAGATCTTTTGAAGGTTGTGAATGATGAAGGCTAGAGTGGATATTGCTAGGCATGACTAGGCATCAATTCATGTTTAGATGTGTGTTAAGTAAGATGAATCTAGATGTTAAGATGGATCTTTAAGTGTTGAAAATAAAGGGTTGAAGAAGGAGGTGTTGGTGAGGAAGTTACTGCAGAAAAACTGCAGTTTGGCATCGTCAGAACACTTCGAACGCCTACATTAGGCGCTCTATGTCACATTAGGCGCCTAATAGCGTTCAATGTGTCCTGAAGCATTCCCGTACAGAAAAACTGCAGTTTAGAACCGTCAGAACACTTCGAACACCTACATTAGGCGCTTCAAGTCACTTTAGGCGCCTAATGTAGCGTTCAATGTCACATTAGGCGCTTCATGTAGGCGTTCAATGTCTACGGCACATCCCCGAACACTTCGAACGCCTAGTATAGGCGCTCTATGTCACTTTAGGCGCCTCATGTGGCGTTCCAAGTATACTGGAAGTCTTTTTGACCCTTTAGGTGCCCTATGTAAGTGTAGCAACTTTATACACTTCCTTTGAACATAAAATGCAAGGGTATTTGAGGTGTAATTGAGGAATAGATGGTAAGATTGACTAAGTAAGAATAAGATTGAATCCCAAGTGAATTAGTGAGACGAACGGACTTGGGAAGATACAAACAGAGAGTGTTTGAGGTGCAAGACCGTATACTTGATATGTAAGACGATTGTGTGGGATACCTTTATTATCTTCCATTGTTCATGAATTACAAAGTGTTTGAAAGTGTGCTAGAGTTGTAAACATTAAGTGTGAATGAGTAGGGTTAAGTATGAAATCGAAGAGGATTCGTGATATGAAAGGGCATGAAGTGGTATGAATGAGGTGTATTTGAGTAGTAAACATTAAGTGTGAATGAGTAAAGTTAGGTATGAATCCAAAGTGAGTTAGCAATATGAAAGAGCACAAAATGGTACGAAAAGGGTGTGTTTGAGGAAGTATGAACGAGCAAGGTTAAGTGTGAACTCGAGATGATTTCGTAATACGAAGGGACATGAAATGATACGAGCAGAATGTGATAGGGGTTCATGACTTGGTACTTGATATGTAAAGTGTGTGTGCATGTTTATACGTTTGATATGATGTTACATGAGCATTCTGCATCATGACATGGGCACTTGCATTTGATTTGAGAATTGCTTTGCGAAAGAACATGTGTTTACAAAAAAGTTTGAAGTTTTCGAAAGACAAGATGGCTGCTGGTTGATCGCAGGGTATAAAAGTCACGCCTGCGAAAGCAGGGTATAAAAGCGTGATCTGTGAATCAACAGCAGGGTATAAAGTATTTTATGGGGCCGTGGACCTATCAGCACGGAAAATAAAGTTATTTTATGGGGCCGTGGACCTATCAGCACGGAAAATAAAGTTATTTTACGGGGCCGTGGACCTTTCAGCACGGATATATGATATATGTAATGGGGCCGTGGACCTTTCAGCACGGATATATGATATATGAAATGGGGCCGTGGACCTTTCAGCACGGGGTATAAAGTTATATGTTATAGGGCCGTGGACCTTTCAGCACGGGGTATAAAGTTATGTTTGCTGTGGACTGATCACCCACAGGGTATAAAGTTCTGCTACGCGAAGAATATGATTGTAAAGTGATGAAATGTTTTGTGAAATGACATGCATGACATGTTTATGAACGAAGACATATGCATGGGTGTTGTGTGTGATTTTAAAGAAGTACATGCATCATGATACACGAAGCATAAGACTTGATATGCAAGAAACGTGGTTAGTTTATGACTTGCTTATGTGATACGTTGTTTTAATACATGCCTGTTCTCGTACCCGTGTACTATATATGCGCTTTATCTGTTTTGAGAAATTCTTATTGAGATGCTATTTGTTAACCCGAGCACCTATATTTTGGGCAATGATTCATACACCGGTGACTCGTCGTGTGTGATTCCGTAAGGTGTATAGACGGGTTACTTGCTGGCGATAATTTCGCTAAGAACAGTTACTCTATTCCTTTTTCAGGTGAGCCTGAATATGAGTTGATATTTATCGAGGACGATGGCGAGTGGGCTCAATGGGATGACGGACATGGGAATAGATAGATGTTGGACTACTTTCTTTAAGTTTTGAGAACTCAATGTTATTATGTTGTCTTGAACTTGTGTTAGCTAGATGACCAAACACCTTTTATTTTCGCTGCATTTTCTGGTTGTATTATTGACGATGAAGGTTTAGATTTTATGACGTTTCCGCTGATTATCTTACGTCATGAATGATGTTCGTTTGATCTGCTTTGACGCTTCGTAGTTCTCATAGTAGGCTACGGCGGGTGCACTGGTTCCGATGACAGCGTCGGGCCGGGGCGCTACATGTTACATATTGTTTAGTCAAAATTAATTTAATTTGACGATTATCGATATCGCAAGCAGTATAACCGTTTGAATATTTTCGAAGTTATTTAACCGTTTGCGATGAACTTACTTAACTTTGGTGAAGGCAAAAAAAAAGTGGCTTTCAAAATATATACTTGTTTATTTTAAAACGGAAGGTACCATATTCAAATTGTTTCATAAAACCTACATTATTAAGTTTCAACTGTTTGACACAATTTTACCAAAATGCCTTGCGAAAAAGTTATGTCATCGTTTTTAATGGTCATTTGAGATATCGGGTTGCGAAAACAAATCTATGATACTTTGGGTTTTGTGTTTACGAAAATTAGAGAGTTTAGTATTTTCAATAGTTGAAGTTATGTTTAAAATTATAGCTATGTAACCTACTTTTCTTTTAACTTAAAGAAAAATATGTCCATCCATATATTTCGTATACTAGGCTGCTGACGATATCTCTGAGAAATTAAGAGCATGATCATAGAGCTAGTTTGTAAGTATATAAGAACTGATTTTGAAGATTTGGTTGTGTTAATGAAGGGTAACGGTTACCATATTGGCATACACAGAGGGTTGTTAGTGTAGTCAATTATCTAGAGGATGAATCATATGTGAGAAGTTTAAGAATCTGATATTGTAGATTGTAATAAGTTGAATGATATACGTCAAGTGGTATAAGGGGAAGTTGTAAGCACTAACTACAAAGAATTAAGCAAGGATTGAACCCTATAAAGACTAGATCATCTTGGGAGATGCTAGTGATGACTAAATTAAATCGTACTATAGTGCAATATATTTCGAAAAATACACACAGCTTCAGGAATGAGTCTTGTGAACAAGGCGTTAAGTTAAAGATTGTACTACACCTAGGAACTGATTTTAGAGGATTGCTCATGATAGCAAAAATAAGTATGATATAGACCAACGATTAAGTTATGAAATCAGTATAATGACGATACCCTTAAGGCTGGTTCGAGAACTATAGAAAGAATAGGTTACGATCTGTCAGGAGAGTACAATGGGTTTAAAGATTACATTGTAAAATACACGCTGAATGATTTGAGGACTTAGTCTTGTATCAAGGAAGTGAAATAGGTAACATATCGGAATATGCAGGGATACTAAGTTCGGTCATGATCTAGGAAACTGAATTATGTAGGAATACACTAAGTTATTGATTACGTAATACACAAGTTTCGAGGACGAAACTTTTTGTAAGGAGGGGAGAATGTTATATCCCATTTTTTAAATAAGGGTAAAAAGGGGTCATTAAGGCCTAATTAATTATTAAACCTAATTTGATTAGGAAATTTTCCCTAAACCCTAATCAAATTTCTATTTAAACAACGCTTACACTACTCCCTCCCCATAATACGGCCGCCTCACGCCAGAAAGAAAAATAGCGATGGTCTTTTTAGATCAACAAGGCCGCTGGTTTAGGGAGGAGTGCCGCCACTCGAATCACGCTCTTTAAACGCGTATCAATTACCAGGTAGGTGTCCCCTTAACATTTGTTGAATGTAATAGCAGTAATCCTTTAATTTCTTTATGAAAACGAGATCGTGCATTAGTATTTGTGATTGTATAGATTTTGATTATTGATTATATATATGTGATGAATTGTATGTCCGTATATGTACGATGCTATTTTCGTATGAAACTCGGAAAAAGATTTGATTTTGATTTGCATGTGAATATCGGAATCGTAGGAATGAGTGTTTGTACCGGCGGCGCGTGGCCGGCGGTGGTGGGCTATGACCACATGCTGCCGGACGGAGGTTGCAGGAGAAGTGTTTATGTCGGCGGCGGGTGGCCGGTGGTGGTGGGCTATGACCACGTGCTGCCGGACGAGGAATAAGGTGGTGGAGAGGGCGGCTGAGAGGGTGTGCTGCGGGGTGGTGGTGTGGCGGTGTGTGCTGGTCAGGGGGTCGGCTGGGGGGTTGGGGCTGCAGGAGGGTGTTGCGGCTGAGAGAGAGAGAGAGTTGGTAGGGGGTGCGGCTGCCTGGGTGGGGGGCTGCGGGTGGGAGACTGGGGCGGGGTGGGGAAGTCTGGCGTAAGGGAGGGGATTTTGGTGAAAGTCATAGAAGGAAGGGTTTTTGGAATCGCAGGGGCCAGGAAGGAAGGCGCAGGAAGAAAGGAGAAAAAGAAAAGAAAAAGAAAAAAAAAAAAGAATAATAAAAGAAAAAGTAATTGAAAGGGAAGGGACGCTGAAAGCAAAGGAAAAGAAAAAGAAAAGGAAAAAAAAAAGAAAGCAAAGGAAAGATTCCGTGTATGATTTCTGTGCATTCATGCATCACGACATTGCATATGTGATATGTTCTGTTCCGTTCCGTTCTGTTCTGTTAGGATATACGAGACGTAAGTCGCATATCTGATCTGTTCCGTTCCGTTCCGTTCTGTTAGGACCCGGGGTCATGCATTGCATGATTAGATGAATGTTCTGAGAATGTAGGTTTATCATGCATCACGTATGTGACATTGCATTTCATCTCATTCTGCATGATTATGTGCTTGATTGTTTTAAGAAGTTATGACCGTTATACGTTGTTTTAAAAAGATATGACCGTTATACGTCGTTTTAAAGAAGTTCTGACCGTTATTCGATTTGTGAAAACGTGGACAGTCTATTTTTGTATTACAGTACGTATATGTATTTCACTACTGTCCTAGCATGTATGATCTCACTGGGCCGATGCAGGCAGGGTACCTACTGAGTGACGTTTTTGTCGCTCACACCGTTTGTTTGTTTCTTACAGACGATTCAGGGTATGATTACTTATGGGTTGGAGAAGATTCAGAGTGGACTCAGCGGGACTCGTAGAGACTGTTTGTGGATTGAGGATCAAGAAATAGAGAAGTTTATTTTATTTATTATTTCATTTGAGGACTTAGCGTAGGGAGTTCATTTTACGCACTTTACGATGTCGTTAGGGGATTTTGACTTGAGGTTGACTATACATGATTTGGGGATTTTACTTGTGATTTAGGGTTTGAGTTGATTTATTTCGCTTCCGAAATCGAATACTCTGTCGTTTTGATAAGTGCAGGGATTCGTACAGACGCCTTGTATATCCCTGAGCGGAATACGGCGGGCGTACCGGTTCTGACCTTAGGGTTCGGGACGGGGCGCTACATATCGAAACGTGTTACAGGCTATGGTGAGAGAGATGAAAGAGAAATCTCCAACATTTGGACCCAATGAAAACCTTCCAGTGACTCTCGCCAGAGAAGAGAGCTTAAGGAGTACTCCTGAACCTCAAGAAGGGTTCATGGCCGAGGCCAGGCGCTTAGATCAGTGACCCAGCCGCAGCCATCCACAACTGAGCCTTTAGAAGCTCTGGCACATCACTTGAAACGCGCACAGAATGCACTACAGCCACTCAGGCGTGGCAGAGAAGTTGACAAGGGTGCCAGGGGCAAATCGCACGAAAGGAGCGCTACTCTTAAGCGACTGGGAGGCCGAGGTGAAGTGGTTATGTCTCTGTTGGCCCCCAAGGCTCATATTTTAACTGTCATGAGGAGGGAATGGCTAACCAGGAATCCTAAGCCTCTGTTGGGTCCAATACACAAAAGGGATCAAAGGTGTACTGCCTTTTCCACCATGATATTGGGCATGACATAGAGGACTGCAAGGAGCTCACCAAAGAAATTGAGCGCCTGATCGAGCTAGGCTATCTGCAGCGATACTACAACCCGAGGTCAAGGTTGTATAACAGACTGGAGTTTACCCGGCCTCCTCCTAACGAAAGATGTCGACCTGATTATCGACACAGGTCGCCCAATGATAAGGACCCACACATGGCTGGGCAGATGAAGCACAATGCTGAACGCACAAGGTTGACCCAGAAAGGTCGTCCTTAAGAAAGCTCATGGGGAGCCAACAAAGTCACCTCGGCTGACCATCAAAGTGGTCCTATAGATAGGTCGTGGTGAATAATTTTATGAACACGCAAGTTTCAAGGAATGTCTAGCTTGGTCGGCAGACGTGTTGAGAAATCAGGGTTTGAATGATTTACAAGTGCATGATTTATATGTTATGTGATTTCATAATGTATGATTTATATGTATATGATTACATGATTTAAATGTTATGAGATTTCAAAATGCCTATGATATGCGTATGTCTCATATGCTTTTATCTATCACTGTTGTACTAACAAGCCATGAAGCGTTAAGGCTTAAATCATATGGCAAACATTGTTGTGCTTATAATAGTTTCAGGCGACATACACGGCATATATACATCTCTGGATATACACATGGTGTATATATATATATATATATATATATATATATATATATATATATATATATATATATATCCTGGACATACACGGCATATACATATATCTCTAGGATACACTCGGCATATATATACTTATGGGCACACGGCATATATATCTTCTAGATATACACTCGGCATATATATCTTATGGATACACACATCATATATTTCTTGGAGTCACACGGCATATATACATTTCATAGATATAGACACGACACATATTTCTATCTCAAGACGACAAGCTATATCCTTCTATCTCGATATTTCGTCATTATGCCATCAACATATGTCAATGACAAGAGAATGATTTGCACATCAAATACATATCCAAAATACTCTCAAGGCTATATTTCATGTCATCAAACTTCCAAAATTACATCGACATGACAAAAGTGCATAAACCGAAATTTGTTATATCATATGACTACCGAGCCATCTTCGACACATCATATACTTATCATACAAAGATGGCCAGCCAACATACATTCCCAACACTCAAAAATTTCGTGCATTACATGGAGAAATCAATACCAAAGTCACAAAACAAATACATATATCAATTCTCCATCATCTTCCTTATTCTCGGAAAATCAAATTCAAAATTGAATACCCCATGGCTGAAATCTCATATACACTTTGGAGCTGAGATTATACATGTTTATATGCATATTACATGTTACATTACACTTTCATATGTCGAAGGGGTTTGAGACAAAACAGAGAAAACCGAGCAATCGAGACGGAAGTTGAAAATTGAAGTTCCTACATCATCGTACATGGAACATTTTTATTACATGTTATGGCATGTATTTATACATATATTATACAGCCAAAGAACTGATCTTGAAAGCTTCTAGAAGACAAGGTAAAATGACAATTGAAGTTACCATGATTCATGAAGATTCTACCTTATTACCATGCAAGATCAAAAAGTGAAAATTCAGCATGTGCAAGGAGTTAATGGAGCGCCTGTTTTAGTTGAGTAGGAGACATGGTGGAGCCTGTGTTTGCAGTAGAATGGATAAAGAATAACCCACAAAAAATATTCTACCAAGTGTGGGAGACAAACTATGACAAAGGAAGGATTTAAGTATTCAAGCATGGTGGAAAACTTTTTCAGCATGCTAGCTGAATTTTGAGAGGGAGTCAAAGGACCAAAACTATTCAAATTATTCTAGATTATTCTCAAGGGCATTGAAGACAATTCTTGTAGAATTTTGCAGCCTTAGGTCGTTGGTTTCAGCTATAAAAGGAGAGGAGATTATCAACACAAGACAAGAACTTGAAGTGCAAAATCTGTTTAGTCTTTACAAGACTATACTTCATTTACTATCTTCATCTCTTGTATATAACTATTAGCCTATCATTCTTACATGTCATACTAAGAATAGGCCTCATACACATCACCCATATGATTCATTGGTGTACAAGGTTTATCAATGTATGATCAAACCTTTATTTGGTGAGGTGGTGCTGATTGGTGTTGTTTGTTATCGTTCTTGGTGTAGAACATTGTAAAAGGGGTTTGGATTAAAGGAGTTGGTGTATAACTCTATCCACCCTTGTTCTAAGGTGACTTTGGTGATTAGTGAATACCAAGGAAGGTGTCCTTGAAGACTGGAGTAGTCACGTTGGCCGAACTAGTATAAAATCTTGGTGTTCTTACTTTCAGCATTATTTACTCTCTATTTCTGTTTTTGTATCGTTTTCATAGTCACGGGAATAATAGCAAACGATTTTCAAAAATCATAAAACTTGGCAGAAACATAGCCTTACGTCTTAGCTTTCATTTCCAACTAGTTTCATTGCATTTGGATAAGTATAAGTCATCCAAAGGTTCAAAGTTCTGAGACTAATGCAAATCTGTTTTCAGATTGGCAGAGGTTGAGAACATCAACGTGGTTGACATACTTGCCAAAGGAATTTTTCAAAACTGTTTCAACTGAGTAAACTAGACATAATAAGGAACATCTCATAAAAGTTTCAGACCATGTAGAGTTGTCATTTATTCGGAATAAATTTTTCTTTATACGGAACAGTTTCTGGCCAGATTGACATAGTCAAGTCAAAGACATTGTTTTGTGGTCTTAAACTTGGAGTTTTAATCCGAAATTTTTATGACACATTCATAACATCTGAGAGTACATTGTCACCAAGTTTCACTATTTTTGGAGGTCTATAACCTAGTCATCTAAGTATTTAAATACGGTTTCTGAAAACAGACTCTGTTTTTAGAAATGAGTAATTGGTAACTAAAATTTTTATAAACCAATTTTTTTCCGCACTCACTATTCAACCCCCCTTCTAGTGATGCTATACAGGTCCAACAAGTGGTATCAGAGAGAGGTTCACTCACAACAACAAGATATAACAATCTTTGTGAGATGACGTCCACTAGGCGCCAAACCGAGCAAGAGGATTTATCAAGCCAAAGGCCTCCACTTCTTGATCTTGAGGTAAATTATGATTCTGATAATTAGATGGATCTTGATGAAATTTATGATGAATTGATGAAAATGCATGTTCTTGGTAAAAGTTTGTCAAAAGAGAAAAAGAGACTAATTAAGGAAAATGACAAGTTGAAGACAACCAACTTGGAACTTTCTAACCAATTAGAATCTCTCAAACAAGAGTCATCAAATACTCTTACCCTTTTAGAGAATAAATTTGAGTTATATAGGAAGAATGAGCACACATTAAAAACTGAAAATAGTATGTTGAAAACTAAGTTAGAGAGTTGTGAAAATGAAATAGCACAACTTACAAAGTCTAAGCTAGACTTAGAGAAAATGTTAGAACAATATAAAACTGGAACTAATATGTTAGATACTTGATATCATCACAGAAATGTGGAAATGATAAAACTGGATTAGGATATAAAGATGAAATGTCAAGGTAGACAAGAATACTAACTTTGTTTCATCTAGTACAAAATTGCCTTACAAAGTTAATCCAACTTTGCCTACTACTCCTTCTTTCCTATCCTAAGGTAAACACACAACGTGCACCTCCAAAAGCAACTAGGCAAAACTTTGCATCTTGACAACCTAGAAATTATACATACATGTATACAAATGTGTCTAGGCAAAAGAAAATACATCCAACTCATTTTGATGCATATAAACGAAATATAGGCAACTTTCCTTATAAGGCCTATAAGAATACTTATGATTATACATATAAGGCACCGGTTAAGAGACAAAATTATATGTCTCGTATGTCATATCAAATCGGATACAACATAATACATCTAGACCAAGATATAACATTTATATGCATACACTTAAATGGAATGGTCAAATGTTCTATAATCCTTTATATTTTACCACTTATGGTAATGCTAATTTTGTGCCTAGAAGGTACATCCAAGATTGGATATCTAAAGGGTATATAAACAAGGATGGTGCAACTAACATTCAAAGACCAAAGTAAAAGGGTACCTAAAACTTTGTAATCCATTATAGGAAAATCATAAAGATATCAAGAAGGAGACAAAGACAAAGCATCTAAATACCAAGTGGTTTTTAGATAATGGTTGCTCAAGACATATGACGAAAGATCCAAGTCTATTCTCAAAACTGAAGAAGGTTACAAAAGGAGAATCCGTAAACTTTTGAGATAATAATGAAGGCTGGATAATTAGAAAAAGAACAATCGGAAATCCAAGCACTCTTCAAATCTCCAACGTGTTCCTAGTAAGCAATCTATCCTACGACTTGCTTAGTATATCGCAATTCAGTGATAGTGGTTTTGATTTGTGTTTTTCTCATCCATACTGCAATATAGTTAATAAAAATGGAGAAACTGTGCTAAAAGGAAAAAGAGAAGGAAACATATTTACACTATCTATAGATGACACGTTAAATGATAAAGTAAAATGTTTTATGACAAATGAACCAAATGTGAACTTGTGGCATAGACATTTAGGACACGTAGGAATCTCAACCCTTGAAAAACTTCAACGAAAGAATCTAGTACGAGGATCGCCTAAACTTGATACGGACAACCTTAAGTTGTGTGAATCTTGTATTAGAGGCAAACAACACGTGAATCGCTGAAGTCTGAGAATAAGATTAGCACATCTACTATCTTAGAACTATTAAACATTGATTTGTTTGGTCTTAGTCGAACTAGAAGCCTTGGAGGAAGACACTATGCATGTGTCATGGTTGATGATTTTTCTCGCTATACATGGACTTTATTTCTTGCAAATAAAGATGATAGTGCCGTTGAGATTGCTAAATTAATAAAACAACTTGAAATGAATATGGCTTAAATGTGAAAAAGATTAGGAGCGATAGAAGCGGTGAATTTAAGAATGAGGATATGATTGCATTTTACAAAGAAAAGAGAATTAAACATGAATTTTCACCACCTAGAACACCCCAATTAAACGGCATAGTAGAAAGAAAGAATAGGACACTACAAGAAATTTCAAGAACAATGCTATGTGAAAATAAACTCCATAAATTCTTGTGGGCAGAAGCTGTAAATTGTGCATGCTATATAGTCAACCGATTATCAATTAGAAAGAAAATAAACAAAACTCATGAGATTTTAAATGATCGAATGCCTAATATTGACTATTTTCGTGTGTTTGGATGTAAATGCTTTGTACTTAACACAAAAGACAATCTAGACAAATTTGAGTCAAAAATCCATTGAATGCATCTTTGTTGGATATTCCATAAATTATAAGGCTACAGATGCTATGATCCGATCACTAGGCAAATCTTAGAATCTATTCATGTAAAATTTAATGAATTTGGTAAACTGAAACAACTTAAGATTATGATGGTGATTTTGAACTCAAACCCGTAATTGATGAAAACATAGAACAACACGACACACTAGAAATGAAGGATCACTTAGAAATGCATGAGAACTTAGAAAATAATCAACCATGATTTCATAAGAATCATCCCCACGAACTCATCATAGGCGATATATCACAAGGTGTACGACCACGTAGAAGAATAAATCTAGATGAAATAAATCAATTCAATGCTATGATTTCTGAATAGATACCAAGAATGTGTTTGATGCTTTAAATGATTCTTCTTGGATGGGTGCTATGCATGATGAACTTAATCAATTTACAAGAAATGATGTTTGGGATTTAGTACCTCACCCACAAGATAAAACAATAATAGGTACAAAATAGGTGTTTAGAAACAAAAAGAATGAAGATGGTAAAGTAGTTAGAAACAAAGCTAGGCTTGTAGCACAAGAATATAATCAAGAAGAAGGCATAGACTATGATGAAACATTTGCAACCATAGCACGATTAGAAGCTATACGGTTACTACTTGTTGTCGCTTGCATAATGAATTTTAAACTTTACCAAATGGATGTAAAGTGCATTCTTAAATGGTTTTATACAAGAAGTTTATGCAAAACAACCACCTGGCTTTGAGGATATGAGATATCCTAATCATATCTACAAGTTAAAGAAAGCGTTATATGGTTTAAAACAAGCTCCTAGAGCTTGGTATGATCGCTTTGCCACTTTCCTCTTAGAAAATGGTTTTAAAAGAGGAACCATCGACGGTACGCTATTTTTAAAACAAGAAAAATCGGATTTACTCATTCTACAAATTTATGTTGATGATATCATTTTTGGATCTACTTATGATAAATTAGTAGAAGAATTTGAAAACTGTATGAAATCCGAGTTTGAGATGTCGATGGTAGGCGAACTAAATTATTTTCTTGGCTTGCAAATTAAGCAAACACATAAAAGAATACATATAAGCCAAGCAAAATATGTAAATGACATGATTAAGAAGTTCAACTTTGAGAACTTAAAGCCATCTACCACCCCTATGAGTATAGCAACTAAACTTGACAAAAACGAAAATGGAAAAGACTTTGATAACGGATTATATAGATCTATGATTGGTTCTTTGCTTTATCTCATTGCAAGTAGACCTGATATCATGTTCAGTGTGTATATATGTGCTCGCTTTCAAAGTAACCCAAAAGTCTCACATTATAATGCTATAAAACGAATATTTCGGTACATTAAGCACACTCCCACATTAGGTATTTGGTATGATTAAAACTCTGAATTCAATCTACATGCTTATACTGATGCTGATTTCGGAGGATGTAAGATAGATAGAAAAATTACAAGCGGTACATGTCAATTTATTAGAAATTCACTAATATCATGGTGTTCAAAGAAACAAGCTAGTGTAGCATTATCCACTACTGAGGCAAAATACATGGCACTAAGTTTTTGTTGTACACAAAACAACAAATTTCAGACTTTGAAATAACTGTAAATCGAATCCCCATATATTGTGATATTACAAGCGCTATAAACTTATTTAAAAATCCAGTTTTACATTCTAAGGCAAAACATATAGATGTAAGATATCACTTTCTTCGTGATCATGTACATAATGGAAATATCATTATAGATCACATTCGTACTGAAGAACAAGTAGCCGATATCTTTACAAAAGCCCTTAATCAAGCCACATATGAAAATCTACGATCTAAATTAGGCATGATTCCTGTTGATATGTTATAATTTTCCTTACCTCTAATTGTGTCTTTTGATGTGATTTTGTCAGGGGGGAGAAAAGTATATGATTTAAAGCATAATCAAAGAGCATGAGAGGGGAAAATGCATGATCTAAAAGGAGAGATTGACTTAAGGGGAAGCATGACTTAAGGGGGGGGTATTTGAGATTACATTTTGAAATACATCTTTTGAATGTATGATTATAGGGGGAGTAATTATGTCACATCTAAATCATAACTAAAGGTTATTTTAAAAATCATCAAAAGGGGGAGATTGTTGAGAATCAGGGTTTGAATGATTTACAAGTACATGATTTATATGTTATGTGATTTCATAATGTATGATTTATATGTTATATGATTACATGATTTAAATGTTATGAGATTTCAAATGCCGATGATATGCGTATGTCTCATATGCTTATATCTATCACTGTTGTACTAACAAGCAATGAAGCGTTAAGGCTTAAATCATATGGCAAACATTGTTGTGCTTATAATAGTTTCAGGTGACATACACGGCATATATACATCTCTTGGATATACACATGGTATATATATATATATATATATATATATATATATATATATATATATATCTTGGACATGCACGGCAAATACATATATCTCTTGGATACACTCGGCATATATATATCTTATGGACACACGGCATATATATATCTCTTGGATATACACTCGGCATATATATCTTATGGATACACACACCATATATTTCTTGGAGTCACACGGCATACATACATTTCATGGATATAGACACGACATATGTTTCTATCTCAAGACGACAAGTTATATCCTTCTATCTCGATATTTCGTCATTATGCCATCAACATATGTCAACGACAAGAGAATGATATACACATCAAATACATATCCAATATACTCTCAAGTCATATATTTCATGTCATCAAACTTCCAAAATTACATTGACATGACAAAAGTGCATAAACCGAAATTTGTCATACCGTATGACTACCGAGCCATCTCTGACACAGCATATACTTATCATACAAAGATGGTCAGCCAATATACATTCCCAACACTCAAAAATTTCGTGCACTACATGGAGAAATCAATACCAAAGTCACAAAACAAATACATATATCAATTCTCCATCATCTTCCTTATTTCTCGGAAAATCAAATTCAAAATTGATATACCCCATGGTCGAAATCTCTTAAACACTTTGGAGCTGAGATTATACATGTTTATATGCATATTACATGTTACATTACACATTTTATATGTTGAAGGGGTTTGAGACAAAACAGAGAAAAACCGAGCAATCGACAGAAGTTGAAAATTGAAGTTCCTACATCATCGTACATGGAACATTTTTATTACATGTTATAGCATGTATTTATACATATATTATACAGCCAAAGACTGATCTTGAAAGCTTCTAGAAGACAAGGTAAAATGACAATTGAAAGTTGCCATGATTCCTGAAGATTCTACCTTATTACCATGCAAGATCAAAAGTGAAAATTCAGCATGTGCAAGGGGTTAATCGGGCGCCTGTTTTAGCTGAGTTGGAGACATGGTGGAGCTGTGTTTTTGCAGTAGAATTGATAAAGAATAACCCACAAAAATATTCTACCAAGTGTGGGAGACAAACTATGGCAAAGGAAGGGATTAAGTATTCAAGCATGGTGGAGAACTTTTTCAGCATGCTAGCTGAATTTTGAGAGGGAATCAAAGGACCAAAACTATTCAAATTATTCTAGATTATTCTTGCAGCCCTAGGTCGTTGGTTTCAGCTATAAAGGGAGAGGAGATGATCAACACAAGACAAGAACTCGAAGTGCAAAATTCTGTGTAGTGTTTTACAAGACTATACTTCATTTACTATCTTCATCTCTTGTATATAGACATTAGCATATCATTCTTACATGTCATACTCAGAATAGGCCTCATACACATCAACCATATACGATTCATTGGTGTACAAGGTTGATCAAGGTGTGATCAAACCTTTATTTGGTAAGGTGGTGCTGATTGGTGTTATTTGTTGTTGTTCTTGGTGCAGAACATTGTAAAAGGGTTTGGATTGAATGAGTTGGTGTATAACTCTATTCACCCTTGTTCTAAGGTGACTTTGGTGATTAGTGAATACCAAAAAAGGTGTCCTTAAAGACTGGAGTAGGTCACGTTGGCCGAACCAGTATAAAAATCTTGGTGTTCTTACTTTCAACATTCTTTACTCTCTATTTCTGTTTTTGCATCGTTTCATAGTCACGGGAATAATAGCAAATGATTTTCAAAAATCATAAAACTTGGCAGAAACATAGCCTTACGTCTTAGCTTCCATTTCCAACTGGTTTCATTGTATTTGGATAAGTATAAGTCATCCAAACGTTCAAAGTTCTGAGACTAGTGTAAATCTGTTTTCAGATTGGCAGAGGTTGAGAACATCAACGTGGTTGACATACTTGCCGAAGGAATTTTTCAAAACTGTTTTAACTAAGTAAACTAGACATAATAAGGAATATCTCATAAAAGTTTCAGACCATTTAGAGTTGTCATTTATTCGGAATAAATTTTTCTTTATACGGAACAGTTTCTGGCCAGATTGACATAGTCAGGTCAGAGACATTGTTTCGTGGTCTTAAACTTGGAGTTTTAATCTGAAATTTTTATGACACATTCAGAACATCTGAGAGTACATTTTCACCAAGTTTCACTATTTTTGGAGGTCTATAACCTAGGCATCTAAGTATATAAAAACGGGTTCTGAAAACAGACTCAGTTTTCAGAAGTGAGTAATTGGTAACTAAAATTTTTATAAACCAATTTTTTCCTTTCTCACTATTCAACCCCCCTTCTAGTGGTGCTATACAGGTCTAACAAGACGTGCCGACCTGAAAGCTAAAAAGTCTGAGTACTCGGCATGTATCCAAACTTTGTATTTTACATATGTACATTACTTAATAGAAAAAGCAAGTACTTGTTCAATATTTATTGTTACAATCAAACTGTTCAGATACAAAGCAGGTCCAATCAAGCAGGCTTATCGTACATGGGGCATGGAGCCCCACTCAGTCATTGCGTCTAAATCACTATCTTATTCAATTCGATAAATCTAAGAAGATTATATACTGCCTTGCCATCGCAAAGTTCAAGAAATTGATTCTGCTCATTAATGAGTAGTGATGTGCCTCTTATCACTGAGCACAGCTCAGCATATATTTGTTGCAAGTCCTATTGCAGCCCAGTTCGGCCTGGAGTATCCGGCTGCCGTATTTTCATCTACAGTTGCTCTTATCGAGTCTCTTCGCCACTCTGGTTATGAAGACCGGCTCAGCTCAGCATAGTTCCTCTTCTGGCATTTAATTTACACGGTCAACCTCCTAAGGGGAGTGCTACTTTTCTGCCATCATATTCTTTATAAAGAGCAGCGCAGCTCGGCCAATGTGCCTATCTACCGCCTGTCTTTCTACTCTGCCCCAATCGGAGTATTGACTTCGAATCTGGTGTAACATTTGCGAGAAATTTCTCCCCTGGTGCTATCCAGATTATAGCGTCTCAAATCACTACTTCTGAGGATTATATAATGCCTTGCCCTCACAAGGTTCAATGAGATCTACTCTACTTATTTATGATCCATCCTGCGTTTCGTATGATTAAGCTCAGCGCAGTTCAGCGCATGTGATTGCTGAAAAGTCCTAGTGCAGCCTGTTGGAAGCACCTGATTGCTGTTATACTCTCAATAAGCATAGGATAGCTTACCGAGTCTTCTTACTGTTCTCTGATTACTTAATTCAGATCAGCCCAGTATTCTATCTCTGGCACTGCTCATCCTTCTTCGGCTGAACTCTGCGCAAGTTCAAATATGTATGTCTTCCCATGTTAGGGACCCAATTATTCATCCTCTACCTTATGGTTATAAGGGGGGACGCGACAAGTTTCACGCCTACCCTCAAGAATAATGACCTAAGGGAGTCACCTGCGTCCTCTGTCTTATGGTTCATAAGGAGACTTGGGATGCGACAGGTTTTGCGCCTACCCACCAAAAAGGTGACATCGGCCTTATGGCTGATCAGGGGTTCACCTCCCTCCTCTATCTTATGGTTTATAAGGGGACTTGGGACGTGGCAAGTTAACCTGTCGCGCCTACCTTGAATACGTTGACTTCGGTCTTATGGCTTATAAATTCATCCCAAAAAATAGATCCTCGGCCTTGAAGCTCCTAAGATTATTCGGACTTATGGCAGCCAAGCTCAAAGCAGGGTACGTCTTAGTGACCTGGACTTCTCTAGTATCTCCCGAGTAGATTCACCTCGGCTGATTTCAAATCATGTATCTCTGATACTCTCTACTGACAATAATCCTTGGTCATTTCAAATAAGGATTTCTAGCTCAGCCTGACAGTTTAACATGCCTATCTCATTCACTCTTAAGCTAAGTTAGCCTAGCAGGATAACAGGTTTATTTTTATTCAAGTTTTTAAGCTCTACTTACAATTTTAACAGGTAATGAGCTTGTTAATGCCATGCTTGGCTGCTTAAATTTTTAAGCATGGACAACTCTTATTGTTTCAAGTCTGCTACCTCCACATGCATCCTTTCTTAAAAAAAATACATAGGCTTATAGAAGGATGAAAAAGAAATCAAATGCATTCTTTCGAATCCCTAGCCAGATGAATACTGACATCATAAAAATGGCAACAAAGCAGGAGGCAGACTTATCAGAAGGAACAGTACATAAGATGAGCTTTTGCAGACCAAGAGATTAATCTGCAATACTGAAAGTGCAATTGATAACGTGTTTTGAACATATATATCTGACATAACAAGGAAAATGGTATACCAGAAATGAGGAACTGTGGAATTGAAACAGGATAGGAGGACAATTTTTTTTTTCACAACCATGTGCATCTTTTTGACAACAATGTTAAAGGACTTCAGGTCATAGAAGGTCAATGTAATAATAGCAGGAAAAAAATTTCTAATGTCAGAACAAACTGTTACATGGCCCTCAGTATAAACAAATAATCATCAAACCTGAAGTTCACATGTTAACAGATAGTATTTGCCAAAAGAATAAAATGCATAAGAGTATGACTTCTTCTTAAGAAGAAGCTGAAGCAGAAAACCTAGAAGAAGGAAAATGCACAAGCGAAAAGCCTCAGAAGAGAAAAGTAATAAAAGGAAGAGCCTTGTTTACCTGGGAATCTTCATATAATTGAGAAAATGAAACGTTCTTCCTTCTATAAACTATAAACCAAAGCAACAAAAAGCCATTAACTAAGAAAGCACAGCTGGATTTCCAGGACATAGCTCGGTTGTTATTTGTGTTGGCACATTGCTCCAAAAAGGTATAGATTCGAACCAGGATATGCACAGCGTGGAAGCAATACTGCTATTTGCATCTGAAGGCCAAAGGCCCAATTGGGTACTGGGTTATAAGCCCGATTTGCATTGAGCTCTTTGTGCGAGTTGTTCTGAGAACGCCTTACCAATCTAGGAACCCGCTGAGTTCCTAATTTACGTCTTCTATGCAGCTTCATAGGCTTAGGATAGTGGGCTTCCAGGGCCAGGGATTTGGCCTTTGCTCAAGAAGAAAACACTGCTGGGCAGAAATTATTACATATGCAGATCATAATCAGGACTCCGGAGACACGTACTCTCTTTAACCAGACGAATAAGATCATAAAAGCAGGAAGGAATAAGCTCAATAAAATAGCAAGTAGAGTTCATTGCATGAAGGAAAGTATTAACAGAACATGAGAAAAAGTGAAACAAAGAGGAGGCAGGAGGAAAAATATCAAAACACAAAAAGGGGAATAAAATAGAAACTATTAAGTACAACTAAGGCAAAAACTCCAACCCACATAAGTACATGATAAGAATTTTAGACCAAGAAATGAACTTTAAAAGAAGAGGAGACACCTGCAAAAAATAGTGATCTGTCCGATGGTGAAGTAAATGCTCTCCACACAACTCAGGTTCCAGAAAGTATATTACATTACATCTGTATACAAGAGCAAACCAAACAAATAAAAGTGGATAAAGAGCAAAAATTAGAACCAGTACAAATTAGGTAAGAAATAGTAGAAACAGTGTGGAGGCGAATTGCTTTTACTGTATTGTAGAAATGTACAGTTGTAACAGTTGTAATGTATAGATTATAGAAGTATACAGTGGTATGTATAGAGTCTTGGTATACAAACTTTGTTACCGTTATATGACCGTTAGAATGAGGTAGGATATAAAAGTTGTAAATACTGCATTCTTTGTTTTTAATCTGAAAAGAGGTTTTAACCTCAGTTCTTCATTCTCAACGATACTGTTATCATTTTTCAGCTTGTAATTCTTAAACAGAATTTATTCAAATTTGTTCATGTATATCTATAGTTACTTTGCCTGAATTTTGGGCGGTATTGGGTCCTCTGTCAGTAGAGACCATACTGTCTCCGGCAAGAGTCACCCAATCCACACAAACTACTCTAAAGAGAGGGTGGCAACGTGACACCTCCAGATTTTCCAGAATTCGTTTTGTGAGTGGTGTAAATCTCTTCTACTATCATCCACCGAATATAAACAACAACAACAACATTACCATATTGCCTTAGAGGCTCCCGCCTATGGCGAGATATGGGAGGTCGGGTGTACGCAATCATATCCATGTGTTAGAAACACACAGAGATTGTTTTCCGATGATCCATAATGAAAATTGCGTCAAACTGTGTCGATCAACTGCTACTTCACAATATAAAGAGCGCAGCCAATTTAGTAAATCATTTTGCTTTATTACATCATATTCCAAAGTCGTCAAGGAAGAGTGTGCTCTTAACTCAATTGGAAATGGAAAGTATTCTCCAAATATAAACTACTACCAAATCTCTCCCATAAATCTGTTACAATTCCAATGGTGTCAGTAGAGGTCACATACGTCGAGTCAAACAGTCAAACTCTCTATCTTGCTTGTTGTGTACCATCATTGTGAATTAACGATTCCGAGACCGAGACAGGAGAAGAGTACAGGGATTTCCAGCTCATATTCTTTACCATTTTGGACCCGGTCGTTTGCAGATGGGCAATATACAAAAAAGCAAAAAAAAAAAAAAAGAGAAAGAAAGAAAAGGCTAATCATCACAATATAGCAAGATATAGACACAACACAAACTGCTGGGAGGCATAAATTTTAGATTCGAGTTCTGCAGCCAACAATTCTTCTGGATGAATAATCTATTAATTTTACTATAAGACTTCGATGATGATATACTCTAGAAAGCTTCTCTCAATCTAGATTTTTCGTAGCAAATATATATCATTGTCTTATTATTCATCACAGTTTTCAGAAGTCTTTTCTCAACAAAAACTTTTTTAACCTTGCCACGAAGTCCACGTTATTTTCTTCTTGTCCTTTTGCTGCAATAAAATGTTAACCTACAAAAGCAGATTTTGGCCCGACCTGCTTTGTAGTTCAAGTATTCATTTACAGAGATTGTCTTCAATTAAGTCTAACACTTCAACTTTCCCCCATCCAAGAAGTGAAAGTCATACAACTCTCAGCAACAAAAAGGTACGAGAGAACACCAATAGACAGTCATACAAATCATATAATTGCGTGACTAAGAAACAATGTTGATTCCACCAATGGACAAATCATCTTAACATTGTCCAAATGTTATCACCTTTTCTCGTTAGCTTGAATTTGTAATTTGCATTTGAACCATATATTATTTTCTGCATGTACAAGACCGGTTTTAGAGCAACTGGTAAAGTTGCTGTTTTGTAACTTTGAGGTAACATGTTCGAGCCGCAGAAACAGTCTCTCACATAGTGTAGGGTAAGACTGCATACATCAGATCACGAAGCGATCTAACCCCTCCCCGGACCCTGAGCAAATGCAGGAAACTAGTAAACCGGGAACCTAGTAAACCAAAAACGCCCTATTATTTTCTGTATGTAGCAAATTAAATTTGGCTGAAGTTACGTGAAGGCAACTGCATCATGTCCAGAGGTAAGCATATACATATTACTGATGCATGAACTTATAGTTCAAGCCATCCACAACCAATTGCAAAAGAGACATGCATCATCTATATTGCAAGTAAAAGGACCAAATGAGAGTAAAATACCGTTCTATAGTCATCACAGCATAATTCGATGTCGCTCTGGTGGATTAACAAGATCTTGAATTTAGATTTTCTTTTCCTCCATGAGATAATTGATGGCAGTTCTCCAATCAACATTAGGAAAACCCATTAGTCTCAAGACAATGAAGTTCCACCACAATCGAAAAGCAGATCAAAGATTTTGCTTCTGGGAGCAAATTGCAAGCAGCCGGTTTAAAGCTAGTTCTTACAGTGTGAAAGGGAACATCATCCTTGCCCATAAACAGAAAAAGCTCAACATTTTCAGGTTTCTTCCACCACCTCTCCCAGTCCTTAGTGCAGCATGCAGTAATTGATACATATTCAATGGATGCATCAAACACCACATAGAATACCTAGTAAAAATTCAAGAAAGGTTAGCTTATCCAATGGATGCATCAAATCACACATAGTATACCTAGTACAAATTCAAGAAAGGCCAATTTTTTCAGTATAAGCCACAACAAAAATAATGCTCCAGTTTTTCAATTCATACTGATGGCACAAAAAAACAAAAAAAAATTTGTTCGCTTACATCATTAGACAGTTGAAGGCTATATCTCCCTCTACTTAAATAACATTGTCCTTGTATTTCTCGTGTGGTACCAGTGTTGTCAATAGCGCGAGGCGCACTGTAGCGCGACGGCCAAATTTTTGTAGCGCGTAGCGCATAGCACCGTAGCGCGCACTACACGCATCCGAGGCGCATAGACAACTAATAAACTAAAATATTAGGTAACAACTATAAACATAATATAAAATTTCATAATTGTTCAAAAAGTTTAAGCATAGATATAATTAAAACATAAATAGAACATAAAAACAATTGTTCAAATTGTTCAAACTTCCAACATAGCTAAAACTAAAATAATTTCGAATCATCAAACACAAAATCTTCATTTTCTTCATCCTTATTATCTTCTCCATCTGAAGCTAGAAGATCGATTTCTTCTTCTTCATCTACAAGCACACGAGAAATAGCATTCACCCCTAGCAACTTTGGTGGATCTAGTGCCATAAATAGGACCGTGAACGCCGGCAGCCTTACTAATCGCACTCCATCTCAATAATGAACAATCATCAAACACATAATTTGATGGGATTGTAGCTTAGACTTTATTATTTAGTTTTTTTTATTTTATTTTAATAACTGAAATTACTATTTTTTCAAAAAAAACTGAAATTACTGAAGCGCGCGCTACGTGCGCTACATGCGCCTCGCGCGCTACGTGCGCCTCGACCGCGCTTCCAGGAGGTTGCTACGCTACATGACCTTGTAGCGATTGATCTTGCGCTACGTGCGCTACGCGCTACAGACAACACTGTGTGGTACAGGGAGGACACCCCACTTCAAATCTCTAGTGATTGCATCCTTGTTTCAACCATTCTCTCAACCATGCATAAGTTGCTTGTATAGCATTTTGACTCCGACCTCCAGCCACTGACATTTTATTTATGTACACAAATTTCTCCTTCAGCAGAGGGAACTCCAAATACAAGTGTTCAGTAGATACGTGGAGTGGTACCACATACCTATAATCAAAAATAATACATGACAATATTAATAATAACCAGGAAACCAGAGTTAAAATGCATATAAATATCCTGGTAAGATATATGCAGCTAATACGTGAGTCAGGAAGTAATATTTGCCTCCCAAATTTCCATTAAATCCCATAGTCTCTCAATGTATCAACTCACTTATCTCTCATATTACTATTAAGAAAACAGAGTTATGGTGAACTTCAGCATAAAGTTGCCCCGCTCTTTTATGTATTCTCGAATTAGACTCCAGTGTTTCAATTAAATACTGTTTCTCCAATATTTTAAAGCTTGCGAATCTTAGTCTCCAACAATCTATCATGGTGCCTGCAATCTGACACTGCGCCCAAGCGCTGAAAATTTTAGAGACTGACGGCAGAACAGAAAGAAAAACTGAGGACTCAATGAGTTGAAAGAACATCAGAGCCTAATATAGGAGAAAAAATGGTACGATTTAGACCAAGAGGTAATTCCTTGTGGGGGGAGATCGCCACTCAAGTAGACACGTGTGATTGTCCAAATCAAAACATATACTAACTGCACGAGAATTTTAGCCTTCATTCAAATAACTAGTTATCAAAACCAAAAAATTATGGAAATCTTCTATTCAAAATAGTTATCCTGTCAATTGATCCACCTCAAATCTGCTACTCCACAATCTATCTACCACTAGGGCCTAATAAGATAAACTGAATTTAAAGCTGCAGGACAAGACTGACTTTGCATCTTGGTCACTAGTTCTGTAGAGTCCAAAAGCTTACCTCACTTCTCGAATTGATCTCCTTTGGCAGAAGTGTTACCACAACCTGGTGTTGGGCAATTACCCTCCACAAACCAGCTGGCTAAAAATCTTTCACCTTTATCACAAAAGCACAGCAAAACGGAAGCATGTCCAGTCAAAATAGATCCCCAAATGATCCGAATCAGGCACCAAAACAAGGTCGGTTGTTTGTCCAAAATAAATGCTGCAATCATGCAAACAAAGAATGATTATGCATGAGAAAACCCTGTACCTGTGGTCAATGGATCTGATCCTAATCACCCTACTGAATCTCTGTTCACCAAGTGATAATATCATCATCATCATCATCACCAAGTGATAATATACTTTATAATAATAAAGAAGCAATGACAAAAATGAACGCACAAGGACCTACGCTTTGCATACAACTGGAAGTTAACATCCTCCCTTCTACATGGGTCAGATTCTTCATCTTTCTACTTCAACAAAGAATAGGTTTTGCCATCTTTACAACAGAAATTGTTCTTCGCAAGCCGTCTTTCATTTTCCGACACAGATGCATACCTAAACTATCTGCTCCTAACGAATTCACAGAGCCTTGAACAAATTTATACATATATTCTCTCAGAATAGACCCTTGGTTTACCAACTTGACCAGGTAATCACGTCCCTGGACGCTGCTCAAAACTTCAGGCCCAGCAAAACGCAAGAAAACAAAATTTCTTATTCTATGAGCATGAAGTAAATGGATCTGATCCTAGTGATGATTCTCTGTTCACGAAGTTACAATATACAACAAGAAGCAATTTTAAAATGGATGAAACTCATGAGTATCTTTTCATTACATAAAACTTAAAGTTAACATCTTCCCTTCAAGGTTGGTCAGATTCTCCGTCCTTACTACCTCATCCAAAAATAGGTTTCGACTTCTTTACTATAGAAATTCTTCTACGTATACCAATGTCAATCTTCTCACACAGTTCCACATCTAAACTATCCCCTGCAGCAAAAGTATTCAGAGCACCTTGAACAACTTTATACGTATACTCTCTAGGAGTAGACCCTCGGTTTACCAACTCGACCAGGTAATCACGTGCCTCGAGTATCCGCCCTCTTTCACATAGAGAATGAATAATAGGAGTATATGAACTCGTTGTAGGTGATCCGTGATTTTGTTGAACCATTTTCCTCAACATCGCAATTGCCTTATCAATCTCATTCACAGAACTGTAGTACCTAATAAACGAATTATAGGTGACCCTATTTGGTAAACAGCCTCTCTTAAGCATATCATCAAACAGTTCTAAAGCCCTCCCAATCCTGTAAGTTTTGCAGCAACCATTGATTAGGCAATTATAAGTAACGACATCAGGAACAAATCCTTTAAATAGCATTAACCTAAAAAAGTGATTTGCTTCCCACAGCCTCCACCTAGTGGCTTTTCTACACCCTGTTTCCATGGCATGCCTACAGTAAGAACTAATCAAAATTGTATAGGTAAATGTATCTGGTGGGCACCTAAATCCAGGCAGCTCCATTTGTTCCAACAAGAACTTTGCCTTCTTGAAATTCCCAACTCTACAAAGGGCATAAATGATAGTATTATACGCATAAACATCCGGTTTGCAATGGAACTTTTTCATCCGATAAAATGCATCTAAAGCTTCGTTAACTAATCCCTCTTCCCCTAAAATCTTGATAACACAAGTAACAGTAGCAGTGTTCACCAACCCTTTTTTGGATTTTTGATGGAGAAACTCCCATAAAGGATTTAAACAATTCCCTTTAGCCAAAACAAGAGCCATCTCCTTACAAGTAAGCTCATTGTGTTTAAACCGAAATTCTGCTTCAACCCAGTTGAAAAACTCCAGGGCTTTCTTTAAGCCAAGATTTACTTTAGTTTGATCTCTATAAGAAGCAGGGCCTAGAATGAGAGAACCATTTTCAGCTTTCAAAGCTTCTACCTTCAGCTTTCTCTGTTTAAGTGGAGTTCGATGGCGTAAGCCCTTTTGACAGCCAATTGATCTTGGGGATCTAAATAGAAATCTAGGGATGCTTCTAAGTACTTCAATCACATTTTCTGTGCACCATGTGGAGGTAGCAGATGAAGGTGAAATTTGGGATTTGAAGGGCTGGTCTTTGATGATTGCTGCCAAGATTTGGTCAACAAAAAAGGATTGGAAAGAGGGCCGATTCAGAGTCCTTGCTTTTAACATGAAGTTTTAATTCCCAAAAGAGAAAAGAAGCAAAATTACAAGCATTCGCCCCCGCCAGACTTCAACAGATTGAAGCAAACCAGAAGTCCGCAGGAAGAATGGAGTCCTTGAGATGGGAAAAAAAACAGGAGAAATGTGCGAATATTTTTGCTTCTGTCCTTTTCTTTTTAACAAATATTTTCTCTTTTTCTTTTTCCGTCTCTTTACACGCTTCAACTCAAGTGCATGCACGTGAATTGTCAGCTTTTTCACTTGGCTTGAAACTGTTCATAGGATTTTATCCAACAACAACAACAAACAGACCCAGTATATCCCAACAACTGCGCAAGCTATCGTTAGGGTCTGGAGAGGGTGAAAGGCATGCAAACAATACCCCCTATCCCAAGGGATAAAGAATTTGCTTCCAATAAGACCCCCGACTCTATATGTACCTGCACAGAGATCATAATAATAGGAATATGTACTAGTGAAGCTAGTTTATTAAATATATACAAAAGTCTTTCGATATTAAAATAGTCATAATCGTGAACATGTACAAAAGTTGAAGAAAAGGCCGAAACAAAATATGCAAAGTCAAACTAAAGTGTAGACACTATCTAATCCTCTATGTATGCTCTAAGGTGCCACACATTTTGTCTACCCCTCCTTAACCTTAATCCTCTGCCTTCATGAACTCCTATCCTGGACCATGTCCTCAGAGAGGTGTAACTCTAGTAAGTCATGTCTAATCTGCTCATCCCACGTCAATCTGGGCCTGCCTTTACTCCTCTTCCCTTCTACAGTGAGGTTTTCAATTGCTCTGACAGACGCCGTTGTCTGTCTCCTCTTGACATGCCCAAACCATCTCAATCTTCTCTCTCTTATCTTATCTGTTACACTAGTCACCCCTAACATTTCTCTGTATACCTCATTTCTTATCTTGCCTAGTGTATGCCTACACATCCACCTAAGCATTTTAATCTCTGCCACTTCCATCTTATGTGAATGTGTCCTCTTTATAACCCAGCAGTCTGTTCCATATAACATTGTCGGCCGCACTGCCACCCTATAAAATTTTCTCTTTAACTCAATTGGAAAATTCTTGTCACAAAGCACCTCTGAGAACGCCCTCCATCTACATCAACCTGCCTGAACTCGGTGTGCTACGTCACTCTCTATGTCCCCATTTTTCTGTACAAATGATCCAAGGTACTTGAACTTACTTACCTTTGGGACCACTTGCCCCTCAATGGTGAGTTGACTATTCTCATCGTCGCCTGCGCCACCGAAGTCACAGTGTAGATATTCAGTCTTGGAACGAATAATCCTTATGCCTTTTCTCTCTAAAGCACCTCGCCACTCCTCTAGTCGCATACTCAGGCTATGTCTACTTTCTGCGACTAATACAATATCGTCCGCAAAAAGCATACACCATGGAACTGTCTCTTGGATTGACTTTGACAACTCATCTAGGACAACTGCAAAAAGGAATGGACTCAAAGCGGATCCTTGATGGAGGCCTACCTCTACTAGGAAGAAGTCTGTATTCCCTACAGGCGTATGAACGGTTGTTTTCGTTCTAACATACATATCCCTAATTATGTTTATATACTTCATAGGAACTCATCTCGCATCCAGACTATCACATATCAGTTTGCGTGGCACACTATCATACGCTTTTTCCAGATCGATGAAAACCATATATAGATCGCGCTTCTTCTCCCTATACTTCTCCATCAATATCCTTAAAACGTGTATTGCTTCCGCAGTTGACCGTCCTGGCATAAAACCAAAATGGTTTACCGTAACTTGAGTTTCTCCTCTAATTCTAGTGTCGATTACTCTCTCCCATAACATCACAGTATGACGTAGAAATTTAATCCCCCTATAATTACCACAGTACTGCGCGTCTCCTTTTTTCTTATATAGCGGGACCACTACGCTCCTTCTCCACTCATCTAGCATTTTTCCTGTTTTGAAAATAAGGTTGTACAGAATAGTTAACCATTGTACCCCTTCCTCTCCCAAACACTTCCATGCCTCAATTGGTATGTTATCCAAGCCAACTGCCTTAGCTCTTCCCATCTTTTTAAGTGCTATCTTCACCTCTCCTATAGGATCTGCAAGACGCCACTAGAAGGGGGGTTGAATAGTGGGTGCGGAAAATGTGGTTTTTAAAATAGTTTTAAACAAAAAACCCAACTTCTGAAAATAGTTTCTGTTTTCAGGACCTGTTTTGAAACATTTGGAAAACTAGGTTACAGGTCTTCAAAAATTTTGAAATTTTGAGAGATCTTAGTCTCAGATGTTCTGAGTATCTCCAAAAAACTTTCAGATTAAAATTCAACCCTAACCCCTTGAAAAGTCGTTGGTGGTCAGATTGCGCAAATCTGCCAAGAACGGTAGTCTGATTTGAAAAATTAATTTCTATTTAACCGTAACTCCAAATGCTCTGAAAATTTAATGACTAATCCCTTATTAGTTGTATTTAATTGGGTTGAAACAGTTTTGAAAAATTCTTTTGGGAAGTTAGTCAAATACGTATAAAGTCTCAACCTTTGCAAGCCTGAAAATCAGACTGCACTAGTCTCAGAACTTTGGACATTTGGATGACTTATACTTGTCCAAAAGGGTTGAAACTTGCACCAAATTAACCTTAAGACATGTGGCTATGATGCTGGAAAGTTTTGTGATTTTTGAAATTTTTTTTACTATTTTTATGAACGTAATTAAAAACGATTCACAGTGTTGAAACTGAAAGTAAGTGCTGAAAGTAAATAACACCAGGAATTTTATACTGGTTTGGTTAAAACAACCTACTCCAGTCTTCGAGCACACCTTTCTCGGTTAGCACTAATCACAAAACACAAATAACACCTTACCACAGGGTTGATGGAGTTACACACCAACTCCAACCCTTTACAAACCTTGTATGTGAATACAATGATCACGAACACCACCACCTTGCAAGTGCAAGATTGATCACACCTTGATCAATCTTTTACAACAATAAAGAGAGTATGTTGTTACAGCCCATAAACCCTGTTACGTAAGTTGCCATGCAATATACACCGACACACGTTGCAGATCAAACAAAATAATATATAACGTCATGTGAAATGATAAGAATAGTAACCAAAAATAAAAATAAAATAATAACGTTTTAATTTCCTATTAAATAAAAGAGAAGTAAATCACTGGTTGGGGGTTAGTCAACCTCCACTAACTCACTCCCTCAATAGAAGCCTCAATCTTTGCCAAAATCTCTCCCCCAATTATCTCACTTTCGCTCCATCCACCCTTTATAATAATAATTAAAAAAAAATTCTTATTCACCCTCTCACATCATTGCCTCTGTCGAACACAGCAACAAAGGGAAAAAAATTATTATTTTGTCAATTCCTCTCAAGCAGCAAGATCACCCTAGGAAGGAAAAAAAGAAAAATTTGTCTTCACCCCATTCTGAATATGTGTGCGGTATAGTATACGCAAATATGTAAGTATTCATCTATCTACTTAGAGTTTGTCACAATTTTGATTAAATGTATTGTGTATGATTTATGCATGGTTTTTTTGGTTATGTTTATATGTTTATATGTGTAAGTGTTTGAGGAAAATTTTCGGATGACTATACAATTTGGTTGATGTTTTCTTGAGAAATAAACATATATATATATATATATATATATATATATATATATGCGTATATATAATCACCATTACCGGAATGGTTTAATATATTTATATACACACAAATATGTTAGGGTCTCCAAAGAATATATATTAGTAAATGATATGGGCTGTTTTTTTTTTCTCCATTAATATATATATATATATATATATATATATATATATATATAAGTACTATTTTTCTAAAACCGGTGCAGTAAGACATTCATACATATGTATATGTATATCTCCGAATTATACACACAAGCATGGTCAAAGTATATTCAGAAATTTTTATATACAAATATCAGTGTGCATTTCGGTTTTGTAAACACATTGCATACATTTAATATTTACGGAATTCAATACATGCATCGGTTCCAGAACATGATTGAGAGTAATCAAACTATTTTCTTATGAATACAGATACATGTACTTTTGTTTTGAAATTTACATATATAGGTGCATAAATAAATGGGTTTTGGATTATACTCATGTATATATAATTCCTGTTACCAGAATGTTTTTTCCCCTTTTGTAAGTAATATTGAAATGTTTTGGGATTTGTTATATTTTTATATAATTGCACATCTGATTCGAATTTACAAGGATATACACTTATAATGTACGTACATAAAAAATATATATATATATACATATTTTTTTTGGATTCCAGCAATATATATTTGTATACATAAAATATATATATATATACGCATGTGCAAAACAAATATGTATATATATATATACATATTTGATTTGCACATGCGTATATGAACTGGTTTGAAATATGTATTCATTTGATATACATTTCTTTTTTTGGTTTCGGCACGGTAGGTTTATACTTATGGTAATTGTCTAGAAGAAAAAAAATCAATAGCCGATATATATCCAAGCGGTTTTAAATTTACTTAGTCTGTTCTTGGAATCATACACATTGAAGTATCATTATATTATTTCGAGCATTATTCTGTTAGGTAGAATTTTTGGGTTTTAGAATGTGTATAATTAAATAAATGATTTTGGAAGGAAGTATAAATATGCATAGTAATTCTTGGATCTAAAGGAAAAAAAGTATATTATATGAAATGATCGGATAATTGTAGTGAAAGAATAAGAGTAATTCAAATGAGAAGAAATTTATAGTGTGGTGAAGTTGAAGAGACAATTTAATAAACAAATAATCAACTTACAGGTTCAGATTTTGGAGATCCAGAAGATAAGTTGGACATGTAGAAGCAGAGACTTTTATGTAACCTTCCTCACGTTCGAGCATAAAATAAGAAAGCTAAATGACCGATCAGAGGTAAGTGGTCTATCTATGCTTGTTATGTTGTCATGCATCAGATGTAAGTGGTCTATCTATGCTTGTTATGTTGTCATGCATCAGATATAAGCGATATATTTGTGCTTGTTATGTTTATCATGTATTAATGTGTTACTTGTTGCGTATATGTAATTGGTTTTCCTCTATATGTGAATTTTGTGCATACGTGATGTATGTGAACTGTGTGTATGTATGAGTGTGGATGCACCAGATTAAAGAAAGATGAGAAGAACATAAATGAGAATGAAAATGAAAATGAGATGAAAAAAAAAGAGAGTCAGGCCAGGCAGACCATCGAGCTGGGCCGAATGGCCAATGGGCCGGTTGCGGTGGCAGGCCTCGACCCAGAACCTGATATAAATGTTACTTAATTAATAGTAATAATTATAAAAAAAATATAAATAAATATCAGAAAAATTAGAGATAAATTCCAGAAATAATTGAACCTAGATTTGAGTGCCGGAAGATGGTGAAGATGGGCCAGGGGCCTCAGACGATTGTGTTGTTTGCATTCATGGCACATGCATTGCATGATTGCGGTCGTGGCGTACGGGTCACGGGCGCTCAGGATGGTGTACGGTGGCGAGGCCACGACACTCAGGATGGTGTGCGGTGGCGCGGCCACGCACACTCAGTATGGTGACTGTGGGGTGTACGACCTACAGCCACTCAGTTAGGACACGGGTTCATGCATTGCATGGTGGAGATATCGGCATTCCGTGTGACATGACTTCGTTGCGTGTGACATGCATAATAGGACATGCATCATGAAGCTGCGCATTATTATGTGGAGTGACTTACTTTCTGCGGCTTATCTACTTCGTTGGTATACATTGTCTTTTTCTTTGTTTATGTGATTATTTGTTTGTTGTGTATGTTATACTTGAGAAGAGCATGCATCACGGTAAGGTAGATTGGGCTGATGAGTTATTTATTTTGTATTTATTTTCGAAGTCTTAAATGTTAAAGATAATCGAGTGAAATTATTGTGGACTAAGGACATGTATGTCAACTATAAAGGTTATTTGTATTTTCTTCTGCATGTATGATTTCTATAACAGGTATATGTAGGTTGCTTACTGAGCCTGTTGATTTGGCTCACACCACCACTCACCAGTTTTGCAGGTAGGAGAAGTTAGGGTATGCTTACACAGGTATTAGGATATCGTGGAAGATCAAGACTGGAGATTTCAAGACTAAGAATATTCAGACGGGACTTTCGAAGGTTGGTTGAGGCGGTTATTTCGATATTCGAGGTTTATGTATTTTCGAGATTAGTGTTTACATACATTTGACTGTTGTATTGATTTAGAAATCTTTAGACATTGTGTTAATGATGATGATTATTTTATCGAAGGTTTTAGTAATGACTTCCGCTGACATCGAATTACGTTATTATGATGACGTATAGTTGATTTGTATCGACGCCTTGTATTCTCCTTAGTGAGGTACGGCGGGTGCACTGTTCTCGATGCTAGGGCTCGGGAGCGGGGCGCTACAGGTGGTATCAGAGCATGGCTCTAGATCCATGGCGGAAGCATAAATTTAGGCTATGATCTTAGAAATTAAGTTACGATTTTGCCCTTAAGTCACGATCTTAGAAATAAATATCAATTTTTCTAGTCATAAGCAATGATTATATATTGGACCCCTGTTGAAGATAAAACATGACCTTAGAAATTAAGTGATGATCCTACCCGTAAGTCACGATTTTAGACATAAGCGACGATCTTGATTAAGAGTTGATCTTCGACTTAAGCATTAGTTTTAGTCATAAACGCTGATTATATACTAGGTATGATTTGTAACGAAGAAGTGATCTTAGACATGAGTAATGATTTTAGACGTAAGGAATGATGATACCAGATATCGATTCTAGAAATAAGTCATTACATTAGACCTAAGTGATGATCAGATAATGGATATGCCCACGTATACCTAGGGCACTCCATACGACTTTGAATTATTTACCTTACCTAAGTGCTGATTAAAAACCATTTATATAATTCCTTGGATCCGACCCCTGCAAACCCAGTACCATTATGATAAATAAAGCGGGTTCATGTCCCTACTTTAACAGTAGTGTCCGAACGTAGCTAGGTCTTGGTTGGGATCGCAGTTCTTAAGAAATGATTTCTAGTAAAACGAATTACTAAAAAAAAGATTTATTAGCATTATGATCAGTAGAGTTTAGCAAAGAATATCGTACAAAGGGGCTTATAGTTATGATTAAGATGTTGAATTTTAGAGTGCCAAATAGGCCGAAGATATTAGTCTTATTAGGGATATTGATTGGTATTGATAAGCGAGCATTACTAAAATGAGTACAGTGGAATGACAAATTATTTCAAATTTAGATTAAGTATTGATTCCTAGGAACACGTAAGTACTGATGTATCGAGTAGGCTTGAATCGAGATAGAATAAGCATGAACAAGTAGTGTGTATTTTTCAGGTAAGATCTAACTGAATTAGAATTAGTGGTTGAAACCACTAAGTAAAGGAAAACAGTGGTTCAGTGTGGTGTGCGGAAGCATGATGGATTAGAATTCCCTAAGTCGATCAATAATATTAGTGTGACATACTAGCATTGAACAACATAAAATAAAGATTTATAGGAAACGGTACACATGTGGATTTTTCATCGACATTAAGAGTGATTTTAAAAAAAAATTACACAAAGTATTGGACAATTATTTGTCAAGTAGTTAAACGTTTTGCATAAGCACGTACACCAAGATACATTCTATATTTCAAAGGTATTTCAACAATTTTGCTTCTAAATATCTTGACTAAATTCATTTTTAGTACATTACTTACAAAGCTATATTTTTTTCCCGAATTCATACAGCAACATAATGGAATTTTGATTACCCCTGACAAAACTGATATATTTCAAAATAATGATGTTTTCAAATATCGATATGTTTATTTCTCAAATTTGCGTTTAGCCATATTGATTTTGCTAAAATAAATTTTATTTGTCAACCATTGACATTGCAAGCATTTTACCATTAAATGCTTTTGCATATATTTATCTGCTTGCGATGAACTTACTTAATTTTGTGAAGCAGAAATAGCTTTCAAGTATATGTAATTATTTTTTTTCGAAAAAGAGGTATTTTATGAAACTTCACAATTGAAGAGTTTTCAATTAAGGCATTCTGCGAAACAAAACATAGTTTTCAGAATATATAATTCTTCGGAAAGAAGAAGACATTATGTTCAAATCGTTTTACAAAAAGAAATTTTTACAATTCTTGTGTCACAATTGTTTTGAAATGGTTTTAACCGTAGCACTTTTGCAAACAAGTTATATGATTTGTTTTGTAAATAGTCATGTGAGACACCGTGCGAAAACAAATATATAAGATACTTTGGGTTTTGTGTTTACAAAAAAAAAATTAGAAGGCATATTTATTTTAAACAGTTAAAGCTATATTCTAAATTATAGCTACGTAAGGTACTTTTCTTTTGAATGGAAGATAAATATGTCCATACACATACTTCGTATAATAGGTTGTTGATGATATCTCTGATAAAGGTGAAGGTATGATCATAGAGCTAGTGTGTAAGTATATAAGAATTGATTTCGAGGATTTGATTCTATATTTATGAAGTGTAATGATTAATAAGAGAAGACTCGTTGGATATTTCGGATGATCATGTGACAAGAAGACGAATCATATATGACGAGTTAAGAATATAAAATTTTAAATCGCAAAAAGTTTAATAACACACGTCAAGTGGTATAAGTGGAGGTTTATAAGTTGTAATGATAGAAAATTAAGTAAAGATTATAGAACACCTAAGAACTGGTCTTAGAGGGCTGCTATAACCGCATATATAAGTACGATACTGACTGATGACTAGGCATGGAACCCCTGGTATGATGACAATACCCTTAACTTTGATCTTTGAATTATAAGAAGAGTAGGTTATGATCTTAAATAAGCGGAGAAAAATGGACTTAAAAACTACCATGTTGGTATCCAAGGAATGATCTTGAGGATTTAGCCATATGTCGAGAAAATGTAATGTTAACATATCAATATACGCAATGGATATTTGGTACGGTCGTTATCTAGGTGAAGGGATCATGTAGAACCATACTAAGTCGTTAATTATGCCATACACAAGTTTCGAGGACGAAACTTATTGTAAGAGGGGAGGTATGTTACAGCCCATAAACCCTGTTACGTAAGTTGCCATGCAATATACACCGACACACGTTGCAGATCAAACAAAATAATATATAACGTCCTGTGAAATGATAAGAATAGTAACCAAAAATAAAAATAAAATAATAACGTTTTAATTTCCTATTAAATAAAAAGAGAAGTAAATCACTGGTTGGGGGTTAGTCAACCTCCACTAACTCACTCCCTCAATAGAAGCCTCAATCTTTGCCAAAATCTCTCCCCCAATTATCCCACTTTCGCTCCATCCACCCTTTATAATAATAATTAAAAAAAAATTCTTCTTCACCCTCTCACATCATTGCCTCTGTCGAACACAGCAACAAAGGGAAAAAAATTATTATTTTGTCAATTCCTCTCAAGCAGCAAGATCAACCTAGGAAGGAAAAAAAGAAAAATTTGTCTTCACCCCATTCTGAATATGTGTGCGGTATAGTATACCCAAATATGTAAGTATTCATCTATCTACTTAGAGTTTGTCACAATTTTGATTAAATGTATTGTGTATGATTTATGCATGGTTTTTTTTGGTTGTGTTTATATGTTTATATGTGTAAGTGTTTGAGGAAAATTTTCGGATGACTATACAATTTGGTTGATGTTTTCTTGAGAAATAAACACACACACACACACACACACACACACACATATATATATATATATATATATATATATATATATAAATATAAATATAATCACCATTACCGGAATGGTTTAATATATTTATATACACACAAATATGTTAGGGTCTCCAAAGAATATATATTAGTAAATGATATGGGCTGTTTTTTTTCTCCGTTAATATATATATATATATTTTTTTTCGAAAAAATTTGATGTTGTATTATTGAAAGGCCTCACTTGTGGCGGAGGAACACCGTATTACAAAAGAAAACAAGACGTAAGTTGCAGTTTGTGATTTCCAACTTCCAGCAATATACGATATGCCGCATTAAAACCTTGCCAAGTAAAACCACCCTTGTGGATAAAACCTTGGCGAAGGAAAAAGCGTACATATTTATACTAATGGAAAGTTGATAGTCGCTACCGAGAAAAGTCACCAGTATTACAATACAAATTGCGTGGAATAACCGAAAAATGTAAGGAGACGATATTGTAGTTCGCTTGGAATAAGTCCTCGTTCCGGCAGATAGGGCCAAGTCATCCAGGGCGATGCAGATTAAGCATTGTCGGGGAATCCATGCAAAGATGAAAGACACGCATAAGTAAATGCGATGCAACAAATATAGCCTGAAGATCCAGACTGAATGAAACGTGAACGTACCGAGCCTGTCGGCACCCAAGCTGGCACCGACAGATAGCTTAAAGAAACGCCAATCCAAATGGAAGACATGTAACCATAATAGATCCCGTGCTTGTAGGCCGATATTCCTCATCCAAAGATACATAGTAAGAAGGTTGTCAGTAAATGAGGCAAGAAGATGCAACAACAAAAGCACAGTAAACCACTCCAAAGAAGAAATTATACCAAGCCTGCCTGCCCTAATAGAGAGGCAGGCAGGGAACAGGAGAAAGCGCCAATCCATTTGGAAGACCTGGAAAGAGGACACCAGGTGTCCCAGCATCATGGATGCGGTTAACCAACTCAGGTTCAACGTCTCCGGCAGATTCCATGCAAGCGTTGTGTGATAGAATGAGGTAGAGGTTAGAGTGGGCCAACTACAGTAAGAGAGAACATAAGCAAACAAAATAGTAATCATACCTAACCTGCCCGTGGCCAAGAGGACACGGGCAGGAAAATGCTGTTGATGCCAATCCATATGGAAGACGTAGATAGTTCAAGGGACCCGCACATGTACCGTCGAAAGATCCAATGAGACTGAACTACGAACTAACGGTGGAAAAGAGTAAGACTGGTATATTTGTGTGTCAGGATGTAACATTGCATTCTGAGCTAGATAATGGGCTGCCATGTTTGCCTCTCGATAGATATGATGATAGTCCAAGCGATGCAGCCGAACTAATCTGTGCAATAACTGAAGATGATAGTGAATTTTGTGCATACGTGATGTATGTGAACTGTGTGTATGTATGAGTGTGGATGCACCAGATTAAAGAAAGATGAGAAGAACATAAATGAGAATGAAAATGAAAATGAGATGAAAAAAAAAGAGAGTCAGGCCAGGCAGACCATCGAGCTGGGCCGAATGGCCAATGGGCCGGTTGCGGTGGCAGGCCTCGACCCAGAACCTGATATAAATGTTACTTAATTAATAGTAATAATTATAAAAAAAATATAAATAAATATCAGAAAAATTAGAGATAAATTCCAGAAATAATTGAACCTAGATTTGAGTGCCGGAAGATGGTGAAGATGGGCCAGGGGCCTCAGACGATTGTGTTGTTTGCATTCATGGCACATGCATTGCATGATTGCGGTCGTGGCGTACGGGTCACGGGCGCTCAGGATGGTGTACGGTGGCGAGGCCACGACACTCAGGATGGTGTGCGGTGGCGCGGCCACGCACACTCAGTATGGTGACTGTGGGGTGTACGACCTACAGCCACTCAGTTAGGACACGGGTTCATGCATTGCATGGTGGAGATATCGGCATTCCGTGTGACATGACTTCGTTGCGTGTGACATGCATAATAGGACATGCATCATGAAGCTGCGCATTATTATGTGGAGTGACTTACTTTCTGCGGCTTATCTACTTCGTTGGTATACATTGTCTTTTTCTTTGTTTATGTGATTATTTGTTTGTTGTGTATGTTATACTTGAGAAGAGCATGCATCACGGTAAGGTAGATTGGGCTGATGAGTTATTTATTTTGTATTTATTTTCGAAGTCTTAAATGTTAAAGATAATCGAGTGAAATTATTGTGGACTAAGGACATGTATGTCAACTATAAAGGTTATTTGTATTTTCTTCTGCATGTATGATTTCTATAACAGGTATATGTAGGTTGCTTACTGAGCCTGTTGATTTGGCTCACACCACCACTCACCAGTTTTGCAGGTAGGAGAAGTTAGGGTATGCTTACACAGGTATTAGGATATCGTGGAAGATCAAGACTGGAGATTTCAAGACTAAGAATATTCAGACGGGACTTTCGAAGGTTGGTTGAGGCGGTTATTTCGATATTCGAGGTTTATGTATTTTCGAGATTAGTGTTTACATACATTTGACTGTTGTATTGATTTAGAAATCTTTAGACATTGTGTTAATGATGATGATTATTTTATCGAAGGTTTTAGTAATGACTTCCGCTGACATCGAATTACGTTATTATGATGACGTATAGTTGATTTGTATCGACGCCTTGTATTCTCCTTAGTGAGGTACGGCGGGTGCACTGTTCTCGATGCTAGGGCTCGGGAGCGGGGCGCTACAGGTGGTATCAGAGCATGGCTCTAGATCCATGGCGGAAGCATAAATTTAGGCTATGATCTTAGAAATTAAGTTACGATTTTGCCCTTAAGTCACGATCTTAGAAATAAATATCAATTTTTCTAGTCATAAGCAATGATTATATATTGGACCCCTGTTGAAGATAAAACATGACCTTAGAAATTAAGTGATGATCCTACCCGTAAGTCACGATTTTAGACATAAGCAACGATCTTGATTAAGAGTTGATCTTCGACTTAAGCATTAGTTTTAGTCATAAACGCTGATTATATACTAGGTATGATTTGTAACGAAGAAGTGATCTTAGACATGAGTAATGATTTTAGACGTAAGGAATGATGATACCAGATATCGATTCTAGAAATAAGTCATTACATTAGACCTAAGTGATGATCAGATAATGGATATGCCCACGTATACCTAGGGCACTCCATACGACTTTGAATTATTTACCTTACCTAAGTGCTGATTAAAAACCATTTATATAATTCCTTGGATCCGACCCCTGCAAACCCAGTACCATTATGATAAATAAAGCGGGTTCATGTCCCTACTTTAACAGTAGTGTCCGAACGTAGCTAGGTCTTGGTTGGGATCGCAGTTCTTAAGAAATGATTTCTAGTAAAACGAATTACTAAAAAAAAGATTTATTAGCATTATGATCAGTAGAGTTTAGCAAAGAATATCGTACAAAGGGGCTTATAGTTATGATTAAGATGTTGAATTTTAGAGTGCCAAATAGGCCGAAGATATTAGTCTTATTAGGGATATTGATTGGTATTGATAAGCGAGCATTACTAAAATGAGTACAGTGGAATGACAAATTATTTCAAATTTAGATTAAGTATTGATTCCTAGGAACACGTAAGTACTGATGTATCGAGTAGGCTTGAATCGAGATAGAATAAGCATGAACAAGTAGTGTGTATTTTTCAGGTAAGATCTAACTGAATTAGAATTAGTGGTTGAAACCACTAAGTAAAGGAAAACAGTGGTTCAGTGTGGTGTGCGGAAGCATGATGGATTAGAATTCCCTAAGTCGATCAATAATATTAGTGTGACATACTAGCATTGAACAACATAAAATAAAGATTTATAGGAAACGGTACACATGTGGATTTTTCATCGACATTAAGAGTGATTTTAAAAAAAAATTACACAAAGTATTGGACAATTATTTGTCAAGTAGTTAAACGTTTTGCATAAGCACGTACACCAAGATACATTCTATATTTCAAAGGTATTTCAACAATTTTGCTTCTAAATATCTTGACTAAATTCATTTTTAGTACATTACTTACAAAGCTATATTTTTTTCCCGAATTCATACAGCAACATAATGGAATTTTGATTACCCCTGACAAAACTGATATATTTCAAAATAATGATGTTTTCAAATATCGATATGTTTATTTCTCAAATTTGCGTTTAGCCATATTGATTTTGCTAAAATAAATTTTATTTGTCAACCATTGACATTGCAAGCATTTTACCATTAAATGCTTTTGCATATATTTATCTGCTTGCGATGAACTTACTTAATTTTGTGAAGCAGAAATAGCTTTCAAGTATATGTAATTATTTTTTTTCGAAAAAGAGGTATTTTATGAAACTTCACAATTGAGGAGTTTTCAATTAAGGCATTCTGCGAAACAAAACATAGTTTTCAGAATATATAATTCTTCGGAAAGAAGAAGACATTATGTTCAAATCGTTTTACAAAAAGAAATTTTTACAATTCTTGTGTCACAATTGTTTTGAAATGGTTTTAACCGTAGCACTTTTGCAAACAAGTTATATGATTTGTTTTGTAAATAGTCATGTGAGACACCGTGCGAAAACAAATATATAAGATACTTTGGGTTTTGTGTTTACAAAAAAAAAATTAGAAGGCATATTTATTTTAAACAGTTAAAGCTATATTCTAAATTATAGCTACGTAAGGTACTTTTCTTTTGAATGGAAGATAAATATGTCCATACACATACTTCGTATAATAGGTTGTTGATGATATCTCTGATAAAGGTGAAGGTATGATCATAGAGCTAGTGTGTAAGTATATAAGAATTGATTTCGAGGATTTGATTCTATATTTATGAAGTGTAATGATTAATAAGAGAAGACTCGTTGGATATTTCGGATGATCATGTGACAAGAAGACGAATCATATATGACGAGTTAAGAATATAAAATTTTAAATCGCAAAAAGTTTAATAACACACGTCAAGTGGTATAAGTGGAGGTTTATAAGTTGTAATGATAGAAAATTAAGTAAAGATTATAGAACACCTAAGAACTGGTCTTAGAGGGCTGCTATAACCGCATATATAAGTACGATACTGACTGATGACTAGGCATGGAACCCCTGGTATGATGACAATACCCTTAACTTTGATCTTTGAATTATAAGAAGAGTAGGTTATGATCTTAAATAAGCGGAGAAAAATGGACTTAAAAACTACCATGTTGGTATCCAAGGAATGATCTTGAGGATTTAGCCATATGTCGAGAAAATGTAATGTTAACATATCAATATACGCAATGGATATTTGGTACGGTCGTTATCTAGGTGAAGGGATCATGTAGAACCATACTAAGTCGTTAATTATGCCATACACAAGTTTCGAGGACGAAACTTATTGTAAGAGGGGAGGTATGTTACAGCCCATAAACCCTGTTACGTAAGTTGCCATGCAATATACACCGACACACGTTGCAGATCAAACAAAATAATATATAACGTCCTGTGAAATGATAAGAATAGTAACCAAAAATAAAAATAAAATAATAACGTTTTAATTTCCTATTAAATAAAAAGAGAAGTAAATCACTGGTTGGGGGTTAGTCAACCTCCACTAACTCACTCCCTCAATAGAAGCCTCAATCTTTGCCAAAATCTCTCCCCCAATTATCCCACTTTCGCTCCATCCACCCTTTATAATAATAATTAAAAAAAAATTCTTCTTCACCCTCTCACATCATTGCCTCTGTCGAACACAGCAACAAAGGGAAAAAAATTATTATTTTGTCAATTCCTCTCAAGCAGCAAGATCAACCTAGGAAGGAAAAAAAGAAAAATTTGTCTTCACCCCATTCTGAATATGTGTGCGGTATAGTATACCCAAATATGTAAGTATTCATCTATCTACTTAGAGTTTGTCACAATTTTGATTAAATGTATTGTGTATGATTTATGCATGGTTTTTTTTGGTTGTGTTTATATGTTTATATGTGTAAGTGTTTGAGGAAAATTTTCGGATGACTATACAATTTGGTTGATGTTTTCTTGAGAAATAAACACACACACACACACACACACACACACACACACACATATATATATATATATATATATATATATATATAAATATAATCACCATTACCGGAATGGTTTAATATATTTATATACACACAAATATGTTAGGGTCTCCAAAGAATATATATTAGTAAATGATATGGGCTGTTTTTTTTCTCCGTTAATATATATATATATAATTTTTTTCGAAAAAATTTGATGTTGTATTATTGAAAGGCCTCACTTGTGGCGGAGGAACACCGTATTACAAAAGAAAACAAGACGTAAGTTGCAGTTTGTGATTTCCAACTTCCAGCAATATACGATATGCCGCATTAAAACCTTGCCAAGTAAAACCACCCTTGTGGATAAAACCTTGGCGAAGGAAAAAGCGTACATATTTATACTAATGGAAAGTTGATAGTCGCTACCGAGAAAAGTCACCAGTATTACAATACAAATTGCGTGGAATAACCGAAAAATGTAAGGAGACGATATTGTAGTTCGCTTGGAATAAGTCCTCGTTCCGGCAGATAGGGCCAAGTCATCCAGGGCGATGCAGATTAAGCATTGTCGGGGAATCCATGCAAAGATGAAAGACACGCATAAGTAAATGCGATGCAACAAATATAGCCTGAAGATCCAGACTGAATGAAACGTGAACGTACCGAGCCTGTCGGCACCCAAGCTGGCACCGACAGATAGCTTAAAGAAACGCCAATCCAAATGGAAGACATGTAACCATAATAGATCCCGTGCTTGTAGGCCGATATTCCTCATCCAAAGATACATAGTAAGAAGGTTGTCAGTAAATGAGGCAAGAAGATGCAACAACAAAAGCACAGTAAACCACTCCAAAGAAGAAATTATACCAAGCCTGCCTGCCCTAATAGAGAGGCAGGCAGGGAACAGGAGAAAGCGCCAATCCATTTGGAAGACCTGGAAAGAGGACACCAGGTGTCCCAGCATCATGGATGCGGTTAACCAACTCAGGTTCAACGTCTCCGGCAGATTCCATGCAAGCGTTGTGTGATAGAATGAGGTAGAGGTTAGAGTGGGCCAACTACAGTAAGAGAGAACATAAGCAAACAAAATAGTAATCATACCTAACCTGCCCGTGGCCAAGAGGACACGGGCAGGAAAATGCTGTTGATGCCAATCCATATGGAAGACGTAGATAGTTCAAGGGACCCGCACATGTACCGTCGAAAGATCCAATGAGACTGAACTACGAACTAACGGTGGAAAAGAGTAAGACTGGTATATTTGTGTGTCAGGATGTAACATTGCATTCTGAGCTAGATAATGGGCTGCCATGTTTGCCTCTCGATAGATATGATGATAGTCCAAGCGATGCAGCCGAACTAATCTGTGCAATAACTGAAGATGATAGTTACCGAACACCAATTGATGGTGTGCTAACCGCGATATAAGAGCCGCACTATCTGATTCCAGAATAATGTTGCGATACAACGGTAGGAAAAACAATAATCCAAACAAAGCTGCTTGAATCTCTGCATGAATAGGAGAACTTGGCGGTAATCTAAAGGATACTGCCCCTAGACATTCACCAGTATGATCTCGCAAAATAGCTCCACCTGCATTATACTGGCGACCAACTGCCGCATCAGTATTTAACTTAAATCGACCAGAGGGGGGTAATCTCCAACGTATCAAGAGTGGGCGTGGATTGCGAGGCTGAGGTAGCCAGGCGAAGGGGTGACGTGCAGCAGACATCAATTTGGATCCCGAGATGGATTTGCACCATATAGAAAGATCAGACTGTATAGCAAACCGTAAGGATGCAGACGAGAAAGCACGAGTCTCACCATATACCATAGAGGCGTAGGCACGCCAGATCGAATAAACAATGGTTGATGGGGCAACTACACGCAAGACACCAGGGAAAGAGGAGGAATTTGATCGGTACCACCATGAAAGTAAATACTGACGTAGACTTAGAGATGAAGGTGTGGGGCAGTCTAACTCAATGGAAAAGTAAGCCCAGATCGACCGTATGGCCAAACAGTAGATAAAGATATGGTCCAATGTGGCTGATGCATGTTTACAAAATGGACATTGGGTTGGGCGGGCAACAGCATACTTACAAGTATAATCTTCAAAGGGTAGCGCCGAGTGAAAGATACGCCATAAAAAAATCTGAGTTGTAGGCGAGTGATATTTGAACCAAATAAACCGAGAGGAGAGTAGTGACAAATGAGGTGTACGACATATATCATATGCACTACGCAAAGAGAACTCTCCAGTTGGCGTAGGAGTCCATGTAAGATGTGGCATTTGTCCCACCGTTTGGGCCAAACATAGAGGGTGAACTCTGCATATAAGCTTCCATACCGGGGAGTCTGGCAGTCGAGGCAAATAATCATTTCGGCGTCCGTACTTAGCATGCATAAAAGTACTCCAAAGCGTATGTTGCTGTTAATATGTCCACCAAATACGACATTGATATGCTTTTTGTAGTGTATATAGGTTCTGAATGCCCAATCCACCCTCCTCACGTGGCGTTGCAATCATGTTCCAAGATACCCAATGATGCCTATTACCCCAATAAAATGCCGCCATTTTCCGATGTATGACATGAATGACCGATTTGGGCAACCCTCCTGCGGCAAGAATATGCAAAGGCAAAGAGGACAAAACCGAACGCAACAAAATCAGTCGGCCCGCAGCCGATAATAACTTGGAGTGCCAACCATTCAGGCGATCATCTATGTGCTGCAATAACGAGGTACAATAGACTGGCCTGTTGATGCCTTTATGTAAGTAAGAGCCAAGATAGCGAAAGGGGAGATGTGAAGCCCGCATGCCCGTGATCGACACGTAGGCATGGCACTGTTGAGGCGTAATCGCTGAAGATGGAATGAAGCTACTTTTCTGAAAATTTATTTTCTGACCAGAGGCATTTTCATACTGTGTTAGGAAAGCATGAAACCGTCGGAGATTACGCGGCATTCCTCGTAGGAAAACCAACAGATCATCAGCATATGCCAAGTGCGTAATAGTGAATGGGACCCGACCCAGACGAAAAGGTTGAAGAAAACCTGATGCCACAAGTGATTTGATGCCCCTGCTAAAACCTTCTGATGAGATAATAAATAGCAAAGGAGATAGAGGATCTCCCTGCTTAACTCCCCTACCAGGCCGGAAGGAATCGGTAGGCTGTCCATTTAGCAGGATTGACAGTGTAGTTGCCTGCAAATGGTTCAAAACTAGACGAATAAAAAATTGTGAAAAACCAAAAGAACCAAGTATGCGTTCTAGATACTCCCAGCTGACACGATCAAAAGCCTTCATCATGTCGAGTTTTAAACATAGCTGCGAGCCTCCTTTGTCCAGCATATGTACCATCTCCCTGGCCATCAGAACCTGCGTAGAAATATCCGAGCCAGGTAGAAAGCCGGTTTGTTCCGGAGAAATAAGCTGAGGGAGTAGAGTATTAAGTCTAGTAGCCAAAATCCGCGTACACACTTTACTTATAAAGTTGGTTAGACAGATAGGCCGAAGTCACTGAATGTGTCCGGGGACGGCTTCTTGGGAATTAATGTAATGAGCGCACTCGCCATGACTGCAGGCTGAGGAATGCCAAGAAAAAATTCCTGGACCGCTTTAATCACATCAGATCCAATAATCGACCAACATGAACGATAAAAATTACCATGGAATCCATCAGGTCCGGCTGCACTGTGAGGGTCTAAATGCCACACTGCAGTCTTTATTTCCCCGGCAGTAGGTATACTTGTAAGCATAGAATTGTCCGCCTCTGTGACTATGGCTGGGATGTTGCAAAGTATTGCTTCATATGAGTGTGTGGGTTCCCGCTGAAATAAAGAGGAGTAATAAGAGATTGCCTCAGCCTTAATTGATGCCGTGTCTGCACATAGTCGACCATCTGCTGTACGAATCTGCTGTACCCGTAGCTGGGTACGGCGGCCTTTGACTATGGAATGAAAATATTTCGTATTAGCATCACCATCTTGTAGCCATCTTACTCGCGCTTTTTGCTTCCAGAAATGAAATTCATATTGTAGCGCTTGAAGATACTCTGCCTTTGCCTTGTGATATCTTTCTCGGCTAGACTCAGATGAGTCCATATCCCAAACGCGTTCCGCGTGTGTCATAGCTGCCTCCGCCTGTTTAACATTTGAGAAAATATTGCCAAAGATCTCTTTATTCCAACGTTGTACATCCTTCTTTAGACGTCGCAACTTCGAATAGAATCCATACATTCCTCCTGTGGTTGGGTAAGATGTCCATGCCTCTTTCATATAAGAGTGGAAATCAGGATGATGCAACCAAGAATCTAAAAACCGGAAAGATCTATGACCCTCTGACTGACCCACTCGTACCAAGAAGAGCAATGGTGTGTGATCTGAGGTGACTCGAGGCAGATGGGATAAATGTGTATCATCAAATATTTCCTGAAATGAGGAGTTGTAAAAGACCCAGTCAAGCCTGCGTCTGACTCGACCTAGGCCTCTACCATCTGTCCATGTATATCGAGGGCCATGAAACTGCAGGAGACATTAATGAACATAATTCAATACAATCGTTAAAATCTTGTAGGGATGTGACAGAAGGTTGCGAACGTCCTGCATGATCCTCCAGCGATCTGAAGGTATTAAAGTCACCCCCAACAACCCATGGCAAGTCGTTAGAATCCGAAAATGCTGTGAGAGACTGCCATAGTGATCGACAAAGGGAGACTGTGTGACTACCATAGACCACCGATAATACAAATTGCTGCTGCAACTGTCGAATTAGAAAAGTACAATGGACAACCTGTTGTTGATCCTGCGTGCCAACCAAATGTAAATCTATGTCACGCCAAAATAACCAAATACGTTCTAACTGAGAAGAGAAAAATGCTGAAAAACCAATGTCCATAGCAAAGCGGGAAATGTGAGATGGAGAATGCTTTGGCTCAATTACTGCTACAATCTTTACATGATGCTCATAAATCAATGTGTGCAATCTAGGCAGGGAGGCACGTATGCCTCGTATATTCCAGATTAAAATATTCATTGAGACAAAGTAGTATCACTCCCCTGGATGGCATGCGAGGCACTACGTGTGAGGATTGTGGACGGCGGGAGAGGTGGAAGATCTTTCTTAGAGCGGCGTTTCCGACGAGGGACAACAGGAATGAACTCCGATGTATCCGAATCCTGAAGACGAGAGAGTAAAGTCTCATCATCCGGTGATGGAGGAATTCTATCCAGCCTCCGAACTACTTCATCGGCAACCACATGAATCTCTGGGGGCTGTTCATTCTCCGGCAAATCATTATCCGACGTGTGACCAATTTCCATAGGTTCCGTGGGATGTGGCACTGGAGCGGCCTCTGGAAACGGCAAATCATCACACACCTGTTGATGTGAAAAGCTTTCTTGAGGAGGCGGGGGATTAGCTGATTGATGATTCGGTCCAGAAGCCTCTTCAGGAGCAAATGACGATGGCTCATTAGCTACAAGCGTGCTGGCCTCTTTGCGTTTAACGGGTGTCCAGCGTTGTGCCATTGGACGTGCTGGTGGCGGCGGCGGTGGAGGAGGGATAGTGGCTTTGGCTAAAGGCCGACATTCTGTCGCTACATGGCCAAGCCTCCTGCATGAGGTGCAAAAATGAGGCAAATCCTCATAAACAACCGACTGCAAAAGCATCCTATTTTTTGCCTGTATATAAATCTTCTGAGGCAACTCTTGAGAGATATCTATTTCCACACAAACGCGGGCAACGGACGGCCGCAATCCATCAGCCGTCGCCACATCAAGTTTGATTGGTGTACCTATAGTGCGAACAATTTCAAAAAGCGAGTCCTGATGGTGTAGATGAATAGGCAAACCAGGAAAGGCAATCCAAACGGGAACTATCGGAACATCAGTAGCTGGATCAAAGTCAACAGTCCATTTTGTAACACGCATATGACAGCCCGAGATAAGCCAAGAACGGCGATAAAAACAGCGTAAATAATCTGATTCATTGCGAAAATTCAGCAATATATGCGTCTGATCTATTAATGTGATTCGCAAATCATGATGGAATCCAATCTTTTCAAATACCTCGCGGATGACCTTCAATGGAGGTCTGCCATTCCAAAACGTGCCCACCAAAGAATGCTTAAAGGGTGCAGCAAGAGCATCAATTTCTGAATCAAGAAATGAAACCATTGGAATGCCCTTGTAACGCGAGACTGTTTTCGGCGAAATAGAAATACTCTGAGCAGATGCAGTGCCGGATACCACCGCAGCAAACGACGGCGGTGGTTGCGATGTCATGGTTGGAGTCGGAAAGAAGAGGAGGATGAGTGTGGATCAACGGAGAATCGATACGGGAACGGAACGTTGCAGGGTGGAACGGCGGCGGCGCGATCACCACTCCGAGAAACTCGGAGGCATTTATATATATATACATATATATATATATACACATATATATATATATATATATATATATATATATATATATATATATATATATAAGTACTATTTTTCTAAACCCGGTGCAGTAAGACATTCATACATATGTATATGTATATCTCCGAATTATACACACAAGCATGGTCAAAGTATATTCAGAAATTTTTATATACAAATATCAGTGTGCATTTCGGTTTTGTAAACACATTGCATACATTTAATATTTACGGAATTCAATACATGCATCGGTTCCAGAACATGATTGAGAGTAATCAAACTATTTTCTTATGAATACAGATACATGTACTTTTGTTTTGAAATTTACATATATAGGTGCATAAATAAATGGGTTTTGGATTATACTCATGTATATATAATTCCTGTTACCAGAATGTTTTTCCCCTTTTGTAAGTAATATTGAAATGTTTTGGGATTTGATATATTTTTATATAATTGCACATCTGATTCGAATTTACAAGGATATACACTTATAATGTACGTACATAAAAAATATATATATATATATACATATTTGTTTTGGATTCCAGCAATATATATTTGTATATATTGAGCGGTTTTTTGGTTAACCATTTGCACATGCGTATATGAACTGGTTTGAAATATGTATTCATTTGATATACATTTCTTTTTTTTTTGGTTTCGGCATGGTAGGTTTATACTTATGGTAATTGTCTAGAAGAAAAAAAAATCAATAGCCGATATATATCCAAGCGGTTTTAAATTTACTTAGTCTGTTCTTGGAATCATACAAATTGAAGTATCATTATATTATTTCGAGCATTATTCTGTTAGGTAGAATTTTTGGGTTTTAGAATGTGTATAATTAAATAAATGGTTTTGGAAGGAAGTATAAATATGCATAGTAATTCTTGGATCTAAAGGAAAAAAAGTATATTATATGAAATGATCGGATAATTGTAGTGAAAGAATAAGAGTAATTCAAATGAGAAGAAATTTATGGTGTGGTGAAGTTGAAGAGACAATTTAATAAACAAATAATCAACTTACAGGTTCAGATTTTGGAGATTCTAGAAGATAAGCTGGACATGTAGAAGCAGAGACTTTTATGTAACCTTCCTCACGTTCGAGCATAAAATAAGAAAGCTAAATGACCGATCAGAGGTAAGTGGTCTATCTATGCTTGTTATGTTGTCATGCATCAGATGTAAGTGGTCTATCTATGCTTGTTATGTTGTCATGCATCAGATGTAAGCGATATATTTGTGCTTGTTATGTTTATCATGTATTAATGTGTTACTTGTTGCGTATATGTAATTGGTTTTCCTCTATATGTGAATTTTGTGCATACGTGATGTATGTGAACTGTGTGTATGTATGAGTGTGGATGCACCAGATTAAAGAAAGATGAGAAGAACATAAATGAGAATGAAAATGAAAATGAGATGAAAAAAAAAGAGAGTCAGGCCAGGCAGACCATCGAGCTGGGCCGAATGGCCAATGGGCCGGTTGCGGTGGCAGGCCTCGACCCAGAACCTGATATAAATGTTACTTAATTAATAGTAATAATTATAAAAAAAATATAAATAAATATCAGAAAAATTAGAGATAAATTCCAGAAATAATTGAACCTAGATTTGAGTGCCGGAAGATGGTGAAGATGGGCCAGGGGCCTCAGACGATTGTGTTGTTTGCATTCATGGCACATGCATTGCATGATTGCGGTCGTGGCGTACGGGTCACGGGCGCTCAGGATGGTGTACGGTGGCGAGGCCACGACACTCAGGATGGTGTGCGGTGGCGCGGCCACGCACACTCAGTATGGTGACTGTGGGGTGTACGACCTACAGCCACTCAGTTAGGACACGGGTTCATGCATTGCATGGTGGAGATATCGGCATTCCGTGTGACATGACTTCGTTGCGTGTGACATGCATAATAGGACATGCATCATGAAGTTGCGCATTATTATGTGGAGTGACTTACTTTCTGCGGCTTATCTACTTCGTTGGTATACATTGTCTTTTTCTTTGTTTATGTGATTATTTGTTTGTTGTGTATATTATACTTGAGAAGAGCATGCATCACGGTAAGGTAGATTGGGCTGATGAGTTATTTATTTTGTATTTATTTTCGAAGTATTAAATGTTAAAGATAATCGAGTGAAATTATTGTGGACTAAGGACATGTATGTTAACTATAAAGGTTTTTTGTATTTGCTTCTGCATGTATGATTTATATAACAGGTATATGTAGGTTGCTTACTGAGTCCGTTGATTTGGCTCACACCACCACTCACCAGTTTTGCAGGTAGGAGAAGTCAGGGTATGCTTACACAGGTATTAGGATATCGTGGAAGATCAAGACTGGAGATTTCAAGACTAAGAATATTCAGACGGGACTTTCGAAGGTTGGTTGAGGCGGTTATTTCGATATTCGAGGTTTATGTATTTTCGAGATTATTGTTTACATACATTTGACTGTTGTATTGATTTAGAAATCTTTAGACATTGTGTTAATGATGATGATTATTTTATCGAAGGTTTTAGTAATGACTTCTGGTGACATCGAATTACGTTATTATGATGACGTATAGTTGATTTGTATCGACGCCTTGTATTCTCCTTAGTGAGGTACGGCGGGTGCACTGTTCTCGATGCTAGGGCTCGAGGGCGGGGCGCTACATATGTGGTGGTCTATATGAAGCCTATTCAAATGTATGAATATGAGTACAATAGGCTTTTAGAGAGAAGAAAGAAAGAAGGTGTAGAAAGAAGAAGGATGCAACGTTTTGATCTTTGAAATTTGCAAGACTTGTTCTTGTATTTTGTTTGCTCTCTTCTTTCCTTTTTATCACCATATGACCGCCCCTATAGCCTTTTCTTCCTCTTAAAAATTATCTTCTAAGTCTCCTTGCTTACTTGGCAACTCCTCATTGGATGATCATTAAGCTCTTGCTTACTTGGCACTCATTGATTGGATGGAAGTTGTCATCATTTGATGACTAGACAAAACTGAAAATAAACCTTAAAAAGCATGTGCCAATTAGCCATAAAATTATTTCCATAAAGCATACAATCATCCCACATAATTAGCAAGACAAATAATCACTCATTTCCTTGCAAAATTCGGCCATTACACCTCTCCACATGCTGAAATTTCAGCATGTGTAACATTTGCATTTTATTCAAATTGTTGCCAAGTTTGTATTTGATTTATTCCTTGAAAATAAAGAAGAAATCAATCATCATTTAGTACATAACATTCTTATCAATTTTAGAATAAAAATTAATCACCAATAGGGCCATGAATTCGGCCAACATACATTCCCACACATGCTGAAATTTTCAGCATGTGTGATATTCAAAGATATCACTTTATTTATTCCATAATATATTCAAAATATTTCCATACTATCTCTCAATTAATCCACATAATTCAAGATAGTAAATATGCCATTATTTAGTGCAAAAATCGGCCAGCTCAAGACAACACATGCTGAATTTTCAGCATGTGTCACAAATGTGACAAAGTTTGAAATGTTACCTTTTGTAGTTCCTTTCTTTATGTCACCAACATTGCATGCTTCATTCTTGACCAATCAAGATGCCAACAAAGCTCCACATATGCTTCTCCAAGCTGTAGTAGGCGTGTATAATGACTTGTGCATGTGCTGAATTTTATTTTTGCAAACTTTGTAAAATAGTACACATATAATTATACACACATGGTATATTCCAATCATCCCTTAATTGATTTTTCTAGAACACTTTAGAAAGTATGAAGTATGTAAAAAGTGTCTAGATACATTTTATATGCCATGCCAAAAATGTTCCATGTGTCGTGTACGTAGAAAACCGAATTTTCAACGTTTATCGATTACCCGATTTTTCTCTAATTAAATTCCATCTTTTTGCACATGTTATATATATTATGTTACACATAATATACATAAATTAAACTTTAATATTCATCACTTAGGCTGATCTAAAGTGACGCCCAACATGTGACATAAAAGAAAGAAATTGAAATCTCCACAATTTGGCCTTAATTGGGGGTGATTTGTGTGTGCCAACATGGAATGATTTTATGGCTGAATATACCATGTAAGCCACGAAATTTGTGACTATTTTTGAAGTGTAGGGGCTGGCCATCTATATATGGAAAGTACGTAATACGTTGGCGAAGTTTCGGTAGTCACCCGACACGAAAATTTTTGGTTTAGAACCTTGTAACGTGTCGTAATAATTTTGTCATCACCATGACTTATATAATATGATATAAGACCTGAATATACTCATAAATATGAGGTAAGTATAGTGGTGTGACGTTGACGTACGTTCATAATATATGTAACGTGTCGGTAGTACGTTACAATATATATGTATTGTGCCTTTTAAAAAATCTGAATATATATATATATATATGTGTGTGTGTGTGTGTATGTGTGATGAGTAGTAGAAGGAGACTTTCCATTCTTCAATTTACTGCCATCATGCCTTTTCCAAATATATCCCCATTTAATGAACTACTTAGTTCATTTAACTAAGTACTTCACTTAATGAATTAGTTTAGTTCATTAATGGTGGCACCTGAAAATAGTTCAAACACAACAAATATTTGCCATTTGACGTAAGCTTTAAAGCTTCATGGCTTGTTAGTACGGCAACATTATATATAAAGTGTAGGATCTGCAAGGCACCACTAGAAGGGGGGTTTGAATAGTGGGTGCGGAAAATGTGGTTTTTAAAATTGTTTTAAACCAAAAACCCAACTTCTGAAAACAGTTTCTGTTTTCAGGACCTGTTTTGAAACGTTTTGAAAACTAGGTTACAGGTCTTCAAAATTCTGAAATCTTTAGTCTCAGATGTTCTGAGTATCTCCTAAAACGTTCATATTAAAATTCAACCTTTAACTCCTTTAAAAGTCGTTGATGGTCAGATTGCGCAAATCTTCCAGAAATGGTAGTCTGATTTGAAAATTTAATTCCTATTTAACCGTGACTCCAAATGCTCTGAAAATTTAATGACTAACTCCTTATTAGGTGTATTTAATTGGGTTGAAATAATTTTGGAAAATTCTTTTCGGAAGTTAGTCAAATACGTTCAAAGTCTCAACCTTTGTAAGCCTGAAAATCAGACTGCACTAATCTCAGAACTTTAGACGTTTGGATGACTTATACTTGTCTAAAAGGATTGAAACTTGCGCCAAAAGAACCTTAAGACGTGTGGCTATGTTTCCTAAAAGTTTTGTGATTTTTGAAATTCGTTTACTATTTTTAATAACGTGATAAAAATGATGCACCGTGCTGGAAACTGAAAATAAGTGTTGAAAGTAAAGAACACAAGGAATTTAATACTGGTTCGGTTAACACAACCTACTCCAGTCTTCGAGGACACCTTCCTCGGTTAGCACTAATCACAAAACACAAAGAACACCTTACCACACAGGGTTGATGGAGTTACACACCAACTCCAACCCTTTACAAACCTTGTATATGAATACAACGATCACGAACACCACCACCTTGCAAGTGCAAGATTGATCACACATTGATCAATATTTTACAATAATAAAGAGAGTATGTGGTGGTCTATATGAAGCCTATTCAAATGTATGAATATGAATACAATAGGCTTTAAGAGAGAAGAAAGAAAGAAGTGTAGAAAGAAGAAGTAGAAAACGTTTTTGATCATTGAAACTTGTAAGCCTTGTCTTCTATTTTGTTTGTTCTTCTTCTTCTCTTTTTATCAACCTTTTGGACGCCCCCTATAGCCCTCTCTTCCTCTTGAAAATTATCTTCTAAGTCCTTGGAAGAGTGTATTGCATCATTATGACATTTCCTGGCTTATTTGGCAACTCCTTATTGGATGATCATTAAGCTCTTGCTTATTTGGCACTCATTGATTGGATAGAAGTTGTCATCACTTGATGACTAGATAAATCTGAAAATAATCCATAAAAACATGTTCCAATTATCCATAAAAGTGTTGCCACAAATCACATAATAATTCCACATAATTAGCAAGACAAATTATCACAAATTTCTTCCAAAAATTCGGCCATATCCTTTCCTCACATGCTGAAATTTCAGCATGTGTGATATTCACATTTTATTCAAATTGTTGTCAAGTTTGCATTTGATTTATTCCTTGAAAATAAAGAAGAAATCAATCGTCATTTAGGACATAACATTTCTACCAATTTTGGAATAAAAATTAATCACCAATGAGCCATAAAATCGGCCAACACATTACACACATGCTGAAATTTTCAGCATGTGTGATATTTGAAAATATCACTTAATTATTTCCATAATATATTTAAAACATTGCCATACTATCTTTCAATTAACCCACATAATTCAAATTGGTAAATATGGCACAATTAATAGTCAAAATCGGCCAGCCTTAATGCACATGCTGAAATTTTCAGCATGTGTCACAAATGTAACAAAGTTTGAAATGTTACCTTGTGTAGCTTCTTTCTTTGTGTCATCAACATTGTATGCTTCATTCTTAGACAATCAAGATGCCAACAAAGCTCCAAATATGCTCCAATAAGGCTGAGCTAGGCGTGTATGATAGTTGTACATGTGCTGAATTTTATTTTTGTAAACTTTATAAAATAGTGCACATATAATTATACACACATGATATATTCCAATCAGCCCTTAATTGATTTTTCTAGAACACTTTAGAATGTATGAAGTATGTAAAAAGTGTCTAGATATATGTTATATGCCATGCCAAAAATGTTCCATGTGTCGTGTACGTAGAAAACCGAACTTTCGACGTTTATCAATTACCTGATTTTTCTCCGATTAAATTCCAACTTTTTTGCATATGTTATATATATTATGTTACACATAATATACATAAATTAAACTTTAAGATTCAGCACTTAGGCTGAGTTAAAGTGGTGCCCAACATGTGACAAAATTGAATTTGCAATATCCACAATTTGGTCTTATTTTGGGGTGATTTGTGTTTGCCAACATGAAATGATTTTATAGCTGCACATACCATGTAAGCCACGAAATTTGTGGCCATTTTTGAAGTTTAGGGGCTGGCCATCTATATATGGCAAGTATGTGACACGTTGGCGAAGTTTCGGTATTCACCCGATACGACAATTTTTGGTTTAGAACCTTTTAACGTATCGTAATAAATTTTTCATCACCATGACTTATATCATATGATATAAGACCTGAATATACTCATAAATATGAGTTAAATATAGTGGTGTGACGTTAACGTACGTTCGTAAAATATATAACGTGTCGGTAGTACGTTGGAATATATGTGTATGTGCCTTTTAAAAAAATCTGAATATATATGAAAATATATTAAAATGGCGTGTAGGAAGGTTGGAGAGAGCTTTCCATTCTTCAATTTGTTGCCTTTGTGCCTTTTCCAAATATAGCTTCCTTTTATGAACTACTTAGTTCATTTAACTAAGTACTTCACTTAATGAACTAGTTTAGTTCATTAATGGTGGCACCTGAAAATAGTTCAAACACAACAAATGTTCGCCATTTGATGTAAGCTTTAAAGCTTCATGGCTCGTTAGTACGGCAACAATATATATGAACTATATATGGAAAGTTTCATGCAAAAACGTGTCATATATTTCTTTAATACACGTTATTTAAATCATGTATTTTGAAATCACTCAAACCTCTTTTTCTCAACATAAAGTATAAAAGGCAAGTTTGTCATAAAAACGTGTCAAGTCATAAAATGTGTCATGCATTTCTTTAGCACGCATTTTTCAAATCATGCATTTTGTGAATCACTCAAACCCCTTTTTCTTGTGTGATGCTACAACACTCGCAGGTATTACATGTTGGACCGTGCACCTGCAATAAACACCACTAGAGGGTGGTGAATAGTGGTTAGCAGAAATTACACACAACTCTTTGTAAAAATCCCCCTTTGAAAACAGAATCTGAAACGTCCTCAGATTCAGAACCCGTTTTTGAAAAATTCAAAAATAGTTGTACACAACTCCAAAAATTATGAAACTTTCCTTAATTTAACTTCAATGAGTTAACAAGACTCTGTCCAAAAATCAAACAAAAATAAGATCGTTTGGCCATTCAAACAAATAAAAAGATTCAGATAGTCAATCTAGACAGAATTGGACAGAATGTTGCTGATTTTGAAAATAGTGTTTCTCTTTGAATACTCAACCAAACAGGTTGATCTTTATATCAAAACGCTCCTTAGAATGTGTAGATAAAGTTTCCAAAAGGCCTTGACCTTAAACAATTCTTAATAAATACATAATTTAAGTTTTCTCAAAACTGGTCAGATTACAGCCAGATTGGAGCAGTTATCTTGCAAAGACTGAAAACTAACTTTCCCCTGCTCAAATCAAGTGATTTTTGTTGCAAATGAAAGCTAACAGTCTGAAGTATAACTCCACAAAAATCACGAATTTTGAAAATCTTTAGCTATTTTTTCAAGACGTGAGAAGTTGTGTGAAATCTGCAGTAAAAACGGGCAGAAAACAGGAATGAAGAAACAAGACAAGAACACCGAGGATTTATCCTGGTTCGGTCAATGTGACATATTCCAGTCACAAGGAACACTTTTCCTTGGATTTCACTATGCAAAGAAACACCTTACAACAAGAACCAAGCTTGATCCTTGGGTTATACACCAACCCTACTCAAGACTTGGATAATCACCTTCTAAGCAACACTTAGTTGCAACACCGCTACAACCTATTGATATAGCCTTATAAAAATGGCTAATCAATATTACAAATGAAGCTCAAGAGGCTTGTAGCACAACAAAAACAACAAGAACACCTTTGCTACAAATAATGGAACAAGAACAACAACAAGAAGAAGACGATAGCTAGACAATTTCAACAAATGCTTGTGAGCTTCAAGTGTGTTTAATCTTCCTCACCATTGCCTCTATTTATAGTGTGAGATGAGCCTTAGAGATAAGATTGCACATGTGTCACTATCTTCATCATCAAGTCCAAGTGTCTTCACATTATTGGTTGGCCTTGTACACTTGGCAAAATAAGATAACATAATTGGTCCACCTTGGCAAAATGATGTTGGCCGAAAATTAGCTCCAGGAAATGACTTGGAATTATCTTGAAAATGTGAAGATAATATGGCCATAACAACTCCATCATCTTCTCAACTCTTTGGCAAGATAATAGGCATGTGAGAGTTAAATATTTCAAACAAAAATCTGCACCATATTCAGCCTATAATAGCCGTTGGACATGCTGAATTTTTCGAAAAATAATCTTGATTTATACTTTGTAAAATAAAGATAATAAGAGAGGATAATACCACCAAAATACCTCAACTTCTAGTCTTGGAAATAGGACATGTGAAGGCTGAAATTTTGACCCCAAAATCAGCCATTTTCAGCCTTTTAAACCATGTAGCCATTGGCTACATATTCAAAGTATCAAGTTGGCACTTTTGCCAATTAGCTCGTTTTTAATTGGTCCACTTGTCACCAACTCATAAAATAATTACACCATCAATTTCACCTGTTTATACACGTTTAGAAGCTTGCAAATGTGTATAGCAACACAGATTTTTGAAGAAGAAATCAATAGGTAATAGTTGACAAGATTATGTCAACGTGTAACACTGAAATTCCCAATATTTCTTCTTAAATGTTGTGATCATTTCCGCACCTTTAACACCTTGAATAACTCTGAATAATGATGATAAATATGCTCTTATAACACATATAAGAGAGTCTTCAAGAAAAAATAGAAGGTGACATCTCAAATCGTCACATATCCCGCCATAGTCAACAATATCATCATTTGAGAGAATAAAATAAAGAATCACCATATTATCTTCAAGTTAATAATAAATCAGCTCCAGAATGAAGATAATAATATGCTCAAGAGATTCCTTGAGTGAAAATACCAAAAATACCCTCGGAGGTGAAATGACCAAAATACCCCAGGTATATGAAAACTCCAGAAATGACCCGAATGGTCAGAAATAATCATGATATCACCCTTGTCATGATAAATAGTATAAGAATACACCCTTGAATTATTTTCACCATGTGATGTTCCTACAAAACTCAAAATACCAATTTTGCCCTTTTGGTAAGTTGTAGAAACTTCCAAGGCACGTTAATCACAATACATTTAAAATCATCAAAATCACATAATAATCACATAATAAATATGTATAAATCATATACAACTGAAAACAACCATTTTATCACATTTTAGAAAATTATTTCTAAAAATCTTAGACATCGATCGATCGAAGTGCCTCAGCTTCAGAGATCGATGTCTCACAGTAAGGTCTTGAACTTTCACTGCCTTACATGGATCGATCGATGTGAGAGATCTATGTACATAGATCGATCGATGTGCACCTACCTGAGAGATCGATGTCAAATTTTTTAACTTTTTCAACTTTTAATCAAATATAACATCATGTGTAAAACATTTTTAAGCATTCAACACTTAAAATCATGACTTTGAAAATTATCCAAACATATTTCTCAACATTACATTGTCGTTTTTGGGTATTGATGGTTTCTCTTTCTTCGTGGTCGACTCTTACGCTGTTAAAGAGATTGTGAAAGTATGTTTGCTATTGCCCCTTGATGTCTTGTTCTTTGACTAAAACATGTCCATCTTCTCCCTTTATAAACTTCACGATGCCCAGATCTTGCCTCTTTCTATCTCTATCTTTGGCAATCTTCAACATATCATGCTCTCCATCTTTTGTTTCTAATCTTTCATACATCCTTTTATAGGCTGCATTCTTTGCCTCCATCACTGCCTTCTTCGCCTCATTCCTAGCGATTTTGTAGTTTTCCTTCACTCTCACTTTATCCTCCCCGTCTGTGCAGCTTAACATCTCTCTAAAACTCTTTTGCTTATTCTTTATTTTTCGTTGCACATTCTCGTTCCACCAACATGACTCTTTATGTACGGTTGTCTTTTCTGTTGTTATCCCAAGAGTTTCCATTGCCGCGTGAGTGATGGTAGTCGCTATAGCATCCCACATCTGATTTGTGTCTTCCACTAGTGCATCTGATGTCGCCGAGATGACCTTGTCTCTAAATATGTTAACTTTTTCGTCCTTCAAACTTCCCCATCGAATCCTGGGTGTTAATTTTCTAACCCTCGTGCTCAGCTTTGGGCTCAAGGCTATAACTACAACTAGTAAACGGTGTTGCAACACTGCTGTCTCTCCTGGTATAACCTTGCAGTCTCTCCACAGTTGTCGGTCTTCACGTCTCATCAGAAAATAGTCGATCTGCGTGTTACGTCCTCCGCTGCTAAAAGTGATCAAATGAGATTCCTTTTTCTTAAAGAACGAGTTTATAATACCTAAATTGTGGGCCACCGCAAAGTCTAGCAGATCCCTACCCTGCTCGTTTCTATCTCCATAGCCAAACCTGCCATGTGCCGACTGAAAACCATCGGTATCCTTTCCAATGTGGCCATTAAAATCACCTCCTATACAGATCTGTTCTTCTCTAGGTATTGTCCTCAACACTTCATCTAAGCAATCCCAGAACTCTTTCTTCTCTTGTTCTCCTAGTCCCACTTGGGGTGCGCGTAGGCGCAAACCACTGCCACCATCTCTTTGTTTAATACTAACTTCAGCACCATAAGTCGATCATTATATCTTATCACATCGATCACGTTCGTGTATAATTCTAACTTTACTAGAAATCCTACCCATTCTTGGTCCCATCGGACCCCGTGTAGAGTAACTTATACTCATTACACTCTTTACCTTTGTTCCCCTTCTATTTAGTCTCTTGTAGACATGCTACATCGATCCTACGTTTCTTAAGTACATCTACTACCTCTAACAGTTTACCACTTAGAGTTCCTACATTCCAAGAGGCTATACGTAAACTATTCTCCTTTTCCTTCCTCTTAACTACGCCCCTCTTCCTTAGACATGGTCTCAAGTCATAACTCTTTCTATCAATGATTGTAACTAAACCAAAACTAGGGTCATGTATTTCAATCCCAGGATTAGATCGTGAAAAGAAAAGAAACCAGTAATAGGAAAAAAAATTTAAAAATAAAATTTACCCACTTTCTTGATAAAGCAGAAACAAAAACAAGGTGGGTTTAGTAGAGATTGTTCATAGATGAATACAGGCCACACGAATCGATTAAAAATAGGAAAAAAAGGCAAATAACAAAAGCAACAAATATAGAACGAAATGGATTGTAAAATGACTAGCTCACCAAATTAGAGATTCGCTAAAAGGAGTGAAAAAATACTAAAAAAGGAAGAAAACTCCTAGTAACTTACCAAGAGCGGGAGAATGGAACAAGAGGTAGGTAGTAAAAATTGGTCTTGTGCTTTGGTTCAAATACTAGCGATCAAATAAGGAAGGAAAACAGAACTCTTTCGACTTAAGGCTTCAGATAACATGAAGTAGAATTTAGCCGGAGGATACAAAACCCAGATAGATCTAGATCTAGATCCAGATGGATTTAACTAGAGGACCACAAGGCAGCAAACAGAGAGCCGCAAATGTTAAGGTAAAAGTAGAGCCCTTCGAACGTGTCTGTTGGAGTTTTAGAACAATGTCCAAACTTCTCTTACCAGTGATATTGTAGGACAAAGCTAATAACATCAACAGAAAAACAAACAATAAAGCAATAATTACACAAAAAATATTACCTTCCATCTTATTATGTTGGAGTTAGGTCTCTAAATAAACCAAGCCGTTCGGTATGTTCGGCTCGTTGGGCTCGAGATCGGCTCGGTTAAAAGGTTAATGAGCCGAGCTGAATCATTTTTTTCTGTTTGAACTTGGTAAGTTCACTGTTCGTTTAAAGTGTTTGGCTCGTTAATGTTGTTCGTGTGTTAAACGAACCGAGTTTGAATAATTAAATATGTTCGTTTAAAAAAACGAGCAAGCTCGGCTCGTTCGCTAAGTTAAATGAACCGAGCTTGAACAATACGATGCTCGGCTTGTTCGGCTCGTTTACAGCCCTAGTTGGAGTTATCAACTTTTGATCTTTTCGTCGTTTTACTATCTGTTTGCATCTGTAGTATCCCACCACTCATCACCGGCAGCAAATATGCTCACCCATGTGTTGGACTGCTGGAGCTGCCATGTCGTGAACTTAACAAAATTTAAAAAAAAAAATTACTAAACTGTTGACGCAGTAGTTTTTAATTGGCAGTCACGTAAGGTTGTTGGAGAAAATTAGAAGAAATAGGTCAAGTTGAAAATTGTGGTTAGCAACGTACTTTGAGCTTAAATTTGGTTAGTTTTCATTGATGATAAGTGGAAACTAATGAGTCCTTAATTGCTTACGTAACGAGTAGATAATTTTAGGCTTTTTAATCACTCAATTACGATGCCAGGTGAATGAGAAATTAATGCTCAAAATATAGATAAATGTGGAAATCAGCTCGGCAAGAGAGCCCAAGCACTGGCTGCGGGCTTGATGGGCTCATGCTTGGACTCGAGTTGTGGACTACATGCACCGGCTGTGGGCTGGCCTGCAGGACGGATCCAGCAAGCAGGGGGTCGAATCTTATCAGCTGGGGAGAAGTTTGTTTAAATTTAAACATCTCCAGGTTGTTGGGATTTGCTAAGGTTTAAGTCTGAAAAGTTGTTGAGCTTTTAACTGTGCTGAGCTGATATGAAGTTGCTATGATCTGAAGGCTCAGATTGAACATGTGTTGGATCCGACGACTGAGGGCAGGCCTGATGCGGTTATCTGATCCTAGGGTTTAGGCCGAGCAGGTATCTGATCCTACGGATGTGGTTGAATTGGCTGTAACAATCTGACCTCAGTTTTCCCGTATACGTAGAGACCGAGCTGACCTTTGTGGTCACTCAGGAAAAAACAGAAATCAATCGTCTTCTTCCTTTCTCTCTGCAATTTCCCTCTCTGCATGATCATCTTCTCCCGCATACACAACATCTTCTGCATTTCAAGTCATCCGAGAAGTCATGACACCTTACAGGTTCGTCGAGTTCATACACTGCAGTGCCTCTTGTCTGAACTGATTCCGTTGTATCTTAGAAGACAGTTGCTTCCTCTGGTTGGACACAATATACCGGAGCAATACGTCTTAAGAACAGAGTCCTGGACTCACCTTGGAGTTTATACTCAGCTGGATTGCTGAGTTATTAGTTTAGCACTGTCACGCTGAGCTGTTGCCGAGCTGAGCTCTGCTGTGTGTCGAGCTCGGCTGAGCAGTTGATAAGCAGCACTATTATTCTGCGGTGTTGCCGAGCTAAGCTCTGCTGTGTGTTGAGCTCTGTTGCTTAGCTGAGAGCATTTGTTGTTCTGCAGCGCAATCGTGCTGAGCTCTGCTGCTGTGCTGAGATGGCCAGATAGCTGAGAGCATAGAACTGTTCTGTGGTGCTGCTGTGCTGAGGTCGGCATGTCGGCTGACAAACCAGAACGCAAACCCAATTGTGCTGCTTGGACTGATCATACCTGACCTATTGACCCGACACGCCCAGAGCTTGGAAGGTCTGCTGTTGCTTTGTTTCACAAGCACACACTGCACAGAATTCGATTTTGTCTAACTTGATTTATTCCCAACAAGCTTAAGACATATTCCCTATTGATTCTGTACTGATTCTCGTTTGTTTCTGACACTTTATAGAAACTGAAATGGAGAAACGCAAGTTCAAGCTCTGTTCAAGGCGCTGACGTACAGAGTGTTGTGGCACCAAACGCTGGGGTGCCTGTAACTGCTCCTGCACACGGTCCTGCAGTGGCCCAAGTGGAGAAGCCGAAGAAGTTCAATGGAAGCTTCTTCAAACGATGGCAATAGAAGATATTCTTCTTCCTGACTTCGTTGGGGCTGGCCAAGCTCTTGACTGAGGATCCACCTGTGATGAATCTGTGGATGACGAGACCCAAAATATGCAAATCACACTTTTTGTTGAAGCGTGGAACTTCAACAATTATGTTTGTTTGAGTCATATTCTTAGTTATTTGGACAATTCATTATATGGATTATACTGAACGTACAAAACTATAAAGTCTTTGTAGCGGGCTTTGGAGAAAAAATATCGTACGGAAGATGTCGGCACTAAGAAATTTATTGTCGACAAATTCCTGGATTTCAAAATGTCAGATTCTCGAACTGTTGTTTCTCAAGTTGAGGAACTACAGACGTTGGTAGTCTAGATGGAAGAGGAGGGCATGTTGCTTATTGAATCTTTCATGGTGGTTGCAGTGATTGAGAAGCTACCTCTTTCATAGAGGGAATTCAGAAGCTATCTCAAACACAAGAGAAAGGAAATGACATTGGAAGATCTGATTGTCTGACTCTGCATAGAGGAGGATAATCGAAGCTCGGAAAGAAAGCCACATGTCAGTTCTGGTCAGGCTAAGACCCATGCTGCAGAGGGCAAGAAAAAGAAGGGTCACCTCAGAGTGAACAACAAAGACAAGCAGATAGCCAAGAAGTTCACAGGAAAATGCTACAACTGTGACATTCAGGGGCATGTCAACAATGAATGCCGCAAGCCCAAGAAGAAGCAAACCAAGGCAAAAACAAACCTCGTAGATGACATGGATGATCTGTACCCTTGCGCCGTGGTCTCAGAGTGCAGCGCTGTGGAGAACATGTTGACAAACCGGGGTTTGAGTGATTTAAAAATGCATGATTTAAATGTTACGTGTTTTCGAAATGCATGATTTGATTGTTACTTAACATGCGTACGTGATAAATATGCTTTACATGTTTATATATATTGCTGTCGTACTAACATGTCATGAAGCATTAAGGCTTACATTAAATGGCATACAATTTGTTGTCTTTATACTATTTTTAGGTGACATGATAGATGAAATAAACTAGTTCATTCAATGAAGTGCTCAAGGAGATAAACTAACTAGTTCATTAAATGAAGTACTCAAAAAAATATATTTGGAGATGATTACTTACGAACAAATTTGGAATGGAAAGTCTTCTCTTCACACTCACACACACGGCACACACACACACACACACACACACACACACACACACACATATATATATATATATATATATATATGATATATATATAGATACACGTGTATATATACTTAGTGAAAAGGGGAAGCGAAAAATGGAGCTCTGGCGGCTATGCGTTCATGGCGGCTCTTTGCGCCGCCGGCGGTAACACCGGCCTGCATTGTCATTCCTTTGTTTGTTCTGCGTTCTACATCCCTCTCTATAAATTCTACTGCTACATTTTTATTAAAAATCCAGCCTTTTTGATCAAACATGGCGGCACTCGATCACACAATAAACCCTACGGGGTCGACTCACAAGAAAAGCTTTGCCTCACTCTTTCAGACGTCGCCCTCGACTACAATACCTCAGAAACCAATCCAAAAATACAAGGGAAGTCCTATGATCTCATTTACGGATGAAGAAATTCATTCTCTCACTGAGCCATACAAATTTTCATTAGTTGGGACGTTCTGGTATGGCAAGCCGCCGATCGCCACTATTCGTTCAACGTTGATCGAATTGGATTTACTGGTCCAGTGTAGGTGGGTCTTTTAGACGCATCTTATGTGATCCTCCACTTCAAACATGAACAAGATTACTTAAGATGCTTTGTGCGGCAAAGTTGGATGATTGCGGAAAAATACATGAGGGTTACAAAATGGACTCCAACGTATGATCCCTCAGTAGATGTTCCCATTGTGCCAGTTTGGGTTTTGTTTCCAGGGCTGCCCTTGCATTATCATCAGAAATCGGCCCTAATGCAAATAGGACGGATGCTGGGGACCCCCATGAAACTCGATACTGCAACTGCAGAAGCCATTCGTCCGTTAGTAGCTCGGTTGTGTATTGAAATCGATGTTTCGCAGGATCTTCCGTCCAGAATTTTTATACAAGCGTTGAACCGGGTCATTGCACAACAGGTAATTTATGAGGATTTGCCAAGCTATTGTTCAAAGTGTTTCAGATTGGGTCATAAATCTAAGGATTGTAACTCACAAAAGGAAGAAGATACGGTTGAGTTGCTGCAACCCAGAGATGTCCCGCAGCAATCCAAAGATCACAGACACAAAATCAAACAGACTATTGCTGGTCCTTCCAAGGATCAGAGATGGACTCCCAAAAAAACATCTGATTCTATACAGCAGAATAACATGATATCCATACCTCTGTCGGCATCGTCAGATATCACAACAAAACACACTGTTTCTGATATGCAGGACATTACCAGGCTGCGTGGGGTTGATGATAGTTTTCTGGCAGATATTACACACTCCCATCAACCTTTCTCTGTGTCTAACAGTGAGGAACCACCTATTCATTTGGAGACATCAAATGCCTTGGAGGATGATACAACCCTAGTAGCAGTTGTCTCAGAGATCATGCAAGAAATTATTCACGCTGCTATGCAGTCAGATCACACTCACATTGATGATTATCCAACAACATCAATGGCAGCATCTACAGAAATTCCGTTTCAAGCACCACCTCGTCTACTCCGTCGACCACGTCAGCATTTAGAGCTTTCCTCTCCACCGCTCACACGGTCCAGAGCAGCTCTCTCAAATTCATTTGATTGTCTATCAACTCAATGAAGATTATGATTTGGAACATCAGGGGGATTCGTACTTCCTTGCATCGTCGTTTGGCTTTATTACGTCGTTATAATATACATCTCCTGGTTCTCATTGAGCTGAAGCTGCGTCCTTCTTCTTTGCTATGTTATCATCTTAAACTAGGTTTTACCAAAGCAGTCTCAGTTTGCAATGATAACTTATGGATCTTCTGGACTGCAGCATTTTTGCAGTTGGAAGTGGAACGCTTTGGTATCCAAAATCATTCCATGCAACTACAGTGGAAACCTACAGGTCAAACATTTTACACTACTTTTGTATATGGATTACATACAGTTGCCTCACGTCGGCCTCTTTGGGAGGATTTGGTGAACATCCGTAATGAGACTGTACTACCTTGGTTGTTGGGTGGAGATTTTAATACATTTTTGACGTTAGATGAACACAAGGGCCGCTCTTCTCCTTCCCTACGCACACTGCAGGATTTTAATGATTTTGTATCAACATGCTCGCTACTTCCAATCAACTATCAGGGCTCTACATTTACGTGGTGTGATGGGCGAGGGCTTGGTCGGGTTTGGCGGAGATTGGATAGATATCTATGCACCTCTAGCTTCTTTGATTTATTTGAGTCTGTATCATACCAGCATCTCAGTCGTACCACATCAGACTACTGTCCACTCTATCTTGAATGTTTCGGATAGATCATCTAGGACAACGGCTTTTCGCTATCTAGATGTCTGGACCACTCACTCGGATTTCCATCATTTTGTTGTGCAACATTGGCAATCTTATGCTACAACAGGAGGGATGTTTGGGTTTCACAACAAACTTCGGCATCTTAAACAACATCTCAAACAATGGAATAAGGATATTTTTGGGAATATTTTTGACTCTATTGCTCAGGCCGAAACCGAGACTCTCAGATTGGAACGTGAGTTTGACAGCAATCCCACAGATGATTCTCGTGAAAGGTACCATCGCAGCATGGCGTTACTGTTGAAGCAGCAGCACCGCGCTACATTATTTTGGCAGCAAAAATCACATGTGAAATGGATGAAGGAGGGTGCAGCAAACACACGTTATTATCATCAAACAGTTAATGAGCGAAGAAGACGCCAGACAATTACTAGAATTGTTGATTCTAGTGGTACGGAATATTTACAACAAGAAGATATTGAACGCCAGGTAGTACATTACTATGCAACATTATTTGCGGCGGAACAACTGTCGGATGCATCGCCATTGTTACAATATATTCCATCTATTTTGACACATCATGATAATGAGATTCTCATGGCTCTACCAGACATACAGGAAGTGCAGAGGGCTATTTGGGATCTTAATCCCTCTAGCGCTGCTGGCCCAGATGGTTTTCCCGGATCCTTCTATCGTACCTTTTGGTCTATTATAAAAGCTGATGTCCACAAAGCTGTGCAAGAATTTTTTCTTGGTATCAGTCCACCTAAGCAACTTGCAGCAACATTAATCACACTCATTCCGAAGGTATTAATCCTCAGTCATTTAGTGATTACCGTCCCATTTGCTTAACAAATTTTCTGGCCAAAGTTATCACACGACTGATTGCTTCGCGTCTTTCGGATCTTTTACCGAGATTAATATCTCCTGAGCAAGCGGGGTTCCTCAAGGGACGTAGTATCACTGACCATGTTTTGTTAGCTCAAGAGATGGTCCACATGATAGACAAACGCGTCTATGGAGGCCATGTCGTTGTAAAGCTTAATATGACAAAGGCTTTTGATAGAGTGGATTGGTTGTATCTTCGGAAACTCTTGCTCAAATTTGGTTTTCATGCTAGACTCGTGCGAATGATCATGAACAATTTCTCAGCTACAAGATGTTCGGTTCTCATAAATGGCTAGCCAGTGGGCTTCTTTCCTGTCTCCTGTGGAGTCAAACAGGGAGACCCGCTTTCTCCATTGTTATTTATATTATCATCGGAAGGGTTCTCACGGAGTATTAATTCCTTAATAGCTTCAGGGGAGTTGCGTGACTTTCAAGTTGGCTGTGCGCCACAGGTATCCCATTTAGCATTTGCAGACGATTTGGTGGTTTTTCTCAATGGCAGCTCGTCTAACATGAGACGCTTTCAAAAGTTTTTGGATAGTTACCAAGCAGCATCCAGACAATTAATTAATTTCCAAAAGAGCCAGCTTGTCGTAGGGAAAAGTGTGGTAGGATGACGAGTGGCACAGCAGCTAAATATGCGTCAGGTAAACTTGCCCATGAAGTACTTAGGATCCTATCTACACAAGGGGATAAACCGTTCATCATATTGCACATCATTGATAGAACATTTTGACAAGCGACTTAATGGTTGGTCTTCAAATTTGTTATCTATGGCAGGCCGCCTGGTCCTTATCAAGCATGTTTTGTCTACTATGCATGTCCACATTATAGCAAGTTCTAGACTGCCAAAAAGTGTAATCAATGTCTTGAACCGCAAAATGGCTTCTTTATTATGGAATGGTAAGCACCATTGGATGTCTTGGGATCAAATATGCCGCCCAGTTGACCGTGGTGGGTTGGGTATCCAAAGTTTAGAGCTGATACAGAAGGTGTATGACGGACAATTATGGTGGAAGTATCATTCCTCTGGTTCACTGTGGTCTCTCTTTAGCCGGGCGAAATACGGCCGCAGGAATGATATCTACGCACACATCTATGACTCTGCCACTTGGAAGCGTATTTGCGATACTCATGATTATATGCAGCTTAATACTCTTTCCACATCAGATGGCTTTAGCTGGCCTGCTGATTCCCTTGGTCAATACACTATTAAGTCGGCATATTCGCTATACCACTCGCAAACACCATTTTTTGAGGCATCGAAATTCATTTGGTGGCCTACATCGCCTCCAAATGCGAAGGTCTTTTTGTGGCGTTTGTGGAGTCATTCGCTTCCTTTATCCAACACTCTTCGCGCATAGCAAGTCATTTACCCATCTCAATGTGTTTTCTGCATGGCGCAGTTGGATTCTCGTGATCATATCTTTCTACATTGTCCAGCAGCTAAATCCTTGTGGATACAAGTAGCCAATCTGTTGTCTGGCCCTATGCCTCACCAGAATACTATATATTCTTATCTCTTATGGTGGTGGCATCAAGCGTCCACTGCTACGATGCAAGGCCATATGAGAGCAGTAATACCAACACTAGTTACATGGGGAATTTGGAAAGAATATTCTTCTATCAAGTTTGGTGATATCAAATTTTCGTCGAATCATCTTTTTCAACAAGTCCGTTCTCATATATTTACGTGGTGTGCAACACTTCAAGGTCGCAAATTTGCAGAATCTCTTCCTCAGCTAGTAACTCAAGGATTCTCACCCAAGTTAAAGCTTTGTCGGCATAAACTTGTCAAATGGTCCCTCCCCCCATCCGGCCGTATGAAATTGAATGTGGATGCTGCTGTTGGACGCACAAAAGCTGCTGCAGGTGCGGTACTGCGGGATGAATATGGGCAATTTATCTCAGCCATTTGTTATGTATTACCATGTGTCCCACCAACTCGGGCTGAATTGCAGGCTTTGCTGTTTTCTCTTCTATATTATGCTATTCATTATGAGGGTCTATATGTAGAAACGGATTGCCGCCATCTGCTTCACTTGGTTAGTCATTCTTCAAACTACATAGGATCAGTCGGAATGGATATTCAACGCGTAATACATGTGCTGCGATTGAATGGTTCCACACTCTGCTATTGTCAACGACAGGCAAACTCTGCTGCACATTACTTAGCACGATATGGATTACATACAGCTGGTGTTCACTTATATACTTCGGCTGCGTCACTACCTTGTGATGTCCGAGGATCTTTGATGCTGGATACTTCTCTACCCAATTTACGCCTCTGATGGACTGGCCTACAATGTTGGGGGTTGCCTACGCCGATAATGGGTGTAGGCAGCCTTGGTATGTCTACTTCTACACATACTTTTTGTATTTACATACTATTGATACTCTAATACTTGCAATGATTGTGGGTAATGCCTTGTGTTTGTGCAACTTGGTTGAGGACTGGACATCAAGTGCGCTGCTCTCCCCGTGGGCTTTCATTTATTGCAACAACAGTTGGAGGTTGCCCATGGTCATATGGCTATGGGCAACTTGGGTACGTTTTCTCACACCTACTCATCCATATTGGATTGACACAGCTACTTGCCTTATGATTCATCTTGATGTGCGAGGTACACGTATGGCGTTGATATGGGAGATATGTAAAGTGCTCCATAGTGCTGCAATGCTGGCTGCTGCAACTATTATTCCACTGTTATCTCTTTTTGATCGCTTCTCTATCATTTATATTCAACCTTCCTCTCATATAAATATATACGCTTTTTCCTTCGTTAAGGTTTTATCCACAAGGGTGGTTTTACTTAACAAGGTTTTAATGTGGCATATCATATATGACTGGAGGTTACACATACTAGATTCACTTCATGAGTTATTTTCTTATGCGACGTTGTCAAGGTTGTAATATGGTTTTCTCACACCATAAGTGAGCCTACTTAATAAAATTTGCTTTTATCTAAAAAATATACATATATGATATATATATACATATTTTTTATAACGACGAATTATACGTTTCTATCCCGACGTTTCACCGACACATCGTAAACGTACGTCGACATCACACTACTATATACACATCATATTTGTGAGTATATACAGGTTCCATATCATACATTACATGTCATCAAGTTACCAAAATTATGTCGACATGTCACGAGTCTTATTTACCTCAGCTCAGCCCGACCAATTACCCAACTTTTAATTTTTTTTAACCTTGCAGGTCAGCCCGGCCCATTATCAGGTCAGACCAGGCTGATCTGGTACTGGTCCAGCCCGCCAGCGCTGGTCAGCTCAGCTGGCCTGGTCTGGGTTAGTCTGGGTCAGCCCGACCCGCATGACCTAGAATTTCATTTTTTTTCTTCAATTAAATCCTAATTCCTTCTAACTTCAATAAAATTTTCTTTTTAACCCCGAATTGGCCCAAAACAATTTCATTTAACCCCATTTAACACGACGCACCTGCTGTCTTGAACACGTCAGCACTCCGCCCAGGGGCTCACGTGCCACGCCTGCACGTGCGTGTGTGCAACATGCGCCATCCCGTCTGCATCGTTTTTTGATTTCTAGTCTAATTCTAATCTATTCCAAGCTATATAAACCTACTCTAATGCCAAAACGAAAATTTAAAAACCCCTAACATGAAAAATTACAACCCTTTTGATTCCAATGTCGTACAATTTACATAATTTATTAAATTAACACGTAAACACGCCTAAACCCACATTCACACATAGCAAAGATAATACTTTGACAATAAACACATAAATTAATAATTTAACAATAACAAATCACATAAAATATACCATTATAGCATGCTATTATCGGACCAAACGAGGGGAGTAGGCAACCTATCTCTACGCGAGTAAATTTGATAAAAGAAGATGGAAAGAATAAATTGATGACGTTGGCTAGCTTCCTTACTAATTCCTTGATTCCTTCTTCTTGAATTTCCTCTTTGTATATATACATATTTTCTTCGTTTCTTTCTTCTTTAATTCACACTTTTTTTTCTTTGTGGGAGATAGGGATCTCGCCAGAACAATAGAGGAAAAAGAGAGAATGAGGGGGGGGGGGGGGGAGATAAAGGGAGAGGGAAGAGAGAATTAAGGGAAAAGTTGAGTAATTTGAGGGAGAGTGTTTTAGCTTAATTTCAGGAATTAGTTTTTAATTTCAAATTTAAATTTTAATTACATTTAAACATTCCCCATCCCAATCCCTTGCACACGGCACACACATGTACATTATCATATATATATATATATAATTTATTGTCTATTTTTATTTATTTATTTTTTTTTAAAATTGATATAACAGTCAAGGCGAACATCTTCTTTAAAATTTCTGCTATGTTTTTCGTCAGTGACACAATGTCATCGCGAAAATTATCTTGTCACAATATGGATTGATTTCCAAAATTCCCTATAATGCACACACCCTCTGTACACTAAACAAAAAAATGATACCCACTTCTGCCAATTTTTAGTAATAACACAATTAAATTAATAAATGAGTCATAATAAACAACAAAAAATTACAATAAATTTCATTAATCCAAAAATGGTTCTTACAAGTTCGAATATTGTGAGCGTATATGTACCGTCCCGCCCGGAACTAAGGTTTCGGCACGGTGCACCCGCCATACTCTACTATGAGTAGTATAAGGCGTCGATACTATACATGTGCATGTCGACATGAATCGTAATCGATATAGCGGAAGCAACATAAAAATAAGCTCACGACATGCGTAATGATAATACAAATCGTTCAAATACGTACAAACCACAAGTACAATGTATCACAATAGTCTTATTACATCACAATGAAATAAAGCTCAACACAGCAAGTACATAGCTTCAACCTACATCTCAGCTCATGGATACTCTAGCTAGGGTTCCTCCTCAATGAACAAGGCGTCAGGGTTCCTGTTTTCTGAAATGTTATGAGGCAAGTATGAGCAATAGCCACCAACTTTTAATCGCTCAGCAAGTAATCTTTCTAGATTCTTTATGTGGATCATGCATGGGGAGACGGGGTGACAATTAGTAATGAAGTAACAAACATAAATAATCACATATCTGTTTACAAATAATAACATGATACAAGAATAAAACAGAACATAAGGATTTACATCATACCTCAGAGATCATATCTTTCTTCCCTCAGCATATCCCTAGCATACCTTTCTATACTTAAGTACTAATCCATCTTATGCTAAGGTCATCACTTACATTCATCATTTCTACATGCATAATCTTCCTTAATCATCTTAAGGGCACAATAATCGTACATATATACTAATCATAACCTAAGGGATATGATCATGACATGATGCATAAGACATGATTTTTCATAACATGACTTTTCATCACATGTTTCTTCGTAAAATGACTTTTCATAAACTTGACGTGATTTTCGTAACTTGCGTGAAATGACATTTTCATAACATGAAGATATAACATTTTCATCATTGGCTATAACACTTTTCATAAGAATAATAACACATGACATACCGATCGATTCCCCATATAGTACATGTACAACATAAAACATCATAACATATGTACATGTGCTAACGGTGACGCGCTATGACGGAGATCCCATGTCCCAGACCCGGTGTTACACTCGGCTATATACGTAATCATATGCCCCTGACATCTACCACCCCGGTATCGATGTCACGCCAGCGAACATAACATAGTCATAATCATGAACATAACATAACATATCGTGTGTCAATGAAATCGATCGTCTCACGTTTATTATTCACATGCATATGAACTTTTAAAACATGATATGTGACAAAACAACTTTTTAAAGCTTTATTTTCGTGCAACATGAGACTTGGTCATATGAAGTGTTACGGTAGGACTACAACCTATACATCAAACATCGCTTACATATTTACATCCTACATATAATATCTTAAGGAAAATCCCACTTTTACCATTAAAGTGGCCATTCGGCCATAGCAACCAAAACAACCCTTTTTTCCTCATTTTTCATCCAACACCACTTTCTTAATTTGTATTTTCCAAATACGATTCATATACAAACACTTAAGGAAGTTAAACTCTCAATTCCTAATTCCCTTAACATGTCACAGAAAATATCTAACTTATACCATGCTTGATTCATCCTTACACTCTATACGTATGAGCGTCCATAACCTATAACTTAAGAAATTTTTATGCTACAATGGCCTTAAGGCCGAAACTATATGTATATATAAACATATACATATTTTTCTTATTAATATACTTACATATATATATATATATAATTTATATAAAGTAACTTTATGTCTTTAATACACATTGAGTCGTGTACACACACACACACACACACACACATATATATATATATATATATATATATATATATATATATATATATATATATACTTAGTTACATACTTAAGGCAGAATATATATACAATCAATATATATACATCTTTTTCATATTAGTGCATTTAAACACATATATAATTTACATAAGGTAATTTATATCTTGAATATACATGGGCCGTATATATAGGTGTATAACATATTCATATATATATATATATATATATATATATATATATAATATATATATATTCTTTTTGGTTGTTTATTGGAATTTTCTTCGCAAGATCCGATCTTTCCCGCAACTTGCGGTTTCACGGGAGGCTACTGTGATCAACGTCGAAGGCCATGGATCAGCAGCGATCCTATGCCTCATTACTCAAGCCACCATCAACATTCATCACTCCTCGCGAAATCACACGAGTCAAAGGAGTTCCTGCAATCAAATTCACATGTGAGGAGGTAACAACATTATCGGTTTCTTTTCAACATTGTCTAGTAGGAACGTTTTGGTATGGTCGACCTAAGTTGGACGCTATTCGCAAGTGTTTTGATCGGATTGGTTTCTCTGCATCTGTAAAAATTACGTTGCTTGATCCCACTCATATTTTACTGAATTTTGATGCTAAGGTAGATTACTACCGTTGTTTCTCTCGACGCACATGGACAGTTCTTGGGTATCATATGAGAGTTACCAAATGGACGTATGATTTTGATCTAAAGATAGATGTGCCCATTGTGCCAGTTTGGATATCATTACCTGGCCTGCCTATTTATCTTCATAAGCAAGAAGCGTTGTTTGAAATAGCGTGAATGATAAGAACCCCGCTGCGCACAGATTCTGCAACTACAAATTTACTGCGACCTTCAGTGACTAGAGTCTGTATTGAGATTGATGTTTCTCAGGAGCTACCGCAGAAATTACATATTCAAAGCGATGATCATCACTTTTTTCAGGCAGTTGAATATGAAAATTTGCCTGTGTATTGTGGTTCATGTCGTACTTTAGGGCATTCAACAACTGCATGTAAAAAAGACGCACCAGGGGAATCTGAACCAACTGTCACAATTCATGCACCTTCGTTAACAAAACCAGTTTCTAAGCCGCCCCAGCGTTGGACACCAAAAAAATTTGGTCCACAACCATCCAGCCTACCATATTGAAGTCCTCTGTCATGCAGACAGCATCTGAACAAAACTTAAATGACTGACCCTTGGTTGAGGGTGCGGACAATTTGCATCAGCAAAATAGCACCACGCCAGAAGGTTTGTCATCTCAAGATCAATTACCAGTAGCTAGCGATGTACTTCACCAAGAGCCAAAAGAGACACATGGTTTCGATCTTGATGTTTCTGAGAAGCAAGATCTATCACGACTTATTTCAACATCAGTGGAGCCTTTGCCTCAGCCTACACAAGTTTGTTCACCAAGATCGGGACATGTCTCTGACACAGAGGCAACTCAAATGGAGCCATCAGATGGTGAACATGATATTCTGGTAACAGCCCAAGACCTTTCATTGCGAATACAACAAGGATTATCGTCGCAAATGCATTCAGACAATCCATCAGACCAGTCGGATCATCCGCTGTTGAGTGGTGTCATGGTTTGTAGTCAGAAACGTCATCGTACTGAGAAAAAGGATATGCTTCGACCGCCTCCATCAAGAATCGTTACAAGGTCTACTTCAAACTTGGAGCCCTCATCTCCAAGATGAATTGCTTAACATGGAATGTAAGGGGATTGCGCACCTCCTATTAACGTGTGCATTATTTGGTGCGACAACACCATATTCACTTGCTTGTAGTCATTGAACTTAAGTTGCCAGATTCCAAATTAGATTACTATCGACTTAAATTAGTATTTGCCAATGTAGCAGTTTCGTCAGATCATAACATCTGGGTTTTTTGGGCTTCCGCTATGATGCATCAAGTAGAGTTGAAACATGGCTTCATACATATTTCTTTTTGTTTCCATTGGCTGCCTTTGGGAAAATATTTCTGTTGGACTGCCATGTATGGACTGCATACAATGATAGCGCGTAGGGAGATGTGGTCAAATTTGATTAATTTCTCACAAAACATCCAAGATCCATGGATGCTAGGGGGAGACTTTAACACATTTGCTTCACTTGATGAGCATCGAGGTGCAGCTGCTCCTACTGTCTGACAAACATCAGATTTCACGCAATGGATTAATACAGCTGGTCTTGTTGAGTTACCTTATCAGGGGTCTAAATACACTTGGTCAGATGGTCGCGGCCTTGGAAGGGTGAGTAGAAGACTTGATAGATTTCTGTGCTCCCCATCTTTCTATGACTTCTTTGACACATTGCTAGTTCAACATCTAAATCATGCCACGTCATACCATGCACCATTATTTCTTACATGACATGATTCTCATGTGACGGGGCCACCTTCTTTTCGTTTTCTGGATGTCTAGCTGACACATCTAGACTTCATGCAATTTATTCGGCATACATGGGATTCTTATCCCACCACTGGAGGCATGCATGGTTTTTATAATAAGCTACAACATCTGAAGACGGATTTGCGACAGTGGAATAAAACAGTCTTTGGCAATGCATTTGACGCAGTGGCTGAAGCGGAAATGGCCGTAGTTCAGGCCAAAACAATATATGATACTAGTCCATCCGATTATAACCGCAAAAAATATCATCATGCAAAAGCACGACTATTGTTAGCTCAATCTCGAGTTTGTCAATATTGGCAACAGAAAGCCAGGGTACATTGGATACAGGAAGGGGATGCAAATACAACATATTTTCATAACATAGTGAAAGATAATAGACGCAAACAACGTATTGTTCGGATAAAATCTGTCAATGGCCAGGAGTATGAGTTGGAGGATGAAATACAAATTGAGGCGGTGCGATATTATTCTGCATTATTTCAAGCAGAATCCACATCTCATCATGAGAATATTCTATAGTATATACATTCTATGATAACAGAATCTGAAAATGAGGGTTTGATTGCCATGCCTCACCTTTTAGAAGTTAAAGAAGCAGTGTGGGCACTTAGTCAAACAAGTGTAGCAGGACCTGACGGCTATAATGGTAGATTTTATAGAATTTGCTGGGATATTATCCAACATAATGTTCTCAAAGCAATACAGGAATTTTTTATTGGGGTGCGAATGCCAACAACAATGGCGTCATCGCTAATTACATTGATACCAAAGGTAAACTCTCCAGAGATTTTTGCAGACTTCCGTCCAATCTGTCTTACCAATTTCATATCAAAGGTGGTAACACGTCTCATATCTACGCGGCTAGCACCACTACTTCCCAAACTAATTTCACCAGAACAATCTGGCTTTATGCCAGGGAGGGGCATAGCAGAACAAATTTTAATGGCAAAAGAGATGGTTCATCTAATTGACAAGCCACAGCGGGGAGGCCGCGCAATCGTCAAATTGGATATGGCTAAAGCTTTTGATAGAGTAAGTTGGGAATATCTTTGTCTGCTTTTGCTGAAAATGGGGTTCCATCCTTTCTTTGTCAGAATCATTCTCAACAATTTAGAGGCTACAAAATGCTCTGTCTTAATTAATGGCAAGCCAAGTGGATTCTTTAGTCCGGGCCGTAGTGTAAAATAAGGCGACCCATTGTCTCCCATTCTATTCATACTTGCAGCGGAAGGGTTCAATAGAGGTTTGAAGGCCTTGACGGAAAGACGCTGGATATGTGGTTTTAAGGAAGGGCGGATGTCGACACCTTCACATCTGGGCTATGCAGATGACTTACTGATTTTTCTAAATGCGACATCAAGTAATTTACGGTGTTTCATACACTTTCTTCAATTATATCAGCATGCATCAGGGCAGCAGGTAAATTTTAGAAAAAGCTTGGTGGTGGTTGGCAGCAACCAATCTGGACAACGTACAGCTAACATTCTTGGCATGCGCCTCTCGGCCCTGCCAATGCGTTATCTAGGGGCCCTAATACACAAAGGAATCTGACGCAATCTGCACTGTACAGTTCTATTACAACATTTTGACAAACGGTTGAATGGGTGGTCCGTAAAACTACTTAGTTCTGCAGGAAGGTTAGTCCTTATTAAATCTGTTCTGTCGTCCATTCCTTTGCATTTGTTTGCAGTTCCCAGATTACCAATAAGTGTCATAAAGGAACTGGAGAAAAAAATGTCCCATTTCTTTTGGGCTGGTAAACACCATTGGCGATCATGGCAAGATCTATGCTATCCTATCGCTGAGGGTGGTATTGGCGTTAGATCATTATATTCGCTGCAAAAAGCATATGACTGTAAAATTTGGTGGTCATATCATCAAGGGTCTACATTATGGGCAACATATATGTAACATAAATATGGCAGACGGATGCATTACCGAGTTTTAATATATGATTCATAGGTTTGGAAACGAATTTGTAGGATAAATGCTTTTTGTCAAGAACGTGTGAATATAGGTCCAACGGGTACAATTGGTAGCCGGATTCAAACGGACAGTATACACTAAAGGGCACATATGAAGAGTGTCGCCAAATGCGAGTATCATTGCACAGTTCTAGATGTATTTGGTGGCCAGGTCTTCCTAATGCTTCTAAAGTCTTCTTATGGAAACTATGTTATGGGGCGCTACCAATACCTGATAACTTGGCGCTTTTTATGAACTCATTTCCCACAAAATGTCCTTTCTGTAGAAGTGCTTCCAGTGACACTAATCATTTATTTTTACATTGTCCAATGATCATATCAATATGGCAGAAATACACTATATTGGTTGATGGCCCGCTGTATTCCCTTATCTCGTTACGTTCTTATCTCATGAGTTGGTGGCTGCATCTTCTACATCATCTATGAGAGGACAGTTGAAGGTGGTAGTATCTCACTTTGTATGCTGGAATATATGGAAGGAATATGCTGGCATTATCTTTGGCTTGGAACAGTATAGGTATGACAGATAGATGAGAGAATTCGGATGGATATGTACAGTTGGTGTTCTACAGTGTCTGGGAAAAGATTCGCTTGCCAGCTACCACACTTGGTGTCAGTGTGTCTATCTCCACATATTCGTTCGCACAGACATTCCATAGTCCGCTGGGACCCCCCTCCATCTAGCCGATTGAAGCTCAATGTGGATGCCTCTGCAGGAAGACAGGGTGCTGCAGCGGGTGCCATAGTTCGAGATTCTACAGGAATGTTATTGACGGCAATAGCTTTTACATTGCCAAAGTTGTCTCCATTGAGAGCAGAACTCTAGGCTCTGATATATTCAGTTATATATTTCTCCTGCTCTCACACGGAACTCATTATTGAGACGGACTGTATGTATGTACTACAACTGTTTACCACTCGCAACACTCTTACGGGGGAACTTCAAGATGACCTGGACCAGCTTCGTACTTTTTTACATATCACACATTCTGAGCTTGTTTATATACGAAGGGAGACTAATGCGGTTGCTCATCATTTGGCTGCATACGCTATGCAGCATCCACTTTTCAATCGATTTGTGGCCTTAAGAGATCTCCCAGCAGTGGTCCGTGGCTGCCTCCTCACAGATCTATCAACACCCTATTTGCGCGCAGGATATGGCTAGACATTTCATACCTGCCCGTATCATCTTATTGATACAGGCAGCACATGTATTATGTTTTTCCTGTTGTTGGTTTCACATTGCTTTGCACTACTATCCATATTGCTACTTTCATGAATATTATGGAACAATGCTGTTGCGAGGTCTCTTTGTTGCAGTTTGTGCACATAACCTGTGGGAGTACATTGCCAACACAACATACATTCTTTTGAAGTGGCCTATCACGATCTTGGGAGTCATTTGTTGGTGGTTGCCTGTATTCCAGATGAATACAGGCAACGTCGGTAAGTTTTATACATGCACATCGATACTTATAAGTGTTATTTATATGTATGGCGTTAACAGTTTGTTTTGGCATGCATGGTTGCTATTGTGGCGGCGTGAGGGTGATCGTGAGAATGGATGGACTTGGGCGCTTTCACGTTCAACTAAATCAAGGATATGGCACGATTTAACTCAAGCAGGGGCGGATATAGTATCTTATTGGCTTACCATTCATTCTTTAATGTGCTTTGTCATGTATCAACGCTCCAATTATATAAATATGTACGCTGTTTCCTTCGCCAAGGTTTTATCCACAAGGGTGGTTTTACTTGGAAAGGTTTTAATGCGGCATATCATATATGATTGAAGGTTGACAATTATTTGTTCTTTGCACTCACTTTTTACTTACGATGACTCAATTATGTATTATGGTTTTCCTCCGCCATAAGTGAGACCGTATTTTAATAAAATCCGCTTCAAAAAAAGAACTCATTCTTAAAACCGTATGTATATATGGCCTATATATATACATATTCCTATATCCTATAATACACTTATATATACATAAACTCTTTATAAAATCATTTATGCCATAAATACTATACAAGGCGGAGACTTATGAGTGGCAAATACACCTATAATAATTTTACTATATCATCCATATATGAATAGATATTTTATCATAAACCGTTTAAGTATTCTTTTCCTAAAATAAGTCATGTATACCATAGAATTCTTATTTAGGCCGAAACTTATAAATAATACATACATAACATAAAATAGATCATTTATATCTTAAAATTATACATCAGCCGTGTATATATATATATATATACACATATATATATACATATATATATACACACACACACACACACATATATATATATATATATATATATGATATATACATTTATAATGCACTTCTACTATCTTTAATCTCTTCATAATATATATTAACCATATGTGTGGATAAAGCATTAATATATATAGTATATACATATATATACTACACGTATGTATGAACATAGGGTATATATATTATGTGTAAGTATATCAACCGTAGATGAGTAATTGTAGATACATTATGCTTAACATACATCTTCCAAAATCTAAGAACATACTACATGATGATCCTATTTTGATATGAACATAAGTACTTAGTCTTTGGAAATCCATGAAGGATCTAGGAAGAGTACTTGCCTTGGTTCACTTTTCTCACACTTAGATGATGATTTCTTCACTTGGTTTGGAAGAGAGTTCTTCTTCCTTCCTTCCTATGTGTACACGGTTTTGGGGTCCAAAAGGAGGGTTAATGAGAAACTTATGAAACTAATTATATGGAAGAATCAAACTTAAACTTCATAAAGTTCTTACCTTGATTGCCTTTGATTCTAGATGCTACAACCTTCTTGAATCTTTCTTAGTTGATGCAGTGTTTATGGGGCTTGATTTGAGTGATGTTGGTGTGAAGAAAGGAGAAGAAAATGTAGAAGAAGAACTTTCGGCCAATGGTAGGGGAAAAAGGGTTGAAGACTTAAGTTTTCTTGGAATGGAGGGAATAGGATATTTTGTGGGAGACAAAATGATGAAGTATGGGAGTGTTTGAAGAAAAGAGGAATCTCTCTTTTTCCTTGGAGGGTGGCAGGCCATGTAGTGGGAAGAATGGGGTGGGAGACAAACTTTTGGCAAGTATGAGTTGGAGGGATGGGTTGGTAGGATAAGATTCTTAAGCATGCATTATTATATATAAACTTTACTAAATAGTAAGACAAGTTGTCTTACACTTCTTTTTCATTTTTCTTTTCTTTTATTTGATATGTATATATTTGTTTTCCTTTTATTTAATGTAGTACAAAATTATTGTATCATGTATTTCTTTTTGATTTAATTTATCCTAATAGTTTAAGTTGTTACTAACTAATTTAATTTGGGTTTTTATTGTATAGATTCAAACGTTTGTGATATATTTGCTAATGTATCGATATACAAGACTAGTTTTATGAATCGTACACCTACGAAATTATGTTTACGGTATTGAAAGCCGTTATGACATAACAAAATTTTCCGGGCTGTGACAGTATAACCTTTTACAACGACCACACACAATTTCCTTTTGTTGATATAGTCCCCACGACATAGCCCAACTGGTTCCGGACAGGAGTTCTCGAAAGGGAGGTCAGGGGTTCAATTCTTGCCAACGTCAAGAGAGCCCCTTTCCAACAAGTGCATAGTGTGGGAGCTCCTTGGCATGTAGGTTTGCATGCAGTGCTGGGGGCTCCTTATGCAGACTACTGTGTATATGACCAAGCTCCTGCTAGCGGACCGTTGGGTACCTGATTTACATTCCTACACTACCTTTGGGACTGAGTGTGGCAGGGACCCTTACTGTTTGGGGTTCAACCTTTTTTTTCTTTTGTTGATGTACAATCTCCCTTGCATAAAGATTCATTCTTTTCTTCGGACGACCAGACATCCTTTTAACTTGTGAAGGATGCACTGTATCCTTCAGAGTACTTGATTCGTTCAGATACATAGAACTCATAGGGACCAAAAACAACCTATTCTCTTAACACTTGATCAATGACTCATTCAAAAATATCTCTATGCCAAATCAAAGATCAGAAATTTATATGTTTGAATAACCACAACCGCATGATGACATGGAAAACCGTACATCCTGCCACTGGAAGCGAGTACATGTCCTGGATGAGATATCAACGAGAAAAGATGATGTAGACAGTAATTCATAAACCGAAATCGAACTCTTCGCTACTGACCACGTAATACCTACCACATACTTTATTGTACCTTTCATTCATTCCATTAGCACTGATGAACCAAAATCTGATCTGCTCATAAAAGACAAAAGTGATCAGTCAGTCAAACGGCCAACGTAGTTCAAGGTCAGCTATTTGACTGGCCATCCTCGGCTAGAAGATCTTAGTCTCGGCCATTATTATTATTTTGCTAAAGTAAGTCTAGCAAAATGGCTAAGGCAGATTCAAGTATAACCCTCGGTCAGCTGAGGAATAAACAGTGCACAACTTCTAAAGGACACATATTCAGCTCGATCTCGGAACAGTTTCGGCCTCTGTCTCGTATTAGTGCCGAGCTCTAGCCTCAACCTTGCTCTCATAAAGGTTGTTGCTCAGAGTATCTCGGGTAAGATCAGAGAAGATATTGTCAACTGCCGTCTGGGACCCACCAAGACAACTCTGCAAAGTACTTTTCAGGTGTCAATCATCGCTTGGTTAATGTAGCGCCCCGCTCCCGAGCCCTAGCATCGGGAACAGTGCACCCGCCGTATCTCACTAAGGAGAATACAAGGCGTCGATACAAATCAACTACACGTCATCATAATAACGCAAATTGATGTCAGCGGAAGTCATTGCTAATATCCTCGATAAAATGATCATCATCATTAATACAATGTCTAAGAATTTGTAATCAATACAATAGTCAAATGTACGTAAACACTAATCTCGAAAATACATAACCTCGAATATCGAAATAACTGTCTCACCAACCCCGAAAGTCTTGTCTGAATATCCTAGGTCTCGTTATCTACCGTCTCGATCTTCCATGATATACTAACTCCTGTGTAAACATACCCGAACTCCTCATACCTGCAAAACTGGTGAGTGGTGGTGTGAGCCAAAATCAACGGGCTCAGTAAGCAACCTACTTATACTTGTTATAGGAATCATACATGCAGAAGTAAATACAAATAACATTTACAGTTAACATACATGTCCTTAGTCCATAATAAATTCACTCGATTATCTTTAACAGTTAAGACTTCGAAAATAAATACAAAATAAATAGCTCATCAGCCCAAATTACATTACCGTGATGCATGCTCTTCTCAAGTATGACATACACAACAAACAAATAATCACATAAACAAAGAAAAAGACAATGTATGCCAACGAAGTAGATAAGTCGCAGAAAGTAAGTCACTTCACATAATAATGCGCAACTTCATGATGCATGTCCTATTATGCATGTCACACGCAACAAAGTCATGTCACACGGAATGCCGATATCTCCACCATGCAATGCATGAACCCGGGTCCTAACTGAGTGGCTGTGGGTCGTACCCACCCACAGTCACCATCCTGAGTGTACTTGGCCCCGCCACCGTACACCATCCTGAGCGCCCGTGACCCGTACGTCACGACCCACCATCATGCAAATGCACGTGCCATGAATGCAAACAACACACACGCCTGAGGCCCCTGGCCCATCCTCACCATCCTCCGGCACTCAACTCTAGGTTCAGTTATTTCTGGAATTTATTTCTAATTTTCTGATATTTATTTATATTTTCCTATAATTATTACTATTAATTGAGTTACATTTATATCATGTTCTGGGTCGAGGCCTGCCACCGCAACCGGCCCGTTGGCCATTCGGTCCGGCTCGACGACCTGCCTGGCCCGACTCTCTTTTCTTTCATCTCATTTTCATTTTCATTGTCATTTCTGTTCCTCTCAACTTTCTTTAATCTGGTGCATCCACACTCATACATACAAACAATTCACATATATCACATATGCACACAATTCACATATAGAGGAAATCCAGTTACAGATATGCAACAAATAACACACTAATGCACGATAAACATAACAAGCACAAATATACCATTTACCTCTGATGCATGACAATATAACAAGCACAGATAGACCACTTACCTCGAATCGATCACTTAGCTTTCTTATTCTATGCTCGAACGTGAAGGAGGTTACCATAAAAGTCTCTGCTTCTATATGTCCAACTTAACCTCTGAAATCTCCAAAATTTGAACCTGTAAGTCAATTATTTGTTTATTAACTTGTCTCTTCAACATTATCTTTACACCACAAATTCATTCTCCTTTAAATTACTCTTATTCTTTCACTACAATTATCCGACTATTACATGCCGTACTCTTTTTTTTTCCTTTAAATCCAAAGTTATATAACCAAATACATCTCATCTGAAAATAGTCCTTATAGTCACAAGAAGTTAGCTGATGCCCCATTTTGTGCGTATATATTTTGAATTTCGATTCAAAAACAGTTTGCCAATATTTCCCATAGTAATTACTAGGAACAAATATATATACATAATTATACAACAGCCGGTATATATATTAATAACCTTTCATTTTTTTTCCTAAACCGTATATATACTTGTAAATTTGAGTCTTTTTTTATTCTTAAAAAAAACAGTTAATGCAAGTTTATGAGAGTCCCAAGATTAGTATACATTTACTTAAATGTTTAAAACTCAAAACAAATAATCTGTCTTCAAACTGATTATACATATATAAGTATATGCAAGTAAATTTTTTTTTCCAACAGTTTGCTATAAATAACTTCATATGCTGAATTCTGGACAGTCCCTATAAAAATTCCCACTACGAAAATACATGCTGTCAAAACATTTTATATATATTACCCATACAATATCAAATACACTAACTATATACACATGTTCATATAATTTCCGGAAAACAGTGCCTACACTTATATGCAATGGTTTAAGAAGACAAAATGAAATAAACACGGGTAGGAATATAATTCCAAACTGGTTTTTTTTTATACTTAAACTTATAAACTTTACCCAAACCGTTTTTTTTTCCTTTTAAATAAAAGTGCTTCTAAATGAATCACAAAAACACATATTTACATATTATTGAAAACAGTTACAAGTACATATATATTATTAATTTGTTCAACAATATATATACAGGTAATCATGGAATTTTCTTTTTTTTTTTCCGGAAACGGTGAATATATGCCCATACTTCCGCGAATGATATTTATGTATAAGTGTGTAAAATTTCTAAACTGAATATATATATGACTATTTATATAGTTCCGAGACTAACTTACATGTATATAAGTGTATAAAATTTGAAACAAACTTTATATAAATGTATACAAATAAATTTTCTAAATCTGTTTCATTTAATTATATAATATTCTGCAAAGAGAAAAACAAAAACGCATATAAATACATCTATATATGCAAATGATTTCCAACCGATTAAAATATATAGCGATATAATACTAAACTTCCTAGAATATATATTCATGCATGGAATCTGTGAATATATATAAATACACACACATGTATATGACACCGGTAATATCCTTATATACACCCTCATATGCATACTCAATTTTCCAAATAAGAAACTTAGCAATATTGATTTAGAAGAAAATATCTCCGGAAATTACCCATCCAAACACCTACACATATATATTTACAACCAAAATCGATGCAAAATTCATATATAATACATCCAATAAACATTGTGATAAAAACGCTAAGTAGAAGAGATCGGTACTTACTTTTTGGATTACACTATACGGTACAATTGAATTAAGATTGATGAATTGAAGAACCTTTTTTTTTCTCACGGCCACAGAATTTGGGCAAAACAGAATTTCTTTCTACTTGAAGGGTTGCTGTGCATCGGCTGAGGCCTTTTTGGGGTGGGGGTTGCACACAAAGTTTTCTTTTAAAGGGGAGAGGTGTGGCATGAATGAGAAAGGTGGGGGAGAGATTTGGGGCTTGATATAGGGAAAATGGGATAATGGGAGTTGACTCACCTCCATCCCAGCAATGAATATTGTTTTTTTTTTAGATTTTTTTTCCTCTTCATTTTTCATACATTATAATTAAAGCCTTTTTCTAATATAAATGCACGTACGTAACAATCTACCCTTCTTACAAAAAAGTTTCGTCCCCGAAACTTGCGTATAGGGTAATTGATTTAGTATGGTTCTATTTGATCTATTTACCTAGATAATGGTCGTACTAAATATCCATAATGTATTCCGATACGTTAATCATTTCACTTCCTCGAAGTATGACTAAGTCCTTAGTATCATTCTTTGTATACCAACAAGGTAATTTCTAAGTTCAGTGTTCTCCGATTATTTAAGATCATAACTTGCTTCTCTATAATTCTAGAATCAAGCCTAGGGTATTGTGATAGTACTGTGGGTTCCATAACCGAGTCATCAGCAGATATCGTGCTTATATCTGCGGTCATAGCAGTCCTCTAAGATCAGTTCTTAGGTGTACTATAATTTTCAACTTAATTCTCTATAATCACAACTTATAGACTTCCACTTATACCATTGGACGTGTGTTATCCAACTTATTGCAATCTACAATTCCGAGTCATTAACTCATCATGTATGATTCATCTCCTAGTTGTATGACCCTCTAAAGTATTCATCGAGCCTTCCAATATGATAACCATTACTCTCCCTCAACGTAAGACTTGGTTTTCAGGATCAATTTTTGTACTTACGAACTAGCTCTATGATCATGCCCTTACCTTTCAGTGATTTCATCAATAACCTAGTATACCAAGTATGGAATGGACATATTTTCCTTCAATTTAAAAGGAAAATAAATAGCTTACGCAGCTATAATTTGAAATATAACTTTTACTGTTAAAATAATATATCTTCTGATTTGATTTTTTTTTGTAAACACAAATCCAAAGTATCATGTATTTATTTTCGCAACGCGATGTCTCAGATGACCATGTATAAAACAATCATATAACTTGTTCGCAAAAGTATTACGGTTAAAACTGCTTTAAAACAATTGAGACACAAATATTGTAAAATTTCTTTTTACAAAACGATTTGAACGTGGTGTCTTTTCTTTCCAAAGAAACGTATTTTTTTTTGAAGGCTAAGTTTTGTTTCGCAAATACAACGATTGAAAATACAACAAGTATAAAGTTTTCATAAAACAATTTTGAATAGGGAACCACTTTTTTCTTCAAAAATAAGTACATATATTTGAAACTATATCTGTTTCGCAAAATTAAACAACTTCATCGCAAGTCGATCAATATATTCAAAAGCATTTGCTGGGTAAAATACTTGCGATATCGATAGTTAACAATTAAAATTTATTTTAGCAAAATAAATATAACTAAACAACAGTTTGAGAAATATATCGTTCATCGAAAACATCATTATTTAAAAAAAATATATCAGTTTTGTCATGGGTAGTCGAAATTCCGTTAGGTTGCTATATGAACTCGAAAGGGAATATAGCCTTGTAAAGTAGTATGCTATATAAAAGAATGAAATTAGTCGAAATATTCAGAAGCAAAATCTTTGAAATACCTTTGAAATGTAGGATATATCTTTGTGTACATGCTTATAAGAAAACGTTTAATTACCTGAAAATAATAGTCCAAATACTTCGTATAAATTTGTTCCTAAGTCACCCCTTATTGTCAACGAAAAATCCACCTATGCATCGTTTCTTATAAATCCTTAACTTAAGTTGTCCAATCCTAGTATGGCATACTAAATATTGATCGACTTAGGGCATTCTAATTCACCAAGCTTCTGTGCGTCACACTGACCCACTGTACTTCTTTACTTAGTTATTTCAACCGTTAATTTTAACTTAGTTAAACTCACATGAAAAGCAAACACTACTTGTTCATGCTTACTCTATTTCAATTCAAGCCTACCAGATTAAGGTCAAGTAACTCGATGTCTCTAAGAATCAATACTTTAGCCTAACATTTATCATTCCACAATAACACTATAATAATGTTCGCTTTATTATAATCAGCCAATGTTTCTAATGAGACTAATATCGTCGACATATTTAGATAACTCTCAATTCAACATCTTATCCATAATTATAAACTTCTTTGTATGATATTCTTCGCTAAACTCTACTAATCATAACGCTTATAAATCATCCCTTAGTAATTATTATAGAGTATTCCTCAGAACTATGATCCCAACTTAGACCTAACAATGTTCTGACACTACAATCCAAAGTAGGTACATGGGCCCTCTTTATTTTACCCTAATGATACCGGGTCCCTTGTTGTTGTTACGATGGGACAATCCAAGTAGCGGCCTAACCTGTTAATATGTCAACCAAAGTCCATAGTAGGGCATTTTTTGGTTATAATTGAAATTTATATTAATTAATTGTATATTATTTATTTAGGCTTACTAAGATCACGGCTAAGGGGATGTGTAGATGTGATGATCAAAACGTAGTCAAAATAACATCATCCTAAGTATGAATAACCATCAACCAATCATCCCTTGAGTCTAAAGTCATTACTTAATTCTAAGATCATGCTTAGAATATAATCATCGCTTACGACTAAAAAAATCAGTACTTATGTCCAAGATCAACTCTTAATAAAAATCGTTGCTTATGTCTAAGATTTTGACTTATGGGGAAAACTGTAACTTAATTTCTAAGATCATGGCCTAAATATACGCTTCCGATGTGGATCTAGAGCCATGCTCTGATACCAACTGTAGCGCCCCGCTCCCGAGCCCTAGCATCGGGAACAGTGCACCCGCCGTATCTCACTAAGGAGAATACAAGGCGTCGATACAAATCAACTACACGTCATCATAATAACGCAAATTGATGTCAGCGGAAGTCATTGCTAATATCCTCGATAAAATGATCATCATCATTAATACAATGTCTAAGAATTTCTAATCAATACAATAGTCAAATGTACGTAAACACTAATCTCGAAAATACATAACCTCGAATATCGAAATAACTGTCTCACCAACCCCGAAAGTCTTGTCTGAATATCCTAGGTCTCGTTATCTACCGTCTCGATCTTCCATGATATACTAACTCCTGTGTAAACATACCCGAACTCCTCATACCTGCAAAACTGGTGAGTGGTGGTGTGAGCCAAAATCAACGGGCTCAGTAAGCAACCTACTTATACTTGTTATAGGAATCATACATGCAGAAGTAAATACAAATAACATTTACAGTTAACATACATGTCCTTAGTCCATAATAAATTCACTCGATTATCTTTAACAGTTAAGACTTCGAAAATAAATACAAAATAAATAGCTCATCAGCCCAAATTACATTACCGTGATGCATGCTCTTCTCAAGTATGACATACACAACAAACAAATAATCACATAAACAAAGAAAAAGACAATGTATGCCAACGAAGTAGATAAGTCGCAGAAAGTAAGTCACTCCACATAATAATGCGCAACTTCATGATGCATGTCCTATTATGCATGTCACACGCAACAAAGTCATGTCACACGGAATGCCGATATCTCCATCATGCAATGCATGAACCCGGGTCCTAACTGAGTGGCTGTGGGTCGTACCCACCCACAGTCACCATCCTGAGTGTACTTGGCCCCGCCACCGTACACCATCCTGAGCGCCCGTGACCCGTACGTCACGACCCACCATCATGCAAATGCACATGCCATGAATGCAAACAACACACACGCCTGAGGCCCCTGGCCCATCCTCACCATCCTCCGGCACTCAACTCTAGGTTCAGTTATTTCTGGAATTTATTTCTAATTTTCTGATATTTATTTATATTTTCCTATAATTATTACTATTAATTGAGTTACATTTATATCATGTTCTGGGTCGAGGCCTGCCACCGCAACCGGCCCGTTGGCCATTCGGTCCGGCTCGACGACCTGCCTGGCCCGACTCTCTTTTCTTTCATCTCATTTTCATTTTCATTGTCATTTCTGTTCCTCTCAACTTTCTTTAATCTGGTGCATCCACACTCATACATACAAACAATTCACATATATCACATATGCACACAATTCACATATAGAGGAAATCCAGTTACAGATATGCAACAAATAACACACTAATGCACGATAAACATAACAAGCACAAATATACCATTTACCTCTGATGCATGACAATATAACAAGCACAGATAGACCACTTACCTCGAATCGATCACTTAGCTTTCTTATTCTATGCTCGAATGTGAAGGAGGTTACCATAAAAGTCTCTGCTTCTATATGTCCAACTTAACCTCTGGAATCTCCAAAATTTGAACCTGTAAGTCAATTATTTGTTTATTAACTTGTCTCTTCAACATTATCTTTACACCACAAATTCATTCTCCTTTAAATTACTCTTATTCTTTCACTACAATTATCCGACTATTACATGCCGTACTCTTTTTTTTTCCTTTAAATCCAAAGTTATATAACCAAATACATCTCATCTGAAAATAGTCCTTATAGTCACAAGAAGTTAGCTGATGCCCCATTTTGTGCGTATATATTTTGAATTTCGATTCAAAAATAGTTTGCCAATATTTCCCATAGTAATTACTAGGAACAAATATATATACATAATTATACAACAGCCGGTATATATATTAATAACCTTTCATTTTTTTCCTAAACCGTATATATACTTGTAAATTTGAGTCTTTTTTTTATTCTTAAAAAAAACAGTTAATGCAAGTTTATGAGAGTCCCAAGATTAGTATACATTTACTTAAATGTTTAAAACTCAAAACAAATAATCTGTCTTCAAACTGATTATACATATATAAGTATATGCAAGTAAATTTTTTTTTCCAACAGTTTGCTATAAATAACTTCATATGCTGAAATCTGGACAGTCCCTATAAAAATTCCCACTCCGAAAATACATGCTGTCAAAACATTTTATATATATTACCCATACAATATCAAATACACTAACTATATACACATGTTCATATAATTTCCGGAAAACAGTGCCTACACTTATATGCAATGGTTTAAGAAGACAAAATGAAATAAACACGGGTAGGAATATAATTCCAAACTGGTTTTTTTTATACTTAAACTTATAAACTTTACCCAAACCGTTTTTTTTTCTTTTAAATAAAAGTGCTTCTAAATGAATCACAAAAACACATATTTACATATTATTGAAAACAGTTACAAGTACATATATATTATTAATTTGTTCAACAGTATATATACAGGTAATCATGGAATTTTCTTTTTTTTTTTCGGAAACGGTGAATATATGCCCATACTTCCGCGAATGATATTTATGTATAAGTGTGTAAAATTTCTAAACTGAATATATATATGACTATTTATATAGTTCCGAGACTAACTTACATGTATATAAGTGTATAAAATTTGAAACAAACTTTATATAAATGTATACAAATAAATTTTCTAAATCTGTTTCATTTAATTATATAATATTCTGCAAAGAGAAAAACAAAAACGCATATAAATACATCTATATATGCAAATGATTTCCAACCGATTAAAATATATAGCGATATAATACTAAACTTCCTAGAATATATATTCATGCATGGAATCTGTGAATATATATAAATACACACACATGTATATGACACCGGTAATATCTTTATATACACCCTCATATGCATACTCAATTTTCCAAATAAGAAACTTAGCAATATTGATTTAGAAGAAAATATCTCCGGAAATTACCCATCCAAACACCTACACATATATATTTACAACCAAAATCGATGCAAAATTCATATATAATACATCCAATAAACATTGTGATAAAAACGCTAAGTAGAAGAGATCGGTACTTACTTTTTGGATTACACTATACGGTACAATTGAATTAAGATGGATGAATTGAAGAACCTTTTTTTTCTCACGGCCACAGAATTTGGGCAAAACAGAATTTCTTTCTACTTGAAGGGTTGCTGTGCATCGGCTGAGGCCTTTTTGGGGTGGGGGTTGCACACAAAGTTTTTCTTTTAAAGGGGAGAGGTGTGGCATGAATGAGAAAGGTGGGGGAGAGATTTGGGGCTTGATATAGGGAAAATGGGATAATGGGAGTTGACTCACCTCCATCCCAGCAATGAATATTGTTTTTTTTAGAATTTTTTTTTCCTCTTCATTTTTCATACATTATAATTAAAGCCTTTTTCTAATATAAATGCACGTACGTAACAGTTAAGTACAAAGACATCATTGTTGGCCGACCTACATATCATAGAGTCATCCACTGACGCAGCTGCAGTCACGGGCACTTGTCCCATCAGACTGCGCAGCTGCAGCAGACAAGACAGCCATCTCAGACACTCCACAATCCTATCACCGGGCAGAGGGACAGAATTCCTCAACCTTGTGTATAAATATACCCCTTTCCAGACAGGGAAAGGGAGCCGATCCAATTTTCAGAACTTCAACTGCAACTTTCGGAGCTTTCTCCTAAGAACTCCATCTCGGCTGAGCTCTAAGCAACCTAATTCTCAGTGAGACTTTGAACCAGGTTTCATTCTAAACCTATATTCCAGCATAAACTATCTACTAAAACACCCATAACTGACTTAAGCGTCAGAGGCTGCCCTGGGCCTCTAACGTTTCTCTTCCTTCTCAGGTTCCATTGACGGATTTAGACGGAAAGCAAACGACAAACCTCAGGGATTATCTCTGATCCACCCGGTGAAGATTTCGGCCTCGTCATTTGGCACTAGAGGAAGGGCTCTTTTACCTCCGTATTCCTTAAAAATAGCCTTTCAAGGGCTTTCTTGGCAGTTAGCCTACCCATCCATCGTTCGGAGAATGGATAAAAGAGATGGGAAAGCGTCCAAGCGACCTATGAACCCAGAAGATGTCAACGACTTCTTCAACAACGACTGGAACAGTGTTCCTGGAACCAGCAGAATCTTCAGATCCTGGTGCCTTCACCTATGAGGAACATATGTGAGTCATTTGTTATGTGGCTCAAAATTCTAATGTATTTCATGTTGTGACGAAAGAGATGAAGGGAAAAGCCCCTGTGGCAGGACCCAGTGGGCCCCGTCCCAACGATTCATCTCCAAAAAGGAACTTCTGGAATACTCTCCAGCTCGGCCGGAGTATTCTCTTGGGCTTCAGAGTGAATTCATGGCCGAAGCTAGACGTTCAGGACAAAGGCCTAGACACCAGCACTTGAAACGCGCACAAAAGATGCTGTTGTCATTCAAACATGGCAGGGAAGTTGACAATAAAGGCAGAGTTCAACCACAAGAAAGGCGCTCTGTCAATATTCGGTTTGGAGGCCGAAGAAAAGAAAGGAACTCTCTGCTGGCCTCAAAGGCTCATGTTCTCTCTTACATGAGAAAGAAGAATCTAGCAAGAGATCCCCAGCCCCTAACAGGACCTATTCACATTAGGAATCATCAACTGTACTGCCTTTATCATCATGATATTGGGCATGATACAGAGGATTGTAGGCAGATGACCCAGGAGATTGGTCGTCTGATCGAGCTCGGCCATTTACAACGGTTCTACAATCCGAGGTCGAGGTTGCATAATAGACTGGTCTTTGGCCAGCCTCCTCAGGATGAAAGTTGCTGACCTCAACATCAGCACAGGTTGCCTAGAGAGAAGGATTCAAATTCGGATGGGCAGAGATTGTGGGTTTCCGAAAGTATACGGCTGACCTAAAAGCATAAGCCCACAAAAGAATTGTTACACCTTTCTAATGTGTACCCAAAATCCTCATGTACATAAATGTATTTTAAAGGCATTGTCCTTCAATGTTTATTACAAATTTGCTATTTGCAAAGGAGTTGTCCAGATATTGAGCAATGCTTTTTCTAGACAAATGAGACTTAAAAGTCCCCATCACGTTATAGTCAAACTTACCAACCGGCTCAGCCCGACACTTTCTTCTGCTCAGCAATAAATTTGTCCAGAAGACTAATTTCCTTATGGAATGTGAAGATATTTATCTTGGCCAATGGAACAAAGATATTCCCTGGTTATTCTCCAGTCCGGCTTAGCTCGACACCCAAGCGCTGTTGGAAGCATAATTATTCGACCCTTCACTTTATGGCTCATGAAGGGACTCAGGACACAGAATCTCCCATCTAGGTGATTTCTCTCTTATGGCTCATAAGGACAAGGATGCGATATATTATGCATTCCAATAACAATTAAGGTTCACCTCGGTTTTAAGGCTTTTAAGGGATTCACCTTGGCGTGTATATCCGCCTTAAGGTGAGCCTCGGTCTTAAGATTTATAAGAGGTTTACTCGGAATTCTTCAAGGCCTCAGCTCAGACAAAATGTCCTCCCATGTTGGGGGCTCAACTGTTTGTTATCTGCAGAATGACTTTAAAGGACCCTTGAGTGTGACAAGTTTCACACTTCGGCAGGACAGACCCTGAAGTCTAGATCAGTCCTACAAAAGTTCAGCTTAAAGAATTGCTGAATAGAATTATTTCGGCCGTTACAAGGGAAACCTGGGCCGCCTAATATAGGGTAGACCCTGGAGTCCAGGTCGGTCCTAGAAAAATAAATGACTCATCAGTCAATGCTTGGAAGATTCCAAGAAATTTTCTGTAGGGCAGATCATGGAGTTCAGATCGGTCCTACGAAAGTTCAATCTAAAGAATTGCTGAACAGAGTCATCTCGGCCACTACAAGGGAAACCTGGACCAGCACAAGACAGACCCTGGAGTCCAGATTAGTCTTATAAAAGTTGTTGAATAAACAAGCAACGTATAATCTTATCTCGGCCGCAACAAAGGATGTCTCGGCCAGAAGGCCTCAGCCCTGGCCTGATTAAAGACTGACACCTAGCTCTAAAAAAAAGAAGGAGTTGTTGCCTACATCCTTAGCTAGAAGACAAAGACAAACATGTTGATTGATATCCTTGGCAGAGCTGAGGTCAATTGCATGCAAAAATCTTGAAAAACGGATTACTGAATAGCCGAACAAGGCTGGATACCATTATTAGCTTTAAAGCTATGGCAAACTTAGAAATATTCTAAGTGGTTATTTCAAAGCACTACGAAGAATGATCTCAGATACAGCAGACCATGTATAATAGCCCAGCTCAAAGGGTAGACTTTATTCTTAATTCTCAGCTCAGTTCGACAGAATAACAGGTTTATTCTATATATCTTAAAGCTTGGTAACTTAGTTTATTTTCAGTTGAACTGATTGCAAAGTTATGACTTTACCAAGGGCAAGGTCGACATTGGATCTCTGCCACAATAAGTTTGAAAAATTAACTTAGCAGAAATTCTGAAATGGAAGAGCAGAACAGAAAGAAAAGCTACAAGTTACAAAGACTTAGAAAATTTTTCCATTGATATAATTGCAGAGTACAATATATAAGAGATGTCTGCTAAGCTAAATTACAAGAAAGTTTAAATATCATGCTCAGCTTCCCTCAAGTCAGCTCCATTCAGAAACTGCTTGAATTGAGTGTTGAAGTCTTGAGCGGTGGTTGAACTGTAGATATCAGTCAGCCGAGGATGTTCCTAGTTCAGCTCTGGATAAATTTCTGAGTAGACATCTATGGCATTGTTTGTCCCACTTCCATAGCTGAGTTCTGCAACAAGATCATGTTCTCTTCAGACATTTGAGAGCTTCTGAAGTCAATAATTGCTTTAGATTCAGCCTCGGCCAATTGCTGATGTAGCTGGGCCAGCTGTTCTTCCAAAGAATCTCTCTGCTGCAGCAACTCAGTTTTGTCCTTCTTCAAGGACTCCTTTTCAGCCAGAGCCTGGTTGGAAGCATTCTCCAGGTCGGCCACTTTATGTTCCAACTCGTCTACCTTGGAATTGGAAGTGGCCAACCTCATCTCAGCCTCTTCAGCCCTTTGTTGAAAATTGGAGATCTCGGCTTGCAGAGTGCTGATTCGTTTGGTCTGCTCGGCTCTCTGCTGATTAGCTTCTTCAAGCTTCCTTGATTTAGCTTGAAGAGCTTTGTTAAACTTTTCTCCTCTGGCTAGAACCTCCAATTCTTGGGCTCGGATCTGTCAAGAAAACAAAGTGAGAAAAAGACTTAAGTGTCCAACTAACGCTTGAAAAAAATTTGATACACTTACCAGAGCAATGTTAGAGTGGAAGACTTCCTTTAGATTCTCCCAGGAAGCCGCCTCAAATTTCTGCTGATCCCGGGGCAGAACCGTCACTTTATTCAGGCGTTTGGCTGTGGCTGAGTCCATAGCAGAGTCCCCATCAGCAAACCCAATAAGGATTGGGTCTGGCACCCCAGATGGCTGAGGTAGGATTTCCTCAGCTGGCTGAGGTGGAGTTGCTTCTGAGGGCAGAGAAGGACCCGCATCTCTACTACGGGATGAACCTTCACCCCGTTGCCTTGTCCTTCGGTGAAGGCTTGAGCCTTCGCCAACTTCTGCCAGTGGTTCAGGATCAGCTGAGGCCTGAGGTTGGAAGGTTTCAGCTTCATCATCTTGGATTTCAACTATTGGCAAAGTTGCAGAGAACATATCAAATGAGTTAGAACCAAATCTCAACCTTATGAAAAATTTGAGTTAAAGGAAAGTCAATTACCTGGCTCAGGTTCTTCTTGCATAGGCTAAGCTGCAGGAATAGTTGAGGGCAAGGCTGAAGCAGAGGCCCCCCCAGCAGAAGAAAGTGCTACAATTCGTCTGGCTTGGCAGGCTCTTTTCCTTGCAGCCGCCTTGGCCATTCTGCTGGCATAGTCGTCATTGCCAGAAGTCATTGCGCCTGCATCAAGAACGAAACAGTTATCAACTGAAAGTAAGAAAAATACAAAAGTCAAGACGTATCAAGACCAACCTCTGACAATGATCAAATTATCAGGAGAAATGGGCAGATAGTTCTGACCCACAGCCAAATGGCTCAGGTCAGCCGCTGCTAAAATGTCGTAGTCCACCTTCTGTCAGTCAATTATGATGGGCAGACTCCGAAGTCTGGCTGCTTCGTCGTAGTATTCTGAGCTTGGCCTCAGGTTGTCCGCGTTGCCAGGCTTTCAGATATTCCACTTCGGCAGTTCAACCTTATTAAGATAGAAAAATTTACCTTTCCAGTTCTTGGTAAAGGTACGGATGTTAATAGCAAGATTGAACTCGCTATTGGGAGCTCGTTTGCTGAAATACTACCAGCTATGCGAGACTCAACAAGAAAAAAGAGCTCTAAATACATTCGTATTGAAAGGAGACTCAGCTATTCTAAGAAAGAGAAGATAACAAAGAATGAGTTTCAAACCATTTGGTTGGATTTGAGGAATTCTGAGACTATAAGCACGTAGAATTCTGACAAGGGGTTCAGGAATGGAAAGATTGAACCCCGACCTGAAATAGTCTTCGTAGATTGCTTCATAATCCTTTGGAGGGTCATAAGCAGTCTGACCTGGCAGAGGCAGAACTGGGCCGAACCGATCCCGGTCAATTCTATACGTCTTACAGATCCGGTTAAGCTCGGCCTCAGATAAGGTACAGAATGACTCTTGAACAAAAGAAGAGGACGGACCTCTTTCAAGTATCCCCGTAAACAGGGATGGGGCCCTCTGCAGAACTGGGGGGTTTACAGACGCCAGAACAGGAGCAATCTCTGCTCGCTCCGGCGAGGAGTCAACCACGGTGATGGCTCTGCTGGACTGAGCAGCGCCACCAGTGGTCTTGTGCAATCTCATGATTGGACGGTCATCAGAGACTGACCTATCAGACGGATATGGAGAATTAAAGCTTCCTCCATCACCGCCAGCGTAAGAAGCGCCCTCAGAGATGTTTTGAGAATCACAAAAAGGAGAAGCAGACATGATGAAAGATGAAGAGGGAAACTTACAGTGAAAAAAGATTGAAGAAAAGAAGGGAGATGACAGGAGGATGTTGGAGAGAAAACACCGGAGAAGATGAGCAAGAGCTGCCGGAGAAGAAAAGAACAAAATATAAAGGGATGAAAACGAAAGCAAGAGGAAGAAATAAATTGTTCTTCTGCGATCTCTATTTATAGACTTCATCTCGGCCATCCTAAACGACACCTCGAAGGTTTCATCCTCGATTCCTGCAACCGCCGGATATGAAAAGATGCGTAACTGATGCCTCGTACTCTGCGCAAACATTAAATGCGTAGTACAGTCCAATCAGAGGATGACACATCACACTTGAAAGGACAACTCATTAAAGGCTCTGAACCGATTAGCATGCCTTTCCTGCTCAGTTCGGCCAGACTAATCTGGGGGCAAAGTGATGAGCCAAAATCTGATCTGCTCATAAAAGACAAAAGCGATCAGTCAGTCAAACGATCAACGTAGTTCAAGGTCAGCTATTTGACTGGCCATCCTCGGCTAGAAGATCTTAGTCTCAACCATTATTATTTTTTGCTAAAGTAAGTCTAGCAAAATGGCTAAGGCAGATTCAAGTATAACCCTCGGTCAGCTCGGTCGCATGCCTGAGTCAGGTCAGCACTTGTTCAATATGACCGAGAATGGTTAGAAATGAAGTCGTCTTATAAGGACAGTTTGACATATTGCACCTCGTCTAGGCAATGCATTAGTCAAAGCAACCGCTTCTAGTCAACCTTAGCAAATAAAAGGAATCAAAAGTGCACAGCTTCTAAAGGACACATATTCAGCTCGGCCTCGGAACAGTTTTGGCCTCAGCCTTATATTAGCGCCGAGCTCTAGCCTCGGCCTTGCTCTCATAAAGGTTGTTGCTCAGAGTATCTCGGGTAAGATCAGAGAAGATATTGTCAACTGCTGTCTGGGACCCACCAAGACAACTCTGCAAAGTACTTTCCAGGTGTCAATCATCGCTTGGCTAAGTACAAAAACATCATTGCTGGCCGACCTACATATCATAGAGTCAGCCATTGACGCAGCTGCAGTCACAGGCACTTGTCCCATCAGACTGCGCAGCTACAACAGACAAGACAGTCATCTCAGACACTCCACAATCCCATCACCGGGCAGAGGGGTAGACTTCCTCAACCTTGTATATAAATATACCCCTTTCCAGACGGGGAAAGGGTGCCGATCCAATTTTCAGAACTTCAACTGCAACTTTCGGAGCTTTCTCCTAAGAACTCCATCTCGGCTGAGCTCTAAGCAACCTAACTCTCAGTGAGACTTTGAACCAGGTTTCATTCTAAACCTGTATTCCAGCATAAACTGTCTACTAAAATACTCATAACTGACTTAAGCGTCGGGGGGTTTTCCCAGGGCAGCGCCCTGGGCCTCTAACGTTTCTCTTCCTTCTCAGGTTCTATTGACGGATTTAGACGGAAAGCAAACGACAAACCTCAGAGATCATCTCTAATCCATCCGGTGAGGATTTCGGCCTCATCAAGCACAAAATGGTATTACAACTACCTGCAAGTTTCTTGTGTTCAACAAACTGTTCTATCAATTTAAAACAAATCATATTAACTAATTCGGTCTCAGACAATCCTCTCGCATCTTTAACCCACATGTTGAATGATTCAGGAGCGTTTGATGTCATATCACCATAACACATAACGTTCGAATGAGCAATGGTCCACTTATCAAATGAGTCACCTTAAAGAAATTCATGAACAGCTTCTTGAGTTCCTGTAACTTCTGGTTAAACCGCCTCAATGTTGGAGCATAAGCATATTACTTCAACGGAGACATCATTTTTTCCATATACTATCCGTAAAATTCTTTCCAACAAACATATCTTTCAGATTTATGACCATGTGATATAAACAGAAGAAATGCTTCGGATCTTCAAACACAAAGGGCAATGTCTTTGTTAAACCAATATTACGATTTGTAACCATTAAAACATCTCGTCCACCCAACAGACTCTTAAATTTTTTAAACAACCAGCACCAATTCTCCTTATCTTCATCATTAACAATAGCATACGTTAGTGGATACAAGTCTACCTCAGTGAGCTAATGTCAATTGAATACATATTACAACAAATTACTAAAAATTACAATAAGCATCTTCTTCCACAAACACGGCCTTCCAAGCGTCCAAGACACTAGAATGTCACATCGATCTATGTTGGACTGAAAGTTCCAACATTGCACCATACCACATTGATAGATCGATGTCATCGATCTATGTCCAACAGAACACTCAACTTTATTTCATCTTTCACTTGGTTCGATCCAACTCACAAATGGATCGATCCAAGTGATTTATTTTAAGTTTAAAGTGTTCAAATCATCTTTCAATCTCCCAAACAACATCATACATGTTTATATATAAGTTTGGAGCACATATTAAAGCACTTTTAACGTACTTTCCAGCAATCACCCACATGATCCAAACTTATATACAAACATTTCCGAACGTTATTAAACCGGCCTCTCCATTACCAAATGAAGACAATGACACATAATGGATAATGAATCGCGTCTTGAATTGCCACTTAGCACAAGAAGAAGTATATAAACGGAAATAAGATGACATTGACGTCTTGATCTTACCTCTCTATTGTTTATATAAACTTACAACCGACATGTCATTGACTAGCTTCATGCAATTCGCGGTGTGGTGCGATATCGGCCATGCACCCTGTCTCAGGTTTTCATAAGCGCTCTAGTGAGTTGTTCCAAACTCTCAACGGAAGCGGCACCACTTCTACGCTTATCTAGGTAGAATTCATCAAGTGTTCACTGCTCACACCACCATACAACATGGCTATGAATTCCATTAAGAGATTCTAAAAAATCTCACCATCAATTACTTGCGGTGAGCACTATCTTCAGCAACACCATAGGGAGGGACACAGTGATATTGCTAAGTAGGATTCTTCTGTGAATTTTTATTACCACATTGAACCTCGTTCGCAGGATCTCTACTAATAGTGGGTTATGTTGCCGTCACACAGAATCCACTTCAAATGAAACAAGTCCCATCCCCCTCGATGTTTCGCGGACCAACTTTTGCATAGTCCTTTCATCAAAGGGTCACACAAGTTAAACTCCGATCTTACAAATTCCAAGTTAACCACCCATAAACTCATCAAATCTCGCACGATATCGTGTCTCAATCGAATATCCTGGCTCTTTCCATTACAAACTCTGTTCTTTGCTCGAGCAATCGCAGCCTGCAAATCACAATGTATAGACACAGAAGGTATAGACTTAGTCCACAAAGGAATATTTACAAGAAAATTCCTTAACCATTCGGCTTCTGTATATGCAAGTTCTAAGGCAACAAATTCAGATTCCATTGTTGACTTTGTTTTACATGCTTGTTTAGATGATTTCCATGAAATGGCAATACCACCTAAACTAAACACATAACCATTAGTTGAGTTAACTTCATCATTATTCGTTACCCAATTAGCATCACAAAATCCTTCTAACACAAGGATTTCCATTAAAGAACAAACCAAGATTCATGGTTCCTTTAAGATATTTCAAAAGTCTTCTTAGAGCAAACCAATGTGCATTACTTGGGTTGTGAGTATATCTAGCAAGTCTATTTACAGCATATGCAATATCCGGCCTAGTGCAATTCATTAAATACATTATACTACTAATGATTCTTGTATATTGACATTGAGAAACACTATCACCTTTATTATTTTCTAATCTTTCGTTAGGATAAAATGGAGTACTTACAGCTTTGCAATCAAAGTGATTAAACTTCTTTAACACTTTTTCAACATAATGATTTTGACAAAGCATATAACCCCCACATTTCTCAACTAACTTAAGACCAAGAATAAAATCACCATTACCTATATCTTTCATATCAAAAACTGATGACAAAAATGATTTGGTTTTATTAACAACATCCAAATTCGTACCAAAGATCAACATGTCATCAACATATAAGCAAATAATCACACCGTCGAGATTTTCAAATTTGCTATAAACACATCTATCAATTTCATTTACTACATAGCCATTCACTATCAAAGCATTATCAAATTTATCATGCCATTACTTAGGGGCATGTTTCAAACCATACAAAGATTTCTTTAATCTACATACTTTGTGCTCTTGCCCTTTCACAATCATTCCCTCAGGTTCTCTCATATAGATTTCTTCATCTAAATATCCATTTAAAAACAACGTTTTAACATCCATTTGATGTATTCCAAGTCTGTAGATAGAAGCTAACGCAACTAGCACCCTAATGGTTGTTATTCTAGCAACCGGTGCATAAGTGTCAAAGAAATCTACTCCTTCTTGTTGAGTAAATCCTTCAGCCACTAATCTTGCTTTAAAATTATCTATGGTGTCATCCGCCTTCAATTTCTTTCTAAGCACCCACTTACAATCTGTAGGCTTACACCCTCTAGGTAAATCTACCACTTCTCAAGCATGATTACTCATGATTGAATTTAACTCGCTGTAAAATGTTGCATCTATGGATTTCATAGTATCTTGGTAAGTTTTCGGATCTTCTCGTAAGATAAACACTTTAGTAAAATCATTACCAATGTTTTCTCAATCCTCTTCCTTTTGCTTCGTCTTAGTGAATCCGGTTTCATATTACCTACAGTTTTACTAGATTCACCTTTTTCAAAAGTAGAATGACCCGAAACCTTTTATTGTTTTATTGGAAAAGTATTCTCAAAGAATTCAGCATCTTTAGACTCTATAATTGCAAATTTTTCAACAATCATAAACCTATATGCCGCGCTGTTTTGGACATATCCTATAAACACATAATCTGTGGTTTTTGGCCCTATTACCCTCACACTTTCAAGTATCCTAAATTTGGAGGATAACCTTTTCATAGTTTGTAAGGGGTTTTATTAGTCTTTTTATGTGGCATTCTATTCAATATATGACAAGCACAAAGAATAACCTCACCCCACAAATTATCCGGTAAACCGGAACTAATGAGCATGGCATTCATTATGTTCTTAAGTGTTCTATTCTTTCTCTCAGCTGCACCATTAGATTGCGGAGTATAAGGTGGTGTTACTTCATGAATTATACCATGTTCTTCACAATACTTTTTTAATGAAGTAGTCATGTATTCACCTCCTCTATCCGATCTTAATCGTTTGATTTTCTACTTTATTCTTAAATTTCTTGAACATGTCTTCCGGCTCATCTTTATGACTTAGTAAATATACTCTAGTGAATCTCGAATAATCGTCAATGAAGGTAATATAGTATATTTTACCTTCTTTACTTACATGATTCTTGAAATCACCTAAGTCACTATGAATGAGATCTAGTTTATTTAAAACTCTTTTAACACTTTCAAAAGGTTTCTATGATGCTTTGCTTGAACACAATATTCACATCTATCAAACTTATCTTCATTTGCTATAGGTATGGAATTCATGCTTTTTAATATTTTTAAAGCATCAAAATTAACATGACCTAGTCTAGCATGCCAAAGATCATAAGAATCAATCAAGTACGCAGAAGAAGGCATATTCTTATTGGTAATACACATAGCATCTAGTACAAATAGTCAGTATTGCAAAAACCCTTCTCGATGAATTCCCCATTTTTAGTAAGCACTAATTTACCAGAATCAAAAACAAGTTTAATATTGACCTTGTTTAGAAGTGCTCTAGATATCAAATTCCTACGTATAGTAGGAACATAGAGCACATTACTTAATTCCAGCCTTTTGCCCGAAGTTAAATTGAGGAGCACTTTCCCTTTCCCGAGAACACACGTTCCTCGTGCATCCCCAAGAAAAATCTTGTCCCCACTATCTATTTCTTGAAAAACAAGAAATAGATCTCTACTGGTAGCAATGTGTCTTGTGGCTCCGTTATCAACCACCCATTCTGTTGCACCTCCAACAAGGTTTACCTCGTCCACGACAACCGCAGCGATGATCTCCTCGTCCTTTCTTCTGCTTCTTTCATCGTGCTCTGTCAGTTTTGCATGGCCACTTGCTTGTCCTTTCTTTTTGTTGTAGAAGAAGGCTTTGTGTTCCGCCTTTCCGCAAACCCAGCACACTCCTTTAGGTTTCTTTTGACCCTGCACAAAATGTTTACCTTTATTGGTGTGAGCTTTGACATTCTGAACTTTTTGCTTCTTTGCTCTTGTATTGTGCTCCAGAATGTTGGCATGAGATTCATTCTCAGCACCCTCTGCATCCTCCAGCCGGTTGTTTTCTTCAATGCAGATGTGTTTGATAACACCATCCATGGTAAGCTTGGCATCATCATGTTTACCTCTTTTCTTGTATTTGTTCCAAGAAGAAGGTAACTTTTCTAACAAGGAGGCAGCTTGGAATGTCTTATTTATCTTGATGCCTTCTTGTTCAAGATTGTCCACCAATTGTTGAAACAATGGATTTGATCATTGATGGTTATGTGGTCAACCATTTGAAACTTGAGGAACTCACTGACCACATACTTTCTCTTTCCAACATCTTCAGAATCATATTTGTTCTGAAGTGCTTTCCAAATCTCCCTAGCAGACGAAAATTTGACATGAATGTCAAATCGGGAGTTTGACAAGAAATGCAGGATATGACTGTTGAGAAAAGGGGTTTGAGTGATTTATAAATGCATGATTTAAATGCTACGTGCTTACGAAATGCATGAACAAATTATTACTCGACACGTTTAGGTGATAAACATGCTTTATATGCTTATATATATTGTTGTCGTACTAACAAGACATGAAGTGCTAAAGCTAACATCATATGGGAAACATTTTTTGTCTTTGTACTAATTTCAGGTGCCACAATTAATGAACTAAACAAGTTCATAAAGTGAAGTGCTTAAGTCAATAAACTAACTAGTTCATTAAATGGAGACATATTTGGAGGAAGCTATATGGCAACAAATTTGAAAATGGAAAGTCTTCTCCCTAATGCATTTACACGCCATATATATATATATATATCCATATTTTTTAAAAAAAAAGCATAATACACATATATTCTGACGTACCACCGACAAGTCACATATATTAGAAACGTACGTCGATGTCACACCACTATATACACCTCATATTTATGAGTATATTCAGGTCTTATATCATATGATATAAGTCATGGTGCCGTCAAAATTATAACGACATGTTACAAGGTTATAAACAGAAAATTGTCGGATCGAGTGACTACCGAAACTTCACCGACATGTCACGCACTTGTCATGTAAATATGGCCAGCCCATATACTTCAAAAATGGCCAAAAATTTCTTGGCTCGCATGTTACAAGCAGCCACTAAGTCATTCCATATTGACACACACAAATCACCCACAATTTAGGCTAAATTTGTGGAGATTTAGAATTACAATTCATTTTGGGCACATGGACGTTTTTCTCTAGACACATGAGCTGAATATGCACTTTATTCTATGTATATTATGTGTGACATAATATATATTACATGTGCAAGAAGTTTGAAATTAATCGGAGAAAAATCGCGTAATCGGCGAATGTCAAAAATTCGGTTTTCTACGAACATACACACATGGGACATTTTTGGCATAGGCGTAACATGTATCTAGACACTTTTTACACATTGAAGACATGTTAAAGTGTTATAGAAAATTCAAAATAGGACTGATTATTATTTACCATATATGTGCAAATATTGTGCATTATTTGACAAAGTTTACCCAAATAAAATTTCAGCACATGTGCAGTCTTATTACACGCCTATTTCAGCCATGGTAGAGCCAAGGTGGAGCTTATTTGGTATTTCAATTGGTGGAGGACATGCCACACAAGATTGGTGACATTGAAGAGGGCACCACGCAAGGATAGAATTCAAAATAGAAAAATGCTGAAAATTTCATCACATGCCTACTATAGTGGGCGATTTTCACCTCTTAATGGTCCTCACTTTGTCTTCCAAAATTCAAGGGATTGAAATGTGATGTTATGGTAATTGTTTGAATTGATTTTAGTACATGTTTTGAGAGTTTTTTTTTTGTAGAATTTACAGCTCACTACAAGGGTTCCAAGGTGGACCAATCAACAAGTGACAAGTAAGCAAGGTCAAGTCATCCTTCCAATCATATTGCACCAAGTAAGCAAGATTGTGTCATCTTCTACACAAGGAAATCTTCCAAGGACATTAGAGACAATTCTCAAGAAGGAAGAAAGCGTTAAGGGGGCGTCAAGGTGTGATGAAAAGGAGAAGATAGTGCAAAACAAGGCCAAACAACAATTCACATTCTCTCAAATGCAAAAAGCTAGAATACTCTCTTCTTCTTCTTAGTCTCAAGCCTATTACTCATATATTCTACATATTATATAGGCTTTGAATATATCATCCATACACGTTCATTTTTTGTAACAGGTTGATCAAGGAGTGATCAAACCTTCATTCGATCAGTGGTGGTGTTCGTGATTGATTTACTTGATTGTTTCGATCGTAAAAGGGTGGAGTTAGTGTTTAAATCTAGTCACCCTTATGGTAAGGTGTTTTTTGTGTTTATTGATAACCGAGGAAGGTGTCCTCGAAGACCGAGTTGGTTGTTTTAACCGAACCAGTATAAAATTCTTGGTGTTCTTACTTTTCAGCATTTTACTTTCAGTTTCCAGTTTTCTACATCGCTTTCATTGCAACGATAAAAATAGTAAACTATTTTCAAAAATCATAAAATTTTACAGAAACATAGCCACACGTCCTAGTTTTTATTTGGCGCAAGTTTCACCTCATTTGGATAAGTATAAGTTAATCAAACATTAATAGTTCTGAGACTAGTGCAATCTGAATTTCAGACTTGCAAAGGTTGAGAACATCATCGTATTTGACATACTTTCCAAAAGAATTTTGAAAAAATGTTTCAACTCTTTAATGTAGATATCCTAAGGGTCATATCTTAAAATTTTCAGATTATTTGGAGTTGTAAATTAATAGGAATAAATTTTTCATTTCGGATCACAGTTTCTGGAAGATTGACACTATCTGTGCAAAAACGTTTTTTCAAGGTCTTATACTTTGAATTTCTGTCTGAAATTTTTATGACACATATATAGCATCTAGAGTAAAGTTTTTACCAAATTTTATGATTTTTGGAGGTCTACAAATTAATCATTCAGTTAATTAAATCCGGGTCTGAGAACAGAATCTGTTTTCAGAAGTGGGTAGTTTGGATCAAAAGTTTTTAAAAACCAATTTTTCCACACCCACTATTCAACCCCTCCTTCTAGTGGTGCTATATAGGTCTTACAAGTGGTATTAGAGCGTAGGGACACTCACTACATGAAGATCCACGATCTTTGTGAGATGGCATCCACTAGTTACAAAACCGAGCCAGAAGGAATGTCAAGCGTAAGGTCTCCTCTTTTCAACGGTGTGTATAAATGAAACTTTTCTTTATGGCTATTGATATAGACTTGTGGTCCATTATAGAAGATGGTCCTTTTATTCCTTCTAAGTTATCCACGGTTGATGGTATCACACCAGAAGTTGTAAAACCAAAACAAGAATATACTAGTGATGACAAAAAGGAATTAAGTATGAATGTTAGAGCCATGCAACTTCTTTTAAACGGTTTGAGTAAAAGTAAATCGAGTTATGTGTCAAATTGCTCTAGTGCCCAAGAAATGTGGAAAATTCTTGAAATGAAACATAAAGGTACTAATCAAGTTAAAGAGTCTAAGATAAACATGCTAATGTCTACTCTTGAATCCTTCAAGTTATTACAGAATGAATCTATTGTTGATATGGCTTCTTCCTTTCGTTCGCTTTATGAGAGGAAGATGAAATTGCACAAGAAAAGTGCTTGATAGTAGAGGAAGAAGAAGAGAGAGTAGGAGGACAAACTTGCTGAGAATTTTAGAATTTTGCAAAGGTTAAATCATCATATTCAAGATAGCAATGCCTCATATTTATAGACCTTGGGTTATGTAAAACACCACTTTAAAAAACTATTTCAGCAGTTTAATTAATCTCCATGTCAGTTGAATACCGTTCATGTATGAAGGGAGATGATTCTTGGATCAATAGATGCAATTCAAAGTGAAGAGTTCTATCTTTTGGCACATCGATTGATCAATGTGATCGATCGATTTCACTTCGATCGATGTCATCGATCGATGTTGGACAAAAACTTCCAACTTTGCTTCGTGACCACATCGATCGATCGATGTCACATCGATCTACGTTGGATAGAAAGTTTCAACTTTGCTTTATGTTGGATAGAAAGTTTTAACTTTGCATCACACCACATCGATCGATCGATGTCATCGATCTATGTCTAACAAAACACTTAACTTCATTTCAGCTTTCACTTGGTTCGATCCAACTCACACATGTATTGATCCTAGTGATTTCTTTTAAGTGTTAAGTGTTCAAATTATCTTTCAATCTCTCAAACAACGTCTTACATGTTTATATATAAGTTTGGAGCACATTTTAAAGTACTTTGAACGTACTTTCCAGCATACATATCATTCATACTGGGATAATGGTGTGCACCTCCACTAAAACTAGAATTCTGATGTTCATTTGCGACATTGCTTGCACTACTTTGTTGAGTTCTTTTTCAAATTCGCTCATCGAAAACACCAAGATTCTCCACAACCTCCACACTCAGCAAACAATTCTCCAGAATCTTAGCCACACTTGGTAAGCAACTTATCATATAACTTGCTTAGTATTTCACAATTTCTTGATAGTGGTTTTGATGTGAATTTCTCTCAGCCATACTGCAATATTGTCAATAAAAATAGAGAAATAGTCTTTAGAGGAAAAAAGAAGAAAATATTTTTACATTCTTAATGGATGATATGTTAGATGCAAAAGTAAAGCGTTATATGTCAAATGAACCAAATGTGAATTTATGGCATAGACATTTAGGACACATTGGTATTTCCACTTTTAAAAAACTTCAACATAAGAATCTAGTACGAGGAATGTCTAAACTTGATTTAGGCAACTTTAAGTTGTGTGAATCTTGTATTAAGGCAAACAAACACGTGAATCACTTTTATTTCTTGCAAATAAAGATGATAGTGCCGTTGAGTTCGCTAAATTGATCAAACAATTTGAAATGAATACGGTGTGAATGTGAAAAAGATTAGGAGCGATAGAGGCAACAAATTTAAAAATAAAGATATGATTGCATTTTGTGAAGAAAAAGGTAAGCATGAATTTTCACCACCTAGAACACCACAATTAAATGGTATAGTTGAAAGAAAGAATAGTACGTTGCAATAAATTGCAAGAACTATGCTTTGTGAAAATCGATTGCCTAGATTTTTGATCTTGGAAGCTGAGATCAAAGCAGCTATGCGTCTCCATTGATAAAGTCAAAGCTCCAAGTCCTGATGGTTACACTTTACAGTTGTTCATCAGCGCCTGGGAGATAGTTGAGGCAGACATGATTGCTGCGATACAGGAGTTCTTCAGGAACGGGGTGTTGCTCAAGCATCTCAATCATGCCATAATTGCTCTCTTACCCAAGTCTGCGCATGTCAACAGAGTTGAGGACTACATGCCTATCTCCCGCTGCAATCTTATATACAATATTATATCTAAGACCCTTGCTTCTAGAATAACGACTGCCATGACCTCCTTCATAGATTCAGCCCAGGATGGCTTCCTCAAAGGAAGATCTATGATGGAAAATATATTCCTGATGCAAGAATTAATTAATGAGTATGGAAAAAAGAGAATTGCTTCTAAGTGCATGCTAAAGGTAGACATCAGGAAAGCGTTTGACTTCATCAGCTGGCCTTTTCTTAAGGACATGCTTATTAGACTTTGTTTCCCTGTTGCATTTACTAGATGGATCATGGAGTCCGTCACCTCCTCCTCTTACTCTGTCACTCTAAATGGCAAGCCTTATGGACACTTTCAAGGCAGATGTGGGCTGAGACAGGGGAACCCTATCTCTCCATTCCTATTTGTACTTGGCATGGAGTACCTCTCAAGGCTTCTCCGACAGCAGCATCATGATAAAGAATTTTAGTTTCATACTGGTTGTGCTGAGTAGTATATCACACATCTCAGCTTTACAGATGACCTCATCCTCTTCTCCCGAGGTGATATCTGCTCAGTACAAAAACTCATAAAAGCACTGAATACCTTTGGTGATTGTTCAGGGCTCAGGGCCAACCTGGCCAAATCCCAGCTCTTCCATGCAGGCATTGGTCAGGATGCTAACTGGCTGTAGGTCGGTACGGGCTTCTTAGTTGGAACTATGGACAAGGGTCGAGCGCAGTACTGACTCTCCCCTCTTGAAAAAATACTGGAGATCAGAGACAAACTGTTGGTTAGCTCAAGCGCGTGCAGCTCGGTTGTAGATGCTCTTATTTTGTGGATGGTGGATGGTATTCTCAAACCTCGACTAGCATATGAACACTTCAGGGAGAAAGGTAGGAAAGTCAATTGGGCTAAGATCTTCTGGGACTCGGCTGTGACTCCCAGACGCTCTTTTATCTATGGCTGGTCGGACTGAACAGGCTACCCACCAAGGACATGTTTGTTTACCTCGATGATCATACATGTCAGCTCTACTCAAAGGGATAAGAGACACTTCAACATCTCTTCTTCTCCTACTCGGCCACCAGACAGGTTTGGCTATACACCTCGGCCTAGCTTAGTTTTCCACGGAGACTTAGTTCCATCGATAAATTGCTGACCTGAAGCTCACGCTAACTTAAAGGAAAAGCACTCAGAGCCAAGGCAGCAAAAATTGCCTTGGCTGCTACGATGTGCCACATCTGACGGACGCGGAATAGATACATTTTTGAAGACACAGAATTTGTCAAGGGATGTAGTACATAGAATACGCAATTATGTGTACAGAGTAATGTATGAGCTCTTCCCACACATTTTAGACATAGGCGTGACTTCTATTATTTAAAATTGCTTAAATTACTGAATAGTGCAGGTAGGTTGGCATGTCGACTTGCAAGTAGGGCTATTGTATGGGATACATCCCTTTGATGTTTTGATATTCGGGTAATACAAATTTGTATTTTACCCAAAAAAACATATTTTTGAAATCATCTTCATTTATCAAACAACAAGTTGAATACTCTTCTATATACCTAAAACTCAACTCATCAATCAAACATATGTTCCATGTCTTCTGAATCTCTAATAACAAAGATCCAAAATTGAATTCATCGTCACAATTGATAATAATCTTTTTTCTTTTAAAACTTAAATCAAGATAAAAATATGTATTTGTATTTTAATCATTATCTTTGAATGAAAAAACAAAAAAAAAAGAATTTGTTTAACAATGATTTGGATGATAAAACATGAAACGGAAAAGAATGCCTCTTCCATGCTTGCAAATGCTCCTGCAAAACCTGGCATATTTCTCTGCAATTAAGGGTATTTTAGAGAGAGTCCCAATAAAGTATACTTAGGCGTAATCTACCCAATTATTTCATTGTGATTTGGGAAGAGAGGATCTAATCCGTAGTTTTATTAGACTAACCCATTGGAATATACCGTTTTTTACTTGACCACTTATAAGAATTTATAAATAAGATATTGCTTTTGTCACAAGGGAATCTTTATTTAAGAGACAATTAGATGGCTAAATACATTTTGTTTTAGGTGTCATGTGGAAAGGACTGGACACATTTCTCTTGTGATATTTTTTTTCTTCCTCACTTTCCACTCTGCATTTTGACTTTCCTTCTCAACTTTTTCTTTTAAATTAAGGATGGCAAACAAGTCGTGTTTCATGTTTCGTGTTTTGTGTTTTTCGAGTTTCGGGTATCAAAGTACCAGACTCATACCTTACATGTTTGCTTCGCGTGTACGAAAATAAATATACAAAAAAATATACAAACCTGCACATGTCAGGTTTCACGTCGTGTATCAGGTATACTCACAAACTTGAGAAGTACAAGCATTTCAGGTCGTGTACGGTTCATTTCGTGTTTTTTTTCAAGTATTATGAAGAACACTGCTATAACCAGAAGAACAATAATGTTTTTCAAGACGAAATTATAACATAAAACTATAGGAGAAATAGTTTTAACATATAATCAACAATCTATCCATAAGAAAAATATATAAAATGAAAAATAACAATCCATCATTTAACAAAAGAAATACACAAAAAGAAGGTGGAAAGTCAGACGACAAAAGAAGGGAGGTGATAGGAGTATCTCCTGCGAGGAGGATGAGGACGGTGAAGGTGACGGCTTGTCGCTAATGGATCACAGAAAGTATTTCAAATTTTAGAGAATAAAAGTTAAATTTTCATGTTTGTGTGTGTATATATGTGTTTTGTTGTTTCTCCTTGTGGATAAGTATTTATGTATGTATGGAACATAGATCCCAAAAAAAAAACCCCAAAGAAAAAAAAACTAACCTACCCAACCATCAGTTATACAAACTATATTCCAGTCGAGTTTGAAGCCTCTAAAGGTTTAAAAAAAAAAAAAAGACAATTTGGATTATATACGTAGATCTTTTGGGTCCATGTTCTTTTGTATCAAAAGGTATTGTCATGTATATATATGTTGATTTTTCGTGATAATTATTCAAAGAAAGTTTTGCATTTCTCTCTAAAGCATAAAAATGATGCTATTGACAGGCCTATAAATATGTACACTTTATAGAAGAAATGTAATTGGCTTCTCTTGAAGCAATCTGTAAGAAAGGGATCGTTGGTTGCAAATGGGTCTGCAGAAAGGAAGGTGTACGAGGTGTTGAAGATACATGATACAAGGCACGTTCGAATACAAAAGGCCTTAGTCAGGTAGAATGTGTTGACTTTAGTGATATTTTCTCATTGTGACCATGTATGATTTGGAGTTGGAACAATTCGTTTTAGTACAATTTTCCTACATGGCAAGCTCGAGGAACAAATATACATGCGGCAGCTCCATGCTTTTGAAATCGAAAGCAAGGAAGACCATGTTTAGTTGTTAAAGAAAAGTTTGTATGGTAGGGTAAAGACAATAACTTCTTTAAATTATGGTTACGTCAAAGTAGGACAAATATTTTTAAAACGCAGAAAAATATATGTTATTGAGGTGAAAGACAATGAACCCGACTTAGTTTTCTAGCGATAGATGCTTTTTGTATATCTAGTAATTTGTTCACAAGAAAGGCAATTCTTTAACAGAAATGACGCCTCACTGCCTAAACTTAGCCTGAGTTGGCAACCTTGGCGACATGCCGACTAACGGATCATAGCAAATCTGGGAATGAATATCTTTGGCTAACATGCGTCTGCGCATGGATCCGTAGTGTCTTGCGACTCTTGGACTTTATTAGCAATTTTAATAAAGAAAGCTTCAGTTTTCACCCGTTTCCGATAAAAAAAACGTTCATGGTGCACTAGATTCACGCGTTTATACAGAGGCCGGAGAGGCCGGATCGCTTCGCGCGCCAACATCGACTCACGCGTTTATACAGGGGCCGGAGAGGCCGGATTGCTTTGCGCGCCAACATCGACTGGAAGAGTCTTACAACTGTTAGAGCTTGTTAGACAAAACGATTCTGTAAAGCAATAGCCGGCCTGCCGAGCTCAAGCAGGTCGGGTCGATCAGTCAGGTCAGATCAGTCCAAGCAGCCAAATGAGTTTGCGTCCTGGATAGCCGACCTACCGACCTTAGCACAGCAGCACTGCAGAACAGCAGTGTTGTGCTATTAGCCACCAGCCGAGCTCAGCACAGCAGCACTGCCGAACAACAGTGCTACGCTAACAATAGCTCAGCAGTTCAGCCGAGCAGACAAATCGAGGTGAGTCCAGGACTCTGTCCTTAAGACGTATTGCTCCGGTACAATGTGTCTAACCAGAGAAGCAACCGTCTCCGAGGATACAACGGAATCAGTTTAGACGCACGTCACTGCAACGTATGAACTCAACAAACCTGTAAGATGTTTCTGACTTCTCGGATGACTTGAGAATGTAGAGATGAAGATGTATGCAGAGAGAAGAGGGAGAAACTGATTGCTTGATTTCTGGATGTCCACAGAGATCAGCTCGGCCTAGTATTTATAGGGGAAAACCGAGGTCAGGTGGTTACTGCCAGTTCAACCACAGACGTTAGATCAGATACCTACTCGGACTGAACCCATCAGGTCTGTCCACATCTGTTGGATCAGATAACTGCTCATCCTGAGCCCTCGGATCAAATAACTGCAGCAAGTCAGCCAGCACGGTTAAGCTTAACAGTTTTTCAAATCTCAACCTTAACCGATCACAACCACCTGAGAGAAATTTAAATTTAAATAAAAATTCTCCAAACAGATAGGATCCAACTTGCAGCCCGCAGCCTGCAACTCGAGTACGAGCCCGAGCCCGAGCTGAGATGATTTCTCCTCATTTTACCCCTAATTTGAGCATTAATTTTTCATTCACCCGGTATCGTAATTGAGTGATTCCAAGGCCTAAAATCATCTACTCGTTACGTAGATAATTAAGGATTTATTAATTTTCACTTATCATTAACGAAAACTAATTTTAATTAAGCTCAAAGTATATTGCTAACCATGGTTTGCAACTCAGCCGAATTCAATATCTTTCAATTTTCTCCAATAATCCCCCACATGAATGGAAATAAATACAAATGCATATGCAGACTTTAATCAAGAAGTCAGACAAGAAAATATTGCATCAGAAGAGGAAGCTTCTGACTTTGAACCTTTTCTAGTGATGTGTTGTCGGATCCACTCGGCTAACTAGTGACTTGATGTCTTGAACTAGTCATCCTTTATTGTGAACCTGGACAACAATACTCACACAACATTTCCTTAAACACCCTTTTGGTTCTCATGGTTGTGTTTATTTTGGCCATGAACAGCCTGGTTTCAGAAAGTGTCTTAAAGAATTCTTGCCTCACAAATTCTCATAGAAGCGGCCCCACTTCACACTTACATAGGTGTTTCCTATAGAGAGTATTCTGTCATACTCCACTTGAAATACCAAGATATAGGAAACATTAAAAGCATAACTTACCCTAACTCTTCCTGCAGACAACACTTTTATTTAACAGAATGAGTAAGTGTTTTACTGAAACTTCGTAACTTAGTTGTCCTATTGAACCAAGATTCAAGGATCTCCAGTCAACAAGATTGAGTTACCGCTACAAAGGTTCTTGTATTGTAGGCTTTAGTCCAATTATGTTCAAATTTGACATCTGATCTCTAGGCAAACCTTTCATAAGCGGAGCCGCAAGATTCTCCTTTGATTTTATACATTCAGTAGAAATCACGCCATTAGAGATCAACTGTTTAATGGTGTTGTGTCTCCGACGTATGTGCCGAGACTTACCATTGTAGATGCTACTTTGAGCTCGTCCTATAGCTGACTGATTATCACAGTGTATGCTGATAGAAGTGATTTGCTTAGGCCAGCATGACACATCTTTCAGAAAATTACGAAGCCATTCAGCCTCTTCCTTGGCTTTATCCAGTGCTATAAACTCAGCTTCTATAGTGGAACGAGCTATACGCGTTTACTTTGTGGATTTCTATGACACATCACCTCCACCAATTGTGAATAAATATCCACTGATAGACTTAGAGTGTTTATTATCAGATATCCAGTTGGCATCACAATAGCCTTCTAATACTACTGGATATCTTAAGTAATGTAATTCAAGGTTCATTGTGTACTTCAAGTATTGCATCACTCTATTTAGAGATTTCTGTTGAGAAAAAGAGTTTGAGTGATTTACAAAAATGTATGATTTAAACAACGTGCGCGAAAGAAATGCATGATATATTTTATGACTTGACACGTTATTGCAACAAACCTGCCTTATATAGTTTATATATAATGTTGCCATGCTAACAAGCCATTAAGCTTTAAAGCTTACGTCAAATGGCAAACATTTGTTGTGTTTGAACTGTTTTCAGGTGCCACCATTAATGAACTAAACTAGTTCATTAAGTGAAGTACTTAGTTAAATGAACTAAGTAGTTCATTAAATGGAGATATATTTGGAAAAGGCATAAAGGCAACAAATTGAAGAATGGAAAGTCTCCTCTCCTTATCATATCACACATATATTCAGATTTTTAATATATATATATATATATATGTATATATATATATATATATATTCAGATTTTTTTAAAAGGCGCTATACACATATATTCCAATATACTACCGGCATGTTATATATTTTACGAACATACGTCATGTCACACCACCATACTTACCTCATCTTTATGGGTATATTCAGGTCTTATATCATATGATATAAGTCATGGTGATGACAAAATTATTACGACACGTTACAAGGTTCTAAACCAAAAATTGCCGTATCGAGTGACTACCGAAACTTCGCTAACGTGTCACGTACTTGCCATATACAGATGGCCAGCCCCTACACTTCAAAAATGGCCACAAATTTTGTGGCTTACATGGTATATTCAGCCATAAAATCATTCCATGTTGGCACACACAAATCACCCCCAATTAAGGCCAAATTGTGGATATTTCAAATTCAATATTTTTGTCACACGGGCGCCACTTTTAATCAGCTTAGAGATGAATATTCAAGTTATTTTATGTATATTATGTGTGACATAATATATATAACATGTGCAAAAAGTTTGAATTTAATCGGAGAAAAATCGCGTTTCGACTTTTAAGTTTGAATTTAATCGGAGAAAAATCGCGTAATCGACAAAAGTCGAAAATTCGGTTTTCTACGAACATAACACATGGAACGTTTTTGGCATGACATGTAACATGTATCTAAACATTTTTTCCATATTCAAGACATATTAAAGTGTTCTAGAATATTCAAATTAGGTCTGATTGGAATTTACCATATATGTGTAAATATTGTGCATTATTTGACAAAGTTTACCAAAAGAAAATTCAGCACATGTGCAAGAATTTCACACACCATTTTCAGCTTTTTTGGAGCCTAGATGGAGCTTATTTGGCACTTTAATTGGTGAAAAATAAGCCACACATGATGGGTGACTTTGAAGAGGGCAACACACAAGGAAAGATTTCAAAAATGCAACACATGCTGAAAATTTTCAGCACGTGAATAGTGGCCGAATTTACTATTCTTTTGTCCTTAATTTGCATCCCAAAATTGAAGGGATTGAATGGTGATTATTTGGTAGTGTTTTGAATTCTTTTTGTCACATGTTTTTCAAGTTTATCTCAGATTTTTACAACACACTAAATGGTGACAAGGTTGGACCAATCATGAAGTGCCAAGTAATCAAAGCCAAGTCATCCATCCAATCATGTTGTGCCAAGTGAGCAAGATGGTGTGATATCTACATAAGGCATTCTTCCAAGGACTTAAAGAGAAATTCCAAGGTGAAGAGATGCCCTAAGGGGGCGCCACTCTTGAATTAAAAAGAAGAGAAGAGAGCAAACCAAGACAAGACAACTCTCATAATCTCACAAGTGCAAAAAGTGTCTTCTACTTTCTTCTTCTACATTTCTTTCTTCTTCTTCTCTCAAGTCTATTGTTTTTATAATCAATATATTGAATAGGCTTTGATTAGACCACCATATACGTTTTAAATTGTAAAAGTTTGATCAAACCTTCATCCGTTTGGTGGTGGTGTTCGTGATTGGTGTGATTGATTGTATTGTTTGTGAAAGGGTGGAGTTGGTGTGTAACTCTAGAAACTCTTGTGGTAAGGTGTTATTTTGTGATTAGTGATAACCGAGAAAGGTGTCCTCGGAGACTGGAGTAGGTTGTGTTAACCGAACCAGTATAAAATTCTCGGTGCTATTACTTTCAGCACTTTACTTTCAGTTTCCAGCACTGTGCATCATTTTCATTGTATTAGTAAAAATAATCAAACTTTGCAGAAACATAGCCACACCTCTTAAGTTTCATTTGACGCAAGTTTCAACCCTTTTGGACAAGTATAAGTCATTCAAACATCAATAGTTCTGAGACTAGTGCAGTCTTATTTTCAGCCTTGCAAAGGTTGAGAATTTGAATGTATTTAACATACTTCCTAAAGGAATTTTTCAAAACTGTTTCAAACCAATTAAATCCATATATTAAGGGGTTTGTCATTAAATTTTCAGACCATTTGGAGCCATCATTTAATCGGAATAAATTTTTCAGTTTAGACTACCGGTTCTGGCAGATTTGCACAATCTGACCACCAACGATTTTTAAAAGGGTTAAAGGTTGAATTTTGATCTGAATTTTTAGGAGATACTCAAAACATCTGAGACTAAGATCTCTCTAAATTTCAGAATTTTTGAAGACATGTAACCTAGTTTTTAAAACGTTGCAAAACAGGTCCTGAAAACAGAAACTGTTTTCAGAAGTTGGGTTTTTGGATTAAAACATTTTTAAAAAACAAATTTTCCACACCCACTATTCAATCCCCCCTTCTAGTGGTGCCTTGCAGGTTCTTCAAGTGGTATCAGAGTGCAGGCAAACTCATGACAAGGAGATCCAACGATCTTAGTGAGATGGCAACTACTAGACACAAAACCGAGCAAAAAGGTATGCCAAGCCAAAGGCCTCCACTTCTTGATAGTGAGGTACATTCTGATTCCTATTCTGATTCCGATTCTGAACCATTATATCATGATTTGTATGTTCAATATCTTGAATTGCAAAAGTTTGCTAAGACTCTTGCATAAGAAAAGAAACGATTAATTGAAGACAAGAAGTTGTTAGAATCTTCTAATACGAACCTTGTTTCTCAATTAAACGATTCAAAAGAAGAGTCGTCTTGTGTAATCAATGCATTAAAATCAGAGGTCACATCATTAACGAAACAAAACAATGAAATGAAATCCGATATTTCAAATTTGAAATCAAGGAATACGGATTTAGAGAAAATGATGAAACAATTTGACACGGGAACTAACATGCTAGATCGCATCATTTTATCAACAAAAGAATGATAGTGATAAAACCAGATTAGGATACATCGAGAAAAACGAAACATCAGTTAAACCAACCAAATTTATTTTGTCTAAGAAAATAGAAACACCTAAGACACATATGGCGCCTAAGAAGACACCTAGGCCCTCTCTCCCTTTATATCATCATGCTTCTTCTTCTTATCATATAAGATATAATTATATGCCATATAGATATGAAAGAAAGCCATTGATGCATATGCAACATTCATATCATAAAAATGCATCTAGATCACGCGCCATGCACACCAACACAAGAACTTTTCAAAAACGAAATTCTTTTCATAAGCATGATGACATTCTAGGCCAAAGGCCAAATGGATTTGCACCGAACATCTATTACATTGATTCTTCATCTCTTTTCTCACCTTTTGGAAGACCTAGAAAGGTCACCCAAATTTGGGTACCAAAAGGGACATTTGCAAAGGGTTAAATGAATAAATCTTAAGAACGAAATCGAAATGCATGAGTTTTTTTCTTCTTTCTTAGATGCACTTTTGATTATATTTCCAAAATAAAGGGGGGGAGTGCATGATTTCAGGAGGAGAGAGAGATTGATTGCACAAATCAAGGGGGAGAAAATTCAAAATTTGAATTTGTGCACGATTGGAGGGGGAACGATGAAATTTAAATCATGTACTAAGATTATTTTATAAATCATCAAAAGGGGGAGATTGTTGAGAAAAAGGGTTTGAGTGATTTACAAAAATGTATGATTTAAACAACGTGCGCTAAAGAAATGCATGATATATTTTATGACTTGACACGTTGTTGCAACAAACCTGCCTTATGTAGTTCATATATAATGTTGCCATACTAACAAGCCATTAAGCTTTAAAGATTACGTCAAATGACAAACATTTGTTGTGTTTGAACTATTTTCAGGTGTCACCATTAGTAAAAATAACCAAACTTTACAGAAACATAACCACACCTCTTAAGTTTCATTTGGCGCAAGTTTCAACCCTTTTGGACAAGTATAAGTCATTCAAATGTCAATAGTTCTGAGACTAGTGCAGTCTGATTTTTAGACTTGCAAAGGTTGAGAATTTGAACGTATTTGACATACTTCCCAAAGAAAATTTTCAAAAATGTTTCAAACCAATTAAATACATATATTAAGGGGTTTTTCATTAAATTTTCAGACCATTTGGAGCCATCATTTAAATAGGAATAAATTTTTCAGTTCAGACTACCGGTTCTGGCAGATTTGTGCAATCTGATCACCAACATTTTTTAAAAGGGTTAAAGGTTGAATTTTGATCTGAAATTTTTAGGAGATACTCAGAACATCTTAGACTAAGATCTCTCCAAATTTCAGAATTTTTGAAGATCCGTAACCTAGTTTTTAAAACATTGAAAAACAGGTCCTGAAAACAGAAATTGTTTTTAGAAGTTGGGTTTTTGGATTAAAACATTTTTAAAAATTAAATTTTCTGCACCCACTATTCAACCCTCCCTTATAGTGGTGCCTTGCAGGTCCTATACTTTCCAATAATCATCACTTTAATTACTGGTAAACCGGCTCAGTTTGTTTGCTGAACATGCTAGGTCTGGCCTTGTACAATTTGTTATGTACGTTAGACTTCCAATTACTTGTGAGTACTCCAATTGAGCTATTGGCTTGCCTCAGTTCTTCCTTAAGTGTATACTTAAGTCAAGTGGAGTCTTTACTGGTTTCACATCAGACATATTGAAACATTTTAAAATAGATTCAATATAGTGAGTTTGTGACAAAACGAGGCCTTCAACTACCCTAGAAATTTTAATTCCTAGAATAACGTTGGTAACTCCCATATCCTTTATGTCGAGGTTTTATGTCAGCGTCTTCGTTGTATTCATGATGATATCATGAGTACTGCCCGTGATTATCATATCATCTACATAGAGACATACTATTACATAGGCATTTGGTGTGTTCTTGATATAGACACACTTGTCACACTCGTTGATCTTGAAACCATTACCTAGCATCGCTTGATCAAATTTCAAGTGCAACTGTTTGGTGCTTGCTTAAGTCCGTACAACGACTTAACAATTCTACAAACTTTTGTTTTTTGTCTTGGAATAACAAACCCTTCGGGTTGTTCCATATAGATCTCTTCCTCCAACTCACCATTCAGAAAAGCAGTCTTCACATCCATCTGATAGATTTCTAAGTTGTCGACTGAAGTAATTGCAACTAGCATCCTTATAGAAGTGATTCTAGTTACTGGTGAGTAGGTGTCAAAGAAATCAAAGCATTCCTTTTGTCGATAGTCTTTTGCAACCAACCGGGCCTTGTATTTGTCAATAGACCCATCCTCTTTCAATTTCTTTTTGAAAATCCACTTGAACCCTAGTGGTTTACTTCTCGGTGGAAGGTCAACCAACTCCCAAGTGTGATTCAGAAGAATAGAGTATGTCTCGCCGTCTATTGCCTCTTTCTAAAAAATGAGCTTCTGGAGTTGACATTGCCTTAGAAAAAGTCCTTGGCTCGTTTTCTACCACATAGGCTAGAAAATACGGTCAAAATGATGTTGGTATTCTGGCTCACTTGCTTTAACAAAGATCCTCAGTTCCTTGAGGGGTCGTCTCACACATTCGCTTACCAGTACTTGTTCCTTTTTTGTCTTTCTTTGAAACGACATCTTCAAAGGACACTGCATTCCTTGACTCTATGACAACATTTTTATATATGTTAGAAATGTCCAACTTGTGCACCAAGAACCAATTTGCATTATTGTTAGTCGCATATCCTATGAATATGCAGTCAATCGTTTAGGTCCAATTTTTATTTGTCTTGGTTTAGGTACAACAACCTTTGCCAAACAACCCCATACTTTCAAGTACTTGTAGCTAGGCTTATGGCCCTTCCAAATTTCGTATGGGGTCTTTGTTGAGAAATCGGGGTTTGAATGATTTGAAAATACATGATTTAAATGTTAAGTGCTTACGAAGTGCTAGAATAAATTTTTACTTAAAATGTTTATGTGATAAAAATGCTTTACATGTTTATACATAATTTGTTGTACTAACAAGCCATGAAGCGTTAAAGCTTACATCATATGGCAAACATTTGTTATCTTCATACTATTTCCAGGTGCCATGATTAATGAACTAAACTAGTTCATTAAGTGAAGTGTTTAAGTTGATGAACTAACTAGTTCATTAAATGAAGACATATTGGGAGAGAGCTATATAGCAACAAACTTGAAATGGAAAATCTCCTCCTCTCAACACCTCAAATCACACACCACTTATACATATATATTATATATATCCGTATTTTTTTATACGACAAACTATATACTTATGTTCTGATGTTCCACCAATGCGTCATATATATTATACACGTATGTCGATGTCACATCACTATATAAACTCATATTTACAAGTATATACCGGTCTTATATCATATATTACAAGTCATGGTGACGTCAAAATTATAACGACATGTTACAAGGTCATAAACCGAAAATTGTCATATCGGGCGACTACTGAAACTTCACCGACATGTTACGTACTTTCCATATAAAGATGGCCAGTCTATATACATCAAAATTGTTCAAAAATTTCGTGATCCACATGTTACAATCAGCCTCAAAGTCATACCATGTTTGCACACACAAATCACCCATAATTTAGCCTAGATTTGTGGAGAATTCAAACTCAATTGTATTTTGGCACATGGGGCATTTATACTCAGCTATTGGAGCTGAATATACATATCGTTTTATGTATATTATGTGTGACATAATATATATTACATGTGTAGGAAGTTTGAAATTAATCGGAGAAAAATCGCGTAATCGACGAAAGTTGAAAATTCGGTTTTCTACAAACCTACACATATGGAACGTTTGTGACATTGATGTAACATGTATCTAGACACTTTTTACACATTCAGGACATGTTAAAGTGTTCTGGAAAATTTAAATTAAGGCTGATTACAGTTTATCATATATGTGTCAATATTGTGCATTATTTGACAAAGCTTACCAAAAGAAAATTTCAGCACATGCAGCCTCCTTCACACGCCTATTTTCTGCTTTGTTGGAGCCTAGGTAGAGCTTATTTGGTACTTCAATTGGTGGAGGACATGCCACATATGATTGGGGACATTGAAGAGGGCAACACATAAGGAAAGAATTCAAATAGACCACATGCTGAAAATTCAGCACATGGCAATGGAGTGGCTGATTTTTACCTAGTTATTGTCTTCAATTTTAGCCCAAAATTTAAGGGGATTGAATTATGATTATTTGAAAGTTATTCACCTTGATTTTGAGCACATGTTTCAGATTTTTTTTTTGAAGAAATTCCAGCTCATTTAAAGTGTGCCAAGGTGGATTAAATATGGCCTATCAAGAAGTGACAACTAGGCAAAGACAAGTCACTCGTCCAATCGTGTTGCACCAAGTAAGAAATGTTGTGACATCATTTACACAAGAAAATCTTTCAAGGGAATTCAAGACCATTGTCAAGGAATAAATGAACCCTAGGGGCAGCCACAATGTTATAAAAAGGACCAAGATGCTGCAAGACAAGGCCAAGCAAATGTAATATTCTTACAAGTCCAAAAAGCAAGACTACTCTCTTCTTCTTCCTTTCTTTCTCTTGCTTTTAGCCTCAAGCCTATCATTATTATATTTCACATATTATATACGCTTTGATTATACCACCTACACTCGGTCATTTCTTGTAAAAGGTTGATCAAGGTGTGATCAAACCTTCATTCGATCGGTGGTGGTGTTCGTGATTGGTTTGTTTGATTGGTTGATTGTAAAAGGGTGGATTTGGTGTTTAACTCCATTCACCCTTGTGTTAAGGTGTTTTTGTGTTTAGTGAAAACCGAAGAAGGTGTCCTCGAAGACTGAAGTATGTTGTTTAACCGAACCAGCATAAAATTCTCAATGTTCTTACTTTTTAGCACTTTACTTTGAGCTTCCAATGTTCTGCATCATTTTCATTGCAATGGTAAAAATAGCAAACGATTTTCAAAAATCAAAAAATTTTGGAGACACATATCCATACGTTCTAGCTTCCATTTGGCACAAGTTTCACCTCATTTGGATAAGTATAAGTCAGTCAAATGTTAATAGATCTGAGACTAGTGTAATTTGATTCTTAGATTTGCAAAGGTTGAGAACATCAACGTAGCTGACATACTTACAAAGGGAATTTTCAAAAACTGTTTTAACACATTAAATTACATATCTTGAGGTTCTTACCATAAAATTTTCAAGTCATTTAGAGTTTCCAATTTATAGGAATAAAATTTTCATTTTGGAGTACAGTTTCTGGCAGATTGACACAATCTGTACAAAAACATGTTTTCAAGAGGTTAGGATAGGAATTTTAATTTGAAATTTTTGTGAGACACTCACAACATCTGAGAGCACATCCACACCAAATTTTATAATTTTGGAGGTCTATAACTAAGTTTTCTAGATTAATCAAATCAGGATTTGAAAACAGAAACTGTTTTCAGAAGTGAGTTTTTTGGTCCAAAAGTTTTTGAAAACCGGATTTTCCGCACTCATTATTCAACCCCCCTCCTTCTAGTGGTTCTATACAGGTCCTACAGTCTTATCCATCTTTTTAGATGGAATTCTATTTAAAATGACGTTAGCTGAAAGGATTGCTTCCTCCCACAAGTTCTAAGGTAAGCCTGGACTTATGAACATGTCATTCATCATCTCTTTTAGTGTACGGTTTTTGTGTTCAGTAATACCATTCAATTGAGGTGTATATGATGCAGTCTTTTGATGAATAATGACATGTTGTGAACAGAATTCATTAAACAGTGTATCATATTCGCCACATCTATCACTACGAATTGTTTTAATTCGTTTTTTAAGTTGATTCTCAACTTCAATTTATAGTCTTTAAAAGCATCAACGGCCTGATATTTGCTATTTAGCAAATGAACATAACAGAATCTAGTGCAATCGTCGATAAAAGTGACAAGTTACTTCTTACCACCTCTCATTTGCACAAACTTTAAATCACACACATCTGCATGAATTAAATCCAAAGGTTCAGTGTTCCTTTCTAATGAAGGAAATGGCGCCTTTGCCATTTTGCTTCAACACAAATATGGCATTTTCCCTTATCAAAATTCAATTCGAGTAATAAATCAAAAGTAATCATTCGTTGTATTGACTTGTAGTCATGTCATTCTTCGAAAGAATAACTTTATTTGACTCTAACACTAGCCTAAATCCATGCGTGACTAGTAGAGCCCCAGAAACAAAATTCTTCCGGATGTTGGGTGTAGGACCTGTATAGCACCACTAGAAGGGAGGGTTGAATAGTGGGTGCAGAAAATTTGGTTTTTAAAATCTTTTGAACCAAAAACTTCACTTCAGAAAACAGTTTCTGTTTTCATATCCTGACTTGAAATAAATAAAATATCTAGTTACAGACCTTCAAAAATTATGAAATTCTGTGTGAATGAACTCTCAGATGTTCTGAGTATCTCATAAAAATTTCAAATTAAAATTCTACTCCTAACCTCTTGAAAATACGTTTTTGGTCAGATTGCGCAAATCTGGCAGAAACTGTACTCCGACTTGAAAAATTTATTCCGATTAATTTGTGACTCCAAATGATTTGAAAATTTTATATAATGACCCTTAGGATATTTAATTTAAAGGGTTGAAACAGTTTTTCAAAATTCCTTTGGTAAGTATTTCAAATACGTTGATGTTTTCAACCTTTGCAAGCCTGAAATTCAGATTGCACTAGTCTCAGAACTATTAACATTTGACTAACTTATACTTATCCAAATGGGTTGAAACTTGTGCCAAATAAAAACTAAGAGATGTGGCTATGTTTCTGCAAAATTTGACGATTTTTGAAATTTGTTTGCTATTTTTACTCTTGAATGAAATTGATGCAAAATGCTGGAAACTGAAAGTAAATTGCAGTAAAGTAAAGACACCAAGGATTTTATACTGGTTCGGTTAAATCAACCTACTCCAGTCATCGAGGACACCTTCCTCGGTTATCACTAAACACCAAAAACACCTTACCGCAAGGGTTTCTGGAGTTACACGCCAACTCCACCCTTTTACAAACAATACAATCAAGCAAACGGTCCACGGTCACCATCACCAAACGAATGAAGGTTTGATCACACCTTAATCAACCTTTTACAATAATGAAATAGTGTGGGTGGTATATTCAAAGCCTATACAATATTTAGAATATAGGAACAATAGGCTTGAGAGAAGAAGAAGAAAGAAAGAAAAGAAGAAGAAGAAAGTAGGAGAGCTTTTTGATTTAGTGGCTGAATTTAACATGTGAGACACAAAATGTTTGGCTACTTTTGAAGTATATGGGCTGGCCATCTTTTATGGCAAGTACATGACACGTTGGTGAAGTTTAGATAGTCACCCGATGCGACAATTTTCGGTTTATAACCTTGTAACGTGTCGTTATAATTTTGTCATCACCATGACTTATATCATATGGTATAAGACCTGAATATACTCATAAATATGAGGTGTATATAGTGGTGTGACGTTGACGTACGTTTGTAATATACGTAATGTGTCGGTAGTATGTCAGAATATATGTGTATTGTGCCTTTTTAGCAAGAATATAAATATATATGTATATATAGAATATGTATAAATGGCATGTAGATGGAATGGACGAGGAGACTTTCCATTTTCACTTTTGTTTCCATCAAGCTTTCTCCAAATATGTCTTCATTTAATGAACTAGTTAGTTCATTAACTTAAGCACTTTACTTAATGAACTAGTTTAGTTCATTAATCGCGGCACCTGAAAATAGTTCAAAGACAATAAATGTTTGCCATATGATGTAAGTTTTAACACTCCATGGCTTGTTAGTACGCAACAATATATATAAAGCATATGAGACATATATATCACAAAAACGTATCAAGTAATAATTTTGTCATGCATTTCGTAAACTCGTACTATTTAAATCATGCATTTGTAAATCATTCAAACACTTTTTCTCAACAATCTCCCCCTTTTGATGATTTACAAAATAACGTTGGTTCATGATTTAAATATAATTGCTCCCCCTCCAATTATGCACATATCGTTGTGGCCTCCTCCTTAAATTATGCAATCATGTTCTCTCTCTCCCTTAAATCATGCATCTCTTTCCCCCTTTATTTTGTAACTAATATCAAAAGTACATGTAAGAAAAAGATAGCAATTTATAGTATATCAACAAAAATCATGCATTTCAAGTGCGTTCTTAATGGTTATTTATTCAACTCTTTGCAAATGTACCTTTTGGTACCCAAACTTGGGTGACCTTCCTAGGTCTTCCAAAAGGTAAGAAAAGAGATGAAGAGGCAATGTAATAGATGTTCGGTGCAAATCCATTTGGCCTTTGGCCGAGAATGCCATCATGCACATAGTATGATTTTTGTTTTTGATATGCATTCGTATTAGTGTGCATGGTGCGTGATCTAGATGCATTTATGTTATATGAATGTCGTGTATGCATCAATTGTTTCTTTTCATATTTATACGGCACATAATTGTATCTTGTATGATATGAAGAAGAAGGACGATGAGATGAAGTAGGAGATGATCTAGGCATCCTTTTAGGTGCTACATTTGCATGTGTTTTCTTAGATGAAGATAGAATGACATTGGTTGATTTACTTTGTGCTTCGTTTTTCTCAATGTATCTTAATCTGGTTTTGTCGCTTCATGATTTTGTGAGGTGAGGATGCGATCTAGCATGTTTGTGCCCATGTCAAACTGTTTAACCATTTTTTCTAGATCTGCATTTCTTAATCTCAAATCTGAGATCTCGGCTTTCATTACCATGTTTTTGGATGTCAATGATTGAATTTCAGATCTCAATGAAACAATCAAATTAGACGACTCCTCTTTTAAATCGTTTAATTGAGATACAAGATTTGTGTTAGTGGATTCTAACAATTTCTTGTCTTCAATTAAGCGTTTATTTTCTTTTGCTAGAGTTTTAGCAAACTTATGTAATTTAAGATATTCAGCATACAAATCATTATAAGATAGTTAAGAATCCAAATCAGAATCAGAATTTACCTCATTATCAAAAGGTGGAGGCCTCTGGCTTGACATACCTTCTTGTTCGATTTTCTGGCTAGTGGATGCTATCTCATAAAGATTGTTATATCTTCTAGTCGTAAGTGTACCGGTGCTCTGATACCACTTTTAGGACCTGCTAGCACCACTAGAAGGGAGGTTGAATAGTGGGTGCGGAAAAGTTGGTTTTTAACAACTTTTGAACCAAAAACCTCACTTCTGAAAACAGTTTCTGTTTTCAGATCCTAATTTGAAATAATTAAAAGACCTTGTTACAGACCTTCAAAAATTATGAAATTCGGTTTGAATAAACTCTCAGATGTTCTGCGTATCTCATAAAAATTTCAAATTAAAATTCCACTCCTAACCCCTTGAATATACGTTTTTGGTCAGATTGCGTAAATCTGGCAGAAACTGTACTCCGACTTAAAAATTTTATTCCGATTAATGTGTGACTCCAAATGATCTGAAAATTTTATAGAATGACCTTTAGGGTATTCACTTTAAAGGGTTGAAATTTTTTTTTTAAAATTCCTTTGGTAAGTATGTCAAATACGTTGATGTTCTCAACCTTTGCAAGTCCGAAATTCAGATTGCACTAGTCTCAGAACTATTAACGTTTGACCGACTTATAATTATCCAAATGGATTGAAACTTGCGCCAAATGAAAACTAGGAGGTGTGGCTATGTTTCTGCAAAATTTGAAGATTTTTAAAATTTGTTTGCTATTTTTACTCTTGAATGAAATTGATGCAAAATGCTGAAAACTGAAAGTAAAGTGCGGTAAAGTAAAGACACCAAGGATTGTATACTGGTTCGGTTAAATCAACCTACTCCAGTCTTCGAGGACACCTTCCTCGGTTATCACTAAACACCAAAAACACCTTACCACAAGGGTTTCTGGAGTTACACACCAACTCCATCCTTTTACAAACAATACAATCAAGCAAACGGACCACGGACACCATCACCGAATGAATGAAGGTTTGATCACACCTTAATCAACCTTTTACAATAATGAAATAGTGTGGGTGGTATATTCAAAGCCTATACAATATTTAGAATATAGAAACAATAGGCTTGAGAGAAGAAGAAGAAAGAAAGAAAAGAAGAAGAAGAAGAAAGTAGGAGAGCTTTTTAATCTTGAGAGAATAAGAGTTGTAGTCTTGGCCTTGTTTGCACTATTCTCTTCTTTTTTATCACATGTGGCCGCCCCCCTTAGGGTCCTTCTATCCTTGAGAATTCTTTAATGCCCTTGGAAGATTACCTTGTGTAGATATGACACCATCTTGCTCACTTGACACACTATGATTAGAAGGATGACTTGACCTTGCTTACTTGGCACTAGATGATTAGTCCAACTTGTCATCATTTTAATGAGCTGTAAAATCTGAGAATAACTTGCAAAACATGTGCCAAAAAGAATTCAAAATGTTTCCAAATAATCATCATTCAATCCCTTCAATTTTGGGATGCCAATTAACCACCACAACCAGCCTAAAATCGGCCAGCTATAGTAGCACATCAGCATGTGTTACATTTTCAAACATTTTGAATTTTTACCTTGTGTAGCTCCCTCTTTTATGTCACTAACCTTGTGTGGCATATCCTCCACCAATTAAGATTCTATCTAAGCTCCACATAGGCTCCATCAAGGCTGCAAATGGCGTGTGAGAAGACTTGTACATGTGCTGAATTTCATTTTAGTAAACTTTGTCAAATAGTGCACAATAATTACACATATATGGTAAATTCCAATCAACCCTAATTTGAATTTTATAGAATACTTTAACATGTCTTGAATGTGGAAAAAGTGTCTAGATACATGTTACAACTCATGCCAAAAACGTTCCATGTGTTGTGTTCGTAGAAAACTGAATTTTTGACTTTCGTCGATTACGCGATTTTTCTCTGATTAAATTCAAACTTCTTGCACATGTCATATATGTTATTTCACACATAATAATCATAAAATAAATTGCATATTCAGATCTAATGGCTGATGGTATAGGCGCCCCATGTGCTTAAAAGAATTGAATTTGAAATCTCTACAAATTTGGCCTAAGTTGTGAGCGATTTGTGTGTGCCAACATGGAATGATTTAGCGGCTGAATTTAACATGTGAGACACGAAATTTTTGTCAACTTTTGAAGTATATGGGCTGGCCATCTTTATATGGCAAGTATGTGACATGTTGGCGAAGTTTCGGTAGTCACCCGATACGACAATTTTCGGTTTATAACCTTGTAATTTGTCGTTATAATTTTTTCCTCACAATGACTTATATCATATGATATAAGATCTGAATATACTCATAAATATGAGGTGTATATAGTGGTGTGACGTTGACGTATGTTTGTAATGTATGTAACCTGTCAGTAGTACGTCGAAATATATGTGTATTGTGTCTTTTTAGCAAGAATATAAATATATATATCATATGTATAAATGGCGTGTAAATGGAATGAATGAGGAGACTTTCCATTTTCAATTTTGTTGCCATCAAGCTTTCTCCAAATATCTCTTCATTTAATAAACTAGTTAGTTCATTAACTTAAGCACTTTACTTAATGAACTAGTTTAGTTCATTAATCGCGGCACCTGAAAATAGTTCAAAGACAACAAATGTTTGTCATATGATGTAAGTTTTAACGCTTCATGGCTTGTTAGTACGCAACAATATATATAAAGCATATGAGACATATATATCACAAAAACGTGTCAAGTAATAATTTTGTGATGCATTTCGTAAACTCGTACTATTTAAATCATGCATTTGTAAATCATTCAAACATTTTTCTCAACAATGGGGACGTGCAGCACATTCTACGGAGTCAGATGTTTCCCCGAGGTCAGCTTCAGAACAACTTTACGGAGTCAGATGTAGCCTTAACTTATTTTTTAGAAATAAGTTTGAGCAGTTCGGAACGTTGTCACCGTGAGAATTTTCCAGGGCTACGCAGATAGGACATTGTCATCCCTCTAGGGTTCTAAATAAAGATTTGGCAGCACGAAATGTCCAGCCGGAAAAATTCCTAGCCGCACTTAAAAGCCGAGTACTCTACCTTTGAGTGAGCAAAATTTTAGCAATCTAGTTAGTCTATCCATATGAGGAGATGATATGAAGAATGTAACCGATTCTTTTCTTTGTTGGGGCTATTGGCCATTTGCCGGGAGTTTCGGGTTTAATACTGATTTTTCGAAATAGCAAATGGCGTGCCTTCGGTCATCCTTGCTGATATCAACAATTTTAGCATTCTCATCGAGTAGTTTGTTGCATGCGTTGTATACTTTTACAAAAGCAACATTTCATCCCTTTTAACATAAGAAACTCTAGATTCTCCTAGTAGAATCTCTCCTCAATATTCAAATGTATGTGCAGGTGATCAAACCGTCTTTCTCTTCTTTTTGGGGCCTCCAATTGTGATTAGTTAAAGTAATCTTCTCTAAGTAAGAACAAAGACCACCTTTGACTTCATCACTCTTATCATATAATATTGAATTGATCTTTGTTCAATCTTTTGAATAATTCAATGTGAAACGATGTAATCATTCTTTCACAAGGATGGTGTAGGTCTAAAGTTATACTTCAAGACTATAGTTAAGGTACCAGGAGAATGGTTGAATATACTCTGGGGAATATATAAATGAGATCATTAAAGAATATCTTGTGAATCCGAGTCAAAGCTCTATCATCTGCTCAATGCTATTGTCCCAAGTAAATTAGAACCATTTAGGAGGGATATTTACCAAATCTGCTTGTATGAGGCATTGCTTAAACTCTTTGGCAACCTCCTATCCAACTTATGCTTGCCAAGATTTCAGTTCCGTACAGGATACTAATTAATCCCTCGTCACAATCCGGCGCCAATTATTATACATTTGGCTGATATATTTCAGCTGATCCAAAGTGGATCAAGGTACCTGTAGACCACTGTCAAAACAAGCTCTTCAACTGTTAGCTTTATATAAGCTTTGCTGTCTTGTGACCTTGAAGTCACGGCTTCGAGTCGCAAAAACAGACACTTGCACAAAGTGTAGGGTAAAGCTACGTACATCAAATCGCAAAACGATTCGGCCTCTCCCCAGACCCTGCACAAACGCAAAAGCCTAGTACACCGGAAACGCCCTTACCGTTGCTTTATAGTCATCCTACAAGTAATACGTCTATCAATGAGATCTGTTAGTATACCTCTTAAAAAGTCTTCACTTCCAGCATACCATAGGAAACGGAACGTAAGAACCCATAATGAAACCTCGCACAACCATGTACTGTATTATCACCAATCCTCTATACATCAGTACTCCTCTAGCCTTCACTTCCTTAAGACCCATCTTTGTTTACTTCCAGCTGCTTAGTGGGGCAGTTTAGACCCCTAATTAACTCCAGGCTCTTCGCTTTGTTAAAGGGTTAGGTAGTACTTCTTCCTAGGCCTTCTTTTCCGTTTCTCTTGTTCCTCCTTTCAAACAATGATATCCTCAAACTTGTTGGACCGTATCCTTGCTTATTTATTGCCTTGGGAGTTTCCAACAAGTCAGTGGGCATCTTCACTTTCAGTGTTGTCTTAGCCTCCTTTGCTTATATTGTTCATCCAGTCTAAGCAAAACTCAGAAACTCGTTTCGGAGAAACATTGAAGTTCTTGCGGTATAGAGGACGGACCTTGGAGCAACTGGTATGGTTGCTGCTTTAAGACCTTGAGGTCACGGGTTCCAGTCCCGGAACCAGACTCTTGCACGAAGTATAAGATAAGACCACATAAATCAGATCGCGGACCTTATGCAACGCAAGAGCATAGTGCACCGGAAACGCTAGCAACTGGTATGATTGCTGTTTTATGATCTTGAGGCCACGGGTTCGAGTCCCGGAACCAGACCCTTGCACCAAAATGTAAGATAAGACTACATACATCAGATCGCAAAACGATCCGGTCTCTCCCCAGACTATATGCAAACCCAGAAGCCTAGTGCACCGGAAACGCCCTTATGTAGCTGCGGTGTGGTTTCTTAGATTAGCTGCATTGTCTCCTTGTCTTCCAGAATTTGCTTTTCGTCCGTTATGACTAGGTTTTTGGTACCGGTTGCTTTTTGTGCCCAAAGAACTCTGCTTTAATCCACCGCTCTTACAGAAAGAAACTTACGGCTTGACAAGAACCGATAACGATCACCAATTGAAAGTCAGGTCCGCTCGTAAATCGACCAAGTGAAGAGGAGCTTATCTTCTACAAGGCATGCATTATAACTTCAGATTCATGGCTCCATTAAGCTTTATATGCTTATTTGCTGGACTAAAAAGGCAAGTGCTTGCAATCAAACTTCTGCTAACAGATAAGGAGAGGAAAGAAAACTCTCATACAAACGTTATTTTGCATTTAAGGACTTAACGAAGGAAAGTCACCAAGCTGAATTGATTACACGTAAATTCTATGATCGAAGACGCTTTTAATAGGGACATCTTCATGCATCTTCATAAATCTATCTTTGGTTTTGTGCGAGGGGTAGGGGATAAAGAGTTCAACTATTAAAGAAGACAGCTAATTTCCGTTGTGAGCTTGTTACATGCCAACTGATCACTTTTACTTCAGCAAAACAAGGTTGTTCTCTTCAAACAGACACCTTGTTGTCCACGTGACATGAGGAAGCTAGACGAGAAAGGAAGTTGAGACAACATAGATCAGACTTTGCATCATCTGCTAAGGCATACTCTTTACTACATACAGTTGGTTTCCACAGGGGAAGTACTAAACAAATAAAACAGTAATGATGCTTCTGTTGAACCGCTAGAAACAAATAATATTTGTCGCCAACGAATGGCTTTTATAGAACAAACACATGGAAATACAGCTGAAATCCGAGACAATTCACATCCTAGATAAGCCCCACTGTCCTAAACAAAGAATTTGGATGACTGTTTGTACAAGCTATCAAATAGTAAAGGTACACTACAACGGGCATCCACGCAGAGAGGGGGGGGGGAGAATAACATAAAAGAGTTGCTTAAGTTTTCGCCTTCACATGTCGACCAACATAAGCCTGCAATATTTAACAGTACTCATCAGATAAACAGCTACAGGTATCATATGCAACAGAGCAAGGACACACATTGTAACACAGACAATTTCATGTAAACTTGGCATGCGATTTCTTTGGGTAGTGAACTTCGAAATATTCACTCAAGCCACAAGAATAGTGCACTATTTCACTTTAATCATTCAACTTCTCAGGTTCATGTAGTCCTCAGCCTTCAACACCTAATATATCAAATTCATATACACAAGTTCACCACTTAAATCTTGAACGGATTATATTGTTCTTTCTCCATCTTTTCCTCTTTTTTTTTTCCTTTTTTTTTGTAAATGTTCTTTCTCCATCTTATAGCAAAAAGAATAAGATAAACTGAAATACCATGCCCAACCGTTATGTACAATTTCATTACCATATAAGCAAGCGTCCCAGGACAACAATATTGATACTTTTTACATAATTTTTAACCTTAAAATTCTAATATTTCCTGCTTATCTGCCATTTAACTAAAGTTCCACAAAAATTCAATAATGAAACCAGGGACATTATCCTGCTTATCTTCCCTTTAACTAAAATGTAATCGTGAAAATATTCTCATAGTTGACTTTTAAACATAGTGTAATTTTACACTATGCTTAAAAGTCAAATGTGACGGAATATAATTTAAGAGTTATAAAGTGAATAGCGCCACTCCAACAAAAATAACCGCAGGATGGTCCCTATATGCTAGTTGTTTTATGTGACCCAACAACAGATTAAAATTTTAAGTTCCTTCAAATATTAAGAAAGAAAATAAACAAATCTGCAATTGGATGGGTTTAGCAAAATTAGTAATATTAGGGCCTAGAGCAACCTAGTCAATCTGCCTATCCAAATTGCTGCCGATACAATTGAACGACCGAAAAGGTTTAGACCCAAGCTGAAGAAAAAGAGGAAAGCTGATATATATAAGCAACTCTTAAGTTCCACACTATATCAATCCCAGCCCCGCCCCCATCTACTTCATCCGACAAACATTAAAAGAAAAGGTGCAAGTGCGATGAGGTAAGGTACTTGGACCAAAAATATAGATGAAGTTGCACAGGACTAGAGTAATTGTCGTACAAAGGGTGAAAGCAAAGTGGATAGCATACAAAAACGGCTGAATTTCAAATAGAAAATTAGCAAACTAAATTGAGAAAAAAGTGGAGATCATAGTAGGAGGGGAGGAAAATATAATGGCTCTATCTGGATTCCCACTCTTTTACAAGAGGGTGAAAAGCACAAATGAGAAAGGTAAGACACGGAGAAGTAATATCTAGACAGATTGCAAAGAATCAGAGCTGCACGATCTCGACCTAAAGACTGGAAGCTTATTCCACGCCCCTGCAGACAGAATACTTATCTGAACAACATAAATTTTAGTGCAGAAAACTAAGATCAGCAGTCACCAAATATCGGGAAGTTTTCGAATAAAAGATTAGTTATAATTGGAATAATAAAATACCGACGAGAAGCCTAAAGGAACAATCAATGATCACCTGCACCAGCTTCGAAATTTTGGTTTTGGAGCTTGAAAGGTATTGATCTACTCTATCTTTCGTCTTTGGGATGTGGTTAGCTTGAACTGTCCTGCTCACTTTGTCAACCACCTTTTTGACGATAGTTTTATGAGCGTCTCTGCTCATATGGCCTTCTTTCCATGTGGGCTTCAGGATATCCTTAACAAACTCAACAAGCGCATTTTTAAACAAACGCATCTCCTTTTCTTCCTTATTACTGGTGCCAGGTTCGCTTTTGTCTTTCTCATCTGCAGTTTCTTTATTATGATTGTCTTCTGCTTCTGTGACTCCAACAGTATCATTTTTGCCAATCTCCAATACTTCTGAAGGCAGAGTTGCACCTGGTTGCTTTGCCTCTGTATCATCTTCATGCTGTATTCCAGCATTGGAACTAGAGATGGTTTTTCCTAACTCTGGATTAGTAGTAGCTGGTGGAGAAAATGGTTCCAATATCATTTCATCGTGCTGTCCAAATGAATACGGCAAGTTTCCAGGGGGAACATTATTGTTGCCAGACATGTTTCGCTCCCTGACATCACCAAACAAATTGTAGTGATCTTGCAGCCTCACAGCCTGATTAGGTTGGAGACACATCACACTCACGGGGGAAACAAGAGACTGTGCCGATGAAACCAAATCCGTAGAAGCCAAGGAAGCGGACGAAACCAAACATGTTGGAGTTGAGGAAATTAATGTTGACCCTGGATGAGGTTGCAGTTGCTCGTTCACAAATTGCTGAGTGGGGGATGCCTCATGGTATGCCATTTGGACAACTAGACCGTTGGATGATTCAGCATTAAAAGATCGTTGAGCAACAAACTCTTGCGTCTCTGGTGCTTTTGCAATTTCTTTCTGGAAACTATTTTGATTAGGAAAATTCAAGGAGCGTAAGAGTTGACCTGGGCTATTCAAGTCAAAATTTCGTTCATCAGATGGATGTTTACTGAAGATATCATTGGGATCATTCGAGACCATATGATTAAACACCTTTCCAACGTCATTTCCATTGTGTCCATGCCCAGGCACAAGAGGATTAATGGTGGTTCTAGGATCCTGTAACATGTCCTGTCCTTCAAAACTTAAGGATTTCAATGTGCCATCTTCCCCACAATCCTTATGCTTGATGTCAGATCCTACGAATGCTTCCACATGCATAGCAGACACATCATGATGCTGACCAGATGCTCCAGGTTGTATATTCTGTCCATAAGCAGCTTTTGATATTTCATCCATGCGACATGATTGTATACCCTGGGACACAATCAGGCCTTCATACCTGTCATTTAAAATTTTAGTCATTGGATTCATAGAGCCTGTACCCCCACCATTGTTTTGGTTCCAAACATGTTCTGACATGTTTAAGTCATCTGCAGGAGTATTCTTTTCGTGCGTACCAACCCAGCTTTTGGCTTCTTGGCACCAAGAGTCATCCTTGCTTACACTTGGATCAACATCAGCTGCACCTGCTTTTTCAACAACATTCTTAATCCACCCTGTAGCTTTTTCTTTGTTGGATTCCAATCCCACCTTATCCCATGACCGCCAACCAGGCCATGCACTTCCAGATAAACTTTGGCTTTTACTCTCATCATGTCGTTGGTCGTCATGATTGCTAGATGTCGGAGCATGATGAGAAAACTTGCAATTGGCCCTCCGACAGTTCCCTGCCTGGAAATACCTACAGACTGTTCTCCCAGTTTCTGGACTCCGTCGCTCATTGTCACGTTCAATGGATGCCTTTCTAACATTCGTATCACCAGAAGGTGCATGGTGCGAAAATCTGCATGATGTGCCCCACTTACACCTGCCCCTCAAGAATTCCTTGCAGCTGATTACACCCTTGCTTCTACTCTGGAAGAGTTCGTCATCTCCATTTTTCAAATCATTGTGTTTGTCTCGTGAATAGCTCCCAGGACCTTCAGTATTTGGATATCTCCCACCAGCATATCCAAGTTCTGGCTTGTTTCTAGATTTTCCTGCAAAATCATTTTCTGTACTATTTCCATCAGCACCAAAGAGATTATCATCGTGAAGGAACCTGCATTGACTACCTCTCCGACACTTGCCAACAGAAAAATCCCTACACCCCCGAGAAGATGGTCGTGATGCAATTCTATCACTATGTCCAAATGAATCATGCCTATAATCTTTAAGAGGACTATGACTCCTGCTCGTGCTTCTGCTCCTTGCCCTTTTCCTGTCCTGGCACCGGCTTCGGCTCCGGCTCCTGCTCCGGTTCCGATTATCGCCACCCCTGCTCCAGCTTCGGCTACGGCCTCTATAACTACCTCTGTCCCTACTCCTGCTTCTGTCACTGCGTTGTTCCAAGTACCTGAAGGCAACATGAGAATATGACAGCAAGCATATGGGCATAATAAGCGTACTGTACTGTTGGAAAAAAGATATAGACATGAGCAGCACGGAGGCAGCCCAAGAACAAATGTGTTAGTGATTACAGTTGACAAGAATTTCCTGAGATCAACTTCGGAGACATAAATCGCAACACTGCCAACGATAAAAGAGGTCTACGACACTAATACAAGAGGTTGACACTACAAGATAAAATCTTATTTATACTACTTTCTAATACAAGCGGTTGACACTGCAAGCTTAACATGACAGGTTATCAAAAGATAACTGCTACAATGAAATTACAAAGTTCTGAGACGTAAAACAAAAATGACGAACATCAGGGAAACAATCCAGAAAGCTTTTCTAAAAAGTAAAAAATGTGTTTTGTGCGGTTACCAACCTGTAAGACTTGCCCGAACCGTCAACAGGAGAGTGATTATACTTCCCCTGACCCCACTCACCCTGCATATCTTCATAAAAGCTCTCAGTCATTGGCCCACTATTCTTTAATCCCAATGGTTCCCATGATGACCACTTGGATAGATCCTTATGCTTTATCAGGTTATTATCAGCTTCTTTGGGTGACAAAGTTTCATAGCGCCAAGGGTCAGCTATTGAGTTATGGTCTTTATGACTCCGGTAACTAGGCCTGCTAGCTTCTGGTATGTAGTTGCGCTTTCTCACGATATCATCCATAGAGCACCAATATCAAAATTCATTAAAGCATGTAGCCTCTCCAGCATTATCTGAGACAAAAATAAAGAAACTTTTTTTACTTCCACGTTTAACTATATTGGTTCTCTGCCTAAGTTTATACTCTGACGTAAAATAAATAGCATGACAAGTTATTACCAGACTATCAGAAGGAATACAATTAGAGATAATGATATCACAACACATTAATTTGGTAGATATCCAGGGTACTTGAATTTCGGGGGAAAAAATACCAAATGACAAAAATAGTAGTGAAGACTCTGCTTGTCAAATAGGCGATGAAAAGCGCACAAACTAAACTAAGCCTAATTCTGCATATAGCTTCCCTTTTATAAGGATAATAATATGATGGGAAAAGAATCAAGGAACATAGAAGATTTAGAGTTATTGCACACAAGAATAATTTCTTAACCCTTTTTTTCCTTTTCTAAATCAAATTTTATAGATACTAATTTCTTAATCCACCCAATACTTTAGTATTGACTTCAAAGGATAATGAAAAATTCTCTGTCCTTCATATATGATACTGATGCTACATTCATACTTTGCACTCCTAGGCCATTTATCTTTGTGATTTATCGCCTTACAGAGATTCATAAGATAAGGAAAGTTCAATGACACCTAAAAGATATGACAACACAAAACACAAGATGAGAAGAGTGGACGTCCTCAACACTAAAACAACACTGACATTGCATATCAATCTCAAACACTAGTTGAAGGATAGCTAAAAACGTTCCAATCTTTTGACCAACATTCATCCTAGCATGTGAGATCCCCTTCCTCTCTTCCTCTTCTTAGAGGACAGAGGGCAAAGGTTGTACGAGTGTTGATGTCATCTAACAATCCAGGAAAATATAAATAAAAAAATCACACGGTCTCATCAAAAGAAGAAAGACGAGAAAAAGGGGGTAAGGAGATGGCTCGACACTTGTAGGAACAAATGAGAGTATAAATCATAAACTACTGGTGTCCAGTCAAATCAAAGTCAACATGATCCAAAAACATTCCATGGTAAGGGGAAAGAACTTCCAGTCCATATAAAGAAATATATAACCAAGCTTATTGCCATCCTTTAAAATAGAAAACTCCCGCAGAACAACCTTTGAAAATTTCGTTAATGGGAAGTTCCCAACACCGAAAATCAGCACCGATAAAATTCTCATACAACGAGCTCAAGAGGGCCAGACTACTATTTACCTAGACATGCAATCCCCTTTTTCCAGAACGGGCTCCGACATCCTCCCCGGAAAACAAAAAGAGATAAGAGAAAGAAGGTGAAATATTGATGGCTGCATCCTCCATTATCATAGGCATTTTAGTGTCTTTCAAACACCTTCCATTTCTTTATAGCTATAGGAGCCAGTCCCCACATTATACTGTTCTCCTGTCCCTTGTATATTTTCTTCACCATGAGAAAAAACAGAAGTTCTCTGATATTGGGCAACCAAACATTACTATAAGACACAGGCAACATATGGATCGCAGAAAAGGTTATGAATAATTCGTTCACGTTCAAAGATCAAGCAAGCTCATTCAGAAATGCAATCGCCTTCCCCCTTCCTATGTCTGCAAAGAAGGTGTAGAAATTGAATGAACTTGAAGTAGCTTGAGAAATTGAGGAACAATAATGGAAAAACTGAAAAGAATTTCAGTTATCTTTGTTAATCATCAATCTGTCCTCTTTATACAAACTTATGAGGAGCAGTGCAACGGCTATATTACAACGGTAATAATACACCTACAGTTTAGATAAACTTCTATCCACTATACAATACAAACACTCTATACAGACCATATATTACATACACTGTACAAGTATACTATACAATCTGTACATAAAATTTATGTATTTCTACACTCCCCCTCAAACTTGGTGTAGATGTTGATACAACCAAGTTTGTTGACTAGTGTAAGAAAAATCCGTGTAGAAACAGGCTTGGTGAAAATATCTGCAACTTGTTCATTTGATGAGATATGCTCAATTATGATTATATGGTCTTCAATCTTCTCGCGTATGAAATGTCTATCGATTTCCACATGCTTTGATTTGTCATGTTGTATAGGATTCTCAGCCATGTTGATGGCGGAAATATTATCACAATAAATTTTTATGGGAGTGACAACAGTCTGGCCTAGTTCGGTAAGCACTCTTTTTATCCAAAGCCCTTCACAAAGTCCAAGTGCTAATGCACATAGTTCTGTCTCAGCACTACTTCTTGACACAACAGTTTGTTTCTTGCTTTTCCATGTAATCAAATTGCCTCACAAAAATGTACCATAACCAGTAGTAGACCGCATATCAATTCTTGATCCTGCCCAATCTGCATCTTTATACACAAGCAGGCTCTTATCCGAAGTTATTCTAAACAATAAACCTTGTCCCGGTGCAGCCTTCAAATATCTGAGAATTCTTAAAGCAGCATTTAGATGTTCACATGTTGGATTATGCATGAATTGTGACACAAAGCTAACAGCATAACATATATCAGGCCGTGTGTGTGACAAATAAATAAGTTTTCTTACAAGTTGTTGATACCTCAATTTGTCCGTAGGTGTGTTATTCCAGTCTTTATTAGGTTTGTACCCAAGTTCTATAGGAGTGATGGCAGGCTTACAACCTAACATTCCAGTATCATTTAGTAACTCTAAAATATACTTCCTTTGTGAAATACACATGTTATTACTAGTTCTTGCTAATTCCATTCCCAAAAAATATCTTAATTTTCCTAGATCTTTAACTTCAAATTCATCATATAATTTTTTCTTTATTTGTTCTATTCCTAAGTGATCATTTCCCGTAAGTATTATGTCATCTACATACACAATGAGTACAGTAATAAAATGAGTACTAGAAGAGCGAATGAATAAAGTATGATCACTTTGAGTTTGTGTAGATCCAAATTTCACTACTGCCGCTGTAAATCGTTTGAACCAAGCTCTTGGAGATTGCTTAATACAAGGACTTTCTAAGTTTACAGACCATGTTCTTATTCTGACTATTCTTAAGTCCAGGAGGAATCTCCATATACACTTCTTCATGCAAATCCCCATTTAAAAATGCATTCTTAATATCTAATTGATACAAAGGCCAATCAAGATTCACAGCTACAGAAAAAATAATACGAATGGTATTAAGTTTAGCCACTGGTGCAAAAGTGTCTACATAATCTATCCCATATGTTTGAGTAAAGCCTCTAGCCACTAGTCTTGCCTTGTGACGAACAATCACCCCATTTGTGTTGTATTTTAGTGAGAAAACCCATTTACATCTTATGGGTCTTATATCAGGCTTAATAGGTACTAAATCCCATGTTCTGTTTTTTAAAAGTGCCTCTAATTCAGTTTCCACAACATGCTTCCAATTAGAACTGGTTAAGGCCTCATTAATGTTAGATGGTATCCACTGTTTATCTAGACCACAAGTGAATGCTCCTAAATTCCGTCCTAATTTATCATATGCTAAGAAAGAATATAAAGGGTGTTTGGTACACTCACGAGTACCTTTTCTCAATGCAATGGGTAGGTTATCAACATGACCAGCAACATTATTACCAGAGTTTTCAGCAGTAAGTACCTGTAACCCACCTGTAGTATTGTTCCGCCTAGTATAGACCCTAGTGATAGGTCCTACCTGTCTGCTTACCTGCCAGTTTTCTTCAGAATGGTTATGTGTCGAAACTAGTACAATTTCAGCTTGTCCAGCTTCCTGTTTATCGTCAGTACCTGCAATAGCTTCTTGCTGTTCTTCAGAATTTAAACTGTTAGTAGAATAAGAAGGTAGGCCAGATGTTGCAATATCCAAGATTGACCAGTAACTTTGCACATCACTTCCTGACATTGAATCCAGATTATTGGACCCGTAGTATGCATGATACTCATCAAATACTACATCTAAAGAAACAATCATTTTCCTTGTAATGGGACAATAGCATTTGTATCCTTTTTGTGTTTGAATATCCTAGAAAATACAACGGATTGTTTTCTTATCTAATTTTGTTCTTAAATGAAGTGGAGTATACACATAAGCTACACAACCGAAATTTTTAAATGGTAACTCAGAGAATAACTTAGAATGTGGATAAGCTATGATCATACACTGCTTTGGAGTATTAAAATGTAAGACTCTAGATGGCATACGATTTATTAAGTAAGTTGCAGTAAAAATAGCCTCTCCCCAATAAAATTTTGGCACATTCATAACAAACATAATCGACCTAGCAACTTCTAATAGGTGTCTATTTTTACTTTCAGCAATACCATTTTGCTGAGGAGTGTAGACACACGAAGTCTGATCATGTATGCCTATATTTATCATGTATTCCTTTATTTCTTTATCAAGATATTCTGCTCCGTTATCACTTCTAAGCACTTTTATAGTGGCGTTGAACTGATTTTGTATCAAACTGATAAAGTTCTTAATTATCTTTCCCGCTTCTGCCTTATTTTTCATTAAATAGACCCATGTTACCCTAGTATGATCATCAACAAATAATATGAACCACTTCGCTCCATTTACCGTTGCCACTCTTGATGGCCCCCATACATCTGTATGGACTAAGTAAAATGGAAAGCTGGATTCATACATTTTTGGAAGATAACTAAATTGTGTTTGCTTTGCCAATATGCAAGTCTCACATTTCAAAGTGTGAACATCTACTTTATCAAACAGGTCTGGCATTAATTTCTTAAGATACACAAAATTAGGATGCCCTAACCTATTATGCCATAGTAAAATATTGTCCATGTGTTTGGACCTAGAATCAGAATTGGACTTGAAACTGTAAAGTGAGGACATTGAGCCGTTACATACAGTGCCATGACCAATCCTATTGCAAAACAGATTCCTATAGCAGTTAATAGCATCCAGTAATTGTTCTCTAACTTGTGATTTGATGATGTAAAGCCCTTTTAATTTGTTAGCATTGCCAATCATCTTCAACGTAGTTTTCTGCAGAAGCCAACATGTAAAGGATGAGAACAATGCTAAACAATTATTATCACTAGTCAGTTTACCAATAGATATTAGATGGAAGTTCAGTTTTGGCACATATAAAACATCATGCAATACTATAGTAGGTGTGAGATATACAGTTCCTGTACCAAACACCTGGAGATTTCCCCCGTTAGCAATTTTAACTGTTTTATGACATGGAAATACTTTGTATGCATGTAGACTAGAAAAATTAAAGGTCATATAATCTAAGGCCCCTGAGTCAATGATCCAGGAGGACCCTTTTTCATATGACCAAGTACATGTAGACGCCATAGTGGCTTGCATGGTACCAGCATCTGATTGACCAAGTTCTGAACCCAACATCTGAGACCCTTCAGACCATTGTTGCTTTGAAAGTAGCTGTAATAATGCTTCTATCTGGTTTTGTGTTGGAAGTTGGGAATCAGATAAATCCTGAAAATTAGCTGTATTTACAACAGACCCTTTTGATGGTCCCCAGTTAGGTGAGAACCTTGAAGTTTGTCCCGGATTTGGTCTCCAGTTGTTTTGCATGCGAGGTTGGAACATCTGGGAGTGAGGTGAGGAGTGTGTAGGAGGCCTAGGTCCTTGATTTTTGTTGAAACTATTTCAACCTTGGAAGTTTAAAACACTCTTCAACTCTATGACCAGGTTTCTTACAATATTTGCATTGCAAAGGTGGCTTATATTTGTTATTCCCACCCCCAAAATTTCTTTTAACAGTATATCCTGTAGGTTCAGAAGGTTGTGGAATAGAAGAGGAAGGATAGCTAGTGGTAGTGGAGATCAGAGCAGACGCTTCCAAAGTAGGACTAGACTGGGACCCCATCATTACTTTAATACGATTCTCCTCATGTCTAATCTCAGAAAACACAGTGTTGAGATTAGGTAGAGGCTTCATCCCAAGGATTTGACTCCTGACTGAGTCAAGATCCTTATTCAGGCCATTTAGGAACCTAAACACCCGTTTTACCTCTATGAACTGTCTAAACAGTTTGTCATCTTCAGGAGAAGTCCATGCAATAGTTTCAAAAATGTCTATCTGCTGCCAGAGCTTGGTTTGTTGAGAATAATAAGCACTAACCGTATTATCTCCTTGGCGAACGTCCTGTACCTTTGCTTCCAACTCATAGATTTCTGCAATATTGTCCTTCTTGGAGTAGAGTTCACGAGCTGCCTTCCAGATTTCTACAGCTGTAGTATAGAGCATGAAATTATCTCCAATTTATGGGGTTATAGAACTGATTAACCATGACATAATCATGGAGTTCTCAGCTCTCCATTGTTTAAATCTTGGATCAGTGGATACAGGGGTAGTAATATCACCATATAAGTACTCATCTTTTCCCCGTCCTATAATGAACATTTCAATCGCTTTGCTCCAAGACAGATAGTTTGTGCCATTAAGTTTGTGATTGGTCACCATTATTGAGTTGCTATCAATGAAGTGGTTATGGTAGGTAGAGATGGATTAGTTGTTTCTCCTGTTGGTAGATGGGTAGTTGAGGTGCCAGTAGATTCAGTATGTTCAGCCATAGCATCAATGAATAGGAAGAAGATGAAGCTGAGAATGTCACTGTATCAAGCAAGGAGAAAGGTAGGATGAAGAAAATCTGTATGAGTTGAAGGCCTTTACATACGAAAGAATTAGAGGAAGACGTGAAAGAAAAATGATTTCAGAATAGATGGATTATGACAAGTTAGGAGAAAAAAAACACTCAGTAGGATTAACTTTCGGCTGGTGTTTGATGTTTTGTTTACAATATAATATTAAAAAATAAAGACGAGGACACGTTGACAGAAAAATGGACAAATTTTGTGCAAGTTGCAACCACGTGGGGGCCTACATGTACTATATTTGTTTTATAAAAAACTAAACAATTCAAAAATCGAGGATTAAAAAACTGAGTATGAGATCGAGAAGGATCGGAGGAAATCTAGAGAGATATTTCCTCTCAATTCAGTCAAATGGGTAGGACACCTGTCACACTTTCAATGGTGAGTTTTTCGGTGAACTCCAAAAAATAAAATACGTCTGAGAATTATAATTTTACTTCCTTTCTTCTTCGTTTGTCTCTTTCTTCTCAAAGGCCAATTCAGAGTCATATGAAGAACGAAGTAACAGCAGAAGGACTTTCACTCCAGAATCAATTTTTTTCTCTTTTATAATCACAACTTTCTCCCAGACATAAGACAAGAGTCTATTCTGGATAAACAAATCTACTGGGAGATGAAGACTCAAGTAGATGAAATATGTACATATATCGGATACCAGAAAACACAAAGAAGATCAGATACAGATCTTTCCTTTCTCTTTCACCGTTCTCAATTAATAAAGCTCTGATACCACATAGAAATTGAATGAACTTGAAGTAGCTTGAGAAATTGAGGAACAACTTATTCAAACATCTCCCGCGCTTCGCTTCCTTCCTCTTTTCCTTTGCTACGTTCTGCACTTTCTCAACTGTCCCACCAACGGTGCCTCCAACTGACCCCCGTTCACCGTGCTTGCATCCACAACACGGCTTCCTCTTAGCTCCAATCAATAACTAACCACTTTAATCTTGCTCTGCAGCTGCCATTCAACTTGCCACCTTCAGTTTGCGTTTTGGATCACCTCCTTCGGCATCAAGAATCGACTATAGTATGTGCCTTTGAATGATATATCATTACAAAATGGTGGATTATGTGTTCACATCGAAATATTCGGCTTGAATCTAGTAGGCTTGAATTGAAATAGAGACAGCATGAACAAGTATCAGTTGCTTTTCATATTGGATTTAAAGAATTAAATTAACGGATAAAATAACCAAGTAAATAATTATGGCGGATCAGTGTGGCGCACGGAAGCATGGTGAATTAGAATACCCTAAGTCGATAAATATCTAGTTTGCCATCCTAGGATTGGACAATTTAAGTTAAATATTGTACCATGAAATTGACAAACGTTCGACTTAGAAGAACCTGAATAAGAGAGACCTTGCCCCAAAAAAAAAGAGAGGATGATTTCTAGAATTATACGAAATATTAGACTGATATATATTTTCCAAGAAGATAAATATTTTATGTAAATGGAAAAACTGAAAAGAATTTCAGTTATCTTTGTTAATCATCATTCAGTCCTCTTTATACTAACTTATGAGGAGTAGTGCAACGGCTATATTACAACGGTAATAATACACCTATAGTTTAGATAAACTTCTATCCACTATACAATACAGACACACTATACAGACTATATATTACATACACTGTACAAGCATACTATACAATCTGTACATAAAACTTATGCATTTCTACAGAAGGTCATATAAAACAAAACACCAGCAACACACCAACCAATGCAAGGACCATGGGGTTTATCATTCAACCCCACTGACTGGCGCTATCTCTAGATTAGAAAAAAAAACATAACAGACAACAAAAAACAGCAGCCGAGTCCCATCTCTTCACCTACAATCGAACTTTTGAATCCAAAAAGGTGCATCATACGTCACGTGCCAAATGAAATCCGATTACTCTTGTACTCAACCTTCCTTGTCAAATAGACTGAACAAGATCTGGTACATCCATCATATCAGAAGAGAATGGCAACTCAATTCACAGATTTTTCAAGGGGGCATTGCCCTAGCATTACCAGTTAGTCTGCTGACACTCAGTTTTCTAACATAGAACTCATGGGCAATACAGCAGGTTGTATTTCATAGCACAGGATTCGGTTTTACTAAACAATTAATACCTTACTGAGATGCATTAGGGCCAAAATTCAAATCCTATCCAAGACTTAGTTCCATAAATTCCACCCAGTATATTATCCGAGCAAATTTAAATTTTTACAAGCAAACAATTAAATATACAACATCATATATTTGAAATCATATGGTCCATATAGAGATGATCATGTTACTCCCATAAAGAAACGAGGATAACCAGAAAAGGCATAAAACTTTATCTAGTAAAAGCACATCAAAAGACACTCGTAGACTATTGAGGACCCTAGAGGGGATGCGGATTGCGGAACATCATCATGTTTGTCAAATGGCATTATCAATAACAACCTCTCTGATACCAACCACTATGGATTCCATCTACTTTTCCGAAGTGAATCACTTATGGCAGCATATACAAAGGAACCATTCTTGAAAACTAATCCAGTTCACTGATGGCTTCACAAAGTATCGCCAAAATCACCAAGTATCGTCAGAACCACCAAAGCAAAACCTAACAGTAGGAGTTCCTATATCCTCTATGGAACAGTCTTCATGAGGTGGCTTCACCAAGCACCGATAAAATCACCAAGTATAGTCCAAACTACCAAGATGAAGATTTAATCTGGCATTACGGGTGCCAGTATCCTACATGGAGCAGTCTTCAGGAGGTGGCTTAGAAGGGGATACCTTATGTTTTGCCAAACACTAGAGACTTGCAAGGAATCCCATATGAATTGACCATCAGTTCAGCAAAACATCATATCAGTTGTCATGGTATATTAGGCCAGTTACTTTGCAAAGAACAATAAGAGTAACCTGTAAGTCACTCAAGCCTAAAGTGCCCACCAAAACTCAGTGCTATAAGCACACAACTCGATGTTAGAAGCATCATAACAAACACCGAGTGCACATGGAGTTGCCACCTTGAAAAGTGGCTGACACCAGATAAACTCAGTAAAAGAATAATGGTGGATATTGGGAATAAAGAATCCACAGAGATGATATGAGTAGGTGGTTGTACAAGATGATGCCATCTCAGTTTAAACATATCTTGTGGCCCACTGTCATGAAGCCTTCAACACATGAAAAAGACCAAAAAGGAGAAAAGGGAATCAAAGAACGGTAATGAAAAGAGCTGGAAGACAGCTTCATCACTTTAAGCTGCACACACACAACCTGTTCTTCCAATTTTTGAAACAATTAACATCTTACCGTGTTCTGAAATAGAAAAGCCGACAATTTACATTCTCAAATATAGGTCAGTATAGACATCCGAAGCTAGTGTAGGCCTAAAAAGTTGCAATACACTATGCACAATAACATGAAAAGTGCAAAGCGATATAGCAAGCACTCAATAGTTCAAATGTATCAGAGAATAGCAAGCGCTTGAGCATATCGATAACAAGTTTCCATTTATTGGACCTTTTGATTCAGAAGCGGTTTATATTCAACAGACTAAACTTGACAGGAAAAAGAACCACAGACCTAACTAGAGGATGCCATAACACTTCAAAATAAGAGAATCCGTTCAGGACAATATTTAATTAAACCCCTCAAAACGACCCAACACTATCCAAAAATAAGAGAATTCCAATCTGGTTGGTCACGTTTTTGTACAGGATCTCCAAATTAATCGTCCCAAAAGGTAACAGACAAAAATAAAGAAATAATTCATGATAGCTGCAAAGAGAAAACACGCTCTGTTGCTGCTTACCCACGATCCACCTTCTTTCTCTTTCGGTCACAGAGCCAAGCAGCAGCCCTTTGGATGATACTTTCCAGCCTTTTTGGAACAGCAAAAGATTCGCCTTTGGCCTTTAATGCAGCAGCAGTGACACAGAAACTGGTGCGAATCAGCTCCAGAAAACCCTAGAGAAAACCCTAGAAAATTTGTTATCAGCAGCTTGGAGTCCGAATCGTCCAAGGGAAACTACAAAAAGAGGATTAGAACATTGATGGATTACATTACATCTGCGGACGGGTGTACAAATTTTTTAAAACTGGACCAATTCACGAGCAAAATGATCCAAATCAAAATAAACCGAACTGTAAAACTATGTTCGGTTTATAAATAATTGAAAACTAAACTATTTTAAACGATTTAGTCTTGGTTTTGAAAATTAAAACCCAAAAAAAAAAAAAATGGATCAGATCTTTATTTAATATATATTTATTTCAACTCTAAATTATATTAATATATTTTAAGTTTTAGCAATACCCCCTATCCCGTCCCCCTGTTCGGCCGTCCCATCTTCCCATACCCTAATTTTTGCCAACCACGCATACTCGCCTCACATAGACTCAGGAAATGTCACCCCCTTATTTTGTTCTTATAACCAATATAGAATATTATATACGTTTGATGATTGATCTTTGTGGTATATTATATTATTAGTATAATTTAAATAAATAAGAGTAAATGTTTAAGAATTAGTATAGAATAGATAATTGTGTAAAGTAGAATAGGAAATGTGACAAGTGAATTAGTGTGGATAATTAAATCAAAATAGAAAATAGGACACAAGTTTTTGTTCTCAATTAAATAAAAAGAAAATAAAATGAGGACATGGAATTAGTTACGGAAGAGGAAAAAATTCGGCCATTGCATGAAGAAGGACAAAAATCATCCCCTTGTCATAGTTGTAAGATTGGATGTGACCAAACCATCTTCATATTGCATGCAAGAAAGCATGCTAAGAAGCCTCATCATTGTGTGTCCTCCACTCCCCCACCCAACTCCCATAGACTCGGCTAAGTAGTAGTATAAGGTACCCCTTCACTCCATTTTTCACCAACATTTCCTAACATATATCTTTCCTCATTTGCAATTCAAATCCAAATCTTTCAAGCAATAACAACCTTCCAAATTGTCCCTTTCTTCTTCCAAATCTTTCAAATGAGAGCAACCTTCCAAATTGTCCCTTTCTTCTTCCTTCAAGATCCGAGAGCTACAGGCCGAAGGAAGAAGAAATTTTTCCTCTTCAACTCACCCTTCCTTCTTCAAGGTTAAAGCCAAGATTCCACCTTCATCTTAGGCTATCCGAATTGTAGGGCAAATAGCAAGGAGAAGCAAGGTAAGTGGCATGCATAAATGATTCCAAAATACCAACATTCTACCTCTTCTAAAATTATTAATCAAATCTTTTCTTGGAGTCATTCTAACCGCATACTTTCTTAGGCAAGGAGGAGGAAGAATTAATATGCTGAAATGGGTTTTCAAATTGGTATTTACACAACCCAAGTCCTATAAATAGTAGGCTTTGCTATCTTAAACTATATATAACAACGTTTGCTAAATTCTGAAAATTTGAGCATTGTTCTTCCTCCAGCTCTGTTTTTCTTCCTCCACTATCAAACACTTCTATTTGCAAGTTCATCTTCTTCTCGTAGAGTGAACGAAAGGAAGAAATTGTTATATCCTGGGAGGCTTGTGCCGTGTAGTTCACCTCGCTCGTGGTGGAGGCATTTTAGTTTTAAGGACAGCAACTCACGTTGTGTCTCGGCTTTCTATTCTTCTTGTTAATACCGTTTTTGGTATCCATTTCCTACACTTTTTCTAACAATCTTAAAGCTAAAAATCTCTTTCTATATGGCTATCAAACACCATGTTGTTCCTGATGTGTCCAAGGTAGAACCTTTTGATGGCAAATTCTTCAAAAGGTGGTCGCTAAGGTATGTATTTCCTTGAGAGGTTGTATGTCTCCTATGTTCTAACCAAAGAGAAACCAACTAATGAAGGAGAATCACTCAAGTATGAAGCCAATAACACAACATGCAGGAGGCATATCCTGCATTTTCTGTCAGACTCCCTATTTGACATTTATTTCAAACTTTCCTCTGCTAGGGAGATTTGGAAAGCACTTCAGAATAAGTATGGTTCTGAAGATATTGAAAAGAGAAAGTATATGGTCAGTGAGTTTCTCAAGTTTCAAATGGTTGACCACATACCTATCAATGATCAAATCTATCAATTCAACAATTGGTGGATAATCTCAAACAAGAAGGCATCAAAATAGATGAGACATTCCAGGTTGCCTCTTTGTTGGAGAAATTGCCCTCTTCGTAGAGCAAGTATAAGAATAGATGTAAAAATGATGATGCCAAGCTTACCATGGATGGTGTCATCAAACACATTCGCATGAAGAAAACAACTAGCTGGAGGATGCAGAGGGTGCTGAGAATGAATCTTAGTCCAACATTCTGGAGCACAATACAAGAACAAAGAAACAAAAAGTCCAGAATGTCAAAGCTCATCACAACAAAGGTAAAACTTTTGTGTAGGGATAAAAGAAGCCCAATGGACTTTGCTGGGTTTGCAGAAATGCTAGACATAAAGCCTCCTTCTACAACAAAAGAAAAGGACAAGCGAGTGGTCATGCAAACCTGGTGGAGCATGATGATAGATATGGAATCAAAGACGAGGAGGTCATCGCTACAGTCGTTGTGGGCGAGGTAAACCTTGTTGAAGGTGCTATAGAATGGGTGGTTGAAACCGGAGCCACAAGACACATTGCTACCAGTAGAGATCTATTTCTTGATTTTCAAAAAATAGATAGTGGAGACCATGTTTTTCTTGGGGATGCACGAGGAACCCGTATTCTCAGAGAGGATAAAGTGCTCCTTAATTTAACTTCGGGAAAAAGACTGGATTTAAGTAATGTGCTCTACGTTCCTACTATACATATGAATTTGATTTCTGGAGTACATCTAAATAAGGCCAATCTTAAACTTGTTTTTGATCTTGATAAGTTAGTGCTTACTAGAAATGGGGAATTTATTGGAAATGGGTTTTGTAATGCCCGGTTATTTGTACTATATGCTACTTGTATTACTAATAAGAATATGTCTTCTTCTGCTTGATTGATTCTTATGATCTTTGGCATGTTAGACTAGGTTATGTTAATCTTGATGCTTTAAAAAGATTAAAAAATCATGAATGTCATATCTATAGAAAATAAGGATAAATTTGAAAGATATGAATATTGTGTTGAAGTCAAGCATCATAAGAAACCATTTAAAAGTACTAAAAGAAACCTAGATAAATTAGACCTCATTCATAATGACTTAGGTGACTTTAAGAATTATGTTAGTAAAGGAGGTAAAAGATATTATATTACCTTCATTGACGATTATTCGAGGTTCACTAGAGTATATTTTACGGGAAAAAGGAGCTTTATTCATTTGCACTTGAAATACTACCGTGTACATGAGGGTAGCCTATCAATTAGAAATGTTCAAGAAATTTAAGAATGAAGTAGAAAATTAATTAGAAAGGAAAATCAAAAAGATTAAGATCCGATAGGGGAGGTGAATATATGACTACTTCATTGCAGAAATTCTTTGAAGAACATGGAATCACTCATGCAATAACACCACCTTACACTCCACAATCTAATGGTGTAGCTGAGAGAAAGAATAGAACACTTAAAATATGGTGAATGCTATGCTAATTAGTTCTGGTTTACCAAATAATTTGTGGGATGAAGCTATTCTATGTGCCTATCATATATTGAATAAAATATCACACAAAAAGACAAATAAAACCCTTAAGAACTAAGGAAAGGTTATCCTCCCCACTTATGGTATTTGAAAGTGTGGGGTGTTTAGCAAAAGTGGGTATTCCAGAATTTCAAAGGAATAAGATAGGACGAAAAACCAAAGATTGTGTATTTATAGGATATGTCCAAAGCAGCGCGACATATATGTTTATGATTGTTGAGAATTCTGCAATTATAGAGTTTAAATATGCTGAACTCTTTGAGACTGTTTTTCCTATGAAACAACAAAAGGATTCCGGTCATTCTATTTATGAAAAAGATGAATCTAGTAAAAATGTAGTTACTGCAGTACCGGATACACTAAGAAGAAGCAAAAGGAAAAGGATTGAGAAAACCTTTAGTAATGATTTTACTAAAGTGTTTATCCTAGAAGAAGATCCGAAAACTTACCAAGATGCTAAGAAATCCGTAGATGCAACATTTTGGAAAGAAGCTATACACAGTGAATTAGATTCAATAATGAATAACCACACTTGGGAAGCGTTAGATTCACCTAAAGGTTGTAAGTCTATAGGTTGTAAGTGAGTGTTTAGAAAGAAGTTAAAGACAGATAGTACTATAGATAAATTCAAGGCTAGATTAGTAGCTAAAGGATTTACTCAGCAAGAAGGAGTAGATTTCTTTGACATCTATGCACCGCTTGCTAGAATAACAACCATTAAGGTGATATTTGCATTAGCCTCTATTTACAAACTTGTGATACATCAAATGGATATTAAAACAGCGTTTTTAAATGGGGAGTTAGATGAAGAAATCTACATGGGACAATCTGAGGGAATGATTGTGAAAGGGCAAGAACACAAAGTATGTAGATTATCTTTGTATGGTTTAAAACAGGCACCTAAGTAATGGCATGAGAAATTTGATCATGTCATGCTAGCAAATGGATATGTACTAAACGAAAGTGATAGATGTGTTTATAGCAAATTTGAGAATCTTGACGGTGGCATTATTTGCATGTATGTTGATGACATGTTGATATTTGGTACAAATTTGGATGTTGTTCAAAATACCAAAACATTTTTGTCATCGGTTTTTGATATGAAAGATATGAGTAAAGCATATTTTATTTTTGGCCTCAAGTTAGTTGAGAAATGTGAAGGTTATATGCTTTGTCAAAGTCATTATGTTGAAAAAGTGTTAAAGAAGTTTAATCACTTTGATTACAAAGCTGTAAGTACACCCTTTGATCCTAACAGAAGATTAGAGAAGTATAAAGGTGATAGTGTTTCACAATATGAGTATGCAAGAATCATTGGTAGTGTAATATATCTAACGAATTGCACCAGGCCAGATATTGCATATGCTGTAAATAGACTGGTTAGGTATACACACAATCCAAGTAATGCACATTGGTTTACTCTAAGAAGACTTTTGAAATATCTTAGAGGAACCATGGATCTTGGTTTGTTCTTTAGTGGAAATCCTTGTGTGTTAGAATGATTTTTTTATACTAATTAGGTAATGGATAATGATGGAGTTAACTCAACTAATGGTTATGGGTTTACTTTGGGTGGTATTGCCGTTTCTTGGAAATCATCTAAGCAAACATGTAAAGTAAAGTCAACAATGGAATCTGAATTTGTTGCCTTAGAACATGCATATACAGAAACTGAATGGTTAAGGAATTTGCTTGTAAATATTCTTTTGTGGTCTAAACCTATGCCTTCTGTGTCTATACTACTACGTCTGTGCCCCTTTAGGGGTAGGGAAAAAAATAAAAAAAAAAGAGAATAAAGGAAAAAAGAGAATAAAGGAAATATATATTAGATATAGATAAATTTACCATATAGTATTTGGATGTGAATAAGAAACTATATGATATGATTTAAGTAGGAGATTTACTCTATATATAATTCCTACAACTACTAGGATCCTAAGTATCACCTATCTATATATACACACATACTCAAGTCAAACCCTAACTCTCTTCTTTCGACCCCTCAGTTGACGGCAAACTGATTCCCCTCCCACAATCATTCCAGCCGTTTCCCCAACCATCAAGGAGAATCTCGGCAGCCCCTCCCCTTAATTAGCAGCCACTCTCAAGGGGAAAAATGAAGAAAAACAAAAGAAATAAATCCTAGTTTTTCATATAATATATCTATATATATATATATATACCTATATACACACAAAATAAACCCTATACATATCTATGAAGAAATTGGACAGCCTTTTGTTGGGTGAAGAAAAAGAGGAGTTTGGTTGAACGAGACCCGAATCGGATAACGGTATAATATAAACGGACCAAAGCAAGTATCCTTTCTGCACTTATTATGTATTTGTGAAATCTGTATCTATATTTTCGTATAGATGATGGATCATACATAAGTATATGTGATTGCATAATTTGATGTATACACACACACACACGTGTTTGATCGTGCATGTGTGGGTATTGTTTTATTGTTCAAAATTTTTGGTAAAGCAATTTGACATGGCCGAGAGGTCCACACAAGTTTCCAGCAGTATACCCCTCGGCCAAGACATATTTTTGAAGCTATTTTATATATATTTTATATGTATATATGATATATGAATATAAATATATATTTAAAGTGTATACTTGTGTGTGTGCGACATATATATGCAAGGGAGATAGAATTTTTGTGGTAAAAAAAGAAGGATTCTGGAGTAACAAAATTTTAGCATGGAAAAAGATGGCTAAGTGCTCTAACAGGGGTAAAGATTTTGTAAGTATTTGAAAAAGAAAAAAAAGGTCAAAATACAAGAATATATATTTGTTTTAAAAAAAATGGGGTTTCAGCCTCCACTGTGATTCCACAAGTTTTAAGAATTGAGTTTATATAAAGGCATATTTTGATGCATATTTATATAAATGTATTTAAGGTTGTAATTTTTGATTTTATACACACACACACACACATACATAAAATTGAGAACTTGCATTGTCAAGTATTAAGGGTGGAAAAGTTCAGGGTGAATTGGTTAGGGTGCTATTTTGGTTATATGAAGAAAAGATGTATAATTTTCTTATGAATATGATACATATATACACATATGTATGAATATATGTATGTATGTAAGTATATGTATATGTATATATATATATATTGTTGATTTTTGGTAAAATTGTTTTATTTGGTCGTTGGCCGTAGTATCCTATATATGTATCTTTACTTGGTCAGGACATATATATATTTGAACACATAGTTAATGCACAATCTTTTATGTCGTGAGGTAGTGGGTAGGAAAAAAGTGGGTCGAGGGTGGTACGCATAAGTATATGCGCGTATATGTACGTGTATAGGCGTAGACATATACGCGGGTATATATGAGCAGGGATATACACCATAAAAAAAATGGAGGCATACATGCAGTATATATGCACGTGTATGAGCGCGGGCTTGTATAAGAGCGTGTGTGCGTTGAATTGTGTGTGAAGCATTCATGACACATGCACTGCATTGCATCTTTTCGGGACGCTGACTCCACGTTACGGAGCGATGACCGCTGACTCCACGTTACGGAGCGATGACCGCTGACTCCACGTTACGGAGCGATGACCGCTGACTCCACGTTACGGATCGATGTCCGCTGACTCCATGTTACAGCGTGATAAGTAGGATCCGGGACATGCATAGTATATCATGAAAAAAGGAGCACGTTGTGTGAAATAATAATGTTGTTGCGCGTGACACGATAGTGAAAAGGAGCATGCACCATGAAGCTGCGCATTGCATCTGATTGTGCGACTGTGTGTTTATCCTACGCGTTTGTTATTGCTCTTCTTTATACATTTATGTATTTTTACTTGCTTGATTGGTTAGAAAGGTAAAAAGTCAAACTTTATTTGCGAAGAGAAGCATGCTATTTTCTATTTTGTCATTTATTTATTTTATTTACACTTGCTTCTCCGTGTATGATCCCATGGTAATTAAAGTGAGGCTACTTACTGGGCGACGTGTCGCTTATACTACGCTGTCACCTATTTTTGCAGATAGACAAGTAATTGAGTTAGTACACCCGAAGATGATCAAGAGCAGATGTTTCAGGAATGAGGATATCCTGATGAGGCTTTCGAGGACTTAGTTGATATATAGTTTATGGATTTGACCTTATGTAGTTTGAGGGTTAGTATTTATTATCTACGTTTGACCTTTGTATCGAAACGAAATTACCTAGACATTAATATTAATGATGATGATTGTTTCGAGGTTTTAGCTTATGACTTCTGCTGACATCGATTGACGTTGTTTTGATGATGTGTAATTGAATTGTATCGACGTCTTCTATTCTCCTTAACGAGATACGGTGGGTGAGTCGTTTCGAGTACTAGGGTTCGGGATGGGTCGCTGCAGGTGGTATCAGAGCATGACTCTAGATCTACGGCGGAAACATAGATTTTGGCCATGATCTTAGATATTAAGTGATTATTTTGCCCATAAGTCACGATCTTAGACATAAGTGACGAATCTGATTAAGAGTTGATCATGAACATATGTACCGATTTAACTCTCTTCTTCTTCATTTCTTTCTCTTCTTCTTAGTCTCAAGCCTATCATTCATATATTCCACATATTATATAGGCTTTGATTATACCATCTATACACGTTCATTGCTTGTAAAAGGTTGATCAAGGTGTGCTCAAACCTTCATTCGATCGTTGGTGGTGTTCGTGATTGGTTTGTTTGGTTGTTTTGATTGTAAAAGGGTGGAGTTAGTGTTTAACTCCAGTCACTCTTGTGGTAAGGTGTTTTTGTGTTTAGTGATAACCGAGGAAGGTATCCTGGAGACTAGAAATTCTTGGTGTTCTTACTTTTTAGCATTTTGCTTTCAGTTTCTAGTTTTTTGCATCGATTTCATTGCAATGTTAAAAATAGCAAACGATTTTTAAAAATCATAAAATTTTGCATAAACATAGCCATGCGTCCTGGTTTTCATTTAGCACAAGTTTCACCTCATTTGGATAAGTATACATTAATCAAACATTAATAGTTCTGTGACTAGTGCAATCTGATTCTCAGATTTACAAAGGTTGAGAACATCAACGTGGTTGACATACTTCCCAAGAGAATTTTCAAAAACTTTTCAACCAATTAAAATACACACCTTGAGAGTCAAACCATAAAATTTTCAAGTCATTTAGAGTTCCCAATTAATAGGAATAAATTTTTTATTTCGAAGTACAGTTTCTGGCAGATTGATGTAATCTGACCAAAAATGTATTTTCAAGGGGTTATACTTAGAATTTTAATTTGAAATTTTTGTGAGTTAATCATAACATCTGAGAGTACAACGTCACCAAATTTCATAGTTTTTGGAGGTCTACAACTAGACCGTTTAGATAAATCAAGTCAGGATCTGAAAATGAAAACTGTTTTCAGAAGTGAGTAATTTGGTTCAAAAAGTTTTAAAAACCAATTTTCTGCACTCACTATTCAACTCCCCCTTCTAGTAATGTTATACAGGTCCTACAAGTGGTATCAGAGAGCATGCACACTCACTACAAGAGGATCCAACGATCTTTGTAAGATGGCATTCACTAGTTACAAAACCGAGCCAGAAGGAATGTCAAGCGTAAGGCCTCCTCTTTTCGACTGTGAGTCTTTCATACATGGAAACTTAGAATGAAACTTTTCTTTATGGATATTGATATAGACTTATGGTCCATCATAGAAGACAATCCTTTTATTCCGTCTAAAATGACTACGATTGATAGTGTTACTTTTAGAAGTCGTAAAACCTAAGCAAGAGTATACCGCAGACGATAAAAAGAGATTAAGCATGAATGCTAAGGCTATGCAACTCGTTCTAAATGGTTTAAGTAAAAGCGAATCGAGTTATGTGTCAAATTGCTCTAGTGCCCAAGAGATATGGAGAATTCTTGAAATAAAAAATGAAGGTACTAGTCAAGTTAAAGAGTCCAAGATAAACATGCTTATGTCTACTCTTGAAGATAATAAAGTACAAAATAAGGCTACAAACTTTATTCTATCTTCATCTAAGAAATCGGATGCATTCAAGACAAGTGTACAACCTAAAAAGACTTCTAGTACACCACACATTATATCTCAGCGCACTCCTGCTTTTTCATTACGTGCAAAGTATAATCATGTACCATATAGATATGAAAGGAAACCATTGATGCACACACAACATTCATACAACACAAATGCATTTAGATCATACACCATACACACTAACACAAAGGCATATCAAAAACGAAAATCTTATCATGAGCATGATGGCATTCTTGGCCATAGGCCAAACGGATTTGCACCTAACATCTATTATATTGCTATTCATCTCTTTTCTCACCTTTTGTAAGACCGAGGAAGGTCACCCAAGTTTGGGTACCAAAAGGTACATTTGCAAAGGGTTGAATCAATAACCCTTAAGGACGTACTAAAAAATGCATGATTTCCATCGATATGTTATAAACTGCTATCTCTTTCCATTCTTACTTGCACTTTTGATGACATTTACAAAATAAAGGGGGAGAGAAAAGTATGATTTAAGGGGGAGAGAGAAACATAATTTAAGGGGAGCACGACATGAAATTAAAATTTTAAATTTACGCATAATTGTAGGGGAAGCGATCACATTTAAATCATGAACCAATGTTATTTTTCAAATCATCAAAAGGGGGAGATTTTTGAGAAAAAGGTTTTGAGTGATTTACAAATGCATGATTTAAATGCTACGTGCTTACGAAATACATGAATAAATTATTACTTGACACGCTTATGTTATACACATGCTTTACATGCTTATATATATTGTTTCCGTACTAACAAGCCATGAAACGTTAAAGCTTACATCATATGGCAAACATTTATTGTTTTTGTACTATTTTCAGGTGCCATAATTAATGAACTAAACTAGTTCATTAAGTGAAGTGCTTAAGTTAATGAACTAACTAGTTCATTAAGTTTTGGAGAGAGCTATATGGAAACAAATTGGAAATAGAAAGTCTCCTCATCTCATTAATTCACACGCCATTTTCACATATATTATATATATCCATTTTTTTAAAAGGCATTATATACTTATATTCCGACGTACCACCGACACGTCACATATATTATAAATATACGTCGACGTCACACCACTATATACACCTCATATTTATGAGTATAGTCAGGTCTTATATCATATGGTATAAGTCACAATGATGTCAAAATTATAACAACACGTTACAAGTTCATAAACCGAAAATTGTCATATCGGGTGACTACCGAAACTTTACTGACATGTCACGTACTTGCCATACAAAGATGGCCAGCCTATATACATCAAAAATACTTCAAAATTTCGTGGCTCACATGTTACAATCAGCTACAAAATGATACCATGTTGGCACACACAAATCACCCACAATTTAGCCTAGATTTGTGAAGAATTCAAACTCAATTTTATTTTTACATATGTGACGTTTTTCATCAGCCATCATAGCTGAATATAAATTTCATTTTATGTATATTATGTGTGAAATAATATATATTACATATGTAAGAAGTTTGAAATTAGTCGGAGAAAAATCGCGTAATCGACGAAAGTCGAAAATTCGGTTTTCTACGAACTTACACACGTGGAATGTTTTTGGCATAGATGTAGCATGTATCTAGACACTTTTTACACATTCAAGACATGTTGAAGTGTTCTAGGAAATTCAAAACAGGTCTGATTGTTATTAACCATATATGTGTAAATATTGTGCATTATTTGACAAAGCTTGCCAAAAAAAATTTTAGCACATGTGCAGGAATTTTCACACGTCTATTTTATCATTTTTAAAGCCTAGGTGGAGCTTATTTGGCACTTCAATTGGTAGAAGACGTGCCACACAAGATTGGTGACATTGAAGAGGGCAACACACAAGGAAACAATTCAAAATAAGCACACATGCTGAAATAGTTGGAGCTGGCCGAATTTTTGGTCATTTATGTCTTCAATGTGTCTTCCAAAATTCAAGGGATTGAATTGTGATGATATGGTAATTATTTAACTTGAATTTGAGCACATGTTTTCAGATTTTTTTTGAATAGTTTACAGTTCATTTAAAGGGTGCCAAGGTGGACTAATGATGGCCAATCAACAAGTGACAACTACGCAAGGACAAGTCACCTTTCCAATCATATTGCACTAAGTAAGCAAGATTGTGTCATCTTTTACACAAGGCAATCTTAAAAGGGCATTAAAGACAATTCTCAAGGAAGAAGAGGAACCCTAGGGGGCGGCCACATTGGTATAAAAAGAAGAAGATGTGCAAGACAAGGCTATGCAACAATTCATATTCTTACAAAGTGCAAAAAGCAAGACTACTCTCTTTCTTCTTCCTTTCTTTCTCTTCTTCTTAGTCTCAAGCCTATCATTCATATATTCCACATATTATATAGGCTTTGATTATACCACCTATACCTATCATTCATATATTCCACATATTATATAGGCTTTGATTATACCACCTATACACGTTCATTGCTTGTAAAAGGTTGATCAATGTGTGATCAAACCTTCATTCGATCAGTGGCGATGTTCGTGATTGGTTTGTTTGGTTGTTTTGATTGTAAAAGGGTGGAGTTAGTGTTTAAATCCAGTCACCCTTGTGGTAAGGTGTTTCTGTGTTTAGTGATAACCGAGACATGTGTCCTTGAAGACTAGAGTAGGTTGTTTTAACCGAACCAGTATAAAATTCTTGGTGTTCTTACTTTTCAGAACTTTGCTTTCAGTTTTCAGTTTTCTGGATCGATTTCATTGCAATGGTAAAAATAGCAAACAATTTTCAAAAATCAAAATTTTGTAGAAACATAGTCACACGTCATAGTTTTCATTTGGCACAAGTTTTACCTTATTTGGATAAGTATAAGTCAATCAAACATTAATAGTTCTGAGACTAGTGCAATCTGATTCTCAGATTTGCAAAGGTTGAGAACATCAACGTGGTTGACATACTTCCCAAGGGAATTTTCAAGAACTGTTTCAACCCATTAAAATACACACCTTGAGGGTCAAAACATAAACTTTTCACGTCATTTAGAGTTCCCAATTAATAGGAATAAATTTTTCATTTCGGAGCACAGTTTCTGGAAGATTGACGTAATCTGACCAAAAACGTATTTTCAAGGGGTTAGGCTTGGAATTTTAATTTGAAATTTTTGTGAGTTAATCATAACATTTGAGAGTACAACTTCACCAAATTTCATAATTTTTGGAGGTCTACAACTAGGTCGTTTAGATAAATCAAATCAGGATCTGAAAACAGAAATTGTTTTCAGAAGCGAGTAATTTGGTTCAAAAAGTTTTAAAACCAAATTTTTCGCACTCACTATTCAACCCCCCTTCTAGTGGTGCTATACAGGTCCTAAACTTATGAAAACCTAGGACTGGGTGCATGGCTGATATTGCACCACACCGTGAACTTGCCTGAAGCTAGTCAATGACATGTCGGTTGTAAGTTTATATAAACAATAGAGAGGTAATATTCAAGATGTCAATGTCATCTTATTTCCGTTTATATACTTTTTCTTGTGCTAAGTGTCAATTCAAGACGCAAGTCATTGTCCATTATGTGTCATTGTCTTCGTTTGATAGTGGAGAGGTTGGTTCATTAACGCTGTTTGAAAGATTAAAAGACGACTTGAACACTTTGAACTTACACAGAAATCACTTGGATCGATCCATGTGCTAGTTGGATCGGACCATGTGAAAGTAGAAATGAAGTTAAGTGTTCTGTTGGACATAGATCGATCAGATGGATCGATCGATATGACATCGATCGATACATCATCGATCTATGCGGTATGGATACAAAGTCGTAGCTCTCTGTCCAACATTGATCGATCCATCGATCTATCGATGTTGGCAGAGTACAAAGTTGGAGCTCTCTGTCCAACATCGATAGATGAAATGGATCAATCGAAACGGACATCGATCCATCACAGCGGTCGATCGATGTGCCAAAAGACAGGACTTTTCACTTTGAATTGCATCTTTTGATTCAAGAATCATCTCCCTTCATACATAAACATTATACAACTGACATGGAGGTTAATTAATCTGCTGAAACGGGTTTTTAAAGTGGTATTTACACAACCCAATGCCCATAAATAATAGGCTCTGCTATCTTAAATTATATATAACAACTTTTGCTAAAGTCTGAAATTTGAGCATTGTTCTTCCTTCAGTATCAAACACTTTTATTTGCAAGTTTATCTTCCCCTCGTAGAGCGAATGAAAGGAAGAAACTGTTATATCCTAGAAGGCTTGTGCCGTATAGTTCACCTCGCTCGTGGAGGATACATTTTAGCTTTAAGGACAGCAACTCACGCTGTGTCTCGATTTTCTATTCTCCTTGTTAATACCTTTTTTGATATCCATATCCTACACGTTTTTCTAATAGCTGTGTCAATCAACTGCTACTTCACAATATAAAAACCGTAGTCAATTTAGTGAATCATTTTACTTTATTCCATCATATTCTAAAGTCAACAAATGCATATTAAAAAAGCACTACCAAAACAAAACCCCTTAATAAAAACACGCCCAAGCAGACTCTCAATATTACAAAAACAAAACCCCATAATAACAACACATCTTCCGACATCTCTCAAAAATCCTTACGTAAAACATAAAAAAAATATACTCATTTACTAGATGATCTCATGGCCTCTAGAACCAACTTGATATGATCTGCAAGTAACTTCATTTTCGTAGCATACAATTCTATTTCCTTCATCCTCAGGTCCCACCACCTTTCTTTCAAGTTTGTCTTCGTCTCTTCGTCAAGAAATTTAGTGTCAAGAAATTTAGTGTTCACCAACACGCCTTCATGAGTAAATGACTCCTTAATATAAGTCTCTAAATTCTTGGAATTTATTCCTTCTCTTCGAACAACATAAGAATTTTGCTTTCCCAAAAACTTGTCTGACAACTCAACAGAATTGCATTCTTGATCTTTAGTGAATAAAATTTTCCCCTTCTCTTGTTTCTTCTTCTTATACACTTTTTTCTGCTTGGTCGGTGCGACGCGCTTCCTCTTGGTTTCCAATTGCCGTTTAACTCCAGCAAAAGAGTTAGACTTCGGTTTACAAATACTCTGCATGCCCTCCATGGCCTTGTAAGGAAGAGCCAATACAATTGAGTCGAGTTTCACCTCCTGCTTCTCAGATTTGGATTCGGGTACGGGTTCGGGTCCAGACACCTCCTCCTCATTCTCTAAAGGATTGTGACCTGCTTTGACTTCAGAGGTTGGGGTTGGGTGTGGTTTTACTATGAAAACAGATTCAAATTCAGATCCATCTTCCTCTTCTTCTTCTGACATGACATCTTCAGATTCTTCTCTGGATTCCTCCGGTTCGTCGTGGGAAGGCAAAGGTCTTTCAGACATTTTTTCAGTGAATCTGGATGCAATCGTTTTCATCTCATTAGATACTGAAGTATGGGAATAAATAGCAGATCAAAACATAAACATGTATGGCATTTATATTGTGAATTAAAAGGAGAAGCTTAGAGCTGTTCATGAAGGTTACCTTGTCTGAATGCATTCTTGTGACATTATCAATTGATGTTAAGTGATGATTGACAAAGAAAATTTTCCTCATACACGTAAAATAATACTACACAGAAAGTATGCAAGTTATAAAGTTGTAAACATCAAAACTGTCGATTACTAAGGTAGAAAATTACTACCGATTAGACTCACATATATCTCTAGTAAATAGGCAAATTCTTGCTTATGCATTGTCCATATACACAAGCAAAACAATGGAACTTTTAGTAAATAAGTTTCTGAATAAGTACTTAAAATTAACAAAAGAGTGTTAAGCAATAAAAGCAACATATTTCGCACAAAAAAATTAGAACGCATACATATAAGTTTTATAATTTATAGAAATAACAATAACGATTGAACATTTAAAAATGGTGAAACACAGTATTTTAATCAAGTAGGAACATGTACAGGAGAGCCACAACATCGTTCTGTTTTCAAGCATTGTTCCTTGCAAGAAAAGAAGAAAAGAGACATTTTGACGTACCACGATGACATAAAATAATAATACAAAAAACTTTATCATAGATAATGTACAACCACTAAAAAGTATTAGTAATTAACATTTTCAGTATATATACACACACACACACATATATACATACATATATTTATATACATACATATATATATATATATGTATACATACACACATAAAACCTAGAGGTGAATGTGCTTAGCAATGCTATGCTAGGTAAAAATGCTGTTGAGTCAAATGTTGACTCACTGTGCAGTAAAATTGAGGATCAAAAAATAGAATATTTGGCAATTACTTCAAACAAATTTCCAGGACAAATCTTTTAGAACACATCAAAAGGCCACTTTTTTGAATAATTAGTATTAGGCTATCGAAGCGCATTGTTGGACAAATTAGGGTGCATATTAACACGTTTGAGGAACTGTAGGACGATTCATATAAAGCATACTTTCTTTTGTATTATAAAAACATATAAGATATGTTTAAAATATACAACACAGAGATATTCCCTGAAAGTACTTTTAAGGCATACTTTTTTCAAGTTGGCTAAAACGTAGTTCGACTTTGAACTATAGGGTGAATCGTATAAAGCATACTTTCTTTTTCCGGTTGGCTAAACCATAGTTCGACTTCGTATTTTTTTTTCCTTTCCTTTCCTCTGGAATAAGACACGCTCAAGTTAATTTAATATTACCACATGGGAGGACAACCGTAAAGGAATGAATATTATCAAATAAAAATACAACAACAACATTACCACATTATTTTAGATATGCTCATGTCTATGATAGGTATAAAGAGCCGAATGTACGAAACCATATCCATTGTCAACAGGATGTTTTCAGATAAACCCACAAAGAAAATTGCTTCGATAACTGATATTTTGGTGATAATTAATGAAATAAAATTACCCCAACATGCACCAAAAATAATTGATGCTCTCAAGCCAACCACCCTCCCAAAATAAAAAAAAAAAGAAAAGGAAAAAAGAAAAAATCTGATGAAATCATATCCTAACCAGCCCATAAAAGGCTAATTTGGCGCATCCAAAACACAACGTTATTCCGAGAAATTATTTCATCCAAATCTTATGTTATTGTTTTCATTCTCAGTCTTGTCGGACATGCAGAATGATCAAAAGGTAGATAAATAAGCTCCAAGAAAGAGGAAAAAAAGGTCGAGAAAAAAGTGTAAAAGCCACAAAATAAAATAATGAATGCTTCAAAAAGTTTATTACACAGTTCCCTCCCTAATCATCAGTCCCTCACTTATCATCTAAATTATTTGTGTTAGAGGAAGAGCAGTTATGTCCAAAAAAACAGTATTTCACTTGATAATAACAATAACCTTCTAATTAATTTAATCTTTGATTAAGAATTTGATTAATAAATATTATCATAAATAATTAAACCTAGTTAACGTGATTTCCTTGGATATCATTTGACTGTTACATTTCCTCTATTTTGGATAATACCCTGAAATCTAAAAGAAGAACATGATTTTTTTTTCAGGATTTATCTTAACTAGATTACTAAGAGTGTAATGTGGTAATTAACTTTAATTTTTTTACATGCCTACGCATCTAAAGTATGGTGTTCATTTTTGTTAAGAAATCATATCATGCAAAAATTATGATCATAGCTTATTTTAATCAACCGTGATTTAATGATTTTACAAAAGATTTATCGAAAATTTGATTTACTTCCTTGTCTGGAGTGATTTTAGTAATTACCTTTCAGGCTCTCTAGTTAGAAATTGTATTTAACTTTTCACAAAAAGTTCCATGTTAAATATGACAACTATCGCGGTATAAACAAACTGGTGAGTATAATGGAAACTGCTCTTTCGCGACCCCTACTCCAATCAAAAGACTAAGACTTAGTAATTTCTTTGTTGTAGTGTGGACGATAGAAAAGTAAATTTTATACCTTTGGGCTCATGACTTTTATAATCTAATATATGTATAGAGTTTACTGAAAATGTATATGTTCTGAACAGTTCACAAAAAAAAGAAAAAAAAAAACTAACCTAGAATGCTACTTAAACAATGCAAGTCTACTTCAGCATGAAAGGAAAGGAGAACCAAAAACAAAATCTATGTGAAGCTTCTCTTGTGTCTCTTAAAGAAGCAGGTTTATGCAAGCATTTTAATCATGAAAATGAGAGAGCGACTTGGAAAAACTGATAAAGTTGCTGTTTTGTGACTTTGACAGCACGGGTTCAAAACGCAAAAACAACTTCTTGTACAAAGTGTAGGATAAGACTGCGTATATCAGATTGGAAAACGATCTGACCCTTCTCTAGCAATTGCGCAAACGCAGGAGCCTAGTACACCGTGAACTGCTTATTAATCATGAAAATCAAAATCTAGAGTTTTGTTATTGCGTACAAAAGAAAAAACAAATTAAAGCTAGGGTTGACGGCAAAAGTTGTGTACCTGTTTGAAGCTTTTTGTTTTCTCTAGAATATGGTATTGAGAGCCTTAACTAAATCAATTTGGAAGACTAGAAAGAACCAGAAAGTTTCTCCCTTGCATTCTCTTAGACAGAATCTCTAAGTCTAATGAATGAAAAAACCGCTGAATTTATAGAGCAACAATTGGAGACAAAAGGCGTTGATTTTCTCCCTTTATTTTCTCCTTTACTTTGCCTTGATTCTGGCGAGTTTAAAAGAATAGAACTGACCTTTTTTTGCCGAAAAATCAGAAGCAACCCACCGAGAAATCCTCTTCGGTTGATCCTTCCCTTTTTCCCTTTTTTTAAAAGATCCGATGCATTTAGACAGCATCCGCCTCAATAAGAGATTTAATTATTGTTTCTTTGTTGTTGCAACTGTCATATGTATATGTATACACACATGTGCGCGCGCACGCGCACACACACATATATGTGTGTGTGTTTTCAATGATAAAATTTGGGTGTGTAATATACATACATGCACAAGTACATGCATACATACATATATATATATATGTATATGTATATGTATATGTATATATATGTGTATGTATGCATTCATATCTTAGCCTAACACTCGTCCTATGCGTTGGTATTTAGATTAAGACGATAATAAAATAAAGTAAGCTAAATTCATAAAGTGAAATATTGAGTTGTATATGAAGAGTTATTTGTGCAGAAATTTATTGTTCACATCCTATTTGAAATATTCTTAAAAGTATGCCGCAAATCTAATGTTCAAATTTCCATTATGAAGATGGTAATTGGTGTAAATACATATAAGTATACACACATATATATAGACACACAGTTTTGTACGTCTGTATCTATGTGTGTATGCATTTCTATGTGTTTGTGCCTATACATATATGCGGACACGCGAGTGTATGTGTATATGTAGATAGATAGATTATAGATGTAGATTTTTTTTTTGAAACAGTAATTTTTTATTGACGTGTAATAAAAGGCGTGGTTACATCAGTATGAACACAACGCCTAACTATTTTGAAAAGGTCATTTAGAGAATTAAAATACTAAATCAATTATATAGCCTTCAGAAAATAAGCCGCTGAATTAATTTCTCGTAGAGTACAGGATATATAAGCCCACTTGCCGCTAAGATTTGTCTCATTCTCATCTCCATCTAGCAATCCATTCCCATTTTTCTTCTCGCCTTTCTTCCCATAAAGATGCAACTAATTGAAGGCAGTCGATCTCCAATTCATTGTGTTTATGGCGCATGCAGAAGAAGATCAGCCCAAGCAATGCTGATTGTAGCTCTGCTCGAAGAGGATTGGTCACTAGTAGAGGAAAAGTTAGAGCTTCAAGGCACTTTCTGTAGTGCCCCTGTAGCGCACTACTTCCAAGCCCTAGCATCGAGAACAGTGCACCCACCATAGCCTACTACGAGGACTACAAGACGTCGTTCACACTTCTCTACACGTCAGAACTGACGTGGAAATTTCTCGCAGAAACGATAATTAAAGAAATAAACGTCTTGCTTAAATTAAATCCATCAGAATAATATCAAGTACAAGGGTTGACTAAACCCGCTAAGTCAAGTATGAGATATTAAAATCAAACAATAAACCTAGGTGGAAATCTATCTGACTATCCCAAGAACAAGCTCCCGGTCAACAAGATTCCTTCTCGAGTCCAGCTCACTCTTCTCAGCTCGCGTAATCTGTCCCATCCTCGATAAACATATATACTCTTTATCCTGCTCACCTGTGGAGGGGAGGTGGAAGGGGGGGTGAGCGATGGGAGTCACTCGTAGGTTACTCGTCTCTCCCGAAAAGGGACTGTCACATACTGAGTCGGGTAAGCAGATAAAGCATGTAAAGCAACAACAGATAAATAAATAAATAAATCATCAAAACATAAATAAATAAATAACACATACCCGACCCGATCCGTATCCCAACACGTAGCACTGAAACAACTTAATGACAAGGTCATGATAATCACAACAATAACAAATGCAATCCGCAACTTCATGATGCATGCACTTCTATCTCTGTGTCACACGCAGTTAGTTAATACCACACGTTATGCTCTTCCTTTTCCATGATATGCTATGCATGTCTCGGGTCCTATTAGGTGAAGGAAACCATTATTACCAACACCCATCACACGCCTGCTCAGGCCACACGTCCCGTAGGACCACACGGCTCATAGGCCAAATGCAATGCTCGTGCCATGAATGCTTCACACTTTCACAGTTCCGTTTATCCTATGTTGCATGCTCCGTTCTATATTGCGTATTATCTATATTGCGTAGTTACTCTATGTTGCGTGGGGTTCATTACAGTATTTTAACTTCTACAGTTATTTTATCTTTCTAAACTTTATTTCAGGTTTCTACACTTTATTTTAATTTTTCTAGGCTTTCACGCACTTTAATCTAATTTTTAAATATTTTTATCTTCACATACTATTTTTATTTCTTTTATTTTACTTTATTTAATAGTTTCTAAATTTTCTTATTTGTAAAACAATATTAACATTAATTTAATTAATTATATATTTAGAGTTAACGATTTTTTTCTCGGCACCCAAGTTTTCTTTCTTTCTTTTTATTATTTTTTATTTTACTATTTTATTTATTTTAATTTCTAAACTCTTAATTTAATTAAATAATAATTTTTATTATTTCTTTTTTTAATTATTTATATTCTTTGTTATTATTATAAACAACAAAATAAACAAATCAGACCTTCTTGTTTAATTTCTGGTCCTTTTTCCTTGTCTGGCCCGCTGGTAGCCGTGGACCAATGGCCTGTTGGCCCGCCAGCGGCCACAACACTTGTTTTTAAAATTCAGATCACTATTTGGGCCGGTACCATTCTAGCAGACTGGCCAGCTGGCTTCTGGCCCGCCCGCTGGCCTCCTCTTCAAGCTTTTTATTTTTTATTTTACTTTAGGTGTTATTTGGGTCGGCCTACTGCAGTAGCTGGACGCTAAGGGCTGGCCCGCTGGCAGTGGCCTACCAGCTCTACTCTCTCTCTTTTTTTTTATATTCTTCGATTTTGGGCCTTTCCTTCTAGCTTGCATAAAATGTAGCCGGCCTGCTGAGATTTGGCCTGCTGGACGAAATAGGCCAGCGGCCCTTATCTATTTTTTTGAAAATTGATTTATTATTTTCTTTATTTATTTAATTCCTAATTTTCTTCAAACAGTCATAACTTATTCGTTTTAACTCTGATTAACCCCAAACCAGTGGCATTTGACTCATTATAACACGATGAACACAACGGCACTGGATACGTCAGCACGTGTCCGGCACGCCATCAGGGCTGCGTGTGGGTCGCCGCGCGTGTGCTACACGCGCCGTCTCTGTGTGCGTTTTTTGACAACCCGAACCCATTCCAACCTATTTATGTGCTAAGTGATCTATATCTAAGGCCGTTCATGCAATTTCCATACCAAAACATAAAGAATTCAAAATAAACATATAAAGATAGACATACAGTGATAACTAAATCATTCCCAAAATAGAATGCGAGGGAATCCAAAGCAATCCGATAGAGGAGAGGGTAACCTACCTCTTGAGTACCAACTCACTGACAAGAACGGTGTTGGATTTGATGTGGGTGGCCAATTCTCATTTTCCCTCCTTCTTTTCCTTCTCCTCACTGTCGCTGCCTCTCTCTGCTCCTCACATGCGCATCTTTTTTTTCTTTATTGTTGTTGTTGCAGCCGAAGGCTGCTAGAATAAAGAGGTCGGGGGGAATTTAATTAGGTGGGGGTGAAATTTAGGGAGTGGGGAAGGAAGTTTTGGGATAGTGGGGGAAGTTAAGAGGGGAATGGTTAATGGGTAGTTAATTAGGATAATTTAATTAATTTTTTTTCTTTTTCTTTTGATAGCCTTAATTAACTTAATTAATTTATTAATTTTTTTCCAAATATATGGTTATAACATCCTACACCCCTTACAAAAAGTTCTGTCCTCGAAACTTGCGCATTGTGTAGTTCAACGACCTAATATCTTTCTACTTGATCCATTCGCCTAAACACCAGCCCCTCTAAACATCCATTGCATATTCCGACATGCCGACCCTTACACCTTCTCGGCATAGGATGAAGGCCTCAAAATAATTACTTGTATATAATGTAATCTCTAAATTCATTGTTCTCCGCTTGATAGATCGTAACCTATTCTTTTTTTATAAATAGTACTCAAATCGACCTTAAGGGTATTGTCACCATACTAAGGTCCTACAATCCAATCATCGGTCTATAACTTGCTTATATCTGCAATCATCATCACCCTCGTAAATCAGTTCTTAGGTATATCACAATCTTTAACTTAACACCTTATCCACAAGACTCATCTCTTGAATCATATGCATTTTTAGAATACGTTTTACTCTAGTATGATTCAATTTAGTCATCGCTAGCATCCGACGAGATGATCTAGTCCTTATAGGGCTCAATTCTTAAGTTAATTCTCTATAATTAGTATGTGTATGCTTCCACTTATACCACTTGACGTGTATTATTCAACTTATCGCAGTCTACAATTTCAGATTCTCAAACTCATTATATATGATTTATCCCCTTAGATAATTAACCAAACTAATATCCTTGATGTACGCCCACCTGGTACTTGTTACACAAAACCCAGTCCTCGGAATCAATTCTTATATACTTATGAACTAACTCTATGATCATGCCCTTACTTCTTTGAAAATATCATCAGCCTGATATACAAAATATGTGTATAGACATACTTTTCTTCTAATAAAATGTGGCCTACGTGGCTATAATTTGAAATATAACTTCAGTTGTCTTAAAATAATACCATTCTTTTTTTTCTTTTTTTATAACAAGATTCGAAATAATATACTCGTTTTCGCAAAGCGGTGTTTCAAATGACTTCTTATAAAGACGATGATATAACTTGTTCACAAGGTGTTTTGGTGAAATGGCATTACAAAAAAGTGGAAAATGTGATAATGTAAAGTTTTATAAAACGATTTGAATACGGTGAATTTCGTTTTGTAAAAGAAAATATATATTTTTTGAAAACTACTTTTTTTTGGCTTCATAAAAGTTAAGTAAGTTTATCGCAAGCGGTTAAATAACTTTGAAACCACTTTAGCAATATCGATAGTCGTCAATTAATTTTGACCAAAAAAAAAAAATAGATGTAACAAAAATAGAAATTTGAAATATGGTGTAAGAAATTAAACACATCGTTTTTTTGAAAGCTCATCAACCTTTTAAAAGCTTTTCTCTCTTTAAGGTCGTCAAAAGATCTAAAAATTTTATGTTAATATACAAGTATGGAAATGAATTTTCCTTGTAAAGGTTGGTAGACTAATAAAAAAATGAAACTCAATAAGGCATTTCCGAAGACAACATTTTTGAGGTACTTGTTAAAATATGGTTATACATTGGTATACATGCTTATATAAAATATTTATATGTTTGAAAAATATATCAGTCCACTATTTCGTATAATTCTATAGGTCGTCCTATGTACAGTTTCTTATAAGTCTTACGATTGTCTACTCATAATGAGTTCTTTAACTTAAATTGGCCCAACCACAGCATGGCACACTAATTATTGATCGACTTAAGATGTTCTAAATTTACCATGCTTTCGCGCATCACGCTGATCCATAATATCTCGTTACTTAGTTATCTGAACAACTAATTTTATTTTAATCTATATGAAAAGGAACCCCTACTTGTGCACGCCTGATCTATTTTAGTTCAAGCCTACTAAATTTAAGGCAACTGTCTTGATGTTTCTATAAATCAACACTTAACTAAAAGTTTGTAAAGATTCATTATTCCCATGTACTTGTTATAGCCAATTCACGTCTTTTGCTACCGATCAATATCCTTAATAAGACTAATGTCATCGTCCTACTTAATAACTCTAAATTTCATCATCCTAACCCTAGACTATAAGTTCCTTTGTATGATTCTCTTACTAAACGCTATTGATTATAATGCTTATGAATCGTTGCTTAGTTTCTATCATTTCTCTATAAATCATCACTTAGTATCTATCATACTATAATAATTCATTTCTTAGTAGCTATTGTCTCAACTTAGACCTAAATCTGCTCTGATGCTACCGTCCAAGTAGGGATATGGGCTCATTTTATTTTACCTTAATGGTACCGAGTCCATGCTGTTGTTTCGGTGAAGCAGCCCGAGTTACTTCCTGACCTATTAATATGTCACTAGTGTTTGCAGTAGGGTGTTTCGGTGAACATTTTAGTTCATTCAAATTAATTATCTAGTATTCAATTAGGGTTACTAAGATTACGTCTTAAAGAATACTGATCAACTTAGATAAGATATGATTGTAAGATATACTCTAGGTATACGTGTTTCGTGACTGATCATCTCCTTAAATCTAAGGTCATAACTTACTTTTAGGATTGTTCTTAGTTTCATTATTTTTTAAGTCTATGATCATGTCTTATTTCTAAAATCATGCTTAGTGTATAATCAACGCTTATGACTACCTTCAATACTTATGTCCAAGGTCCACTCTTAATCGGAATCGTTATTTATGTTTAAGATTATGACTTATGTTAAGAATCATCGCTTATAACTGAGATCAGTGCCTATGTTCATGATCATTGCTTATGTTAAAATCACAACTTATCTCTAAGATTGTGACTTAAGGACAAAATCGTAACTTAATTTCTATATCCTGGCCTAAATTTACATTTCTGTCGTGGATCCAAAACCATTCTTTAAAGATCGTACATTCGGCGTGATGCCTCTTGAACTCATTCTGAAGTTAAATCCAAGTGGTCGGTGGTGTTAGTTGTACTATGCCAACACTCATTTGCATATCCTTGTAGAAGAATCTCAGGTCCGAGTGCGGTGGTGATGGAGGTGGTGCCTGCTAGTTCAGCAGCTGGTGCTACAAAATTTCCTCTATTACAGGCTTGTTCATGTCTTGCCAGGAAATTTTTTTTTGGAATTTAAAACGGTCGAGAATATATTTATTTAAATACAGGCTAAGTTAGGGGGTGTTTTGGGAATTTCGAACAACTTAGGGGGTCGTATGCAAATGTTCAGGGGTAATTTGGGAAATTCTGTTGTTTACAAAATCTATGTTAAAAATTAAGAGTCAGAATAGTAATTATGTAATGAAACGATGGCTCACCCTCGTACCCCTTAACCCGATCATAACTTAAAGCTAAGATCATCACTTAACCCTATTTTGTTGCTTAAGAGTAAAATCGTCATTTTAGGAAAAGATCGTAGCTTATGTTTAGGTGATCTAGTTAATCCTGCGTTTCCGAAGTGGATCTGGAGCCTCGGCTCTGATACCACCTGTAGCGTCCTACTCCCAAGCCCTAGCATCGGGAACAGTGCATCCGCCGTAGCCTACTACGAAGACTACAAGGCGTTGTTCAAACTTCTCTATACGTCAGAACTGCCGTGGAAATTTCTCACGAAAACGATAATTAAAGAAATAAACGTCTTGATTAAATTAAATCCATCAGAATAATAAAAAGTATAAGGGTTGACTAAACCCACTAAGTCAAGTATGAGATACTAAAATCAAACAATAAACCTAGGTGGAAATCTATCTGACTATCCCAAGAACAAGCTCCCGGTCAACAAGATCCCTTCTTGAATCCAGCTCACTCTTCTCAGCTCGCGTAATCTGTCCCATCCTCGATAAACATATATATTTTTTATCCTGCTCACCTGTGGAGGGGAGGTGGGAGGAGGGGTGAGTGATGGGAGTCACTCGTAGGTTACCCGTCTCTCCTGAAAAGGGACTGTCACATACTGAGTCGGGTAAACAGATAAAGCATGTAAAGCAACAACAGATAAATAAATAAAGCATCAAAGCATAAATAAATAAATAATACATACCCGACCTGATCCTATCCCAACACGTAGCACTGAAACAACTTAATAACAAGGTCATGATAATCACAACAATAACAAATGCAATGCGCAACTTCATGAAGCATGCACTTCTATCTCTGTGTCACACGCAGTCAGTTAATATCACACGTTATGCTCTTTCTTTTCCATGATATGCTATGCATGTCCCGGGTCCTATTAGGTGAAAGAAACCATTATTACCAACACCCATCACACACTTGGTCAGGCCACACGTCCCGTAGGACCACACGGCTCATAGGCTAAATGCAATGCTCGTGCCATGAATGCTTCACACTTTCACACTTCAGTTTATCCTATGTTGCATGCTCCGTTCTATGTTGCGTATTACCTATATTGCGTAGTTACCTATGTTGCATGGGCTTCATTACAGTATTTTATCTTCTACCGTTATTTTATCTTTGTAGACTTTATTTTAGGTTTCTACACTTTATTTTAATTTTTTTAGGCTTACACGCACTTTACTCTAATTTTTAAATATTTTTATCTTCCCATACTATTTTTATTTCTTTTATTTTACTTTATTTAATAGGTTTCTAAATTTTCTTATTTGTAAAATATTATTAACATTAATTTAATTAATTATATATTTAGAATTAACGATTTTTTTCTCGGCACCCAAGTTTTCTTTCTTTCTTTTTATTATTTTATTATTTTTCTATTTTATTTATTTTAATTTCTAAACTCTTAATTTAATTATGTAATAAATATCATTATTTCTTTTTTTTAATTTATATTCTTTGTTATTATTATAAACAACAAAATAAATAGATCAGGCCTTCTTATTTAATTTCTGGCCCTTTTTCCTTGTTTGGCCCTCTGGGAGTCGCGGCGGGCCAGCAGGCCACAATACTTTTTTTAAATTCAGATCATTATTTTGGCCGGTACCATTCCAGCAGACTGGCCTGCTGGCTTCTGGCCCGGCCGCTGGCCTCCCCTTCAAGTTTTTTATTTTTTTGCTTTAGGCGTTATTTGGGTAGGCCTACTGCAGTAGCTAGCCAGCTGGCAGCGGCCTGCCAGCTCTACTCTCTCTCTCTCTTTTTTTATATTCTTCGATTTTGGGCCTTTCCTCCTAGCCTGCATAAAATGTAGCCGGCCTGCTGAGATTTGGCCTGCTGGCCCTTATCTATTTTTTGAAAATTGCTTTATTATTTCCTTTATTTATTTAATTCCTAATTTTCTTCAAAAAGTCATAACTTATTTGTTTTAACTCTGATTAACCCCAAACCAGTGGCATTTGACTCATTATAATGGGACGAACACAACGGCGCTGGACACGTCAGCACGTGTTCGTCACGGGCCGTCAGGGCCGTGCGTGGGCCGCTGTACGTGTGCTACACGTGCCGCTTCTGTGTGCGTTTTTTGACAACCCGAACCCATTCCAACCTATTTCCGTGCTAAGTTATCTATATCTAAGGCCGTTCATGCAATTTCCATACCAAAACATAAAGAATTCAAAATAAACATATAAAGATAGACATAGAGTGATAATCAAATAATTCCCAAAACAAAATGCGAGGGAATCCAAAGCAATCCGACAGATGGGAGGGTAACCTACCTCTTGAGTACCAACTCACTGACACGGTGTTGGATTTGATATTGGTGGCCAATTCTCCTTTTCCCTCCTTCTTTCTGTCTCTCTCTACTCTTCCTCTCTCTTCTTTTTCCTTCTCCTCACTGTCGCTGCCTCTCTCTGCTCCTCACATGTGCATCTTTTTTTCTTTATTCTTGTTGTTGCTGCCGAAGGCTGCTAGAATAAAGGGGTTGGGGGGAATTTAATTAGGTAGGGGGAGAAATTTGGGGAGTAGGGAAGGAAGTTTTGGGATAGTGGGGAAGTTAAGGGGGGAATGGTTAATAGGTAGTTAATTAGGATAATTTAATTATTTTTTTTCTTTTTCTTCTTATAGCCTTAATTAACTTAATTGATTTATTAATTTTTTTCCAAATATACGGTTGCAACAGCCCCGCTCCAGATTAGGGTCTCCGAATGGTTCACCCGTCGTACTCTATTAAGAGAAGTACAAAGAGTCGACACTATTTATGTGCATGTCGACATAAAAACATGAATCGATATAGCGGAAGCAATGTAAAGATAAACATTTTACAAACGATATACATTCAACTACAATCTGTCATAAATCCGTACAGCCATAATGTCCAAAGTTACAAAAGGTTCTAAGTCCATCATCTCAGCACATCTAAACAATCACCTCTGGGGCATACTTCATCAATCAGAGGTAATCTATCCGTGGCTTGTCCTCTATAAAACTTCTATCGTACTCCCTGTTCTCCTCAATAGTTTATGAAAGGGAAGTATAGGCAATAAACAAATCGCCCAGTAAGTAATCCATCCGGATAAGTCAAGTGGATCATACATGGAAAGACGGGGTGATAAAATAATAGATACATAAATAAAGAACATAACACGTCTCCGTTTCACAAGTAAAGTGACATGCCATACGAGTAATCATAGACGTAACATATTCATATAAAATATTCACATAGTAAAGCCGACGATCTTCTTCTTTCTAGGCCCACAGGAATCCAACATAAAGCATATCCATTCTTAACTTTCCAATCCATATCTTATACTAAGATCACAAGTCTTCATGCTCATACGAAGTACATTTTAATGCATAAGTTCCTCTTTGATCCACTTAACTATATCATAGGCTCAAGGACGTTACAAAAACAATGGCTTGAGGGTCTCATGAAAATTGGTCTTTTAAAATTCATTCCATGGTCTGTGTTTCATAAATATTAAAAAAATTGACATTTCCATAAACATTCATAACATAACATTTTCATAAGACATCACATTTTCACGTGATGACTATAGCACTTTTCATAATAAGAACAATATCGGACGACATATCGAATGATTTTCCATATAGTCATATGCACAAATATGAACCCTAATGTTCTAAACATGGTTTTGCATCATATGTACATATTTCTAACGGTGACTCGATATGATGGAGATCCCTTATTCCGGACAAGGTGTTACACTCGGACATAACGACAAAGTATGCGCATGAAGCCTACTTTTCCGGTCCCAATGTCATGACGGTGCACCATTAACATAACATAACATAACATATCATAACACGTGTCATTGGAATCAATAGTTTTGTCGGAATAGTTTGTTACGCATGAGAACTTTTAAAACATACGACGCGATAAAACGTGTTTCCAAAACTTTTGGTTCCTAACATCCGTTTAGTCTCGGTGGGGGTCCTCTTAGTCATTCTAAAATTTCATCATCATGAATTTATAACTTATCTGCATCATGTATGTCATAAACTTGAAGGAAATACCATTCTTACCCCAAATTTGAAGGTCTCGGCCATGTCGCCAAAACAATCAATTTTTTTGGACTCAATCATCAATCATCACTTACAATTCCATACATATGCACATAATTCATGTCTTAAATTATGAAAATCTACCTTCTTTTATTTTCCTCTAGGGATCGGCCAACAGCCTCAAAATAATATACTTTTTGGCTAATTCATACATCAACACTTTCTTAAATGATACATTTTACACACCATCCAATGGCAAACAATAAGACACTTAGTATCCATATTACATAAGCTTTTTAACATACTTAGAATGGAATACATAAGATAGCCATAACTTATATCATACATTTCACACACATATATCTCTATAAACATGTAACAAAATTATTTGTTCCATAAATAGGCCATATGAGTGTGGAGTACACTCACCCATCTAAACGCATAAATCACATCTTTTTTCACATCTCATACATATATCATGAGTTTGACATTTATTCTTCTAACATATAATGATTTCCATATAAATCCATGGTCTAATGAGAAGTAACATGCAACTTATGTTAACTTGTTCTTTTCACCGCTAGATTATGTCTCATATTAATGAACTTGTATCAATGTAATTACATGCATGCTAATTTTCATCAAAGTTATGACATTAAAGGTCAAGATCATGATGATGATCATGATGAAAATACATGCAACATAAAAGATGATGAAAAACATGAAAAGATACCTTTTTGAGCCATGATCATCAAGATTATACATCATCATGAATATGGATGATCAAGCTCAAGTGGAGAGGCTAAAAACAGCCCCTTGACCATGTATATTGATACAAATATAGACAAGACGATCATCAATTCACAACTTTTGTGATCTAGAATTATATCCATGAATATGATGCATCATAAACATGTTAAATCAAGACCACCAAAACCTTCCAAAACCGAGAAAAGCAAGGAAAATACATAGTTGATGATCATCATAGAAAATCCATAAACAAATATCTCAAAGTTAGTTTTTTAGTGATCTTTTTTTAACATATCATATGACTTCATACTCTTTCATTAATTTCTACATACAACCACATAAGAGTTGATAGCTCCTTTTTGATTTACAGATGTAACGACATATCCTTCATCATCTTAGCAGACTTATATGGATTCATACATCACATCACATACATCACCATATCTTACATACAAACATGACTTTTGCATATCCATGCTACTAAAACATTGAAAATACTTCATGAATTATCCAAGGTTAAGTATGAACCATAACGACAATAGAAGCACATACCCAGCATAACCCAACAATAGCAAAAGCTATAGCTAGGGTTTGGAGAAGGTGAGAGGTAGACAAACAATACCTCCATCCCAAAGGATATAGAGTTCGCTTCGAGCGAGACCCCTGGCTGTATATGTACCTGCATAGACACATAATGAACGACAAATAATGAAAGACAAGGTTAAGTATGAACATAGATACTTTAATCTTTGAAAATGCATGAAGGATCTAGGTAGACTACTTGCCTTTTTCACTTAGTTCAAGTTTGGATGTGAAGATTTTCTTCACCTTGTCTTATATATATATGTTTCTTTTCTCAAGACGTCAAGTTATATTCTTCTATCCCAACATTTTGTCGACATGTCATCAACGTACAACGTCAAGCAATCATATAAACATCATCATTTGAGTATATACATATCCAAGATATTCTAAGTCATATATTCCATGTCATCAATCTTCTAAAAATATATCAACACGTCAAAAGTTCGTAAACCAAAAATCGCCTCATCAAATGACTACTGAACCATCAACAACACGTCTATACTTGTTATACAAAGATGGCCAGCCAATATACAATCCAATCACCTCAAAATTTCATGCACTACATGGAAAATTCAATACCAAAGGCATACCATATTTACATATATCAATTATTTAGTGCCCTGCCTGGGACTAGCGTCTCGGCACGGTGCACCTGCCGTACTCTGCTACGAGAAGTACAAGGCGTTGATAACATTCATATGCACGTTGACATAAACATGTATCGAAATCGCAGAAACATCATAAATATACAAAGCATAATCAACATGCAACATACAGAAAAACTAAATCCGAATACATCTGAAATGTCACCACTACAAAGTCATTATACAAGTGTGAAATAACATAAATGAAACTACATAATCTGGCCCATACGCTCATCACTGGTGATCTATCCTCGAGTCATCCTCAAATGTGTCAGAAACTAGCTCCCGAGCCTCTACAATATGGTAAAAGATGAGGTGAGTGATAATGAATCGCTCAGCAAGTATTTCCGCCTAGGTTCATCATGTGGATCATGCATCAGAGACGGGTTAATAAAACAAGTACAGAAATAATAACATAATGCATCTCCGTTGTAGGACCTGTATAGTACCACTAGAAGGGGGTGGGATTGAATAGTGAATGCGGAAAATATTGTTTTGAAAAATGTTTGGCCCAAAAACCCCACTTCTAAAAACATTTTCTGTTTTAAGATCCTAAATTGAAATAATTAAACGACCTAGTTAGAGACCTCCAAAAATTATGGAATTCTGTGAGAATCTACTCTCAGATGTTCTGAGTATCTTCTAAAAATTTCAGATTAAAATACCACTCCTAACCCCTTGAAAATACGTTTTTGGTCAGATTGCGCGAATCTGCTAGAAACGGTAATCCGACTTGAAAATTTTATTTTGATTAATTGGTAACTTCAAATGATCTGAAAGTATGTCAATCACGTTGATGTGCTCAACCTTTGCAACTATGAAAATCAGATTGCACTAGTCTCAGAACTATTCAAGTTTGAGTGACTTATACTTATCCAAATGAGTTGAAATTTGCGCCAAATGAAAACTAGGATGTGTGGCTATGTTTCTGAAAAATTTTATGGTTTTTGAAATTCGTTTGCTATTTTTACCTTTGCAATGCGATTGATGCAAAATGCTGGAAACTGAATGTAAAGTGCAGTAAAGTAAAGACACAAAGAATTTTATACTGGTTCGGTCAAATCAACCTACTCCAGTCTTTGAAGACTCCTTCCTCGGTTATTACTAAACACCAAAAACACCTTACCACAAGGGTGACTGGAGTTACGCACCAGCTCCACCCCTTTACAACCAATACAAACGAGCAAACGAATCACGGACACCACCACCGATCGAATGAAGGTCTTTTACAATAATGAACATGTTTTAGTGGTATGTTCAAAGCCTATACAATATTTAGAATATATGAACAATAGGCTTGAGAGAAGAAGAAGAAGAAGAAGAAAGAAAAGAAGAAGAAGAAAGTAGCAGAGCCTCTTGCACTTGTGAGAATATGAGTTATAGTCTTGACTTTGTTTTGCACTACTTCTCTTCCTTTTAAGCTTGCTTGGGCGCCCCCAGGGCATCTCTTCCTTCTTGAGAATTCCCTTTAATGCTCTTGGATTATTGCCTTGTGTAGAAATAACACCATCTTGCTCACTTGGCACACTATGATTGGAAGGATGATTTGGCCTTGTTTACTTGTCACTTGATAATTGGTCCAACTTGGCATCCTTCAGTGTGCTGAAAAAATCAGAAATAAACTCATAAAACATGTGCCAAATAGTATTCAAAATGTTACCAAACAATCATCATTCAATCCCTTCAATTTTGGGAAGCAAATTGAGCACCATTAAGACAAGCAAATCGGCCACCCTATTGTAGCACATGCTGAAATTTTCATCATGTGTCTAATTTGAACTCTTTTGAATGGTTACCTTGTGTAGTTCCCTCTTTTATGTCACTGACCTTGTGTAACATATTCTCCACTAATTGAGATGCCAACTAAGCTCCACCTAGGCTCCATCATGGCTGAGAATGGCGTGTAAGCTGAATGTACATATGCTGAAATTTCACTTTAGTACGCTTTGTCAAATAATGCACAATAATTACACATATATGGTAAATTCCAATCAGCCCTAATTTGAATTTTCTAGAACACTTTAACATGTCTTGAATGTGTAAAAAGTGTCTAGATACATGTTACAACTCATGCCAAAAAAAGTTCCATGTGTTGTATTCGTAAAAAACCGAATTTTCAACTTTCGTCGACTACTTGATTTTTCTCCAATTAAATTCAAACTTTTTGAACATATCATATATATTATGTTACACATAATGTAAAAAAAATAAAGTAGATATTCAGCTTTAATGGCTGATTGAGAGGCACCCCATGTGCAAAAAAAATTGAATTTGAAATCTCCACAAATTTGGCCTAAATTGTGGGTGATTTGTGTGTGCCAACATGGAATGCTTTAGTGGCTGATTTGAACATGTGAGCCATGAAATTGTTGTCTATTATTGAAGTATATGGTTTGGCCATCTTTATATGGCAAGTACGTGACACGTCGGTGAAGTTTTGGTAGTCACCCGATACGACAATTTTTGGTTTATAACCTTGTAACGTCTCGTTATAATTTTGTCAGCACCATGACTTATATCATATGATATAAGACCTGAATATATTCATATTTATGAGGTGTATATACTGGTGTGACGTTGATGTACGTTTGTAATATATGTAACATGTCGGTAGTACGTCGGAATATATGTGTATCACTGTGAGCAAATTTACGACAGCACTCCCACGGAAGAAGCTCATGCTGCGTATCATAAGAGTATAGCACAACTGCGACTTACACAATCGCGAGCACTATTGTTTTGAAAACAGAAGGCAAATGTTAAATGGTATCGGGACAGAGATGCTAATACCAAATTCTTCCATCAAACAGTTAAAGAACGTCGCAGAAAGCAAACCATACTTCACATATCCCGGGAGGATGGTGTTGAGGTCACAGAATCACACTATATCCAGGCGGAAGCGATTCGCTTCTATGAGAGTTTGTTTAAGGCGGGCACCACATCTCAGTGTCAATCTATTCTGTAGTATATTCCATCATTAATTGCTGCTATGGATAATGAGATGTTATTAGCAATCCCAGACTTATAGGAAGTTAAGCAGACAGTATGGGCTTTAAGTCCAACCAGTGCAGCTGGTCCAGATGGGTTTCCGATGTCTTTCTATAGGCTTTTTTGGCAGACGATTCACATGGATGTTTACAAGGCAGTCCAAGATTTTTTCTTAGGTATTCGCCCACCACGTCAGTTAGCATCTACTCTGATTACTCTTATACCCAAAGTTGCCAATCCAAGTACATTTGCTGACTTCCGTCCTATCTGTCTCACTAATTTTATTACAAAGGTAATAACTCGACTTATTGCGACTTGTTTATCTGGTTTGTTGCCGAAATTGATATCGATAGGACAGGTGGGGTTCATGAAAAGTAGAGATATTACGGAGCAAATACTTCTTGCACAGGAAATAGTACATATTTTGGATAAATCGGTGCATGGCGGTCATGTTTTAATTAAGTTGGACATGGCCAAAGCCATTGATAGACTATGTTGGTCATATCTTCAGTAGATTCTACAAAGAATGGGTTTTCATTTGCGATTGGTGCACATTATCATGAATAATTTGGCATCCTCACATTGTTGCGTTTTAGTAAATGGCAAGCCAACAGGTTTCTTTTCGATATCTCGCTGGGTAAAGCAGGGAGATCCATTATCTCCTCTTTTATTTATCTTGGCTTCTGAAGGATTCTCATGCAGATTAAATTCTTTGATCTCAACTGGCCATTTAGTCGGATTCCATGCAGGCAGAGTGCCACAGGTATCTCACCTAGGTTTTGCATATGATCTTGTCATTTTTCTTAATGGGTCCAATCGCAACTTACAAAGATTTCGACAATTTTTGGAATCATATCAGCAAGCGTCTGACCAATTAGTCAATCTTCATAAAAGTCAAGTTGTTGTGAGAGCAGGAGTCTCCCCAACTCGAGCTTCTCAGATCTTAGGCATGCGTCTCGCTTCTTTGCCCATTAAATATCTTTGATCTTATCTATATAAAGGTATTAATCGTGCGTTGTATTGTGCTCCACTGTTAGCACACGTTGATGCTAGGCTGAATTCTTGGTCTTTCAAACTACTTTCTATGGCTGGTCGCCTCACATTGATTCGTCATGTTCTATGTTCTGTGCCATTACACATCATCGCCATCTCGAGACTGCCTGCAAGTGTTATAGAATCGCTCAATCGCAAAATGTCATCTTTTCTATGGAATAACCGTCATCATTGGCGCAGTTGGGATAATATTTGTCGGCCGGTAGAGGATGGAGGGCTAGGGCTTCGAAATCTTCAAATTCTTCAAAAGTCATATGATTGTCATCTTTGGTGGAAGTTTTATCATTCTCAAACGTTGTGGGCAGTTTATGTGCGGCAGAAATATGGTAATCGTCCTACAATCTCTTCGCATATTTATGATTAATCTACTTGGAAACGCATTTGTCGTATACACGATTATATGATAGCTCACGTGCAAAGTTTGCCGGATGGACTATATTGGGCAGCTGATTCTAACGGCCAATTTTCTTTAAAGTCAGCGTATAAATTGTTGGTTTCCAACGCTGAACATATGGATTCTTCCCGTTTCATCTGATGTCTTGATGCCCACCTGCATGCAATATATTTATTTGGAAGCTTTGGATGAAAGCTCTGCCTATACCTGATAATATGCATGCATGGCAGGCTATTTATCCTACTCAATGTGTCTTTTGCCATGTTCATTCAGATTCCAGAGATCACATGTTTCTCCATTGCACGATGATCAAACCATTATGGCAAGAAATTTCTATTATGTTTTCAGGGCCAAAGCCTGACAATATGACAATTTTGAATTATATCTTGCGTTGGTGGCGAATAACCTCTCATAGCCATATGCTTGGCCAATTACAGGCAGTTGTTCCTTCTCTGGTTACATGGGCTATTTGGAAGGAATATACAAGTATTCCCTTTGGGGAAGATAATTTTTCCTACAGAAAATTGTTTAATCGTGTTCGAGAGCATATATACACATGGTGTGCTTCAACACAAGGGAGCAAATTTTCTCAAACCATACCTCATTTGGTGGACAACTTTTTCTCTCCACCATTGCGATTCCAACGTCATAAAATTGTCAGGTAGGAGTTGCCACCTACAGATAAACTCAAACTTAATGTGGATGCAGCAGTTGGTCGAAACACCGCGACAGCAGGAGCGGTGTTGCGTAATCATCAGGGGCAATTGGTCTCTGCTATTTGCTTCATCTTGCCGTCTTCCACGCCACTGAGGGCGGAATTATTGGCTTTGACATATGCATTAATATATTATGCATCGCAATATGACCAGTTGATAATTGAGACAGATCGGCAACTTTTGCTAAAATGTCTTTCTTCCCCAACACAATTCACGGGTCTGCTAGCTGCCGAATTACATCGAACAATACACTTTCTACAACTTAATGCTTCAACAATCTCTTACTGCCCTAGAGAATCAAATACCGCCGTGCACACTCTCTCAAGATATGGCTATCATTTATCTGGACTGACTACATATTTGTCGATGCAAGCACTTCCAAGTGAAGTGCGAGGTGCCATCATTTTGGATATGTCAGTGCCAAACATTCGATTTTAGCAATGCAAGTCTTCCAATGGATTGGCATACATGCTTATCGGTTGCCTATGCCATCTGTTGGCATGGGCAACGTTGGTATGATTTTATAACCTTTTCTTTATCCTATCTTTCAATTCAACATTGCGTTTGTTTAACAAATTTTGACCTTAAATGCTTGCTGGAAATTCTATGGCCTTTGCTGCTGTCTTCATCTGGAGCCGTCCATCGTTTTGGGAGGCAAAGGAGCTTTCGGCTGTTATGCTGCATGTTTACGCTGTACGACTTTATCATTCGCCGCTGGGAATGGAGCTTTGTGATGACTTGATGAATTATATTGCTGTTGCCTGTGTTCTCATTGAACGCGGGCAACATGGATATGTTCGTTATGATACTCGTCTCTTTGTTCTACTTCTACTCTAATGTACTAATGGTTTGTGTGTTATGTTTTCTACATCTTCTGAGGGCCATCATGCAATGCTGCAAGTGGACTACATCAAACTGTTTTCATCAGAGACATCGGCGGCTTCATCTATCTTTGGAGGCCATGTTTATATTGCATTCTTTGATTTCTTCTGTAATTATTTTGCCAATAAACTACGATTATATAAATATGTACGCTTTTTCCTTCGCCATGGTTTTATCCACAAGGGTGATTTTTCCTGGCAAGGTTTTAATGCGGCATATCGTATATGATTAGAGATTAGCTATCATAAGCTCGCTCCACTATCTTTTTACATATGATACATTCGTTGGAATATGGTTTTCCTCCGCCACAAGTGAGGCTACATTTCAATAATAAAAGCACGACTTTATTTTAAAAAAATATATATAGTATATGAATGGCGTGTATATTGAATAAGTGAGGAGACTTTTCATTTTCAATTTGTTGCCATCAAGCTTTGTCCAAATATGTCTCCATTTAATGAACTAGTTAGTTCATTAGCTTGAGTACTTCACTTAATGAACTAGTTTAGTTCATTAATTGTGGCACCTGAAAATAGTTCAAAGACAACAAATGTTTTCCATATGATGTAAGCTTTAACGCTTCATGGCTTGTTAGTAAGGCAACAATATATATAAAGCATATGAGGCATGTATATCACAAAAACGTGTCAAGTAATAATTTTGTCATGCATTTCGTAAGCTCGTACTATTTAATCATGCATTTGTAAATCATTCAAACACTTTTTCTCAACATCCGTATCACAAATATAATGACACGTAAGATAAATCACAACAATTGCATGTAAATAGATAAGTCGAAGAAAAGTAAAGTGCGGAATATGTTATTTCATTTTCATGTTTCTGTTCTTCTTATGTAGCTATTAAGCTTTTATCTTGCGTTTTACTTTAAATTCCTTTTGGCTATGTTTATGTCACAACTCCTACCCTAGCCAGCCATCATATGTCCATTGATGGTCTAAACGTATACCTAGTAGGGTAACTCGAGTAATATGCATATGCTCATATGAAGGAAAATTATGCATCATTTTTCAGAAAACTTGTCAAGAGATAGCCACCAATATCGTACCAAATCTGTCTCTACCATGTACATAGCATATCCCATACAAACAGTACACACGACACACTGACTGAATTCCCTATATAGTACTATGTACCAACGATGAATTCTAGTTGTCCAACCATGGTGTTACAACATGTATACATAAATAAAATGGTGACGCGTTTTGGCGATATCTCGGGTCCAGACATAGTGTGACACTCAGCCAAAACGTGGTTGGCCACTTGGCCGAGAACACTTATGCACTCACAAACAAATTCACGTTGCAACTTTTTCTTCATAACTTATATGCAAGATGCACCTATCTTTTTCTAGTCATTTCATCAATTTCATCATGCTCATGGTTTATATATTGATGGAAAATTACACATGCATGGCCTTGGGGTGTGGGTGTGCACAGACAACATATAATGCATAATTTACACATGTCCATATGCATGTATGAAGGTTGCTAAATAACCACATGATTGGTAACTCTATTTTCCCCTTGGCCGAATCTCCTATGCACACTCACACATGATTTTTGTCTCTTTTAGGGACAAGCAAATTGGCTAAATACATAATCATGCACACTCTTTTTAAACTCATACATTTCAAAGTCATGCATGGTGGTGATGATCATGTACATGAAATGATGTTCATGATAATGGTGATGATCATAATGAATCTACATGCAAAGAAATAAGAGACTTCCTTCTACCTTAAACTTGACATGCAAGACCCTTCTTCCTACTATCATAATCAAGATAATGCACATCCATAAAAATCATACTAAGATCATCATAAAAATGGCATGCAAACACACTTCCTTCAAGTTTATAGAGAACATCTTTTGAAGCTATGCATGCATGACCCAAGGTTTGTTATGAACATAAAGAACTTATTTTTCCACATACATGAAGAAAATAGGAAGAATACCTGCTTTTCTTTTGAATCTTAGCGTTAAAATAGAAAAAGTTTCTTTCTTTTTTCCTTTTGGTGAAACTTTTGGCCTATAAGGCCAAGTAGGTGGAGAAAAATGTTAGTTTTTGGAAAATGATAGCCAAGAAGGTTACAGACTCAAATTTTAAGTAGACTTACCTTTTGAAATCCATATAGTTGAACCTAAAGTGAATAAATCTTCCTCCCTTATTCCTTGTTGAGTCCAAGGCCTATGGTAGTATAGAGAAGGGGGTTGAACATTTCGAAGAGATGGTGGAAGAGAAGTCATTTAGGATGATAATTTTAGGCTCTTATCCAAGTGTTGATTGGAGCTCTCCTAAGCTTGCATGTCTCCTATATCATTTGGATTGAATAATTTTCCCTCTTCTCTTGCTCTTCTAAGGCCACGGGTTGGAGGCCAAAGAGTTGAAAGAGTTATGTCTTTTTCTTGTTAAGAAGAAAGAGAAGTATTCTTGACTTGGATTTAGAATAAAAATGAGTGAAGAAAAGATGAGAAGTTGGCGTCTTGCCCTCTTTGATGCTCTCGGTTAAGAGTGGGGAAAAGGAGGAGATTTGTGAATCTTTGAGAGTTTGGAAGGAGAGAAAAGAGTTTGCTGAAAATAAAGAAGGTGGAGAGAAGTTAGAGAAATGGATTGAGAGGTGGAATGAAAGTGGGAGAAATGGAAAATGGATGAAGTCTTCTTCCTTCTTGAGTTGGGGATTCTCGGGTGGGATAAAGGGAAATGAGGGGAAAGGATTTGGTTGAAGAGATAGAGTAGGGTGGAGAGAGATTTTTCCAACTTGTTAAGAATGAAGAATGAAATGAAAAGGGTTGGGGAAGGGATTTTGTTCATTGTGAGGGAGTTGTTTGAGATATTGTTAGTGGTGGGGGGAGGGGAAGAAAAATTTTCAGCATTTGTCTTGAATTTGGGATAATTAAATGTACGATGAGAAGAGGATCTTGCATGAATACCCATTGGGTAAGAAAGAGGGCATGATGTGAAGGATGAAAGGGTGGGATGTGGGGAGAGCTTTCTTTCTCTTTGTATTGTGTAGGACTGAGATTTGAAAGAGGGGACGGGGGGAAAAATTCATGATGTTTCTTGGGTTGGTAGCAGAATAAAATATTGGTGGTGTAATAAATAAGGTGATTGGTGGGAAGAAAAATGGAAGAATGGCAAGTGGGGAGGGGGTTGGCCGGTCAAGATGAGGGGAGCCAAGTTGGGGAAGAATTGATGGGGTGTGACAAGTGTAAGGAACTCTAATCAAAGCAGGAACTTGTGGTAAGAAAATGGGTATGATTGTATACTAGTTTACGCCTGAATTGATGTATAAGAATAATTGTAGTGGAATAAAGAAATTTAAAACGATTCCCCCACTAATTCCTAGGATGGCCGGGTATGGCATGGTAGGAAAACGCAATTTTGACCTTGTTTATTATTCCTATGTCCTTATTTTCTTTTCCTTTAATTCAATTGCAACATAAGGTTTGTGTCTTAATTAAAATGTTTACTTACTTAGTTACCTAAGTTGTTTGTTACTTAACATTCTAATTTATTTATTTTAGTGCATACCAAAAATTTTACCTATACCGCTTAACATGACACAACGATTTTATTAATTTAAAACTGATACACCTATCTTTACAACTATAATTTCCTTTGTTCTCTTTTTCAACTAGCCCAGGGGTGCGGGTCGTAATATTCCTCTCACTTACAAAAGTTTCGTCCTCGAAACTTGTAAGTTCAGTTGTAATCAACCACTTAATGTTACTCTACTACTCTGATTCTTGTCACATGTCTTGAGCTTGACCAGCATCTGGTGTACTAAGTTGGTGTTCGGACATGCTTCTTTAAAGTTATAACTTATGTGGCTCTATTTGGAAATTTATTTATTTGGTTATCGGTGTATATATATATTTTTGTGAGTCGTTTTAAATTACTTGCCTAGGGTAATCTAACATCTGCGCTTCTCTGATCAATCATCCTTCTTTACTTGATTACTTCAAAGCTACTTCTGACTTAATCAAAGTTTCCAAATATAGTAATACTGGCCGGAATTAAAATACGTAACTCAACATATCTGTCACAGTATCCAGGGCCTCCAGATTTTCTTTGTATGGCACCTTCCAATCTTGAATATCGGTTTGTGATGGCCCTTCTTGCTATGGTGCCTCACCTGGTGAGCCTCTTCTCCTCCTCGGGCGGTCTCTCATCATGTGCCCTGTCACGCCACATCTATACATGCACTTGTTCCCATACGGCACTCACTAGTGTGCTGTCTCTGATATCGCCGACACAATGGGATAGCTGTTGCAGATCTCCACTGCTGTTGTCGAAGCTGTGACTGAGGCTATCTAGGTGATTTCTGCTGAGGTCGTCTACCTGCCCTCCGTGGATACAGATCCCATCTCCCAGTTCGCTCTTCGATACCCTCTCGAGGTCTCTTGTCTCTGGTCCCCATGTCTTGTAGTGAAATAATGCGCTCCACTCGATAACAGTCCTCCAGCAACACCTCAAAATTCCTGGAATGTGCATTAATCAACTAGGTCCAGATCCGAGAATCTCGGCTGCATATGAATTTAACCATCTTAAACCTTTCATCAACCATCATCGAAGGAGCATAACGGCCTAGTGTAGTGAATCGATGGACATACTCATAAACTGTGACTCCTACTTCCTGCCTCAATGACTCAAACTCTCCAGTCCTCTGACTAATCAATGCCAGGTACAAGTAAAACTTGCAGAATTCTTCCAGAAACTTCGTCCAAGCTACAGGGTGAGATAGTGGCTGGATATAAATCCTCCACCACTGACTGGCCCTACCAACCAGAAATGGCCAAATAATCTATGCCTTCATCTCGTTAGCCACCTGTATTAGCTGAAAGCCGCTCTCAACTTCATCTAATCATCTCATGGCTTCATCTGAGTCAGGCTCTCTGTCAAAACTCATGACTCGTGCTCTTATCAACTGCCCATAATAGAAACCACTGCTCCTCTGAGGCTGAGGCTGTGGGGGTGAAAGTGATGGTAGTGTCTATGCTGTACCTCCTGTCTGACCCAGCCGTATCAGGGCGTTGAGAAATGACTGCAGTATCTCTCCCTAAAAATGTGCAGGCGGTGGTGGAACATGTGCCTGTGGTGACGGTACCCGCTTTATGGCTGGTGATACCTGCTGCAGGGGAGGTGATGGAATGCGTCTATCAGACCGTGATGTCAACCTATCAAAACCGTTACCTTGACATGGTTAGTTGATATATAAACATAATTAAAATTTTAGGTTTTATTGTGCTATGCCTATTCTGAGGGAGACAATTTAATTATTATGACTTTAAATTAATTTATCAAATACTAAGGGAAAACAAGGTTAGACCGGATAATTCCACTAATCTATGCTAATGAATCTATTCTAAGGCTGTCGCACTCAGTCTAAAGTCAGGTGCTTAGACTCTACGATCTCACTTAAGTACTACGATCATGACTTAGGTTCTACGATCATAGCCTATTACATGTCGTTGCTTTCTTTTTGTTGGCCACTGTGGATCTGGAGCCTCAGCTCTAATACCACCCGTAGAGCCCCGCCTAGGACTAGGGTTTTGGAACAGTGCACCCACTGTACTATGCTATGAGAAGTACAAGGCGTTGATAACATTCACATGCACGTCGACATAAACATGTATCTAAATCGCAGAAACATCATAAATACACAAAGCGTAATCGACATGCATCATATAGAAAAACTAAATCCGAATATATCTAAAATGTCACCAGTACAAAGTCATGATACAAGTCTGATATAACATAAATGAAACTACATAATTTGGCCCATACGCTCATCATTGGTGATCTATCCTCGAGTCATCCTCGAATGTGTCAGAAACTAGCTCCCGAGCCTCTGCAATATGGTAAAAGATGGGGTGAGCGATTACAAATCGCTCAACAAGTATTTCTGTCTAGGTTCATCATGTGATCATGCATCGGAGACGGGGTAATAAAAAAAGTATAGAAATAATAACATAATGCGTCTCCGTATCACGAATATAATGACAGATAAGATAAATCACAGCAATTTCATGTAAACAGATAAGTTGCGGAAAAGTAAAGTCACAGAATAGGTTATTTCATTTTCATGTTTATGTTCTTCTTACGTGCTATTAAGCTTTTATCTTGTGTTTTACTTTAAATTCCTTTTGGCTATGTTTATGTCACAACTCCTACCTACCTAGTCATCATATGTCCGCTGATGGTCTAAACATATGCCTAGTAGGGTAACTCGGGCAATATGCATATGCTCATATGAAGGAAAATCATGCATCCTTTTTCAAAAACCTCGTCAAAACTTAACCACAAACATCGTATCAAATCTGCCTCAGCCATGTACATTGCATATCTTATACGAACTGTACACCAGACACACCGATTGAATTCTTCATATAGTACTATGTACCAACCATGAATCCTAATTGTCCAACCATTGTGTTAATAAATGCGTACATAGTGTAGGACCTGTATAGCACCACTAGAAGGGGGGGTTAAATAATAGGTGCGGAAAAATTTGGTTTTTAAAAAGTTTTGACCCAAAAACCTAACTTCTGAAAACAGTTTCTTTTTTCAGATCCTGATTTGAAACATTTGAAAGACCTAGTTACAGACCTTCCAAAATTCTGGAATTCGGAGAGATTCTACTCTCAGATGTTCTGAGTATCTGCTAAATATTTCAGATTAAAATTCAATCTCTAACCCTTTAAAAAAAGTTTGTTGTCAGATTGCGCAAATCTGCCAGAAACAGTACTCCGATTTGAAAAAATTTAGTCCGATTAATTCGTAACTTCAAATGGTCTGAAACTTTAACGAAACACCCCTTAAGATATTTATTTTAATATGTTGAAAGAGTTTTGAAAAATTAATTTGGTAAGTATGTCAAATATGTTAATGTTCTCAACCTTTGTAAGACTGAAAATCAGATTGCACTAGTCTCAGAACTATTAACGTTTGATAGACTTATACTTATCCAAATACGGTGAAACTTGTGCCAAACGAAAACTAAGAGGCGTGGCTATGTTTCTGAAAAATTTTACGATTTTTGAAATTCGTTTGATATTTTTTCTATTGCAATGAAAACGATACAAAGTGCTGGAAACTGAAAGTAAAGTGCTGAAAGTAATAACACCAAGAATTTTATACTGGTTTGGTTAACACAACCTACTCTAGTCTTCGAGGACACCTTCTTTGGTTATCATTAATCACAAAAAACACCTTACCACAAGGGTTGCTGGAGTTACACACCAACTCCAACCCCTTACACACAATACAATCAATCACACTGATCACGAACACCACCACTAAACGGATAAAGGTTTGATCACACCTTGATCAATCCTTTTACAATAAATGAAACGTGTATGGTGGTCTAATCAAAGCCTATTCAATATGTTGAATATAAGAACAATAGGCTTGAGAGAAGAAGAAGAAGAAAGAAATGTAGAAGAAGAGAGCAGAAGACACTTTTTACACTTGTGAGATTATGAGAATTGTCTTGCTTTTGTTTAGCTCTCTTCTCTTCTTTTTAATCATGAGTTGGCCGCCCCCAGGGTCTTCCATCACCTTGAGATTTCTCTTTAATGCCCTTGGAAGATTAATTTGTGTAGATATGACACATCTTGCTCACTTGCACAACTTGATTGGAATGTCTTGGCTTTGCTTACTTGACACTTCATGATTGGTCCAACCTTGTCACCATTTAGTAGCTTTAAAAATCTTAGATTAACATCTAAAACATGTGACAGATAATGTTTAAAACATTGCCAAATATTCAACAATTAGTCCCTACAAATTTGGAAGCAAATTTTCACCATTCAAGGCTCAAAAACTGGCCACCACATTGTCTCACATGCTGAATTTTCAGCATGTGTTTCATTTGCTACAAAGTTTGAATTGTTACCTTGTGTGGCTCCCTCCATTATGCCACTAACCTTGTGTGGATTATTATCCACCAATCAAGATACCAACTAAGCTCCACATAAGCTCCACCAAGGCTGTAGTAGGCGTGGACATGTCTTGAACATGTGCTGAATTTCACTTTTGGGAAACTTTGTCAAATATTGCACAATTATTACACATATATGGTATATTCCAATCAGCCCTAATTTGAATATTCTAATACACTTTAACATTGTCTTGAATATGTAAGAAGTGTCTAGATACATGTTACATGTCATGCCAAAAAGTTCCATGTGTCGTGTACGTAGAAAACCATATTTTCGACTTTTGTCGATTTCGTGATTTCTCTTCGATTAAATTTAAACCTTTTGCACATGTTATATATATTATGTCACACATAATATACATAAAATAATTTAAATATTCTGCTCATAAGCTGTTTAAACCTGGCGCCCACATGTGCTTGAAAAGGTGAATTTGGAATCTCCACAATTTGGCCTTAATTGGGGGTGATTTGTGTGTGCCACATGGAATGATTTTATGGCTGAATATACCATGTAAGCCACAAAATTTCTGGCCATTTTTTAAGTGTAGAGGATGGCCATCTATATATGGCAAGTACGTGACACGTTGGCGAAGTTTCGGTAGTCACCCAATATGACAATTTTCGATTTATAACCTTGTAACATGTCGTAATAATTTTGTCATCACCATGACTTATACCATATGATATAAGACCTGAATATACTCATAAATATGAGTGTATATAGTAGTGCGACATTGACGTACGTTTTGTAATATATGTAACGTGTTGGTAGTACGTCGGAATATATGTATATTGTGCCTTTTTAGCAAAAATATAAATATATATAATTTGTATATAAATGGCATATGAAGAGGAGTAGAAGGGAGACTTTCCATTTCAAAGTTTTTTGCTATAAATTTTTGTCCAAATATATCACCATTTAATGAACTAGTTAGTTCATTAACTTAAATACTTCACTTAATGAACTAGTTTAGTTCATTAATGGTAGCACCTGAAAATAGTTCAAAGACAACAAAAGTTCGCCATATGATGTAAGCTTTAATGCTTCATGTCTTGTTAATACGGCAACAATATATATAAACATATGAAGCATATATATCACAAAAACGTATCACATAATCATTTTGTCATGCATTTCGTAAACACATAGTATTTAAATCATGTATTTGTAAATCACTCAAACTCTTTTTCTCAACAATCTCCCCCTTTTGATGATTTACAAAATAACACTGGTTCATGATTTAAATATTATTCCTCCGACTCCAATTAAGCACAAATTCAAGTTTTGAATTTTGAATTTGTATTTTTATAGTGTCATTGTCTCCCCCTTAAATTGTGCAATCATGCTCTCTCTCCCCTTTAAATCATTCTCTCTCCCTCTTAAATCATGCGCTCTCTCTCACCCTTTATTTTGTAAATAATATCAAAAGTGCATGTAAGAAAGAAATAACAGTTTATGGTATATCAATAAAACTCATACATTTCAAGTGCACTCTTAAGGGTTATTTATTCAACCCTTTACAAATGTCTCTTTTGGTACCCAAATTTGGGTGACCTTCCTAGGTCTTCCAAATGTTGAGAAAAGAGATGAAGATGCAATATAATAGACATTAGGTGGGAGTGCAATTGGCCTTGAGCCGAGAATTCCATTATGACCATTGTATGTTTTTCGTCTTTGATAAGTTCTTGTGTTCGTGTGGATGGTGCGTGATCTAGATGCATATTTTTTGAATGAATGTCGTGCATGCACCAATGGTTTCTTTTCATATCTATATGGCACATAACTATATCTCGTATGATATGATGAAGAAGCATGATTAGATGACATAAGGGCGGATCTAGGCGTCTTCTTAGGCGCCACATATATCTTGGACGCATCTATTTTCTTAGATGGAATAAATTTTGTTGATTTATTTAGTGTTTTTTTCTCTCAACGTATCCTAATCCGTTTTTGTCGCTATCATATTTTTGTGAAGAAATGATGCGATCTAGCATGTTTGTACCAGTATCAAATTGTTTCACCATTTTTTCTAGATCTATATTCCTTGATTTCAAATTTGAAATCTTGGATTTCATTTCATTGTTTTGTGCCATTAATGATGAGACTTTTGATTTTAATGCATTGATTGACCAAGACGACTCTTCTTTTGAATCGTTTAATTGAGCAACAAGATTTGTGTTAGATGATTCTAATAACTTCTTGTCTTCAATTAATCGTTTCTTTTCTTTTGCAAGAGTCTTAGCAAACTTATGTAATTCAAGATATACAACATACAAATCATCATAAGAAAGCTCAAAATCGGAATCAGAGTCAAAAGATACCTCATTTGATGCCTTAGATGTAAAGCATATTTGTGCCGTTTGTTTTTCGGTATCATCAGTCTCAGAGTCAGATGAATCACTCCAAGTAGAGGCTTTGATGGCACTTCTCCTTTGTTTAGGTTTTGAGACGAGTCTAGTTTTTGCCCAATCCTTGTCATGGTTTTTGTTCGTTTGTTTGTCCTTGTTCGGGAAATCATATGATAAGTATCCAAGTTTCCCACATTCATAACACTTTATTTCCTCATCATTTTTATTTCTATGATTCTCATATGAAGTAGTCTTGTGTTTGTTTTTAATTGATTTTCTCATGATCTTTCTTAATCTTCTAGCCATCGTGATTAGATCTTCATCATCGGAATCTGTGTCACTATCAGCTACGATATCATAAGAAGTAGAGACGTATTCATTTGATTTAAACACTATAGCCTTATCATGTCTAGAAGTAGATTCAGAATTTCTTAAAATGAGTTTATTTTCATATACTTTCAATGATCCGATTAATTCCTCCATCTTTATTGATTTAGTATCCTTACTTTCTTCGATTGCAGTGACTTTTGAATCCCATTCGGATGGGAGCCTTCTTAGCACCTTTTGAACATTCTCCTGTGTAGAAAAATCTTTGCCAAGAGACTCAAGAGAATTGTAAATGTTAGTCAATCGTAAGTCGATACAATGATAGATTCATTAGGTAATAATTTAAAAGACTCAAGAGTAGACATAAGCATATTTATTTTAGACTCTTTGACTTGACTAGTCCATTCGTGTTTCATTTCTAGAATTCTCCACATCTCTTGAGCACTAGAGCAATTAGACACGTAACTTGATTCACTTTTACTCAGCCCATTTAAAAGTAGTTGCATGGCTCTAGCATTCATACTCAATTTCTTTTGCCATCACTAGTATATTCTTGTTTCGGTTTTACAACCTCTAGTGTGACACCATCAATAGTAGATAACATATAAGGGACAAAAGGACCATCTTCTATAATTGACTACAAGTCTATATCAATGGCCATAAAGAAAAGTTTCATTCTGAGTTTCCATTGTATAAAAGACTCACCATCAAACAGAGGAGGCCTTACGGTTGACATTCCTTCTTGCTTGGTTTTGTAGCTAGTTGTTGCCATCTCACTAAGATCGTTGGATCCCCTTGTTGTGAGTGTGCCTACACTCTGATACCACTTGTAGGACCTGTATAGCACCACTAGAAGGGGGGTTGAATAGTAGGCGCGGAAAAATTTGGTTTTTAAAAAGTTTTGACCCAAAAACCTAACTTCTGAAAACAGTTTCTGTTTTCAGATCCTGATTTGAAACATTTGAAAGACCTAGTTATAGACCTTCAAAAATTCTGAAATTTGGAGAGATTCTACTCTCAAATGTTCTGAGTATCTGCTAAAAATTTCAAATTAAAATTCAACCTCTAACCCTTTAAAAAAACGTTTGTGATCAGATTGCACAAATCTGCCAGAAACAGTACTCCGATTTGAAAAATTTATTCCGATTAATTCCTAACTGCAAATGGTCTGAAACTTTAATGAAACACCCCTTAAGATATTTATCTTAATGTGTTGAAACAATTTTGAAAAATTCCTTTCGTAAGTATGTCAAATACATTAATGTTCTCAACCTTTGCAAGTCTAAAAATAACATTGCACTAGTCTCAGAACTATTAACATTTGATAGACTTATACTTATCCAAATGGGGTGAACTTGCGCCAAATGAAAACTAAGAGGTGTGTCTATGTTTCTGAAATATTTTACGATTTTTGAAATTCGTTTGATATTTTTGCTATTGCAATGAAAACGATGCAAAGTGCTGGAAACTGAAAGTAAAGTGCTGAAAGTAATAACACCGAGAATTTTATACTGGTTCGGTTAACACAACCTAATCCAGTCTTCAAGGACACCTTCCTCGGTTAGCACTAATCACAAAAAAACACCTTACCATAAGGGTTTCTGGAGTTACACACCAACTCCAACCCTTTACACACAATACAATTAATCACACCGATCACGAACACCACCACGAAACGGATGAAGGTTTAATCACACCTTGATCAATCCTTTTACAATAAATGAAATGTGAATGGTGGTCTAATTAAAGTCTATTCAATATGTTGAATATAAGAACAATAGGCTTGAGAGAAGAAGAAGAAGAAGAAAGAAATGTAGAAGAAGAGAGTAGAAGACACTTTTTACACTTGTGAGATTATGAGAATTGTCTTGCTTTTGTTTAGCTCCCTTCTCTTCTTTTTAATCATGAGTTGGCCGCCCCCAGGGTCTTACATCACCTTGAGAATTCTCTTTAATGCCCTTGGAAGATTAATTTGTGTAGATATGACACATCTTGCTCACTTGCACAACTTGATTGGAATGTCTTGGCTTTGCTTACTTGACACTTCATGATTTGTCCAACCTTGTCACCATTTAGCAGCTTTAAAAACTCTGAGATTAACATCTAAAAAATGTGACAAATAAGGTTTAAAACATTGCCAAAAATTCAACAATTAATTCCTACAAATTTGGAAGCAAATTTGTCACCATTCAAGACTCAAAAAACGGCCACCACATTGCCTCACATGCTGAATTTTCAGCATGTGTTTCATTTGCTACAAAGTTTGAATTGTCACCTTGTGTAGCTCCCTCCATTATGTCACTAACCTTGTGTGACTTATTTTCCACCAATCAAGATGCCAACTAAGCTCCATATAATCTCCACCAAGGCTTTAGTAGGCGTGTACATGTCTTGAACATGTGCTGAATTTCACTTTTGTAAACTTTGTCAAATATTGCACAATAATTACACATATATGGTATATTCCAATCAGCCCTAATTTGAATATTCTAGTACACTTTAACATTGTCTTGAATATGTAAAAAGTGTTTAGATACATGTTACATGTCATGCCAAAAACATTCCATGTGTCGTGTTCGTAGAAAACTGTATTTTTGACTTTTGTCAATTTCGGGTTTTTTCTCCGATTAAATTCAAAATTTTTGCACATGTTATATATATTATGTGTAGCGCCCCGCACCCCGGCCCAGCCGGATACGGTGCGCCCGCCATACTTCACTACGGAGAGTACCAGGCGTCAGTCCATAACATCACAAGTCCAGAATAAATTATGTGGACTTTCACGCTTACACATCAACAAGTAAGCAAAATCGAGGCAGAATAAAAACTTTTAAAATAAAAACATCGATGCATCCATCAGTAGTTTTACAAACCGATCATAAAGTACGGAAATTCCCAAAAGTAATTGTTTTCATCACAATCACATAAAAAGATCATTGATCATAACCATCTCATCAAATCTCTTAAATCGTCCACCTCTCACGCTCCTACGGGTAAGGGACCCTAGGTTCATCCTCGACCCATTCAACTTTATTTCCTGCGGTTTCTGGGAGGAAAATTTAAGGGGTGAGTGACAACGTCATCAACAAGTAAACTATAAATAATCGTGAATTAAATGGAAAGTACATACAAGAACCGAACCCCAAAATTCGGTTTAAAAACATACCTGACCTTCCATCTAACACCCGCAAATAATCAGCTCATAACTTATCAAAGATTAAAACTTACCAAAGTTCATAACTTATAAAAGTTCATAACTGATCATTACTCAATAAAGATCATAACTTATGAGCTAACAGGTCATAACCTTAGTCTAAGTATCACGTAACCATATTCGATGACTCGTTAAATGCAACATGCATGAGTATGTACGTGTGATGCATCATGATAAAAAAATAAAGATAAGTTCTTTCGTTCTTTCATTCAAAACATCATCGTCAAGAAAACAAGAGAGTATTCAGATCTATTCACTCGGATCTGAGGCGATCACTTATTTCTCTTCGAATCTATTATTCCCGGATTCGGAGCGGTCACGTCATCACTTATCAGGTCTATTCTCTCTGGGCCTGAACGGTCGATATCAGGTCTATTCTCTCCAGGCCTGAATGGTCCATATCATCAGATCAATTAACCCCGGATCTGGAACGGGTCCTTACTGGCCAGAAAGCACACGGTACTGGTGGAAAGCGTTCTTTTAAAAACAGAATCTTTTCTTTAAAAAAACGCTTTTTCATCTTTCTTTCTCATCAAATCAGTTCCATAAATCATGTAAATGACGATGATGCAATGTATGACATGTACTATGCAATCCATGACATGATGCATTACATATACACATACGTGCAACTTATTCTTGAGGCTGGAAAATTTCCAGAATTATCGTTCCATATGCACGGCCTCAAAACCTCGTGTTTTAGGCCCATTATCATGAGTTCTTGTCATACATATGCATAAGAGTGTCTTTCTATTCGTAATATAATTTTCGTAACGTTATATGACGTGTAAGACACTTAATTTATTTAATTACAAGAAAGGGTACTGCTGAATTTCAGCAGTACAACGTTCTTTCTTTTACTTTTCCTTTAAGCCCATTCCGCTTTATTTAATTTGGACCAACCCTGGAAAATGCTGTAGACATGCCAATAATTAATGATCATAAGCCCAAACTATATAGTTAAGTCTAAGCTCATCAAAGCAAAGCCTCACAACAAGTTCCTTAATTCTGTCCAAAATTCCAGATTAGTAACGCCAACTTAACCTTGGTGATTACCCCTTAAAATAATCATTCTAAGTTAATTGGTTTACGTAAAACACTCACATATGTCTTAAGTAATTGCCATAAAAGTTTCACGGAATTATAATTGTGGCGCCCCATACCCCGGCTCCACCGGAGTCGGTACACCCGTCGTACTTCACTAAGGAGAGTACTAGGCGTCGTCCCATACGTGTCATGATCCATGAGATAACGCATGGATTTTCGCGCTTGCGCGCAAATAAGTAAGCGAAACCGTGGCAGAATTTAAAACTTCAAATCAAAATCATCCACACGATCATTCATAGTTTACATCTCAAATCAAAAGTATTGAGAGTCACAAGACAAATGTTTTCCATCTCAAATACGTCATCAGTCATTAGTCATAGCTGGCCAGTCATATCTCCTAAATTCGTCCACTCCTCGCTGCGCTCATGGGTAGGGGAACCCTAGGCTCATTCTCAATCCACTCTACTTTATTCCCTGCAGCCTCTGGGAGGAAAAATAGGGGGTGAGTGACAAAGTCACCAGCAAGTACACCATAAACAATCAGGCATTAAATGGAAAGTACACCCAAGAACCAAATCCCCAAAAATTTGGTCTCTTATCATCATACCTGTCTTTCCATTCAAATGCCACCAAGGGAATAGAATCATCACTTAATCATAAAGGGAATAAGATCATAGCTTACATAACAACAACAATAAGATCGTAACTTAGGTAACGAAAGATAACAAGGTCATAACCTAAGTAACATTACATCTAGCATTTAGCTAGCATCTCACCCTTCCGTCAATAGCCACTAAGGCAACAAAATCATAACTTAGTCACGAAGCACGTAAAGACACAACTCAGTGCATATAGACTCCACATCATGCTCATGACCATAAGCAATGCGTATGATTATGCAAATGCAGTGCATAATGAAAACATGAAAATCTTTTCTTTCATTCATTCTTCCAAATTGTATTCGTCATAAAACAAGGAGTAGAGAGCCTTCAGATCTATTATATCCGGATCTGAAAACGGTCTTACTTTCACAGGTATATCATCTCCGGGCCTGGGCGGTCTTTCCTTCAGATCTATCATATCGGGATCTGAAAACGGTCTAATGTTTCTTCTCGTCGGGTCTATTATATCCGGGCCGCACGGCCTACTGTTTCTCTTCGTCGGGTCTATTATATCCGGGCCCGCACAACCTACTGTTTCTCTTCGTCGGGTCTATTATATCCGGGCCCACACGGCCTACTGTCAGATCACTTAACCCTGATCTGGTGGGTTCATACTGGCCAAGTTCATACTCACACACAGTACCGGTGGGGAATCGTTCCTTCAAAAAAAATCATCTTTTGAAAACGCTTTTCATCTTTCTTTCGCATAAAATCAGTGCCATAAATCGTGTATGTGACAATGATGCAATGTATGACATGCATTATGTGACTCGTGAACAAATGCATCATAACATGCATGCACGGACTTGTCTTTTAAACTGGGAAAAACATTCCAGCAATCACATTCTGTTCATATAGCCTCGTGCTCATCAATTCGTGCTCATATTCATAAACCCATGCCATACATATGCATAATGAAGGCTTACACACATGCTATAAAAGTTTCGTAACATTCCGAAATATCTAGCGATCTCAAAACATCATACTATCATCAAAGGTACTGCTGAAATCAGCAGGGCAGTACCGCCTTACTTCAGTTTCGCGGGGTCATAAAACCTTATTCATTTTGATCCATTACCTAAAAAACATAGCTAATTCACCAAGGAACAATATTCATAAGGCTAAACATCACATTCAAGCCTAAATGATCAAGATCGAAGCCTTACAACTTAAGACATTAAACTGTCCTATTTTCCAGTTTTGTACCACTAACTTCAACTCAGTTGTTAACCATCAAAATGGTGATTTAAGCTGGTTTCTTTACATGAACATGCACATCTATGCCCTAAGTAATTACCATAAAATTTCCAAGGCAATTCAATAAGCTTAAAGGGGTCATCTAATTACTTTCCCAAATTGGGTACATGCAGAGACTGGATTGACCAGTTGTATCACAAAATAAATTGTGACCAAACCACAACTCCTTTTACCAAAATTCCAACTCACAGATGTCATAAACACATCAAAAAATCATCCTACCAAAACTCAGCTCATTTGCACATTCCTAAGGTGCATTTTCGAGCCACATAACTTACTACTCAAAACTGTCCTATTCCAGCAACTCTGTTTGAGCAGTTTTACAAAGAACTCATTAAAAATGATCCCCAACTCCTTTTACTAAATTTCCAACTCACACATTTCATAAACATATAAGGCTATCATCATACCAAAAATTAGCCCATTTGAACACTCCCAATGTTCATTTTCAGGTCGCACAACATGCAACATAAATCTGTCCAGCTCCAGTAATTCTGTTTGACCAACTCTTACTAAAAATTTCATTAAAGACAAATCACAACTCCTTTTATTGAGATTCCAACTCACACATTTCATATACATATGAGGCTAACATAACACCAAAAATTAGCCAATTTGAATACTCCTAAGATTCATTTTCAGGTCATGCAAAATGTCACACTGTTCTGCCCAGTTCCAGTAATTTCTTCTTGAGCAGTTTTACCAAAAGATTTATTAAAAATAAACATAACTCTTTTTACTGCAATTCCAACTCTCACTTGTACTACACACACAGAGCTAGTGTCATGTAAAAATTTAGCTTAATAGAACACTTCTAGGGTTCGTTCTCAAGTCACACAATCAGCAACACAAATCTGCCAGCTCCCGTAGTTTCAGCACTTCTTCACCTTTTTATTGTTCAAGCATTCTTCAACCAACTTCATTTTTTAAGATGACGTACTATACATAAAATACACATTTAAACATAGTTATTTCAAGTCTCATAACTCATTTTAGGCTACACATAACTCATAGCAACAGTCTTGCCATTTACGCTTAAAACATGTCACTTTTCATACCAACACTTTTCTTTACATCAACTAAGTTCATGTCTTGTTCTTAGAATCTTCAACTAAGATTCATAACTTAAAAATGGCTAGTCATTCAAGCATCCACTTCACAAATAAGGCAAGATTGGCTAGAGTATACTTGCCTCTTTGAACCTTAGAGCTCTTCCTTCGCATGAGCCTTGGTGGAAATAGAGTGAAGTCTTCCTCCACTTCACTCATAGCACACGTTTTTTAGAAGAAGGAAGAAGGTGAACATTAGCTACTTTCTTTAATGAAGAAATAACTATATTGAGGTTATGATTCTCTTATCAACATGAAGCTTGAAATGGATTCAAACCACCAAGATGTTAGCTTCTCCTTAGTAGCTTGAAGAATCCTCACTTAGTGACCCTTTGTATGTCACGTTTTTGTCATGGAAAAAGGAGGGTATATTGTGAGCTTCATCCTTTGAAATATAGAACTCACTTAGAATATTTAATATACACTTACCTAGATGAATTCTTGGAGCTTGAAGATGGTTCTTGGACCTCTTCACTAGCCGTATACTTCCACATAAGCAAAGGGGAAAGTCTCTTGCTCCATTGTGATTTCTTGAGTGTGGAGTGTTCTAAAATTGCTTGGAGAAAATTTTTCTTCCCTTGGCTATAAGGTGCAGCCGTGGGTTATGTGGGAGGGGAAGGGATCCTCCTTAGCTTAGTTAGGCTAATCATCCTTGGTTACTATTAACTAACCAAGGTTTCTTTAAGGCAACTATAGTTACTTTATTCCAACTATAGTTACTTTATGTCAACTATAGTTACTTTATGTCAACTATAGTTACTTTATGTCAACTATAGTTATTTTATGCCAACTATAGTTACTTTATGTCAACTATAGTTACTTTATGGCAACTATAGTTACTTTATGGCTAACCTAGGTTACTTTGTCCAACTAGAGTTATTTCCTTAACCTTGTAGTAATTGCTAAGTAACCATAGTAATCTTTCTTGGTCAACCATGGGGGGGGGGGGGCGGTTTTGACACTTGGGGGGGGGGAAGCTTTAGCATGCTTAATTTCTTTCCAAATGAGTTTAATAAGAAGCCATGTGGGTATTTGCCCCCTTTTTAATTATTTCCCTTTTCTTGTTTTAAAATAAAATAAAATTAGGAAATTCTTAATTTCCCTTGGGCTAGGGCCGAAATTCTCCAAGAATTGGGGGAAGGATTGCCCACTACTTACACTCCTTAATTTTCATTTGGGCTTATTTTAGGGAGGCCCTTAAGATTAAACTCTCCTATAATTTGGGAAAAACCCTTTTAAAGCCCTTTTTAAACCTTGTGGCCGAAATTTCTCTTAAGCCCCTTTGGGTGAATTTGAATTGATCATGGTCCATATCTCATGCTTGAATAATTATATTGCTTATCATAAAAGAATTACTAAGGAAACTTAGTGAAAGGCTCTTGAAGGATGCCACTTTATTAATTCACTTATACGAGTCTTCCAGTACTATATGATTTTTCGGCGGGGTACAACAATAATATCGTTAAAGGGGACATTTATTTTTTTCCAAACGGTTACATGCTGAATTCTGGAATGACCAATTTTGTTACGAATTTTATTGTGACTAATCCATACGTCATTTTTCAAACATTCCAACTCACACGCTTAGCAAACACATAGGGCTAGCATCCTACCAAAAATCAGCCCAATTGCATATTCCTAAGGTCCATTCCCGGGTCAACCATTATGTCACATAAAATCTGTTCAGTCCAGTAATTTCCAGCATGACCAGTTTTACTAACAATTCCGCTAAAAATAAACCGTAACTCCTTTTAACAAAATTCCAACTCTCATATTTACTATACACATAGAGCTAGTGTCAAGCCAAAAATTAGCTAAATTGAATACTTCTAAAGTCTCTTTTCAGGTCTTACAAAATGACACAATAATCTGCCCTGCTCCAGTATATTTTAATTTTTGTCACATTTCTTTACTAAAATGTCCCAACTTGAGTTGTTTGGCTTAAACACCTTATAAAACATCAAGTACACCTTTAGCATGTGGATTTGCAGGTTCTAACACATTCTAAAGTCATCTACACCTCACTTCAAAACAGTTTGAATGATAAACATATCATTCCTTTGGTCTTGCACGTTATGTTCATACTAAAATCCGTTCTTGGTATAAGTGGTGTAAACGTATCCTACCCCCAAAACAGCCCGTCTATACATATGCAAGGGCAAAAATCATATCTCCATGATGAACATATTAGCTTAACACATAAAGCACACATCTTGTTCACACTTTACCCCACAAGTTACAATTTCTTTCAAAACTACATTTATTTTCCCCTCTTCCATCCAACTGTCCCCCATACATGTAAAAGAAAAGATCTTTGTCATATTCATCTTAGATTTACCTCATATTCATACTTAAGAACAACAAAGAATCCACCTTTGGAGCAAAACTCACACATGCAAGCCACTTTACCCAAGGATCCGAAAGTTTCATGCATTATACCTAACATTTCACATCTAAGATTAAAACTTATTGGCATCTAGACATTCAAGCATGCACTTTCACATCCAAGTCATGAGTATGTATAGTTCACTTGCCTTTTTCAACTTACTCCTTTCCTTAGCTTGTAATGTGTATGAAATGATGAAATCTTCCTCCTCTTCACATATGAACCCCACGGTTTTGAAGAGGAAAAGAGAACAATTGTTAGTTCATAGTCTTAAGTGAAAGATGTACTAAATAGGGTTTAGATGGACTCACCAAGATGGAACTTGAGTAGTGTTCATGTTGGACCGTGCACCTGCAATAAACACCACTAGAGGAGGGGGGTGAATAGTGGTTAGCGGAAATTATACTACAACCCTTTGTTAAAATCCCCTTTGAAAACAGAATCTGAAACCACCTCAGATTCAGAACCCGTTCTTCAAAAATTTACCAAATAATTGTACACAATTTTAAAAATTATAAAACTTTCCAGAATTTAACTTCAATGAGTTAACAAGACTCTGTCTAAAAATCAGACAAAAATAAGATCGTTGGACCCTTCAAACAAATAAAAAGATTCAGATGGTCAATCTGGACAGAATTGGACAGAATGTTGATGATTTTGCAAAGCGTGTTTCTCTTTGAATACTCAACTAAAAAGGTTGATCTTTATATCAAAACACTCCTTAGGATGTGTAGATGAAGTTTCCAAAAGGTCCTGACCTTAAACAATTCTTGATAAATACAGAATTTAAGTTTTCTCAAAACTAGTCAGGTTGCAGCCAGATTGGAGCAGTTATCTTGCAAAGACTGAAAGACTAACTTTCCCTTGCTCAAATCAAGTGATTCTTGTTGTAAATGAAAGCTAACAGTCTGAAGTATAACTCCACCAAAAATCACAAATTTTGAAAATGTTTAGCTATTTTTTCAAATTGTGAGAAATTGTGTGAAAACTGCAGTCAAAAATAGGCAGAAAACAGAAATAAAGAAACAAGAGAAGAACATCGAGAATTTATCCTGGTTCGGTCAATGTGACCTACTCTAGTCCCAATGAACACCTTTCCTTGGATTTCACTATCAAATGAACACCTTACAACAAGAGCCAAGCTTGATCCTTGGGTTATACACCAACCCTATTCAAGACTTGGATAATCACCTCTATGCAACTCTTGGTCACAACACCTCTACCACCTATTGATGTAGCCTTATAAATTTGGCTAATCAATCATACAAATCAAACCCAAGAAGGTTTATAGTGTAGCTAGACAAGAAAAAAATCGGAACACCTTAGCTACACAAAGTATGAACGAAAATATGAGAAGAGAATAGCAAGACAACAATCTTCAATTTTGCTTTCAAGTGTGTGTCTTCTCTTCTTCACCTTGCCTCCTATTTGTAGTGTGAATAGATGACATATTCTCTCCAAATTTTAGACCATGTGATGGCTGAGAATTTTGAATTAAAGCACCTCCATAATCATCTCCAACAACCTTGTCTCCATTACATTCAAATTTGAAATTTCAAGTTGGCAACTTTTGCCAACTAGCTTGTTTTTGAATTTTCCACTTGTCCAAAAGTCATAAAATGAGTAAACCACCTTCTCCACCTGTTTATGGACGTTTTTGATGTTGTATGTATGTATACCAACTCAAATTTTGTGAATAAAAAAATAATGAATAAGTGTTGACAAGATTATGTCAACATATAACACCAAAATTCCTACTTTCTTCTCCTTTACATATTGTGATGAATCTTGCACCAAGGACACCTTGTAATCTCTAAAAGATGATGAATAATATCCTCTTATAACATATATAAGAGGGTCTTCAAGAAAAAATAGAATGTGACATCTCAAATCGTCACATATCCAGCTATAGTCAATAATATCATCGGTTGAGAGAATAAGATATAAGATCACCATATAATCTTTAAAATAATAACAACACAGCTCCAGAATGAAGATAATAATATGCTCAAGAGATTCCTTGAGTGAAAATACCAAAAATACCCTTGGGGGCAAAATGACCAAAATACCCCTTGTGTGAGAAAACTCCAGAAATGCCCCCGATGGTCAGAGATAATCGCAATACCACCTTTGTTATGATAAATAAGATAATAATATGCACTTGACATATTTTCACCATATGATGTTCCTACAAAACTCAAAATACCAATTTTGCCCTTTTTGGTAAGTTGTAGAAACTTCCAAGGCACGTTAGTCACAAGACAATAATAATCACCGAAACACATAATAAGCACATAATGAACATGTATAATTCATATACAAATGAAAAAAAAATCATTTTAACACATTTTTAGAAAATTATTTCTAAAAACCCTAGACATCGATCGATCGAAGTGCCTCAGCTTCATAGATCGATGTCTCACATAAAGGTTCATGTTTTGTCTCTGACCTACATCGATCGATCGAAGTGAGAGTTTGACGTACATCGATCGATCAATGTGTCTCAGGTTTAGAGATCGATGTCTCACAGAAAGGTCTTAAACTTTTCTGCCTTACATAGATCGATCGATGTGAGAGATCTATGTTCATAGATCGATCGATGTGCAACAACCTGAGAGATCGATGTCAACTTGTTCAACTTTTTCAACTTTTAATCACATATAACACCATGTGTGACATTTTTAAGTATTCATCACTTAAAATCATGACTTTGAAAATTATCCAAACATATTTCTCAACAGTTCAAGCCTCTTAAGACTAGAACCTCTCAAAACTTGAAAATTTTGAACCTAGTGACCTTGGAGGTCACGGTTTAGGAGCAAGAAAAAGTAGCATTATGAGTTTCATTCTATGAAAGATGTAGAAATCCTCTTAAGAAGGTTAGGATATACTCACCTAATACCACTTGATCTTGGAAGAACCTAAACCTTCTTGGCTCCTTTTTGGCCGTGTGCTTGAAGAGAAAAGAGAAAACTTTCTTGCTCTTGGTGGTTCTCTGAGGGTTGGAAGAATGAGAGGATTCTAGAGTGCTTTTGGAATGGATTTTCCTTCTTATGCTTAGTGTTAGCCGTTGGGGGTTCAAGAGAGGGTTAAGCGATTTCCATGGCTTGGTTAGGTTAGTTAACCTTAGTTGCTTTAGTCATTGTGTGGTTAGGATGAAGTAACCATGGTAGGCTAAGGTGATTCTTGACTTACTCCCTAGGTAATCCAGCGGTTGGAGCCCCCCCTCCTTTTTGGGTTGTTCTATCATGCTTTAGTAGCCTTTTGAGGTATTTAGTAAAAGTTGTTAAGTAGTTGAGGAGGAGGTTAATGGTATGGTTGATTCTATAATTTCCTCCTTTTTCTTGTAACTCACGGCTCTAGTGAGTTATCCCAACCTTAAGTAATATTATAACATGACTACCATATGTATAGCCACTTTACCACTGCTTTTGTAACATTTAAGGTGGGTAGTTGAAACTCCCTTTTTAGTAAAAGTGGTCTTAAGCTCCTCATGAGCCTTCTTTAGCCGGACCCTTTGAGGAAAAAATAAGATAGAGGAAAATCCTTTGCTCTTTGGTAACCTTTTGGATAATAACAAGTTAAGGATATATTAGGAGATTCCTTGTTAAATGAAGAGAGAGAGAAAAAACCCTCTTGGCTATGCACATCCGGCGGCCTTCTTAAGAGAGGGGAAAAAGTCCTTCATGTGCATGGACACAATCATAGCACTTATTTAAAGCCTAATCATAGTTCACTTTTTGTATTTGCATGAAGAGTCTTAAAACCATTATTGGCTCCATAAGGCCTTATGGCCGAAAATATAAGTGGTTGCACTTATAAATATATAAGTTTAATTCCATTGCATCTTATCCATGATCATAGCTTGCCCTTCCCTCCATCTTAGTTACGTGCACACATGCGTGTGCAAAGTGTATCCTCAACCATTATCCTTTAACTACACTTTTCATGTAACTAAAATTCTTTAGGCCAATATCAAGGCATGGGCCTAAATATATATAAATATGACATGTATATATATATATGTATCTATACGTATACATAAATATGATATGATATGTATATATAAATATGATATGTATATATAAATATGGCATGCGTGCCTCGTTACCTAGATTAAAACAAATGATTCTTGAACATCGATTACACTTACTTGCTTTGCTTGAACCCAAACATGCTCCCTCCCGTATACATGGATTTGCTTTACAGCTTGGTTTGTCACATTATTATGCTTCACAATCAGAACGTATCTTGTTTTTCTGGCGGGATACTGAGTTTCATTTACTTGCTACTCAGGATCAGGCACAGGTGGTACACTTTACTATCCAGTCAATTTCACTGCAATGGACCTTTGTATTATCGGTTGTCTATGCAAAACATACGCCACTTCAGCGCCGTCCCCTTTGGCGTTCTTTATGTGACTTTGCTGACTCATGTCAGCTGCCCTGGATGGTTGGTGGTGATTTTAACACTTTTCGTACAATCGAGGATCATAGCGGTCGTTCTGCTCCGTCTTTAGCAGTATTACAAGACTTTAATGACTGTATCGAACGGTGCTCCCTTATGGCGCCCCTGCACCAAGGCTCTAGATTCACTTAGGCAGACGGCAGAGGTCTTGGTCGTATACGTCGCAGATTGGTCTGGCTTTTTATTAATTCTGCTTTTCAGGATGGGTTTGCGGATATGCAGTTGTTGCATCTGCCGAGGGTTACCTCCGACCACATGCCATTACTATTCTTTGGTCGAGACAGTGTGACATATAGCAAACGCTCATTTCGATTTCTGGACTCCTGGCTCCATCACTCAGACTTTCACTATTATATGCAGCAGGCATGGTTATCATATCCCACTACTGGAGGCATGTACGGTTTCTATAGTAAATTGTTTTCTTTCAAAAAAGATATCCAACGGTGGAATATAGACATCTTCGGCAACATTTTCAACACGCTAAAACATGCAGAGGATCAACTCAATCATGCAGAGGCTGCCTTGGATGCGCATCCGACTGTGGAAGCAAGAGAAGAATACCATCGATCCAAGGCTAAGTATCTTCGTGCTTCAAATTCTGGATTACAATTCTGCAAGCAAAAAGCTCGGGTTAAATGGCTTAAAGATGGTGATGCGAATACACAATACTTTCATGCTATTGTCAAAGGGAAGCGTGCACACCTGCGCATTCAACACATTCGCAATGCCGAGGGCCATCTTTTAACAAATCCGAGTGACATTATGGCTGCAGCAGTATCTTTCTATACAGATTTATTTGCACAGACACCAACACAGAAGCATTCTGCTATACCTTCGCACATTCCTCGGCTGGTAACGGACGCTGACAATATTCTGTTGACGCAGCTTCCTACTGCGACTGAAGTTAAGGAGGCAGTGTGGCATTTGGACCCTCACAGCGCTGCCGGTCCGGATGGGTTCCATGGTATGTTTTATTGTTCATGCTGGTCTATCATACATTCTGATGTTGTTAAGGCCGTGCAGGAGTTTTTTCTTGGTATTCCACAGCCGCAGGTCATAGCTAGTGCATTAATTACTCTGATACCTAAGACACAATCCACACAGACTTTCGGAGATTTTCGGCCTATCTGTCTTACAAATTTTCTGAGTAAAGTTTGCACCCGTATTATAGCCACACGTTTGGGAATGCTGCTACCGAAATTAATTTCTCCAGAGCAAACAGGATTTCTACCGGGTAATGATATTTCGACTCATGTTTTATTGGCAAGAGAAATGGTCCATATGATGGATAGTGGTGCGTCACATTTATGCCTGAAATTGGATATGATGAAAGCATTTAATAGGGTCAGTTGGGATTATCTAGAGCGTCTTTTGCTGCAGTTTGGTTTCTCAGACTTTTTCTCTCGGATTATCCTCAACCATTTACGAGCTACTACTTTATCGGTTTTGATCAATGGAGAGCCATCGTCTAAGTTCCGCCCACATAGAGGTGTCAAACAGGGAGATCCTCTATCTCCTTTGCTATTCATTCTGGCATCGGAGGGTTTCAGCAGAGGGCTAACCGCATTGGTGGCGGCAGGCCATATACTGCCATTTCGTCTGGGCCGTATTCCTTTCGCAATAACACATTTAGCTTATGCAGATGATCTCCTGATTTTCCTGCAAGGAACACAACGTAATCTACGTCACTTTCACAAGTTCTTAACGGAGTATGAAACTGCTTCTGGACAAAAGGTTAACTTTCAAAAGAGTAGTCTCATCCCATCGGCACGTCTTCCGCCCTGTCGAGTTCGCATTTTACAAGAAATACTGGGCATGCGGCTCTCTGCTTTACCGTTTAGATATCTTGGTTCCTATCTCCACAAGGGAATAAATCGTTCACGATTTTGTACTACTCTGCTACAGCATTTTGATGATCGATTAAATGGTTGGCATTCCTGCCTCCTTTCATCAGCGGGACGTTTAGTATTATTGCGTTCAGTACTTTCTTCGCTCCCTCTCCATGTCATGGCTGCAGGAGGATTGCCAAAGTCGGTCATTAAAACGATACACAGAAAGATGGCCACTTTTTATTGGGGCAAACATCATCATTGGGTGGCTTGGTCAAAAATCACTTTGCCTGTTGAGGAAGGAGGCTTGGGGTTACGGGATCTTAACATGCTGCAGCAGGCTTATTGCTGCAAAATTTGGTGGCTTTATCAGAAACATGACACTTTGTGGAGTCGTTATATGCATGTCAAATATGGACGGCGAGGGGATTTTCGGCCACGGCTACCGGATTCGCCAGTTTGGAAACTCATTTGTCGCATTCATGATGTATGTACTTCGCAAACAGTAGGTGTGGGTACCCACCTTACATGGCGGCCAACGCCCTTGGGTGAATTCACACTAAAATTAGCCTATGATATTTGTCGCCCATCTAGGCCAACGCTACTCTTCGCTAAGTTCATCTGGTTCAAGCACCATTCGCCCACCATAAAAGTACAGCTTTGGCGGTTATTTCACTCAGCACTGCCGTTTGAAGATTACATTGGCTCTTATTCGGCTGCACGCCCAACACAGTGCCCTTTTTGTAAGCAACACTCAGCAACGGTTGATCATGTTTTCATGTATTGTCAGCCAATTAGTTTATTATGGACTTTCTTCGCGACGGAGTTGCACGGCGCCTACCTCACTACTATGACTCTGCGCCAATATCTATTATCCTGGTGGTACCGCTCCTCATATTCTTCCATCCTTGGGGTTCTTAAAATTTTGGTTCCGGGTATCCTAGTGCATAATATATGGCGCTGCTACGCTAGTTTAGTGTATGGGAATACTACATCCTTTTCTTTAAGGGCACTGCGCACCACTATCCATTTTGACATTGATATGTGGATTCATACCCTACATGGTTCCAAACTCGCTGCAGGGCCACCTGCATCATTGTCTTGGATTCCAAAGATTCGATCTCCACGCCTTAAAGTGATCAGATGGCATTCTCCGCCATCAGGACGATTTAAACTTAATGTTGATGCAGCCGTTGGACGTCAATATGCAGCGGGTGGAGTCATAATGCGTGACCACAATGGCATTTGTGTGCGCGCTCTATCATTTAGGTTACCTCCATGCACACCGCTGATGGCTGAAATCCAGGCTACCTTGTTTGGATTACTCTATTTTCTTCCATTATATCGGACGCTTATCATTGAGACAGACTGTGCGCAAATGCTGTTGCGCCTACAACAGCAACAGCCTATCTTTGGAAATTGCCATCTCCGGCTCTTACACATGTTGATTAATCGTCATCATTTGGAAATCATGCATATCTATCGCGAGGCCAATATGCCGGCACATTACCTTGCTCAGTACGCAATGACGTCCCCGATCACATGTTTCTTCACTAGAAACAGTCTACCACCCATGGTTCGCGCCTCCGTCATTTTGGACCTCACGTCAGCAACATTGCGTAATCATTGATTTATACGTCTTTCATTTGGATTGGCACACTATACTTTCCTCTGCCTGTGCTCATGTGAGTACAGGCAGACTCGGTATGTTTCTCTCGCTCCTTCATGGCATCTCCTATCGTCTACTGTCTATTGATGCACCCTTTCTTTTCTTTTCTACATGGAACGTACTTTGTTGTGGCTTGATGAGTTTCACTGCATCTGGCGAATGTCAACACTATCAAGTCTTCCACATGGATTGGCATACATTCGCATTCGCTGCCTGTGCTTTTCCAATTACAGGCAGCCTCGGTGAGATCCACATCTTATCGTTTTATCATATTCATTTATATTTTCTGTTTCTGTTTGATGCACTTTTATGTCTCGTTCCTGCATGGCCGCATACACATCTTCAAACTTTTCACGCTCTGGTCTTCCAAATGGATTGGCTCTCATTTGCTTCCTCTGCCTGTACTTCGGACAGTACAGGCAGGCCTGGTATGCGTTACATTCACTGGATTGGCTGCATTTACTTATGTATTGTCCGGATGTATCACATATTCTCCTGTTTTTACGATGCATGGACGATCTCAAAATTCCTGTTGGCTAATCACACGCATGTGGCTGCTGAATATACTGCGGATGGCGTTCGAAAGCTTCTATGGCATCAACATCACCTGCTTCAAGTGTCTCACATGGGCCTTACTGGTTTTTTTATTATTCTATTGTAAAGCGTCTCAACAATCTAGGAGTATAAATATGTACGCTTTTTCCTTCGCCAAGGTTTTATCCACAAGGGTGGTTTTACTTGGCAAGGTTTTAATGCGGCATATCATATATCTCTCGGATGTTGGAACTTCTCATTTCTATTTTCCGTTATACTGTCTTCATGTAATAAGGTATTCCTCCGCCATAAGTGAGGCATAATCAATAAATCGTTTAATATAAAAAAAATATATATGCCCCCACCTCATGCATGTAAATATGCACGTATAAATATATCATGTGAATAATCTCTTCATGAGATTAAAGTGGTTAGTCCAGAGGATGACTTTGGTTAGGGGTGAATCCTCTTAGTTCACCCCATTGCGAAGGACCCGACGGTGGAGGGGTTTTATCCCCAAAACCCATTTATTCCTTAATCATTATACCCCTTTTATAAATTTTTAAGCTATTTTTTACCAAGTTTCTATGGTGATTTAAAGGGATCACCATGGGTTACCCATGATTCAATCTCGGTGGTTAGGGTATGTTTAGTAGCTCCACTCAGATTGTTTAATGAAAAGGACTACTAAATAGTTGAAGAAAATGGTAGTATTTAGTCCTTAATTCCTTAGTTCCATGCATCCCACGTTGCTTGTGGAGCTTTTTAATAAGTTTCACATTCCTATAGCAACATGCTTTTGGGACTACATTACACATAGCTAGTTAAATTGTTGCTTTAAATAGCACTTAAGGGGTGTTGTTAAGTCTTTCTTCTTAAAAAAAATGATCTCCTTTATGCCTCCCTTACCCGGCGGCCTTAATGGGGAAAAGAATTGCTTTCCCCCCTTTTTACCTTTTAAATCTCTTTTAATAAGGCACTAAATGTTTAGTATAACTACCTATGCTTTCTATCACCCCTACAACAAGGGTTTATTGCTTGTAGTAAGAAGGGACTCCACTTTAATATCTCCATGCTCATGCCGCCATTTTATGAGTGATCTTAGGGAATCAACCCGTATGCTTCATAATCTTTACTTGGGGTCGTATACTATTTCCTTTTATTATTGGATAATCATTGGTAATTCTTAAAAATATTCTCTTTTTGAAATGTCGTTCAACTGCTCCGCTTCATGCTAGCCCCAGATTTAGTTCCGTTATTTAGTGGGGTACAACATCCTCCCCCCTTAGTATAAGTTTCGTCCTCGAAACTGGAGTTAGTATGGTATAGGCTTTCATATTTCCTTATACCCCTTCATGCTCTAGTTGGCTACTCTAGTTGTTGGCTTTGTCCATTTATCACTGATTATATAAAAATCTTTCTTTAAGGTTCCCTATCCTATTGTTTTATGATTACCCTTACTTTGGATAATAAGCAAGGTAAAACATAAGTACTTTAGGTTGGGAAATCAGATGTACCTGTGAGTGGTTTGGATGTTTCAAAAATCCTTGGATGCATTATCCTTCGATCCATATTAGTGTCTCTAGTCATTTTGTTGTTAGTTCCATATGGATACAGCTGCCACCTTCTAACTCTTTTCTTCATTCGCTCATTAAGTCTCTTTCATTCCTCCATTATCTTATTATCACGCTCCGCTTTATAGCAGTCCCTTAGCAGTCCATCAAAAGTCCTTGGGTATGCCTTGCCTATCTGAGCTTTAATCTGAAAATTTAGACCGCGCCTGAATCTGGTCATCTTCCACTTTTCGTCTTCCATAACTAGGGGAGCGTACCGTCCTAACATAATGAACTGGCGAACATATTCTGATACAGAGGTGCCCGGTTCTTGCCTTGGTGTATCAAATTCTTCAATCCTCTCAATAACCAAGTACAGGGAGAGGAAAGCCCCACAAAATTCCTCTAGAAATCTTGCCCAAGCAATAGGTTGGGGTAGTGACTGGACATTCATTCTCCACCACTGACCGGCCTTACCAATCAGGAATGGCCGGACTATTCGCGTACTTATCTCGTCCGGCACCTTCAGCCACCAGAGCTTGCTCTCTACTTCGTTCAACCATTGCTCTGTCTCTTCTGGTCTAGCTTCCCCGTCAAACCTTGGGATCTATGCTTTAACTAGTTGTCGGTAATAAAATCCAATGCTCCCCAGGGGTGACAGTGATGATGTCAGCGTACCGGTCTGTGATGTCATCTGCACCACATAGCGTCGGTTTTATTCGAAGTCATACCGAGATAAGCAACAAGATTTAACTTGTAACTCAATGAAAATTCTCAGTGGCATGTAAATATATACGATATGGGTCAATTTCTATATAATGATTCTTTTAATTTGGGCCGGCTTTGGAAAACTACTATAAACATACCGTTAATTGGTGATTGTAAGCCCAAGCCGTATAACTAAGTCTAAGTCCATTAGAATAAGGCCTTATAATAAGTTCCTCAATTCTGTCCAAACATTTCAGATTAGTGACACCCACTTAATTATGGTGTTTACCCTTCAATTAGTCATTTTAAGACAAGTGGCTTACATAGAAGGGTTCACATATGTCTTAAGTAGTTGTTAAATAAATTTTGCGGATTTATAATATCGTTAGAGGAATCATTTATTCTTTTCCCAAACCGCTACATGCTGAATCCTGGATTGACCGATTTTACTACGAATTTTAGTGTGACCACACCGTGAATCCTTTTTAAAAAATTCCAGCTCTCAATCTTATTAAACACATAAGGCTAGTACCCTGCCAAAAATCAGCCCAAATGCATATTCCTAAGGTCCATTTCCTGATCATTCACTATGTCATATAAAATCTGTTTAGCCCAGTAATTTTCCAGCATGACCAGTTTAAATAAAAATTTCGTTATAAATAATCCGTAACTCCTTTTAACGAAATTCCAACTCTCATACTTAATATCCACATAGGGCTAGTGTCATACCAAAATTCAACTAAATTGAAGGTCCCTAAGGTCTCCTTTCGGGTCTCACAAAACGACCTAAAATCTGCCCTGCTCCAGTAAATTCCGAAGTTTGTCACATTTCATTCCTAAATGGCCGTAACTTGCATTGTTTGTCATAAACACTTTATTAAAATTCAAAATTACCTTTTTTATGGGAAATTTACATATCCAACACGTTACAAACATCATATACAAATCATTAAAAAACAGCTTGTATGCTACATACATCACTCTTTGGCCATGCACACCATATTCCCACTAAAACAAACCTTAGCAAAATTTGGTGCACACACAACCTAACCCTCAAACAGCCCGTTTATGTACATGCAAGGCAAAATAGCACATTCACAAAGAACATACTAAGCTTAACATACAAAAGCATAAATCTTGTTCACATCTTACCCCATAGCTTATCACTTCTTGCAAAACTTCCCTTATTTCTTTTTACCCCTTCCAATCGTATCCCCCATCCATGGAAAAGGAGGGATCTTTAACATGTTCATCATGGATTCATCTCATACTAGTACTTAAAATCAACAAAGAATCCACCTTTGAGCAAAAACTCATACATACACGCCACTTAACCCCTAGACCGAAAGTTTCAAGCATCAAAGCTTAGCATTTCACATCTAAGATTGAATCTTAAGGTTATCTAGTCATTCATGCAAGCACTTTCACATTCAAGCCACAAGAAGTATAGTGTACTTGCCTTTTCAACTTACTCCTCTTGAAAGATGTATGGGAAAGTTGGAACCTTTCTCCTCTTTATGCATGTACCCCACGGTTTTGGAAAGAAAAAGAGGTCAATGGTTAGTTTTTATCCTTAAGTAAAAGATACACTTAGTAAGGGTTAGATGGACTTACCAAAATGAAGCTTGAGTAGTATTCAAGCCTCTCAAGAATAGGATCCACAAAAGCTTGAGACTCTTGAGCCTAGTGACCATTGAAGGTCATGGCTTAGGGCAAGAAGGATAAGTGAGCTTCAAGCTAAGTAAAATGTAAAAATTCCCTTGAAAGTTGAGTATGTACTTACCTAATTCCTCTTGAGCTTGTACGAATCCTAGGTCTCCTTGGTATACCCTTGGCCGTGTGGTTTAAGGAAGGAAGAAGAGAAGAATGTTTCTTGCTCTTGGTGTACTTTGAGTGTTGGGAAGATAGGAGGTTACTCTCTTGTGTTTTTGGAGGGAATCTTCCTTCTTGGCTATGTTGTAGCTGTTGGGGGGGTAAAGGGAAGGGGTGAAAGACTTACTATAGTAAGGTTAAAAGAATTAACCTTAATTACTTATTTAATTTTTAACCTTGGTTACTTTTTAGTTAATCAAGGTTACTTTATCACTAACCTTGGTTACTTTATTCTAATCATAGTTACTTTTGAACTAACCTTAGTTACTTTATCTAATCATAGTTACTTCAACCTTAGGTTGGATACAAAATAACCATGGTGGAGTAAAACACCTCCCTTGGTTGGCTACCCCCTTACTTATCCGGCGGTTAGGGTCTTTAATGACCCCAACCATGCCTTAATCAATGTATTTACTTCTTTTTATTTATTTTATTTTTCCCCCTTCTTTCTTTTAAAATAGCTAATTAGGAAAATTTTTGAGCCCTTTTTGGGCTAAGGGCCGAAATCTTACAAGTCCTTGGGAGGGAATTGGATCCCTTCACATGGTTCAGTATTCGCGCTTGATATTCTAATATAATACTTTCCGTAACATAATTTAATAAAATGAAATGATCATCAACTAAATAAATTGTGCCTGCAGACACAAATTCTCATAAACTCTCTCTTGATTAGGTTGTAAGTACAAGGTGGTTCCCTGTTGGGGTACAACATGAAATGTTAGGTATAATGCATGAAACTTTCGGATTCTTGGGTAAAGTGGCTTGCATGTGTGAGTTTTGCTCCAAAGGTGGATTCTTTGTTGTTCTTAAGTATGAATTTGAGGTAAATCTAAGATGAATATGACAAAGATCTTTTCTTTTACATGTATGGGGGACGGTTGGATGGAAGAGGGGAAAATAAATGTAGTTTTGTAAGAAATTGTAACTTGTGGGGTAAAGTGTGAACAAGATGTGTGCTTTATGTGTTAAGATAATATGTTCATCATGGAGATATGATTTTTGCCCTTGCATGTGTATAGACGGGGTGTTTTGGGGGTAGGATACGTTTACACCACTTATACCAAGAACGTATTTTAGTATGAACATAATTTGCAAGACCAAAGGAATTATATATTTATCATTCAAACTATTTTGAAGTGAGGAGTAGATGACTTTAGAATGTGTTAGAACCTGCAAATCCGCATGCTAAAGGTGTTCTTGATGTTTTATCAGGTGTTTAAGCCAAACAACTCAAGATGGGACACATCCATTCGCTTAGAACGTAATATACACAGCTGGAGACGAAGATTGGTTGCCTGCATCCTTTGTATGCAGGCAACGCGGGTATACCTCCTATCCTTCAATTCATATAGCTGCTGCAGTTGTTTCTATCTGTTGCCCGTAGTCTATGGACTTCGGGCAACACCGGTACGATTCTGGAATTATACTATGTTGCTGCCCTTTATATTTTGTGCTATGACTAATTCAGCACTAACTTTGTTTTGTCGAGGGACATCTACATTGAAGCACGGTTTCCTGCTGCCACATGCACGCGCCCTTTCTCACAGCCTCCGCTTTCGGACCAGCAAGAATGATTTCATCAAAGGCTACAACAACCATCCACCATGACTGTTGAGAACCACCTTCGAGCAACTTCTCATAGACTTAAGGAAGTTACACATTGCTCTGCTTGTACCATCACGCTATCCCTCCAGTCAAATAAATATGTACGCTTTTTCCTTCGCCAAGGTTTTATCCACAAGGGTGGTTTTACTTGGCAAGGTTTTAATGCGGCATATCATATTTGACTGGAGATTGCACATTATAGCCGCTTTACATTTTTGGTTTTCGTATGATATCCACTGTTGTACCAAGGTATTCTCCACCATAACGGAGACTCAATTTCATTAATAAAATTTTCCTTTATTAAAAAAAAAACTCAAGTTGGGACATTTTAGTAAGGAAATGTGACAAAAATTGGATACTGGAGCAGGGCAGATTATTGTGTCGTTTTGTAGGACCTTAAAAGAGACTTTAGAAGTATTCAATTTAGCTAATTTTTGGCTTTAGCTAATTTTTGGCTTGACACTAGCTCTATGTGTATAGTAAATATGAGAGTTGGAATTTCGTTAAAAGGAGTTACGATTTATTTTTAGCGGAATTGTTAGTAAAACTGGTCATGCTGGAAATTACTGGACTGAATAGTTTTTATGTGACATAATGATTGACCCGGGAATGGACCTTAGGAATATGCAATTGGGCTGATTTTTGGTGGGATGCTAGCCCTATGTGTTTGCTAAGCGTGTGAGTTGGAATTTTTGAAAAATGACGTATGGATTAGTCACAATAAAGTTCGTAGCAAAATTGGTCATTCCAGAATTCAGCATGTAACCGTTTTGGGAAAAATAATTAATGTCCCCTTTAACGACTTTATAATTCGGCAAAACTTTTATGGCAATTACTTAAGACATATGCGACTATTTTATGTAAACCACTTAACCTAGAATAATTATTTTAAGGGGTAATCACCAAGGTTAAGTTGGCGTTACTAATCTGGAATTTTGGGCAGAATTAAGGAACTTTTTGTGAGGCTTTGCTTTGATGAGCTTAGACTTAATTATATAGTTTGGGCTTATGATCATTAATTATTGGCATGTCTACAGCATTTTCAGGGTTGGCCCAAATTAAATAAAGCGGAATGGGCTTAAAAGAAAAGTAAAAGAAAGAACGCTGCACTGCTGAAATTCAGCAGTACCATGTCTTGTAATTAAATAAATTAAGTGTCTTACACGTCACATAACGTTACGAAAATTATATTACGAATAGAAAGACACTCTTATGCATATGTATGACAAGAACTCATGATAATGGGCCTAAAACACGAGGTTTTGAGGCCGTGCATATGGAACGATAATTCTGGAAATTTTCCAGCCTCAAGAATAAGTTGCACGTATGTGTATATGTAACGCATCATGTGATGGATTGCATAGTATATGCCATACATTGCATCATCGTCATTTACATGATTTATGGAACTGATTTTATGAGAAAGAAAGATGAAAAAGCGTTTTTTTAAAGAAAAAATTCTGTTTTTAAAAGAACGCTTTCCACCGGTACCGTGTGCTTTCTGGCCAGTAAGGACCCATTCCAGATCTGGGGTTAATTGATCTGATGATATGGACCGTTCAGGCCCAGAGAGAATAGACCTAATATCGACCGTTCAGGCCCGGAGAGAATAGACCTTATAAGTGATGACGTGACCGCTCTGAATCCGGGAATAATAGATTCGAAGAGAAATAAGTGACCGCCTCAGATCTGGGTGAATAGATCTGAATACTCTCTTGTTTTCTTGACGATGATGTTTTGAATGAAAAAACGAAAGAACTTATCTTTATTTTTTTATCATGATGCATCACACGTACATACTCATGCATGTTGCATTTAACGAGTCATCGAATATGGGTACGTGATACTTAGACTAAGGTTATGACTTGTTAGCTCATAAGTTATGATCTTTATTGAGTAATGATCTTTTAATAAGTTATGGGCTGTTATCAGTTATGAACTTTTATAAGTTATGAACTTTGGTATGTTTTAATCTTTGATAAGTTATGAGCTGATTATTTGCAGGTGTTGGATGGAAGGTCAGGTATGTTTTTAAACCGAATTTTGGGGTTCGGTTCTTGTATGTAGTTTCCATTTAATTCACGATTATTTATAGTTTACTTGCTGGTGACGTTGTCACTCACCCCTTATATTTTCCTCCCAGAAACCGCAGGAAATAAAGTTGAATGGATCGAGGATGAACCTAGGGTCCCTTACCCATAGGAGCGCGAGAGGTGGACGATTTAAGAGATTTGACGAGATGGTTATGATCAATGATCTTTTTATGTGATTGTGATGAAAACAATTACTTTTGGGAATTTCCGTACTTTATGATCGGTTTGTAAAACTACTGATGGATGCATTGATGTTTTTATTTTAAAAGTTTTTATTCTGCCTCGGTTTTGCTTACTTGTTGATGTGTAAGCATGAAAGTCCACATAATTTATTCTGGACTTGTGATGTTATGGACTAACGCTTGGTACTCTCCATAGTGAAGTACGGCGGACGCACCGTATCCGGCTGGGCCGGGGTGCGAGGCGCTACAGGTGGTATCAGGGCTGAGGCTCTAGATCCGAGCAGAATATAGAATTAAGTTATGATCTTAGTCAACTAAGTTTGATCTTAGATCTAAGTCATGATCTTAGATGAGAGTTGACCTTAGACTAGTATGACTTAAACTGGAAGTTAGAGTTTTGATTTAATTGAGAATGGGAAGGAAAAAATGTTCAAAGAATGGTGAAAGAAAAATAAAAAATTTAGCAAGATTTGTATGGTCTGCGTAAGTGAAATTCATTATGATTGGTGATTTGTTATCAACAACATGCAAAGAAAGAAGAAATGCTACACTTGCGAGGAGGGCTGGTTTTTATATTATATATGTTTATTGCAAGCGCATTTAAATTTTTCTTTTGCATCTTTTTTTTCTAATTTGAAACTAAGTCATTAGCCTAACATTATACATTTGAAAGTTCTACACGATCTTTGTCGATTTGGGTTATCAATATTAGTGAAGAGTAAGTAAAAATTGCAAGTTTATGGTTTCTCGTAAGTCTTGGAGCGTATGACATAAACTAAATGTCTATGGAAAGCTCGAGAATGACCATTCATATACGTACCTTGATTTTATGTGATAACTTGGCATACGGATTATGAAGTTATTTGATTGGTAGCTTGAATGGACTTTCCATTGTTTATATGATGAATTGACGATTCATAGAAAAGTGTTATGGCAGCGTTATTGTTTTATAATTTTCTTATGCGCTCGTGTACTATCAAAGGCTAAGAGGCAATTAGTTTATATAATTAAATTTTAGTTAATAATTTTATGGTTTCAGCTACCTAATTAAACTTTGAATTCAGCGTTTTATTGATCGAACTTTTTTTTTGCCGAATTAATAAAAATAATTGGGTTTTGACTAACTATTACAACAACAACAACATTATCCCATTGCTTTAGAGGCTCCCGCCTATGGCGGAGTATGAGGAATCGGATGTACGCAACCATACCTATGTGAATGAGACAAATTGTTAATGTGACTAATTGGAGAATAAACTTTTATACTCACATTAATTAGTTGACTTTAATACATTTCTTGAATGGAATTACACCTCTTTTATATCAATGTGGAGGGACTATCATTTAATCAGTGGTGGCAATTAAGAGATCAATGTATTTGATGGCTGAGATCTTTGCATGCCGTGATTGAATCGAAAATAATTTTAAGGACAATTCAGGCTGGATATCAAAGCACCTGCCGACTTAAATTCATAAGAAATTTTCATCGTCAAAAACAAGAGACTTCTGTGGAAGCTATAATCCTTGTCAGATGAGGAGTTCGATGACTTGTTTATCAAGAAGAGTGTTAAAGCACTACCCTATAGACCCCAGTATGATCACGAGGAGGGGTTAGGTTCTCCTCACCCCAAATTCCTCACCACATGCGTCACCGCGCGACACGTGGCAGCAGGAGGTGGGTGGTGAGGCTCGAGGAGGGGTTAGGATCTCCTCACCCCAAATCCCTCACCCCATGAGTCACCGCGCGATACATGGCAGCAGGAGGTGGGTGGTGAGGCTAGATGCGGGTCACCGTCATCTAGCCTCACCACCCACCTTTGCTGCCACGTGTCGTACGGTGACGCGTGAGGTGAGGGAAAAGTAGGTGAGTTGATCTCATCCCCACGAGGAGGCATCTTCCTTCCTGCCGTTAGAAACACAGTAGCAGGACCTCGAGCTGCTGCTTTCACTTCATCTCACATACCATATGTTACACCCCGAAAAAATTTCGTTACTTCGATACGTATGTATTATTGTAGTTATACACGTATAAATTTTGAGCTTGTGTTAAAACATGCGACATCTTGTTATGCGACTAAAATCGATAACAAACATCTATAACTACTTAACAAAAGTTAAAATAAGACTATCATGCAACAACTTAAAGCCTAGAATAAATTAAAGCAAAAGGAAACGACATGACACAATTATTTTATACTACTTAAATAAAAAGAAAAGAAATTACAACATAGAAGATATTTTGGAAGAATAAAAAAGAAAAGAAAAGGAGGGGTGAAAATTTCGGCCAACAAGGCCTAAGACAAGATGGAAGGATATCTTCCATAATTTCCTACAAGCAACCTCCATTCATTACCCTCTCCTAACTACTCCACTCGTTCCAATTTTCCTCTTTTCCCTCCCTCTCCTTTTTGGCCGGTCACCATCCTGTAAGAAAGAGGATTTTCCTCTTTCTTCAACATTCCAACACTTCACTTATTTTGCCTAAGTTATAAACAACTCCTTCTTCATCCAAGAAAGAGAAACAAAAGCCCTCCAAGCCTCCTTTCTACCCCCTTGGCCGAGAATTAACCAAGGCAACAACAAGGGTAATTTTTTCTCTTCACCTCATTCATTCATCTAAAACACTAGCCATAACATCCTCCTTCATCCAAGCACTAAGGAGACCAAGTATAGTTGAGCCAAGAACCAATCAGCAATAAGGTAAGAATATCATCTAAGTTAAAATATTCTTTTTCCATTTATCTATTTCCATATGTGCTCACTAACTCTCTTATTTTGGTCCACAAACTGTGGGTTCATAGGGGAGCAAGAGAAAGATTTTCTTCAAGCTATGCGAGGATATTTTCACTTATATTTAAAAGTTAAGTGATAAAGGCAAGTATTATTTCTAGATCCTTCATGGATTTTAAAGATCTAAGTATATATGTTCAAATAAAGTTGGATCATCCATGATGTATGTTCCATGTTTTATTATCAAGAATATGTAAAAGATATATTCATAAGTGAAGTATGAAGTGTGATATATAGTATATATATACTCAGCCATAGTGAAGAAAAGTGGACTTATATGCATAAATGAAATGAAATAAACACTCTTATATGATATATATAAAACTTAAAGAAAGAAAATGAAGATATATGATATGTTAAAGAAAGTGCACTAAGAAGTTGATTTTGATATATTTGTTCGTGTATTTCTCCATGATAGTCATCAATATGTATTTTCTATTGTACTTTGGTTTCATGTGTTTTATGACCTTGTTTTAGTATGTTTATGTGTGCATCATAAGCATTACTAACATACTTGATCATAAGTGTTTTTTTGATGATAATCATTACATATACATACATGTATATACACGGCTTATGTGGGTTTCATTAGCCTATTTATTTTATTTTTATGGTTTCCATCATTTGACATGTTTACATGTTTTATGATGATTTTTCAAGACTTTATGTCGATGGAAACTAATATGTATATTGTAGCGCCCCACTCAGGACTAGGGTCTCGGCACGGAGCACTCGCTGTACTCTGCTACGAGAAGTATAAGGCATCGATAGCATTTTTATGCATGTCGCCATAAATATGTATCGATATCGAAGAAGCATCATAAATATACAAAGCATAATAGACATGCATCATACAGAAAACTAAACCCGAATACGTCTGAAGTGTCACCAATACAAAGTCATGATACAAATCTTGTTGTTGGCAAAAGGTTGAACCCCAACCCAAAGGGCTCCCACTGCTCCAGCCCCAAGGAGCTGCGTGGAGGATGTAAATCTGGAGTCCAGCGGCTTCCTACATTGGGTGAGATCTTACACAGTTACCCACACAAGGTGCCCCCCACAAACCAGGCCTTTGGCCTGGCAGCAGAGGAACACCTACACTGTGCACGTTTCTGTACAAAGTCATGATACAAATGTGAAATAACATGAAGGAAACTACATAATATGGCCCATAAATCCATCACTGATGATCTATCCTTGGCTCATCCTCAACTGTGCCGGAACTAGCTCCTGCATCTGCAATATGGTAAATAATAGAGTGAGCGATAACGAATCGCTCAGCAAGTATTTTCGTCTAGGTTCGTCATGTGATCATGCATGGTAGACGGTAAATAAAAGAAACACAGATAGTGGCATAATAAGTACGCAATGCATCTCTGTACCACAAATGTAATGACAGACAAGAAAGATAATATCAATCATATATAAATAGGTAAACTGCAAAAATGTAAAGTCACAGAGAAAATTATTTTGTTTTTGTATTTCTTATCTTCTTACGTAGCTATTAAGCTTTTATCTGGTGTCTTATATTACATTTCCTTTGGATATGTCCGTATTCCAATTTCTACTCCACACGTAATCTTCTGTCTGCTAAGGGTCTAGGTATATGCATAGTAAGGTGACACAAGTAAACATGTGTATGCTCATATGATGAAAAAGTCATGCATCGTTTTCCAAAAAAATCTGTCAAATCATATTCATGTCTGAAATTATTGTATGAAATCTGTCATAGTTGTCTCCATAACATATTTTATCTTTTGGGAACGATACACAAGACCCACCGACTGAATTCCCCATGTAGAGCTATGTACCAGCCATGAATCCCAATGGTTCAACCATGGTGTTACAACATGTGAACATAGATCTAACAGTGACGCGTCTTAGCGGAGATCTCGGGTCCTAAACACGGTGTTACATTCTGGTAAAACGTAAAACATAACTTCGCCACATGACACCAACATCTCACCCAGGTTCCAGTGTCATGAGGCGTACATAACATAAACTTAACACCCATCAGGAGGTGTATAATAACATATGTTGCCCCTGACATCCTCACTACTACACCCCATATCAGGCAGCCTCCAATAATAAAACATGAGATGTGAAAACAACGTAACATATCGTAATTGTCTCATATGGAATCAGTCGATGCAAGGTACAGTTTGTTGAAAATCCTTTTAAAACTTTTAATGCGATAAAATCGTATTTGTACAACATGTCTTGTAAAACTCTTTTAAAACGTTTCACGTGATAATATTTCCGTAAACATGCATCGTAAGATAAAACGCATCGCTTTTAAAACTTCTTTGTCGTATGCATGGAGGAATGCTCGGTATCGGGTTGATTTCATGCTTCTAATAATTCCAACTCTCAGATCTAATGGTTGGCCCATTTATTATATTATTCCCTTAGGTGAAATTTCTGTTTTACCTCTCTAGGGACTTTCGTCTGATACCCCTCAAATTAGCTCATGGTTGGGCTTTATTTTGCCAAACTTTTGTCCTAAATAGTCCTTTTCATATTTTACTTTATGACCCTTATGAAAACAACCAATTTCCTTATACTTTACAAAGATTAAGTTACCATTTTATCCTTGTTAATTATTTAGATTCCAAATGGCTAAAAACGACGGCTTTTTAATTTGTTACTCAATTAATTTATTAGTTTGTACACTCACAAATTTTACCATACATATCTTATACCTTATTCAAGTCTTTGCATAGATTCATACATATAACCACCAGTAATTAACTAAATTATCATCCAAAGTCATCAAAATGGCCATTTGGCTGAAAGTTATTACATACATCTATTATTGCACATTGCAACTTGTTAAGTACTTTATTATATGTAAGATGCATATCTATATATACACAATAATTCATAAGACATCTTCATGGCACATATTGTGGCCACTTGGCCGAAACCACACATGCACATACACACACATGATTTTTGTCTTTTGTTGGCTACAATCTCATGCAAAATGGTCACACCACCCTACAACTCACTTTTACATATTATTTCTGTTAGTGTATGTGCCCTAGGCCATGATTTGGATATTTATGTTATGCATTTATTAAAGAGGTTTTATTATCATTATTGTTGGTTAGTATGTTACACAATTTTGATATATGTCCCTGATTCATTATTGTTATGGAGATAAAATAATTTATAATCAGTATGAGTATTGATTTGATAATCATGAGATGATTATGTGTATGGTGATACGAATCAGTCTCATAGATACTTGTTAGAGAACAGTGTATTGGATAGACCCATCATGAGATTGCTACATGGATTAGCGTCATAAGTAAATCTCATGATAGTCATGTTTTAATCCTTTGACTTGAGATTGTCATAGTTTCCAACATAAGGACTATTATATTTTGACATGATCAAACGTTATCCGTAACTGGATAATAATAAAGGTCATGATTTAATGTGATAGAAATTATGTAGAGGATATTGAACAATCAAGATAGAATTTGTCCCTCTCTTTTGAGAGAGATATCTTTGGGCCCCTCGATTAGTGAGACTGTGAAATGCATGGCCGTGCTCAAATGAATTGATAGTGTGATCAATATCATTTGTTTTATCAGTCTACTTAGAGATCGAGTAATCATATGTTTGAACTATATAAGTATGGCGCTGACCATGACTTATGTTCAAACTAGATATCGTGTGACAAAGGGATTAATGCATGTACTATTATTAGGCTAGTTGGACTTTACTCGTATTAATTGGGTAGTTGTAATGCCTTGCTAGAGGCCAATTACGACTTGTTGGTTTAATAGAGATTTAATCAACTGCCAATTAATATGGGCCTATCGGGTCACACACAAGAATGCGTAAGGCTGAGATTAATAATATTAATAATATTAATATTGGATATTAATTATTATTATTATCATCGTTTTTAAAATTAATAATATTAATATTGGATATTAATTATTATTATTATTATTTTCGTTTTTTTGGTGATTATATGTATATGTATTATCGGATAATAACGAGAGAATCCATATCTGATATGGATTTTGAATATCCTGATAGAATCCGTATCTGATATGGATTTTGATTGGCATCAACTAATCCGATTAGGACTCGGATTTTGATGTCTACGTATGTGTATATATATTTTTGTATCTCGTGTACACTACACACGAAAAATACACAGAATCATCAAAGAAACCCTAGAGCTGTTTTTGTGAAAAACCGAGTTCTTCAGCCGCGCCGTTTGAAGAGCTAGCACTCCGGACGGAAGCGTTCGTGTGGATACCGACAGAGGGTGATCGTATTTTCGCACCTGCTTCATCTACGTAATTCGAATCTACAAAGGTAATTTTCGAGTTTCTTTCATCGAATTAAACGAACAACATGGATCCTTGGTAGGAAATCGGAGATCAAGTTTTTGTTTTCCGCTGCGTGTTTTGCAGTGATCTCGGTTGATTTCCTAACAATTTCATACTCATGTCCTTACTTACATGCATCTTCCTAGACACATTAAACACTTCACCAATATGCAAATAAACACACAAAACCGTGGGGTAGGATGTACTTACCTCACTTAATCATCATCTAAAAATGTTTACATACATTATGAATGTAGCTAAATAAACATTATGATGATATGCACATTATTTCTTTGGGCCGAAAATTGCTAGGCACATACATACATGATTTTTCATTCTTTCTAAGTACATGCAAGATGAGTATATACATGCTCACACACACATTGTTCATTCTAGCATTTTCAATGACATACATGTTGATAATTAAAATAAAGATGAAAATGAAGTCTATAACTATGATGATGGACATGTTGGCTACACATGCAAGCACATATGAAGCTTACCATCTTAATCTAGACATGCATGACCCCTCTTCCTACCATCATAACCATGAGCATGCAAGTGTGCAAGAATTTCATCAAGATCATGACACAATGAACATTAAAGTACACTTTCTTTATGTTCATAGTAAAAAAATCATTCAATCTTATGCATGCATGATCCATCTTTAGATATGAACATAAAAGACTTCATTTTTCAACATGCATGAAGAAACTAGATAAAATACTTATCTTTTCTTTACTCTTTAAGAAAGAAAAGATTGCTTCTTTCCTTTCCTTTGGTGACTCACGGCCTTAAGGGCCAAAATGGAAGGAAGATTAGTCATTTTTAAGATATAATGACTAAGAATTGCCTAAGATCAATTCTTACAAAACTCACCTTGAAAATCCTTGAAGACTCAAACTTGTTTAACTAGAACAATTCTTCCACTTCCTTGATGGCTTATGAGTGGAGCCTAACATGAGGGGTGTAACGAGACTTGTGAGAAGATAGATGGTGAGAGGGAAGTGTAGAAAGGAAGGAAAGGTTCTTACCTTCAAGATTCATATACGTACAAGGGATTTTCTTCAAGTGAAGTTGAAGAATTTTCTTCTTCTCACCTTGATGGTTCTCACAGGTTGGAGGCCTAAGGAGGGAGGGTCTTAATCCTTTTTGAAAAATGGATGGAAGAGAAGGTGTTTAGAAAGGAAAATGGTATATTTACCTTGATGATGTTTAGGCTTGAACCTTGATTCTTCCGCTTGAAATTGGAAGAAGGCTTCTTCCTTGCGGCCTAGGCTTATTCTCAGTTGGGATGCAAATCAAAAGGAGAGAGTATTGGCTTAAGAGAGGGAGAGAGGAATAAAGAGCAATTTTAGAGAGAGAGGGAGTGTAATCTTTGAGTGGGATGTAGATTGAATAAAGAAGGCTTAAATTGGAGTTTTTAACCTTTAGTTGGTTGAAATTGTGCAATTGAGTGGGAGAGTACTCATGTTTGTTTAGGTTAGTGGGGGAGAAAAGAATTTTGCATGAAGTTTGGTTGGGAATGATGATATGAAAGAAAAGAAAATGAGAGGAATTAGCAAGTGAGGTGTAAGACATGCATGAAATACCATTGAGTAGAGGTAGGGTGTGGAGAAAATAAATAAAAAGAATAGGAATAAAATCAAAGACAAGTTTGTCTTATTCAAGGGGTGGGGCAGTTCAAGGGTATTAATGGGTTATGAACTTACCATTTTGTCCCTCCTCTCTTTTCTCATGTGTTGCTTTTCTTTTCTTTAATTTAATTTAATTTGTTTTGGCTTATGCATTGTTTATGACTTTTATTTATTTATTCTCCTAGCTTAATCATTCCCTAAGGTTTTAGTTATTGGCTTTAATGCTTTTAAGAAAATTTTACTTTCTCCACATAACACGGTAATTTCCGTAGTTCTCTTTGTCACTAGCCCGGGGGGTGCGGGTTGTAACATATATAGTTAGCAGAAATATGCAAACCAAGATATAAGTAAAAGTTGTGAAAAAGAAAAGGATTTATGTGATATATACACATATATAAACACTCGGCCATAATGGTAAAAAGGAAGAGAAAGAATAAATTATGACATGTTATAAATATAAATGTGTTTGACATGAAAAGACCATAAGATTAAAATATAGAACAAAGAAATATGTCGCAGAAAAGGAAAATATAATATGTGTATATATATATATGTATACTCGTCCAAACGGGCATTTTATCTATACACACACACATATATATATACACACACGCACACCCACACGGATATATGTATTTTATATGTGAAATAAATAAAGGAAATATAGAATAAAGAAGTGTGATATATAAAAAGGAAAATATAAATATGTATATATATGTATATTCGGCCAAATGGCCATTTTTGCATATATATACATATACTCGGCCTATATGTATATTTGGTGTGAAATAAATAGCTTTGGACATGCTTATGGTTATAAATATGTATAAAATAAAGTATAATAGAAAATATGATTACATTATATATATTCTTATGAATTATGGAAATATGTGTAACTGAATATGAAATTAGGGTTTCTGGCCATTTTAGCTAAGTGTAAGATGTGTATTTTAAGGAAATATTGATGGATAAAATAAAGGAAAAAGTGGGCTGTTTTGGGGTATGTTGGCCAAGAGTTTGGGATATACAAATGAGGGTGTATTTTCATGATTTGAGACATGGATTATGTATAAATATGTGGGGGTATATGACTTGAAGATATGAGAAGGTTGTAGAATATAAACATTGTAGAATAGCCAAGTAGCCAATGGATCCATGTTCATCTCATGATCATCATCATCATCATCATCCGGACCCAGTATATCCTAACGATAGCAAAAGCTATCGTTATGGTCTGGGGAGGGAAGTGGTAGGCAGACAATACCTCTATCCCAAGAGATAGAGAGTCTGCTTCCAGTGAGACCCCCGACTCTACCTGCATAAATGACATGATAATAGAGATATATTCTGCTAGTGTGCTAGTGCGTAAATTCAACAAATACAAAGAAAGTACTTTCGCTATTAAAATACACATCACATATATATGTACATGTAATGTAAAACAACGATATAACATATGCAACCAAGTGGAGAGTCAACCTAAAGCGTAGATAGTGTCTACGCCTATCTATGTCCCTAAATGTACTCTAAAATGTCCCTATATATGCCCTATACCTCGTTAACCTTAATCTTATGTCTCCATGAACTCCTATCCTGGACCATGTCCTCAGAGAGGTGCAAATCTAGTAAGTCGTGCCTTATCTGCTCATCCCAAGTCAGTTTGGGCCTGCCTTTACTCCTGTTTCCCTCTACAATGAGGCTTTCAATTGCTCTGACCGACGCCGTTGTCTGTCTCCGCTTGACATGCCCAAACCATCTCATTCTTCCCTCCCTTATCTTATCTGCTATACTAGCCACTCCTAACCTTTCTCGAAACACCTCATTTCTGATCCGGTCTAGCCTTGTATGCCCACACATCCATCTTAACATTTTCATCTCTGCCACTTCCATCTTCTGTAATTGTGACCTCTTGATGGCCCAGCAGTCTGTCCCATACAGCATTGCCAGTCCCACTGCCACCCTATAAAATTTTCCCTTTAATTTAGTTGGGAAATTTTTGTCACACAGCACCCTTGAGGCTGCCCTCCATCTACACCAGCCTGCTTGAACTCGATGTGCTACATCATTATCTATGTCGTCATTCTGCTGCACAAATGATCCTAGGTACTTAAACTTACTTACCTGTGGTACCACTTGACCATCGATGGTGAGCTGGCTATCATCACTGTCTGCTACGCCGTTGAAGTCGCAGTGCAGATACTCGGTCTTAGAACGGCTAATCTTTAATCCTTTCTCTCTAAAACACCTCTCCACTGCTCTACTCTCATACTCAGGGTATGTCTACTTTCTACGACTAATACAATATCGTCAGCAAAAAGCATACACCACGGAACTGCCTCCTGTATCGGCTTTGACAACTCGTCAAGGACAACTGCAAAAAGAAATGGGCTCAACGCAGACCCTTGATGGAGACCGACCTCCACCGAAAAGAAGTCTGTATTCCCCACAGCCGTACAGACGGTTGTTCTTGTTTTAAAAGCTCAGCCTTGCACGTAGAATCATATCATATAGTCGGATATCCCATGACATGTTAACAATATTTATGTGTTCATTTGGTGCACCGTCATGACATTGGAACCGAGGTGGTTGATGTCATGGACATACATTATTTTATCGATGATCGAAGTGCCACATGATATCGGAACCCAAGGAGGTTGATGTCATGTGAATACAATATTTATGGGCTTTAGTATAACACCTTGTCGAGGACAAGAGATCTCCGGCATATCGAGTTACTGTTAGTGATATGTACGTATGATGTAACACCATGTGGACTCATCGGGGATTCATAGTTGTACATATGACTATGTGGGGGATTATTCTGTTTCTATGACGATATCATTTGCATGCAAAGTAAAGTGCTATAGCCATCATATGAAAAATGTCATGTTTATGAACATGTTATGTTTTGACATGTTACAAAAAAACAGGTAGTGTACCATGATTTATAGTTTATGCTTATGACATCGTTTTAAAGACATCGCATCATAAGATTACCACATTTACATGGCTTGTATAGGGACTTGATACATCAGATGATAAGACTAAGTATGATGATATCTTAGGCCTTGATTGGAATTCTAAGTATGGAAATAGGTGATACTGGCGTTTTCTAGAGATATGATAGTATATAATGTTTACTTTGATGATATTATATGTGTTACATGTAAATAATTACATTTAGGTTATGCACTTTATTTATTAAAGTTTGAGACGTGAAATATTCTGTTCTTTATTTTTGTATTGTTATTTTATCACCCCGTATCTTATACATGATCCAGATGACATATCTAGATAGATTACTTACTGGGCGATTAGTTTATCGCTCATTATCATATTGCAGAGAACAGAGACTCTGATGCCTTGTTCATTGAGGAAGGACCCCGACTAGAGTATCTGTGAGCTGAGATGTAGGCCAGAGTTATGTATTAGACATGTTGGGCATTCTGATCATGATGTAATTAGATTATTTTGAGACATTTTACATTATGATTTGTACGCACTTGTGACGATTTGTATTAATATGCATGTCGTATGTTTATCTGTATTTTACTTCCGCTATCTCAATTTACGATTCATGCCGACATGAACATGTATAGTATCGACGCCTTGTACTTCTTGTAGTAGAGTACGGGGGATGCACCATGTCGAAACCGTAATTCCAGGCAGGGCGCTACAGGTGGTATTAGAGCCTAAGCTGTAGATCCAAAGCGGAAACAGTAAAGTAAACGACTTAGAATTTAAGTGATGATCCTATAACTTAAGTGATGATTTTAGATCGAGAGTTCAGCCTTAGACTAAGCCAAATAGAATGGTTTAGGGTGAATGGACAAATAACCTTACTTTATTTAATTAATAGTCAGACATAGTGAAAACCCTAGTAATTATAAATATAGTATAAGGAATGTAGAAAATGACTTGAATAAGTATTTTCATTAAGTATTGATTAATTGTTATATTGATATATAATGTCTCCAATAGGATGTTGTCACCAAAGAGAGGAAGACCACGCGGCGATAGACCCACAAAGCTACCTCCACTGCCGCAGGTACCTCCGCCAGCAAAGCCGGTACCACCATTTGCTGATCCCATACCCCCACCACAATAGCAGCAGTATCAGGGGGATTTTCATCAGGCTGTACTTCAGACCTTGGTACAGATTGGACAGACCGTTCGGAATAATGCTCATTAGAATCAGGCTGCACCTCCACCGTTGCCGCCTCTGTCACCCCCGCAGCAGGGCACTCATTTCTTTTATGGGGAGCTTAAGAGGGCCCGAGTGCCAATTTTGAAGGTGGATGTGATCCGGATGTAGCCGAGAAATGGCTAGATGAGGTACAAAATAATTTCGATCTGATTCAAGTACCTGACGAGATGAAAGCATAGGTGATACAACCTTTTCTGGTTGGTGAGGCCATATTAGTGGTGGAAGATGAATGTTCAGTATCCACCATTGTTAGTTATATGGATACGCTTTCTGGAGGAGTTTTATAAGTTCTACATTCCGCCTTCAGTTACACTTTAGAAGATTGGGATGTTTGAGAGTCTGAGGCAAGCGCTTGGTATGACCGTAGCTAATTATGCTAATTAGTTAACAGCTTTGGGAAGGTATGTTCGGGCGATTATGGGAGATGAGCGCTTGAAGATGATTAAGTTTGAGAGGGGTTTGCATTCTCGCATCTGCACTTGGATTGTGAATGCGAATCCAAGAGACTTTGGAGAACTATTATATGCATACTATCGTGTTGAGAGCGATATTTTGAGGAGATATGAGGAGATCAAGGGTAAAAGGCCACGAGATGTTGGAGGTGATCTGTCCGGACAGTGAACCAAGATACAGAGAAGACCCAGTGGCAGACCTCAGCCGAGACAGCAGCCTCAGCCTCCGACACAGTTTCAGAGGTAGTCGCAGTTTCAGAAGGCTCCACAGCAACCGCATCAGCAGCCACATAAGTACAGAGTGGGACCATCGGTAGCTATTCCCCCTTGCTCCACTTGTCATAGAGTGCACATCGAAGAGTGTCGACTGGCAACTGGTGCTTGTTTCAGATGTGGTAAGACTGGTCATATGATGAAGGACTGTCCAGTACAGAGGAATGTTCAACAGCAGAAGGATCGCCCACGGGCCAACGCCTGAGTTCATGTGATGACGAATGTTGAAGTTCTCGATGCACCCGATGTAGTGACGGGTATATTTAATTTCTCAATTTATGTTTTATTATATTATACCTATTTAGAATTCCCTGCTTGAATTAGTAATTGCATCAGGTTCGATATTAGTAAAAAGTGTAACTACGAATGTATTGTTTGATAGAGCGCAAGCGACTCTTCGTGTCTAAGAGGTTCGCCGAGAACCTTAGCAGCTGTCCGACATGGTTGGAGACACCTTATCGTGTTCAGACAGTGTAACTACGAATGTATTGTTTGATAGAGTGCAAGCGACTCTTTTGTGTCTAAGAGGTTCGCCAAGAACCTTAGCAGCTGTCCGACATGGTTGGAGACACCTTATCGTCTTCAGACAGCTGGCGATCAGGTCCTTACTTCATACACCTGCAGAAGGATTGTGAAATCAATATGGAAGGGAAAATGTTCGTGGCTAACCTAATTCCTATACGGATTCAGGACTTCGACATTATTTTGGGCATGGATTGGCTATTCAAGTATGATGCTACTATTGACTATCGGGAAAAGCGTGTAGTGATAAAGAACCCGACCCGAGAAGACGTTGTCTATCAGGGCAACTCTAAGTTGAAGAAGATACTCGGGATGTATATCTGACAGCAGCACAGGCTTACCAAGCAATGAAGAAGGGAGACGAGAGTTTTCTTGTATATGCCCTCGGCAATGATTCTAAGATGCCTGCACTTGGAAAGTATTCCAATAGTCAGAGATTTTTCAGATGTATTTCTAGATGACTTGCTTGGTTTACCTCCGGATAGGAAGATCGAGTTCGAGATAACCGGTGTACCCGGAGTAGATGCTATCTCGAAATCGTCGTATCAGATGGCCCCAACAGAATTGAAAAAGTTGAAGGTACAACTACAAGAATTGATCGAGAAGAAATTCATACAGCCTAGCGTATCGCCTTGGGGAGCGACAGTTCTGTTCATGAACAAAAAGGATGACAGTATGATACAGTGCATCGATTACCGGAAGCTGAATAAAATCATGATCAAGAATAAGTATCCATTGCCGAGGATCGACAACTTGTTCGATTAGTTGAGGGGTGTCAAAGTGTTCAGTAAGATTGATCTTTGCTTTGGATATCACCAGTTGAAGATCAAAACAGAGGATGTTGCTAAGACAGCTTTCTGCACTCGATCATTACGAGTTTTTGGTGGTGCCATTTGGATTGACCAACTCCCCCACAACATTTATGGATCTGTTGAACACCGTCTTTTGGGAGCAGCTAGACAAGTTCGTGTTTGTATTCATCGATGATATTCTTGTATATTCACCAGATGAGGAGACTCACACCGAGCATTTGAGAATGGTACTGAGTATACTGCAAGAGAAGCAGCTCTACGCCAAGTTCAGTAAGTGTGATTTCTGGATGCACAGTGTACCATTCTTAGGTCATGTTGTTTCTGAAGATGGCATATCTGTGGGCCATTACTGAGTGGCCAAGACCGACGAATGTTATGGAGGTGAGGAGTTTCTTGGGATTGTCCTGACATTACCGGAAATTTGTCGAAGGTTTATCTATGATTTTAGTTCCATTGACCCGATTAACACAGAAGAAGACTAAGTTTGATTGGACTGTAGCATGTGAACAAAGCTTCGCCGAACTTAAGATGAGACTGGCATCAGCCCCAGTTTTAGCAACCAACATCCGGTGAGGGATTTGTAGTGTACAATGACGCATCCAAGAACGAATTAGGTTGCGTATTGATGCAGAAGGAGCGGGTAATTGCTTATTCTTTGAGACAGTTAAAACCTTATGAGCAGAATTACCCTGCTCACGATTTAGAGTTGGCAACAGTAATGTTCGTACTGAAAATCTGGAGACACTACTTATACGGTGAAGGATGTGAGGTGTATACGGATCAATAAAGTTTGAAATATCTTTTCATCCAGAAAGAGCTAAACATGAGACAACAGAGATGGCTTGATCTGATAAAGAATTATGATCTCGCGATCCATTATCATCCGGGTAAGGCGAATAAGGTAGCAGACACACTGAGCAAAAAATCTAGCCATGCCTGGCAGACGACGCTTGAGAGAGAGATTGCTGAGTTTGAGTTGGACATGGTTGAGTCTAATACGAGTATATTGGCTATGTTGATGATCTCTCCCACATTGATTGACCGGATGAAGAGGCTCATAAGAATGATGCCGAGTTGATGAGGATAGCCAAAGGACTGAAAGAAGAGCCGGTAATAGGTTTTCAGCTTCATGGTGCTGGCAGCCTTTGGTTCAGTGGGAGAGTGTGTGTACTTGATATTTTTGAGATTAAGAAGGAGATTATAACCGAGGCTCACAGTTCGCGATTGTCTATCCATCCGGAAGCGACTAAGATGCACCAGGATCTGAAAAGAAATTATTGGTGGAATAGCATGAAGCGCCAGATTGTAGAGTTTATGGAGAGATGTCATACTTGCCACCAGGTTAAAGCGGAGCATCAGCGACCTACCGGATTATTACAGCCGTTGGATATTCCCGAATGGAAATGGAAATACATAATGATGGATTTCGTTACAAGAGTTCCTAAGACTTGCAGCGGATATGATACGATTTGGGTAATCGTGGATCGACTCAATAATTCAGCACATTTCTTACCTATGTCGATTCAGGCATCTATGAAAAAGCTGGTGAGTATGTACATGGATGATATCGTCAGCTTGCATGGGACACCAGTCAATATTATATGTGATAGGGATCCGCGCTTTACTTTGCGATTTTAGAAGGCTTATCAGTAGGCTGTGTTATGACCCTGGTTTCCTTATTATTAATAATATAAGAGGTGTATAGATAATAGATAGAAAAATATAATCCTAATTGGAATTGGACAATGTCATTTAAGATAGAGATAAACTACATGGCATTTTCCTATCTAATTAGGAATACACATCCCTATCTAATCTTCCTACCATCTATATATACCCCTTACACAACACAAATTCCTACACCTTAATTCTCCCCTCCCCTATCTGGTTGCCCCTCCCTCCCAATTCTCCCAGAAAAATAACGGCAGCGAGGCTGCCTATCCTCAAAGTCACGGCTGCCAGCAATAAGGAGAAAAAAAAGTCAATTTCATTGCCGATTTCAACTCCGATTATCGTATGACATAGTGTAAACGAGATCGAGGCATGTACCTTTCCTATATTTGTTATGTTTTTTGCATAAATTATGATTACATATTTGTATGAAAACCGGATCATACATAAGTATATGTGATTGCATAATTTAATGTATATATATATGTATACGTGTATAGCCGTGAATATATATATGTATTTGTGTGCCGATTGTATGTATCTATTTGAATATGTAAATATGTATATAAAGAGACGTTTTGTGATGGCCGAAAATTACATTCATTTTGCCAGGCCAGATCAGCGGCCTATTTGATTTTAAATTATAATATTTATTGCATGGTTATATGTGTATATGATATATAAATATAAAGTAAAGGTTTTGCACGTACGGGTGAGTTGTAAATGTTGATGTTGAGGGCCGAAATATTCATGTATGTGAAGGGGGTTTGGGTGTTCTTTTTCTAAATTGACAAATACACATATATGAAATGCTGTGTGCATGGGGTAAATATATATATTGTTTGTTTATATGTTTAAGTTGTTGTGGCAAAAAAAGAACTAAATAGATTTATTGGTGGGCATGGACGATGTGGTACAAATGAACATTATGAATGTAGAGAAGAGCTGGCATTGATGTGAAATGGCTGGAGAAGGAAAAATGAAAAAAATAAAAGGGGGATCAGCAAGTCAATAGCAAATCTTTGGTGCAAATACATAAATCTAAATATTAACATACTATTATGTATTAAGTATATGTGATTTTGTGTGTATAAGTTGGGAGTATATGCATATTGGTGTTGACGGAGTTGGAAAAGAGTGGGTTAAGGGAGATGCATAGTATGTATATGCATGTATATGCACATGTATGGGCGTGAGCATATATGTGTATATACGTACATGTGAGTGGTGGTTACTAGGACATCGATATCGTAATTTGATATGTGATTGTATTTGATATTTGTGTAATCGTATTGGATGTGATTGGAAATTGATTGCAGTTGACTTGATCGCAATCGATCTTTTGGAAACATGTTTGAAACATCGAACATTTGGAAACTGTTTTGGAAAATTGACATTTGAAATAGTATTTGGAAAATCGTATCGGTATTTGAAAATCGTTTTGAAATTTGCATCGCATATTTTAAAAGTCACCCTTACAAAGAAAATATATCGGTAAGCCGGTTTGGTCCTAGACAAATGGAGCGTCCGGACATATTTGACTATTTTGATAGAGCGCCCGGGCATATTTGACTGCCAATTGAATTTCCCATACATATTTGATTATTTCGATAGAGCGCCTATGGCATATTTGATCATTGGGGGGATCAATTTGTAAGTCTTGCGATATAAATCATTTGTAAGGTAAGATCCATAGCCATTGCATCAAAATCGTATTGATATTGATGATCGAAATATCGTATTGTATCGTATCGAATCGGACATCGTAACGATCATCGTACCATATCGTATCATATCGAACATTTAAAATTGGATTTGGAAATTGGAAAATGTATATTTTGGAAATCAAATTTGAAATCGAAAATCGATTTTTCGCATCGGTTTTGAAACTGCATCATCGATTTTGATTGTACTAACATTTGTGTGTTGCTGACTTAGTTGCGTGTGCTTTTGTTGCTTGATTGGTATAGGGGTAAAAAGGTAAACTTTATTTGCAAAGAGAAGCATGATCTTTGTCATATCGTTATGTATTTATTTTATTATACTTTCTTCTCCGTGTATGAGCCCATGGTAAATATAGGCAGGTTAATTGCTGGGCGATGTATGTCGCTCACCCTCCTCTCCCCCTGCCTCTCTCAATCAGTTTTGCAAATAGACAGGTAAAAGAGTTAGGATACCATGGAAAATCGGAACTGGAGATTTCGAGACTGAAGATATTCGGATGAGACTTTCGAGGATTTATAGGCAGTTATTTTGATATTCGAGGTTTATGTATTTTGGAGATTAGCGTTTATCTACATTTGACCAGTGTATCGATTTAGATTTCCTAGACATTTGTATTAATTATGTTTATTTTATCGAGGGTTTTTTTTGTTTATGACTTCTGCTGACATAGATATACGTTATTTTGATGACGTGTAATTGAATTGTATTGACGCCTTGTATTCTCCTTAGTAAGATACAGTAGATGAGTCATTTCGAATACTAGGGCTCAGGACGGGTCGCCACACTGTGCGTACCAAGATCAGAATGAGTACCGCGTTTCATCCGCAGACCGATGGGCAATCAGAACGTACCATACAGACATTGGAGGATATGTTACGTTCTTGCGCTTTGGATTTTAAGGGTAGCTGGGATAAATCAGTGAAGCTGATTGAGTTCTCGTACAATAACACTTACCACAGTTCTATTGGCATGGCACCGTTCGAAGCACTGTATGGACATAAGTGTCGATCTCCACTATACTAGGATGAAGTTGGAGAGACATCTATTATGGTCCCGGAGTTGGTAGAACATGTTGAGAAAAGGGGGTTTGAGTGATTTCAAAATGCATGATTTAAATAACGTGTTAAAAAGAAATGCATGACATATTTTATGACATAACACGTTGTTGCATGAAAGTTGCCTTATATAGTTCATATATAATGTTGCCGTACTAACGAGCCATGAAGCTTTAAAGCTTACATCAAATGGCAAACATTTGTTGTGTTTGAACTATTTTCAGGTGCCACCATTAATGAACTAAACTAGTTCACTAAGTGAAGTACTTAGTTAATTAAACTAAGTAGTTCATTAAAGGAAGCAACATTTGGACAAGGCACAAAGGCAACAAGATTAAGAAAGGAAAGTCTCCTCCTCCTCCTCTCACCATATATACACGCATATATATACATAAATATATATATTTTTATATATTTTTAAAAAGGCACATACACATTTATTCCAACGTACTACCAACACGTTATATATTTTACGTACGTACGTTAACGTCACACCACCATACTTAACTCATATTTATGAGTATATTCAGGTCTTATATCATATGATATAAGTCATGGTGATGACAAATTAAATACCACACATTAAAAGGTTCTAAACCGAAAATTGTCGTATCGGGCGAATACCGAAACTTCGCCAACGTGTCATGTACTTGCCATAAATAGATGTCCAGCCCCTACACCTCAAAAATATCAATAATGTTCGTGGCCTACATGTTATATGCAGCCATAAAATCATTCCATGTTGACACACACAAATCACCCCACATTAAGGCCAAATTGTTGAGATTCCAATTTCAATTTTGTCACATGTCTAGGCGCCACTTTAATCAGCCTTATGAGCTGAATATTAAAGTTTATATTATGTATATTATGTGTAACATAATATATAAAACATGTGCAAAAAGTTGGAATTTAATTAGAGAAAAATCGGGTAATCGATAAACATCGAAAATTCGGTTTTCTACGTACACGACACATGGAACGTTTTTGGCACATCATACAACATGTATCTAGACACTTTTTACATATGTTATACATCTCAAAGTGTTCTAGAAAATTCAATTAAAGGCTGATTGGAATATACCATGTGTGTATTATTAAATGTGCATTATTTTACAAAGTTTGCAAAAATAAAATTCAGCACATGCCCAAACCATGTTACACGCCTACTTAAGCTATGTTGGAGCATATGTGGAGCCTTATTGGCATATTGATTGGTCAAGAATGAAGCATGCAATGTTGATGACATAAAGGAAGGAACTACATAAGGTAACATTTCAAACTTATGTCACAATTGTGACACATGCTGAAAATTCAGCATGTGCACAAAAGAGCTGGCCGATTTTGAGACTATTATGACTCATATTTTGTGTCTTGATTAAGGTGGATTAATTAGAAGACAATTTGGAAGTGTTTTAAATATTTTATGGAATAAAGAAAGTGATATTCTTGAATATCACACATGCTGAAAATTTCAGCATGTGTGTAATGTACCTAGGCCGTTTTTGTGGCCTTGTTAATGTCTAATTTTTATTCCAAAATTTGATAAAGATGTCTTGCACTAAATGATGATTGAATTCTTGGATTAAATCAATACAAAATATGCAATATTTTGAATAAGAGGTGGATGTTACACATGCTGAAATTTCAGCATGTGCAAGACATGTTTATGGCCGATTTTTTAAGGATTTTTGGAAGAAAATTGTCTTGCTTAATTTATGTGATGATCTTGTGAATTATGACAACTATTTTATGATTATTTTGGCACATGTTTTAGGTGGTATTCTCAGATTTTCCTAGTCATCAAGTGATGACAACATTCAACCAATCAATGAGTGCCAAGTAAGCAAGAGCTTAATGATCATCCAATGAGAACATGCCAAGTAAGCAAAGACATGTCACAATGATGCAATACACTCTTCCAAGGACTTAGAAGATAATTTTCAAGAGAAGAAAAGCATCATAGGGGGCGGCCAAAATAATGATTAAAAGGAGAGAAGAAGAGCAAACAAAACAAGACAAGCCTCACAAGTTCAAAAGTGCAAAAAGAGTCTTACATTCCCTTCTTTTTCTACACTCTCTTTCTTTCTTCTTCCTAAAAGCCTATTGTACTTACATTCATATACTTGAATAGGCTTCTCTTAGACTACCACATATTCTTTATCTTTGTAAAAGATTGATCAAGGTGTGATCAATCTTTAATCTTGCAAGGTGGCGGTGTTCATGTGCATTGTATTCAACATACAAGGTTTGTAAAGGGTTGGAGTTGGTGTGTAACTCCATCAACCCTGTGGTAAGGTGTTTTGTGTTGTGTGATTAGTGTGAACCGAGGAAGGTGTCCTCGAAGACTGGAGTAGGTTGTTGATAACCGAACCAGTATAAAATTCTTGGTGTCATTTACTTTCAGCACTTATGTTCTGTTTCAGCACTGTTTATCATTTTTGATCACGTTCGTAAAAATAGTAAACGGATTTCAAAAATCACGAAACTTTCAAGAAACATAGCCACATGTTTTAAGGCTCTTTTGGCGTAAGTTTCAACCCTTTTGAACAAGTATAAGTCATCCAAACGCCCAAAGTTCTGAGACTAGTGCAGTCTGATTTTCAGGCTTGCAAAGATTGAGACTTTGATTGTATTTGACTGATTTCCCAAAAGAATTTTTCAAAAGTGTTTCAACCCATTTAAATATAACTTATAAGGGGTTAGTCTTTAAATTTTCAGAGCATTTGGAGTTGCGTACAAATAAGAATTAATTTTTCAAATCAGTCTACCGTTTCTGGCAGATTTGTGCAATCTGACCACCAACAAATTTTCAAGGGGTTAGAGGTTGAATTTAAATCTGAAATGTTTAGGAGACACTCATAACATCTGAGGCTAAGTTCTCTCCAAATTTCAGAATTTTTGAAGACCTGCAACCTAGTTTTCAAAACGTTTTAAAACTGGTCCTGAAAACAGAAACTGTTTTCAGAAGTTGGGTTTTTGGTTTAAAATAATTTTGAAAATCACATTTTTCGCACCCACTATTCAACCCCCCCTTCTAGTGGTGCCTTGCAGATCCTACAGAACAGACCTTGGAAAAGGTCAAGTTGATTCGCCAGAGATTGATGGCAGCCCAAGATCACAACAAAAGCTGGACAGACACGAAGAGACGGCCGATTGAGTTTGAAGTGGGCGAGAAAGTATATGTGAGGGTTTCGCTGACCAAGGGCGTGATGAGACTCGGGATTAAAAGGAAGCTGAGCCCTCGATTTATTGGTCCATATGAGATATTGGAGAGAGTCGGAGCAGTTTCTTATCAGTTGCCCATACCTCCTACACCATCACAGGTACATGACGTGTTTCATGTATCGTAGTTGCGGCGGTATGTACACGATCTGAGTCATATACTGGAGCAGCAGCCAGTGATGATTAGTGATGATGCTACATATGAGGAGGTTCTGGTAGGGATTGTGGACCGCAAATAGCAGATATTGAGGAAGCAATCCATTACGTTCGTCAAGGTACAATGGAGCAATCATAACGAGCGGAAAGCGACATGGGAGCCTGAGCAGCATATGAGGAAGCAATATACAAACTCTTCGATTAGACGTACGTGAGTTTCAAGGATGAAACTTTTTATACGGGGGGAAATTGTTATGCCCCAAAAAATTTTGTTACTTCGATGCGTATGTCTTATTGTAGTTATACACGTATAAATTTTGCGCTTGTATTAAAACATATGGAATATCGTTATGCGACTAAAATCGACGACGGACATTTATAACTACTTAAAAGTTAAATAAGACTAGCATGTAACAACTTAAAACCTAGAATAAATTAAAGCAAAAGGAAAAGGCATGAAACACAAGTATTTTATACTACCTAAATAAAAGGAAAAGAAATTACAACAAAGAAGATATTTTGGAAGGGAAAAAAAGAAAAGGAGGGGCAAAAATTTCAGCCAACAAGGCCTCAGACAAGATGGAAGGATGTCTTCCATAACTGCCTACAAGCAACCCTAATTCCTTACTCTCTCCCAACCACTCCACTCATTCCAATTTTCCTCCTTTCCCTCCCTCTTCCTTTTGGCCGATCACCATCCCGTAAGAAAGATGATTTTACTCTTTCTTCAACACATCAACACTTCCCTTATTTTGTCTAAGTTCTAAACAACTCTCTCTTCTTAATCCAAGAAAGAGAAACAAAGTCCTCCAAGCCTCCTTTCTACCCCTTTTGGCCGAGAATTACCCAAGGCAAGAACAAGAGTAATTTTCTTCTCTTCACCTCATTCCTTCATCTAAAACACTAGCCATAACATTCTCCTTCATCCAAGCACTAAGCAGACCAAGCATAGTTGAGCCAAGAAGCAAGGAGCAACAAGGTAAGAACATCATCCAAGTTAAACTATTCTTCTTCTATTTATCCATTTCCATAGGTGGTCACTAACTCTCTTATTTTGGTCCAAAAACCGTGGGTTCATAGGGGAGCAAGAGAAAGATTTTCTTCAAGCCAAGTGAGGAAATCTTCACTTGTATTTAAATGTTAAGTGATAAAGGCGGGTATTCTTTCTAGACCCTTCATGAATTTTCAAAGATCTCAGTATATATGTTCATATAAAGTTGGATCATCCATGATGTATGTTCAATGTTTTAGTATGAAGAATATGTAAAAGCTATGTTCTTAAGTGAAGTATAAAGTGTGATATATAGTACATATATACTCGGCCAGTGTGAAGAAAAGTGGGCTTATTGAAATGAAATTAACACTCTTATGTGATATATATAAGTTAAAGAAAGAAAATAAAGATATATGATATGTTAAGGAAAGTGTACTAAGAAGGTGACTTGGATATATTTGTTCATGTATTTTTCCATGATGGTCATCAATATGTATATCTAGAGTATTTCGGTTTCATATGTTTTACGATCTTGTTTTAGTTTGTTTATGTATGCATCATAAGCATGACTCACATACTTGATCATAACTGTTGTTTTTTATGATAATTATTTCATCTACATACATGTATATACACGGCTTATGTGGGTTTCATTTTCTTTTTTACTTTATTTTCACGGTTTCCATCATTTGGCATGTTTATATATTTTATGATGATTTTGTAAGACTTTATGTTGATGGAAACTAATATGTATATAGTTAGTAGAAATGTTCAAACCAAGATATAAGTAAAAGAGGTTAAAAAGAAAAGGATTTATGTGATATATACACATATATAAACATTCGACCATAATGGTAAAAAGGAAGAGAAAGAATAAATTTATGACGTGTTATAAATATAAATATGTATGACACGAAAAGAAATGGTCATAAGATTAAAATATAGAATAAAGAAACACATAAAAAGGAAAATATAATATGTGTATATATATATGTACATTCGGCCAAATGGCCATTTTATCATATATATATATATATATATATATATATATATATATATATATATATATATATATATATATATATATACGCGGATATATGTATTTTATAATAAAGCAAATATAGAATAAAGAAGTGTGATATATAAAAAATAAAATATAAATATGTATATATATATATATATGTATATTTGGCCAAATGGCCATTTTTGCATATATATACATGTCCTCGGCCTATATGTATATTTGGTGTGAAATAAATAGTTTTGGACATGCTTATAAATTTAAATATGTATAAAATAAAGTATAATAGAAAATATGATTACCTTATGTATATTTGAAATATGGAAATACGTGTAAATGAATATGAAATTAGGTTTTTTGCCCATTTTAGCTAAGTGTAAGATGTGTATTTTAAGGAATATTGATTGATAAAATAAAGGAAAAAGTGGACTGTTTTGGGGTATGTTGGTCGAGAGTTTGGGATATAGAAATGAGGTGTATTTTCATATGTATATATATGTGGGGCTTTATGACTTGAAGATATGAGAAGGTTGTAGATTATAAACATTCTAGAATAGCCAAGTAGCCAATGCATCCATGTTCATCTCATGAATTGTTTTAAAAATTCACCCTTGCACGTAGAATCATGTCGTATAGTCGGATATCCCATGACATGTTAACAGTATTTATATGTTCATTTGGTGCGCCACATGACATTGGAACCGAGGTGGTTGATGTCATGGGCATACATTATTTTATCGATGATTGAAGCGCCGCATGATATCGGAACCCAAGGAGGTTGATGCCATGCGAATACAGTATTTACAGGCCTGAGTATAACAGCATATCGAGTTACCGTTAGTGATATGTACGTATGATGTAACACTATGTGGACTCATCGGGATTCATGGTTGTACATATGACTGTATGGGGATTATTCTGTTTCGATGACGATATCATTTGCATGCAAAGTAAAGTGATATAGCCATCATATGAAAAATGTCATGTTTATGTACATGTTATGTTTTGACATGTTACAGAAAAATAGGTAGTGTACCATGATTAACACTTTATGCTTATGACATCGTTTTAAAGACATCGCATCATAAGATTATCACATTTACTTGTATAAGGGCTTGATGCATCTAGGTGATAAGACTAAGTATGATGACATCTTAGACCTTGATTGAAATTCTAAGAATGGATTTAGGTGATAGTGGTGTTTCCTAGAGATATGATCGTATAGAATGTTTACTTTGATGATATTATGTGTTACATGTATTTAATTACATTTAGGTTATGCACTTTATTTATTAAAGTTTGAAACGTGAAATGTTCTGTTCTTTATTTATGTATCGTTATTTTATCACCTCGTCTTCCATGCACGATCTACATAATGTATCTAGACGGACAACTTGCTGGGCAATTAGTGTTATCGCTCATATTTGCCTTATCACATTGTAGAGAACCAGGACCCTCACGCCTTGTTCATTGAGGAGGGACCCTGGGCAGAGTACCTGTGAGCTGAGATGTAGGCCGGAGTTATGTATTAGACATGTTGGGCATTTATCTTTATTTTGCATCCGCTATTCGATTTACGATCCATGTCGACATGCACATGTATAGTATCTACTCCTTGTACTTTTCGTAGTAGAGTACGGTGGATGCACCGTGCCAAAACCCTAGTTCCGGGCGGGCGCTACACCACACACCATAAACATAATCATGAAACCCAAGAATCGGTAAGGAGAGCAGCGTTTTTTGGTCTTCTGATACCGCTGCAGCATTTTCTGTCATTCCGTGTCGTTACGGCAACGAAGTTACAATAGAAAGATCAGCGCTGTACAGCAGAAAGACTGTCACCATTTTTCAGCATCTTTTGGGAGGTGTTCTGGCAGTGCTTTTAGCAATGGAGAAGGGAGATTGGAGTAAAAATCAAGTTAGAGCTCAGAAGCAACCAGATCAAGTTTATAAAGGAGAAGAAAAGCTGAAACTGTTCAGCAACAAAATTAAATCCTTGCATTTGATTTGGCCGTTGCTATCTTTTCCTGTTATAATTTGAATATGACGTTTGTTTAGGACTACATGGCTGTGTTTGCAACGAAGTGTGGCTAAATTTTCTTTATTAACCGAGGTTTATGTGAAGATTAGTTATTCTATTGATGGTTTAAGTCAATTATTGTTGCGTCCATAATTCTTACTGCTTTGGTTAAATGCTTATAGGAATATGGGCAATTCTTGTATGGTCTTATACTTGATTTTGAGACTAAGAGGAAATAGATTAGGTAGAATCATGGGTGGTAAGATGGGCAAGTAAAATTGATTAAATATAGATTCGGGTTCTCAGCGAGGCTATACTTAGTGATCGAAACGATTTTAAATGTACGCTAGTAATGTTAGAAACTGTAATCAGAAAAGTGCACTGTGTGCATGTGAATAAACTGAAAACAGAAATGCAAACAAAACCGAGGCGAGCGTAAGGACTCTGTCCTTAAGACGAATTGCTCCGGTATACTGTGCCCAACCGGATGGAACAAACGTCTCCCAGGATACAACGGTGTTGTTAGAATGCAGAATGATTGCAATACTGAACCTGTTACAGGTGTTACATCGACGAACCTGTTACAGGTGTTCTGATATCTCGAGTTCGTAATGGATGCAGAATGTTGTTAGAATGCAGAATGATTGCAATACTGAAAAATCAGTACCTCAGAATGCATGCATGGCAACGAATATATAGATGTAGGGTGGTTGAAGGAGGTTGAATGTAAGAACAAATCTGGACCGTTGGATCAAAATAGTTACGATCTCCACCGTTAGATCGTAATCCTTGTCTGAACAAACGTAAGCCGTTGGATCAGTAAACCGAAGATAGATCAAATTTGGAGCGTTGGATCAGCAACCGCGAGCAACCGCAGGATCAAACTTGATCTGCACCGTTGGATCACGCGATCAACCGCAGACTTGATTTGCACCGTTGGATCACCGAATTATTTTTCTGGAAAAATTTAAAAGAAATTTATCCAAAAAGATAAGAACCGGGCGGGCGAGCCACGAGCCACGAGCCACGAGCCCGAGCACGAGCCGAGCCGGCCGGCCGGCGGCGGCGCGCGCGCGTGTGTGGTGAACCTTGCCTGAGCTGCGTCCTGACTCCGTCAGAAAACTTCTCATGCCCAAGGGCACATTTTAGAAAGCTCCAACTTGTAACTTATATGGTGGCCTTTCTCTCTCAAGTGGGCAATGTGGTATACAAGCAAATTGGTGATGTGTTCACTCCTCAAGAGGCCACATCACCAATTTTTCTAATTTCCACCAATTTTACTCCAACTTTGAGCATTAATTTCTCATTCACCCGGTATCGGAATCGAGTGATTCAAAAGCCAAAAATCATCTACTCGTTACGTAGATAATTTAGAAATTTTTAGTTTCCGTTTTGATTAACGAACACTAATCATAATTAAGCTCAAAGTATGGTGGTTGTCAACTTTTGACAAACCCACTTGCAATCCAACCTTTTCCCATTTCATTTCTCCAACAATCCCCCACATGAATGAAAATTAATGCAAATGTGAATGCAGACTCTATCGAGAAATCAGACAAAGAAATGTTGCATCAGAAGAGGTAGCTTCTGGCCTTGAACCTTTCTTAGTGATGTATCATCGGATCCACTCAGCTGGTTAGTGACCTGATGTCTTGAACTATCAGCCTTTATTGTGAACCTAGACAATGATACTCACACAACATTTCCTTTGACACCCCTTATTGGTTCTCATGGTTGTGTTCATTTTGGCCATGAACAACCTGGTTTCAGAAAGTGTATTAGAGAATTCTTGCCTATCAGAATTCTCATAGAAGCGGCCCCACCTCACACTTACATAGGTGATTCCTATCAAGAGTATTCTGCCATACCCCACTTGATTTATCAAGATATAAGACATCATTAAAAGCATTAGCTTAACCTAACGGTTCTCTGCAGATAGCACTTTTGTTTAACGGAATAAGTAAGTGCTAACTGAATCCTCATAACTTAGTTTTCCCATTGAACCAAGATTCTGGGATCTCCAGTCAACAAGGTTGGGTTAACCGTTACAAAGATTCATGCTTTGTAGGCTTAAGTCCCATTCCGTTTGTCAATTTTGACATTTGATCTCTAGGCAAAGCTTTTGTAAGCGGATCCGCAAGATTCTCCTTTGATTTTATGTAATCAATGGAAATCACGCCATTAGATATCAACTGCTTAATGGTATTATGTCTCCGACGTATGTGTCGTGACTTACCATTATAGATGCTGCTTTGAGCTCGTCCTATAGCTGACTGACTGTCACAATGTATGCTAATAGGAGCGATTGGCTTAGGCCAGCATGGAATGTCTTCTAGGAAATTTCGAAGCCATTCAGCTTCTTCCCCAGCTTTATCGAGTGCTATAAACTCAGCTTCCATAGTTGATCGAGCTATGCATGTCTGCTTTGTAGACTTCCATGACACAGCACCACCACCTACAGTGAATAAGTATCCACTGGTGGATTTAGAATCCTTACAATCTGATATCCAGTTTGCGTCGCAATATCCTTCCAATACTGCTGGATATCTTGTGTACTGTAATCCAAGGTTCATAGTGTATTTCAGATATCTCATCACTCTATTTAGAGCTTTCCAATGTTCGTCACTTGGATTACTGGTGAACCTACTCAATTTGTTTACTGAACAAGCCAAGTCAGGTCTTGTACAGTTTGTTATGTACATCAGACTCCCAATGACTTGTGAATACTTTAATTGAGCTACAGGTTCACCCCGGTTCTTCCTCAAGTGTATACTTAAGTCCAGTGGGGTCTTTACCGGTTTTACATCAAGCATATTGAATCGTTTAGGAACAGACTCAATGTAGTGACTTTGAGACATGACCAATCCTTCAGCTACCCTAGAAATTTTAATTCCTAGAATAACATTGGCAACCCCCATGTCTTTCATGTCAAAATTTCTTGTTAACATCTTCTTGGTGTTCAAGATGATGTCGTGTGTATTACCCATGATTAGCATATCATCTACATAGAGACATACTATCACATAGGCGTTTGGTGTGTTTTTGATGTAAACACACTTGTCACATTCATTGATCCTGAAACCGTTTGACATCATGGCTTGATCAAACTTCAAATGCCACTGTTTTGGTGCTTGTTTCAGTCCGTACAAAGACTTAACAAGTCTACAAACTTTCTTTTCTTGTCCTGGGACAGTAAAACCCTTCAGGCTGTTCCATATAAATCTCTTCTTCCAGCTCGCCATTCAAGAAGGCAGTCTTTACATCCATTTGATGGATCTCTAGGTCGTAGACTGCAGCAATAGCAACTAGCATTCTTATGGATGTAATCCTAGTTACTGGTGAATAAGTGTCAAAGAAGTCAAAACCTTCCTTTTGTCGATAGCCCTTAGCTACCAACCGGGCCTTGTACTTATCAATGGATCCATCCTCTTTGAGTTTTTTCTTAAAAATCCACTTGCATCCAAGTGGTTTACTCCCTTGAGGAAGATCTACCAGCTCCCACGTGTGAATTTGAAGAATTGATTCTATCTCACTGTTTACTGCCTCCTTCCAGAAGGGAGCTTCTGGAGTTGACATCGCCTCTGAAAACGTTCTTGGATCGTTTTCTACCAAGTATGTTAGAAAATCTGGTCCAAAAGATGTAGGTATTCTAGTTCGTTTGCTTTGACGCAGTTCCTCACTTTCTTGAGGAGTCGTCTCACGCACTCGCTTACTAGTGCTTGCTTCTTCGCTATTTTCGTCTTTCTTTGGAAAGACATTTTCAAAGAACACTGCATTTCTTGATTCCATGACAACATTCTCATGTATGTCAGGAATGTCAGACTTGTGCACCAAGAATCGATATGCACTACTGTTAGTTGCATATCCTATGAATATGCAATCAATTGTTTTAGGCCCAATTTTAACTTGTCTTGGTTTGGGTACTGCAACCTTTGCCAGACACCCCCACACTTTCAAGTATTTGTAACTAGGCTTATGACCTTTCCAAAGCTCGTATGGGGTCTCATCCATCTTCTTTGGTGGTATTCTATTTAAAATGACGTTGGCGGAGAGAATTGCTTCCCCCCACAAGTTCTGCGGTAAGCCCGAACTTATCAACATAGCATTCATCATCTCTTTCAGAGTACGGTTTTTGCGTTCAGCAATACCATTCGATTGAGGTGAATATGGTGCAGTCGTTTGATGAATAATGCCATGTTCTGAACAGAATTCATTGAACGGTGCATCATATTCGCCACCTCTATCACTACGAATTGACTTAATTCGTTTGCTAAGTTGATTCTCAACTTCATTTTTATAATCTTTAAAAGCATCTAAGGCCTCATCTTTGCTACTTAGCAAATAAACATAACAGTATCGAGTGCAATCGTCAATAAAAGTCACAAAGTACTTTTTAACCGCTTCTTGTTTGCACAAACTTTAAATCACAAACATCTGTGTGAATTAAATCTAACACTTCAGTGTTTCTTTTGATTGAAGGAAATGGTAGCTTAGCCATTTTTGCTTCAACACAAACTTGGCACTTTTTATTATTGAAACTTAGTTTGGGTAATAAGTCGAGATTAATCATTCTTTGTAATGACTTATAATTAACATGACCCAAACGTAAATGCCATAAACATGAAGACTCAAGCATGTAAGCGGAAGTAGAAGCAGTCTTATTAGCCTCATCGGGCGTAGTCTTCGTAGGTACAATAGTTATAACACTAAGTTTAAACATATTGTCCATCAGGTACCCCCTTTCCTAGAAATACACCATTCTTAGTCAGAATACATTTGTTACAATCAAATACTAGCCTAAACCCATGCCTGACTAGTAAAGCACCAGAGACTAAGTTCTTGCGAATGTCGGGAACATGCAGCACATCCTGCAACGTCAATTCTTTCCCGGAGGTCATCTTCAGAATCACTTTGCCCGAACCTTCAATCTTCGAGCTATCTTTGTTTCCCATGTACAGCCTTTCATTGTCTTTCGCAGGAGAATATTCCTTGAACATTCCCCTGTTTGCACAAACGTGTCTAGTGGCGCCAGTGTCCACCCACCACTGGCTAGGATTACCTACAGCATTACATTCAGAAACAACAGCACACAAGTCCAAATCATCCATTGCACTTACAAGGTTGGCTTTGGCTTTCTCTTGCCTTTTCTTGGGCTTCCTGCAGTCAACACTACGATGCCCTTGAATTCCACAATTGTAACATTTACCAGTGAACTTTTTGGCAACCTTCTTGCCCTTCGCGTTCACATCCGACAGAATTTCCTCTCTTCTTTTTCGATGCCTCTGCAACATGAGCTTTTGCATGGCCAGAACTGGAAGACGGCTTCTTGTCTGCCCTTCGATTGTCTTCCTCTATACGGAGTCGGACAATCAAGTCTTCCAAAGACATTTCCTTTCTTTTGTGCTTGAGATAGCTTCGGAATTCCCTCCATGAAAGAGGAAGCTTCTCAATCACAGCAGCAACAAGAAAAGATTCACTGAGGGTCATACCCTCCTCTTTCAATCTCAGCAACAAGCATCTGAAGTTCCTCAATCTGAGAAACAACAGTCCTGGAATCTGTCATCTGAAAATCAAGAAATTTTCCAATAATAAATTTCTTAGTACCGGCATCCTCAGTCCGGTACTTTTTGTCTAACGCCTGCCATAAGGATTTCGCAGTTTTATAAGTAGAATACAATCCATACAATGAATTATCCAAACAACTTAAAATGTGACTTAAACAAACATAATTGCTGTAACTCCACGCTTCAGCAAT
>AP025058.1:14969778-15242015 GCA_036186865.1 Eustoma russellianum | reverse complement strand
CTTCCATATTTCAGTTTCTGTTACAACCAATACAGAAAATAGAACACGACGCCAATTAGTATCGTACAAACAGAAACGAACCAGATTACAGTATATTTCACTGAATTCGTCTTAAGAATGTTAGAAACTGTAATCAGAAAAGTGCACTGTGTGCATGTGAATAAACTGAAAACAGAAATGCAAACAAAACCGAGGCGAGCGTAAGGACTCTGTCCTTAAGACGAATTGCTCCGGTATACTGTGCCCAACCGGATGGAACAAACGTCTCCCAGGATACAACGGTTTTCGTTCATACGAGTGGCACTACAGCGTAGGAACATCGACGAACCTGTTACAGGTGTTCTGATATCTCGAGTTCGTAATGGATGCAGAATGTTGTTAGAATGCAGAATGATTGCAATACTGAAAAATCAGTACCTTAGAATGCATGCATGGCAACGAATATATAGATGTAGGGAGGTTGAAGGAGGTTGAATGTAAGAACAAATCTGGACCGTTGGATCAAAACAGTTACGATCTCCACCGTTAGATCGTAATCCTTGTCTGAACAAACGTAAGCCGTTGGATCAGTAAACCGAAGATAAGATCAAATCTGGAGCGTTGGATCAGCAACCGCGAGCAACCGCAGATAACCGTAGGATCAAACTTGATCTGCAACCGTTGGATCACGCGATCAACCGCAGACTTGATCTGCACCGTTGGATCACCGAATTATTTTTCTGGAAAAATTTAAAAGAAATTTATCCAAAAAGATAAGAACCCGGGCGGGCGAGCCACGAGCACGAGCACGAGCACGAGCCGAGCCGGCCGGCCGGGCGGGCGGCGGCGGCGCGCGTGTGTGGTGAACCTTGCCTGAGCTGCGTCCTGACTCCGTCAGAAAACTTCTCATGCCCAAGGGCACATTTTAGAAAGCTCCAACTTGTAACTTATATGGTGGCCTTTCTCTCTCAAGTGGGCAATGTGGTATACAAGCAAATTGGTGATGTGTTCACTCCTCAAGAGGCCACATCACCAATTTTTCTAATTTCCACCAATTTTACTCCAACTTTGAGCATTAATTTCTCATTCACCCGGTATCGGAATCGAGTGATTCAAAAGCCAAAAATCATCTACTCGTTACGTAGATAATTTAGAAATTTTTAGTTTCCGTTTTTGATTAACGAACACTAATCATAATTAAGCTCAAAGTATGGTGGTTGTCAACTTTTGACAAACCCACTTGCAATCCAACCTTTTCCCATTTCATTTCTCCAACAAGTAATTCCATGGATCGTCAAGCACTATTGGTTATTAAACCTATATAGAGATATAGTAGGTTATTAACCTAAAGTAGGGTTTATGTCACGAGATTGAGTAAACTCTAATAAAGGAATTTTTTACATTAGTGAATGCATGATAAATAAAATATTGTCAAGCTATAGTTGAGCTAGTCATCGATAAAATTGGATCATAATCCTTAGTTAATCTTTTTGCGTGATAGATTACTCTTTCGTTGTTTTTGTACGTAGATAAATTTCGAGTCAGTAATTTAGTTAAGTAATTAGAATGAACCTGATCAAAATCATCATCTTTCTTCGGTTTAAATTAAATTTATTGGCATCTTTGGTAATCGAGTTATAGTCCTCGTGGGATCGATCTTTTCATCATCATTCTATGAGTTTTTAGCAGTGCAATTGCTTGTATCAAATAATCATAACAGCTTTCGACACATGTACAGTCCAAGAAAATCTGATGGAGCTTTTGACATTGTTTTAAAGAATCTGATTTCATTTCAAAGTTAACAAGTTATAAGTAGGTGAGTAGGAAACGTCTGTCATATCAAGGAGTGCTTTAGTTCTTGCTATTTTTCTTTAATTTTTCTGTGAGATTTAATCATGGTATTCTGTCATATATATAAGTGAGGACATTCAATAATACAAGGGATTTCATCTTTTTTTCTTTTTTGCCAAAAAAGCAATCAAGGAGATATGTTATTTCATGGATAATAGCAAGCTCTATCATTTGATGAGCAATCTCACTTATAGAACATATATGAATTTGTCATTCGCACTTATACATTGTATATAAACCGTTTACACTCAATTATTAGCATTATCTAATTCAAAATCATATCAGATCTCTTTGCACATGGAGAATATACATATGCTTAGATTAACCTAATTTCTCCAAAGTCATTACTCATCAAACCAAGCTATCATCGTCATACGTACCCAGTATATTCCAACGGAGCAAAAGCTATCACTAGGGTCTGGAGAGGGTAAATGGTAGGCAAACAATACCTCTGTCCCAAGGGATAGAGAGTCTGCTTCCAGTTAGACCCCCGACTCTATATGTACCTGCATAAATGACATAATAATAGAGATATGACGTGCTAGTGTATTAGTGAGGGAATTCAGGAAATACAAAGAAGAGGCTTTCGACATTAAAATACACATAACGTGTGTATGTACATGTAATGCAAAACAACGGTAAAACATAAACAAACAAGTGCAAAGTCAACCTAAAGCATAGATATTGTCTACGCCTATCTATGTCCCTAAATATGCTCTAAGGTGTCCATATATGACCTATACCTCGTTAACCTTAATCTTATGTCTCCAAGATTCCTATCTTGGACCATGTCCTTAGAGAGGTGCAAATCTAATAGGTCGTGTCTAATTTGCTCATCCCAAGTCAGTTTGGGCCTGTCTTTACTCCTGTTCCCCTCTACGATGAAGCTTTCAATTGCTCTGACCGACGCCGTTGTCTATCTCCGCTTGACATTCTCAAACCATGCTAATCTGCTCATCCCAAGTCAGTTTGGACCTGCCTTTACTCCTGTTCCCCTTTACGATGAGGCTTTCAATTGCTCTGATTGACGTCGTTGTCTATCTCTGCTTGACATGCTCAAACCATCTCATTCTTCCCTCTCTTATCTTATCTGCTATACTAACCACGCCTAATCTTTCTCGAAACACCTCGTTTCTGATCCGGTCTAACCTTGTATTCCCACACCTCCACCTCAACATCTTCATCTCTGCCACTTCAATCTTCTGCAATTGTGACCTCTTGATGGCCCAGCAGTCTGTCTCATATAGCATTTCTGGTCGCACTGCCACCCTATAAACTTTTTCTTTAATTTAGTTGGGAAATTCTTGTCACACAGCACCCCTGAGGCCGCCCTCTATCTACACCAGCCTGTTTGAACTCGATAAGCTACATCACTATCTATGTCCCCATTCTGCTGCACAAATGATCCTAGGTACTTAAACTTACTTACCTATGGTGCCACTTGACCATCGATGGTGAGTTGGCTATTCTCCCTGTCGGTTACGCTGTAGAAGTCGCAGTGCAGATACTCGGTCTTAGAATGGCTAATCCTTAAGCTTTTTCTCTCTAAAACACCTCTCTACTGCTCTAGTCTCATACTCAGGGTATGTCTACTCTCTACAGCTAATACAATATCGTTAGCAAAAAAGCACACACCACGGAACTGCCACCTGTATCGGCTTTGACAACTCGCCAAGGACAACTGCAAAGAGAAATAGGCTCAATGCAAACCCTTGATGGAGGTCTACCTCCACCTGGAAGAAGTCCGTATTCCCTACAGGCGTATGAATGGTTGTTTTTGTCTCAGTATACATAGCTCTAATTATGTCTATATGCTTCTAGGAATCCTCTTGCATCCAAACTATCCTAGATCAAGCTACGTGGCACACTATCATATGCTTATTCAAGATCGGTGAAAACCATATGTGAATCGTGCTTCTTCTTCCTGTAGTTCTCCATTAATCTCCTGAGAATGTGTATTTCTTCCATAATTGACCTTCCTAGCATAAAACCAAATTGGTTCACCGTAACCTGAGTTTCTCTCCGAATTCTAGTGTCGATTACTCTCTCCCATAACTTCATAGTATGGCTTAGCAACTTAATCCTTCTATAGTTCCCACAACATCGTGCGTCTCCTTTGTTCTTATATAGGAGAACCACGACACTCTTTCTCAACTCATCTGGCATCTTTCCTGTTTTGTAAATACGGTTAAACAGAGTAGTTAACCATTGAACCCCTTCCTCTCTCAAATACTTCCACACCTCAATGGGTATGTTATCTAGGCTGACCGCTTTAGCTCTTCCCATCTTCTTCAGTGCTCTCATCACCTCTCCTTGTGTGATGTTCTGACATTCAGAGTTATTATGTTATCGTTGTTGGTTAGTGATGCTTTCTCGTTCTTCGTAGTCGGCACTACCGTCGTTGAAAAGATTGTGAAAGTATGTTTGCCATTTCAACTTGATGTCTTGTGCTTTGACTAACACATGTCCATCTTCTCCTTTTATAAACTTCCTGCCTCCTAGGTCCTGCCTCTTCCGATCCCTAGCTTTGGCAATCTTGAACATATCCTGCTCTCCGTTTTTTGTTTCTAGTCTTTCATACATCCTTTTATAAGCTATAGTCTTTGCTTCTGTCACTGCCTTCTTCGCCTCCTTCTTGGCGATTTTGTAATTCTCCTTCACTCTTACTTTTTCTTCTCCATTTGTGCAGCTTAACAACTCTCTAAAAATCTTTTGTTGGTCTTTTATTTTTGTTGCACATCTTTGTTCCACCACCACACGTCTCATTAGGTATGGACGTCTTTCCTGTTGTTACCCCAAGCGTTTCTCTCGCCGCATGAGTTATATAGTCGATATAGCCTACCACATCTGATTGTGCCATCACCCAGACTATCTAGTTTCGCGGAGATGACCTTGTCTCTAATATATTAATTTTTTTCGTCTTTCAAAATTCTCATCTTCAAAAAATGAATTGTTTTGTACAATTAATGTTGTTGCACTTCTCTTACAAATTGACATAGTGATTTGAAAACTTATAGACCTAGATGTTAGGTCCATGACAATCACTCTAGAGGGGGATGAATAGAGTCGAACAATTTTCAAAATTTTCTCAGTTTAGCTCACTCCAACTCAAATGCTAAACCAAAATATGAAAGAACAACATGAGAGATAATGAGTTTGTGACACACAATTTAGAATGGTTTGAATCTCATTGATTCTACTCCACTACCACTTTGTTTTAAAAAGTTGATTTTCAACAGCAGCTTTCTTATTACATTCAACAATGGACAAGAACAACAGTAGTGACACTTACACTATCAATTAGTGCAACACAACTACAATAGTAACAACTTATGCACTCAACAACAGTAGCTTATTGCACAAACACTTTAAATCTTCCTTGGATTTGTTTGCAACGGCTTTGAACTCAAGATGACATAGATTGACTATGTGAGGATATGATATACACCGATCGATCCATGTAAAGGTATGATGTACACTGATCGATCCATGTGAGGTAGGATGTTGCATAATATGGTTTAAATTTGAATTCAAGATGACATGATCAATCTATGTGAAGGTATAATGTACATCAATTGATCTATGTGAAGGTATCATGCACATCGATCAACTTATAAGACGGTACAATGTACATCGGTTGGTTTATGTCAGGGTGTGATGCTGGACAGTGGTTTCATTTCGAATTCATGATGACATCGATCAGTCTATGTGAGAACATGATGTACATCAATCGATGTAATTTCAGGATATGATGTATACATTGTCTTTGTTAGAAATCTATGTCAGGGTATGATGGCATACATTAATCTCTCTTAGAGATCTATGTGAGGGTGTGATGTTACTTTCTTATTTGTTCAAACCTTTGTTATTTCCATGTATAAACTGACTTTTCAATATTTTTTCAAACATCTTTTAAACTTCATCAAAACATTCATATTCCAACAATCTTTTCTTAGTTGATGATTTCAAAACCATACTTTTAAAATGTGTTTTGTTTGGAAAACGACACTTAAACCATTCAAGGCTTTCAAAATGATTTTTTTTTGCAAAACAGTATATCTCCCCCTTAGTCAATGCATATATCAAACCAAAATGGAAATCAAGTTAACCTCACATATTTCACACTCTTTTAGTCAATGTATTCATGCTGCCTCTCAACACATGCATTCTTATATACTTCAATACCAGCATCACATGTATTTTTCACGCATCCATCATATCATATATCAAACTCATGTGCTATATATGAAAATGTTCACCTCATTAGACTCATATACTGTCCTATCCCATATGCCATATATCAATCCTCATACACAAGCTACATACATGAGCCATATATCAAGCGCCCTACGCAATCGACATACGAGCCATTTGCAAGCCACATATGCTAATAGCATCGTTACCCCATATCGTATAAGTAGAGTATACCAATATACTAATATACCAACATATAAATATATCGGTATTCTCCCTTTTTTAGTAATAATCAATGTACACTAAGAAAAAGCAAAAGATATTTCATTTCCTCTTTTTTAAAGTATTTAGGCCCCCGTTGTTGGAATATGACATGATTTGATGAAGTTAAAAGATGTTTTGAAATAGGTTAAAAATGAATTTTACACTTGAAATTTGAAGCAAAATGAGAAAAACACATTGTGAAATATCAATCTCTAACATGGATCGATTGATGTATACATCAGTCTCTCAAGGAGAGACATGGGTCGATCCATGTTGGAAATGTACAAGGTTGGAACCTTACTATCCAACATCGATATCTCAAGCTGGCAGACATCGATCGCTCGATGTGACATCAGTCTCTAAGGTTAGAGACATCAATCGATCGATGTAGTGAAGGTTCAAAGTTAGAACCTAATTGGAGGACATCCATCTCTGAGCTTTGGGACCTCGATCGATCAATGTGACATCATTCTCTCAAGGGAGAGACATTGATCGGTCGATGTAGGGCAAGTTCAAAACTGGAACTTCATTAGAGGACATCGATCTCTCAACACAGACACATCATCGATCGAGGTCTTCCAGAATTCAAATTTTATGACCATTGGAAAAAATCCAAGGGAGATTCATGGTGTTTTCACTTTCCAATCTTACTCAAATTTCTTGTGGGCTTTTCTCTAACATTAACATGCTTCCTTGACTATTATATCTATGTCTAAGATTATCTAGGGTGGCTTTAGAGGATCAGATCAATCCATAGAGTGGCTCAAGGCAATTTTCAATTTGTCAAGACTTAAGATTGACTTGAAGACATGGAGGAGGCTCCAAAAATGTGGAATTACACCTCCTGTAAATAGAAGAAGCTTAGATAAGGCATTCATACACTTTCATCCTTATCAAGCTTCATACTTCATTGTTGTAAATTTCTCTCATTTGTGTAAAAGTGCTTAAAGCTTGTTAAGGTCTTATTTGTTCTTCATTATTGTAAATTGAGAGATTGTAAGTCCAACACAAGAGGAACCATAATATTTGATCTCTTGCTTGTGTTTATATAAGTGAGAAAGTGTAAACGCCACTACTTTCTAAAACTCACTGTGAGAATGTTCCTTGAGAGAACTTTGTTGAAGTTATGTGGTAGCAAGAACAGAGCTGAAGTTGTTGTAGTTGCACAAAGTTGTTTTGTGCAATAAGTTGTTGTGGTTGGTTACACTAAGTTGTTAGTGTAAGTATTGATGTGGTTGTTTTTATTAAGAATAAATAAGAAGAGTAGCTATGGAAAATCCACTTTGGAAATAAAGTGGTAGTGGAGTATAATCATTTATCTCCCATTATTTACTTTGATTTTGAATTTCATTTGAGTTGGAGATAGCCAAAAACAAGAAAATTTCGCAAAATCGCCCAACATTCTATTCACCCCCTTTAGAGTGTTTGTCACGGATGGTATCAGAGCCTAGCCTTGATTGCTTGGCCAATTTTTGCAAGTAGCAAGGTTAAAAGATCATAGCAATGACAACCTCTTCATCCTACACCTTAACTTCCAAACCAACTGCATTATTCTCAGCCTCAAACACTAAAGCACCTATGTTTGATGCCCAAAAATTATTCTTTGTGGAAGTTTTGAATGATAAATCATTTGAAAGGTTGCAGATTTGATATACGGTGAGCTGTCATCAAAGGAATTGAAGTTCCTATAAACACCAACTCAAAAGGTGAGTCAATGTTCAAAGATGAGGATGACTACATCGACGAAGAGAATATAAACTTTGCCATAAACAGAAAAACATTGGATATTCTTTCAAGTGCTCTAACCACCACTGAGCTCATAAGACTTCAAGGTCTTGAAACACCCCATGAAGCATGGAAAAGGCTAGAAATGATACATGAAGGGACTGAGCAAGTAAGAATGGCTTAAAGATTTATGCAGTTTCAAAGCCCAAAAGTGAAATCTCCACCACCAAACCTCTATAATTGCTTTATATGGATTTGTATGAGATATGGGTACGGCAAGCTTAGGTGGAAAACATTACATTTTTGTAGTGGTAGATGACTTCTCTAGGTACACTTGGGTCATGTTCTTAGCCAAAAAGAATGATGCATGTCAAGAGTTGGTAAAACTTTGTAGGAGATTAGAAAACCAAAAAGAAGACACCATTAAGAAAATTAGAAGTGATAGAGGTGGTGAGTTTGATGGTGAGTTCCAAGAATTTTGTGTATCCAAGGGGTATGGACACAACTTCTCAGCTCCTAGAACTCCTCAAGAAAATGGTGTTATGGAAAGAAAGAATAGAACACTTCAAGAAATGAGTAGAGCCATGCTAAATAAATTCAAGCTACCTAAGTATTTTGGGCTGAAGCGGTAAACACCACTTGTCATGTAATAAATAGACTTTATTTGAGACCATCTCTCAAAAAGACTCCTTATGAGCTTTGGAAAGGAAGAGTACCCAACATTAGTTGTTTCAAGGTATTTGGTTGTAAGTGTTTTATACTTAACAGCAAAGATAACTTGGATAAACTCGATTTCAAAGCGGATAAGGGAATATTTATAGGTTATGCTTAAAATAGCAAGACATTGAGGGTATACAATAAAAGTAATATGAATGTTGAAGAATCAATTCATTTTAAGTTTAGTGAATTTCTTGATGATGAACCAATCATAAATGATGACGATGAAGAAGAAAGAATGGAAATGAGTCATATAGAAAAATTTGAGAATCCAAAATGAAATAACGTTATAGATCTCAGGATTGGTCCACTTGAAAGTGAACCTAAGGTAGAAGAAGAAGAAGAAGTGAGAGGTGACACTTCAAAATTTACCAGATTCGTATAAATATAAGAATGACCACCCAAAGAGTTAATATTATGATAAACAAATCAAGACATATTAACTAGGAGAAAATTTAATGAAAATGCTTTTATTTCACGACTTGAGCCTAAGAATATAAAAGAGGTTATAAATGAGGAAGAGTGGGTATTAGCCATGCAAGATGATCTAAATCAATTTGAAAGAAATTATGTTTGGGAATTAGTGGCTAAACCTAGTGATCACCTTATAATTGGCACTAAATGGGTATTTGAAATAAAATAGATGATAAAGGAAACATAACTAGAAACAAAGCTAGGTTAGTAGCTCAAAGATATAGACAGGAAGAAGATATAGGCTATGATGAGACTTTTGCCCACATAGCTAGATTAGAAGCCATTAGGATGCTACTAGCATAGGCATGCTATAAGAATTTTAAGCTATACCAAATGGATGTAAAAAAATAGAATAATTCAAGAAGAGGTATACGTAGCTCAACCACCGGGGTTCAAAAATCATGATCATCCGAATCATGTATTCAAACTCAAAAAAGGCCCTTTATGGACTTAAACAAGCTCTTAGGGCATGGTATGAGAGATTAAGTAACTTTCTCCTTGAAAATGGTTTTTCAAGAGGTAAAGTTGACACTACTCTTTTTACTATAGAGCAAGGAAATAATCAATTACTTCTTCAAATCTATGTTGATGATATTATATTTGGTGCCACAAATGATTCTCTTTGTGAGCATTTTGCTAAGTTGATGGAAGGAGAATTGAAATGAGCATGATGGGTGAACTCAATTACTTCCTTGGACTTCAAATCAAGCAAATTCAAGATAGAGTATACATATCCCAACGAAGTACACCAAGAATCTCCTCAAGAAATACAAGTTTGAGGATGGAAGGAGCGTGAGCACACAAATGAGCACAAGTGTAAAGCTCGACAACGATGAAAAGAGAAAACCGGTTGAGGTAACCAAATATAGGGGTATGATTGGTAGTCTATTTATTTAACTGCTAGTAGACCAGATATTTTACATGTTGTGCGTTTATGCGTTAGATTTCAAAGTGTGCCTAAGGAATCGCATCTAGTTGCCTTAAAACGTATTTTTAGGTATTTGAAAGGCACTTTAAACTTTGGGCTATTTTAATCCCAAAAATGGATGTTTTGACCTAAGAGGGTATAGTGACTCCGACTATGCTGGAAACCTAGTCGATAGAGAAAGCACCTCCGGGACATGTCAATTCTTTGGAGATTGCTTGAGCCAAGAAACAAAATAGTGTGTCTCTTTCAACGGCGGAATTCGAATACGTATCGGCCGCTTCATATTGTGCCCAACTACTTTGGATGATAAACACCTTGAATGATTATAATATCAAGTTTGACAAAGTACCTATCTTATGTGACAACAATTCAGTCATAAGTATAGCACAAAAGCCGGTAAAGGGATGATTAACAATGTTTAAAAGGGTTAAAAACTACAAATTTTATGAAATGGCATACATGGATCAGTCCATGTATTAAACTGAGAGATCCATGTACATCGATCGATCCACATTGTCAACTTTTGCACTATAACTTTTGTCAAAAACATGATTCTCTTTCACTTTCACTTTACAAAAATCGATCAAAACCCTCAAATCAACTGTGCTCTCTTCTCCAAAAACCATCCCACTATTCAATTTCATCACACAATCTGAATTTCATCCTCCCTACACTTGATTCTTGCCTTCTATTTCAAAATTTCTCCATCCTACCCTGGAAATTCCTCTCACTCACGCTCTAATTTTCTTCAAGATGTCAACAAGGAGAAAAAATACCACAAAACGGGCAAGAACAACTCAACATAAAGAAGAAGGGGTCAAGCAACCCTCGCCAAGTACAAACCTCACAGCCACAAGCAAGAACTCAACCTAGGAGAAAAACTACCCATGGGTTTAGTCAAGCCAATGTGTTGGTCAACCTCCGGAGTAGACTCAACTTCTCCAACTTTCTATAGATCAGACTAGGGAAGCCAAGGATGCCTTGGAAGGACTATTCCCACCAGGTAACATTAGATACATTACTAGGCATGCCCAAATTTTGTATGATAAATATGAGAGAGATGAACATGCCAACATTCCCCTTAAGTTGCTTAGGATCAATGACATCATGAGCAATAGTGAACTAAGGCCAATTATTGACTGTTTTGATGTCCAACAATGGATAAATATTTGGCTAGAGAAGGAGATGATAAAATATCCACTAGGTACACAGCTTTTTTATGCTAATCTTTGAGTACAATATATCAATAGTCTCCCATTAGCTCTCCACACTGTGATAGATGACACTCACATTGAATGAGATGTTGGAATTATTTGTGAGTTAAGTGGGGTACCAAACGAGTGTTATTATGAGTTTGATGTTTAGAAGTGTGATACGACCCGATGGAAGGTCTTTGAGGATGAAGTAAAGACATTCTTAGGTTTTCAACCAACCAAGAATACAAATGACATACCCTTAGTGTACCGAACCTTACTTGCCATAGTTACTTTTTGTATAAATGGCAAATCTGCCAAAGGGCCTAGCAACCTAGACTTCTACATTGCCTTCCGTATAGCTAACCTAGAGAAAATTAATTTCAGGAAGCTTTTCATGACCAGCATGATAGAGGCTGCAATGAAGGAAAATAAAGCAGTACCATATAGTAATCTAATTTATCGGATGCTATTAAAATCAGGGTTACATATAGATGATACGGATCTAGACCAACTCACTCATAAGGATTATTATGATAAGGTCAATATCCATCAAGTGCTCAAGGCAAGAAAAGAAGCTATGAAAGGAAAGGCAAATGAAGAAGTGGCTGAAGAGGCGGCAGCTCCAAAATAAGCGAAAGTTCCTATGCCAGACACCCAAGAAGGAACTAGTAGCTTGAGCTCAAATGTTTCAAAAACTTCAAGCTCAAGTAATTGCACTTCAACAAGAGGTGGGTGAGCTGAGGAGCAAAGTGACAGTGCACGAATGAAGTTTTCCCGGGCTTAAATCAAAGATGAAGGTGTGCATTCCCGGATTGGCTTTCTCCTCGGATGAAGACTAGGACTCATATTTCCCTATTCATTCCCATTTCCTATATTAGCTATAGATTCTAACTTAGAATGGAGCATATTATGGTACTACGTATTTGCTAAACTTTGTTGTGTGCCGTTGTGGTGATTAATGAGATCTCGTGTTTATCTTTAATTATTGGTTTTGATGTTTTCAAAAAAAAGGGAGTTGGTTCAAAAAGTTGGTCCATTTTTGCTTACATTGGGGAATATGTTTATATTGGTGTTTGAGTTGCTTGTTTGCTTAATGGAATATACTTGCTTGCTTTCTTGACGTATATACATGTGATAAACATAAGATGCATGCTTGCACGAGGTAAAAATGAAAGTTTTGGCAAATATGATGCATAACTAGTGTAAATGGAAATATGCATGATGCACTCATAGTACTTACAGTTGATGCATGTTTTGGTTAAAAGAGAGTTTTTGAAAAGTTTTTCACAATTATTGGTTTTGGGAGGATTACTTATTGAGGGGGAGTTTTAGATATGTTAATATGTTTCATAGAGCATAGAATGCATGAACTAAGGGGTGATATAAAATTTCAAGTTTTTGACACTCTTAGCTAGCTCAAATGTAGATTTCAAACAAAAACATCTTTTGAAAATCTTGGTTTTAAAATCATCAAAAAAGGAGGAGATTTTTGTAATATGATATGTTTTTATGAAGTTAAAAGATGTTTTGAAAGAGTTAACAAGGAATTTCACACTTGGGATTTGAAGCAAAATGAGAAAAACACATTGTGAGACATCAATCTTCTCACATGGATCGATTGATATATACATCAGTATCTCAAGGAAAGACATGGATCGATCCATGTTGGAAATGTCCGAGGTTTGAACCTTTCTGTGCAACATCGATCTCTCAAGCTGAGAGACATCGATTGATCGATGTGACATCAGTCTCTAAGGTTAGAGACATCAATCGATCAATGTCGTGAAGGTTAAAAGTTGGAACCTTACTGAAGGACAATCGATCTGTCAGGTTTTGGACCTCGATCGATTGATGTCACATCAGTCTCTCAGGGAGAGACATCGATTGATCGATGTATGGCAGGTTCAAAACTGGAACTTCACTGGAGGACATCAATCTCTCAACACAGGCACATGGATCGATCAATGTCTTCCAGAATTCAAATTTTTATGACCGTTATAAAAAAAATCCAAGGGAGATTTATGGCGTTTTCTTTTTCCAATCTTGCTCAAATTTCTTGTGGACATTTCTCTAACATTAAACATGCTTCCTTGACTATTACAATCCATGTCTAAGTTTCTCTAGGGTGGCTTTGGAGGATCAATCAATCCATTGAGTGGCTAAAGGCTATTTTCAAATTGTCAAGACTGAGATTGACTTGAAGACATGGAGGAGGCTCCAAAAACGTGGATTACACCTCCTATAAATAGAAGAAACTCAGACGTGGCACTCATACACTTTCATCCTTTTCAAGTTTCATACTTCATTGTTGTAAATTTCTCTCATTTGTATAAAAGTGCTTTAAGCTTGTTAAGCCCTTATTTATTCTTCATTATTATAAATTGAGAGATTGTAAGTCTAACACAAGAGAACCATAAATATTTGATCTCTTGGTTGCGTTAGACTAGTGAAAAAGTGTAAACCCCACTACTTCATAAAATCCACTGTGAGAAAGTCCCTTGAGAGAACTTGTTGAAGTTGTGAGGTAGCAATAACAGAGCTGAAGTTGTTGTAGTTGTACAAAGTTGTTTTGTGCAATAAGTTATTGTTGTGGTTGCTTACACTAAGTTGTTAGTGTAAGTATTACTGTGGTTGTTCTTATTAAGAATATAAGAAGAGTAGCTGTTGAAAATCCACTTTAGAAACAAAGTGATAGTGGAATAGAATCATTTACGATTCGAATCACTCTATATCATGTTTACTCATTCATTGTCTCCCATATCTTATTCTTTACTTTGATTTTAATTTCATTTGAGCTGGAGATATCCAAAAACAAAAAAATTTCGCAAAATCGTCCAACACTCTATTCACCTCCTCTAGAGTATTTGTCACGGATCTAACACCCGTCACATGTGTCATACTCCATATTTGCCACATATATATATTTCAGATGCACATAGCAACAAATATCTCACTCATATTTCAAACTTTTGTTTGCTCATACCCATTAACCTACAAATATATATACCCTATATTAACCCCGTATTGCATAACATGCCTTATATATACACGCTTTATTATATACTCCATTTGTCCTTCTATTTTTGTTCCCCTTTTTGTAATCACCAAAGGACAATAAGGAACATAAAGTGAACACAAACGGACATGAAAGAAGTCATTTCATCATGGAAGTTTCTAAAGTACAAGTTTAATACAAAATATGTACTAAAACTAGGAACTTAGCTAGGAAAGGTTAATTTTTTCCTCTGGAACCTACTATTTCCCTTTTTTAGCCTTGAGGACCTGTTTGATGTTGGTATTGTCATAAAAAAATGTATAAGAAGTTCTTCTCAACGTCATTTTTATTGATGTCTATGCCTGATTTCTTTAACATTGAGTAGATGAGGTTGCAATAGAAAAAGCTTTGTGTGATTAATGGTTGCTTCTAATCATATTTGTTATGAATAATTCCCTAAAATTCAAGAAATCTCTTGGTGGCGAGGCAGTAAGATACGTGAAATTCAAGGTTACTAGGAAGCTTAGAAGATTTCCTGATGACACGAATGTGACTAGCCATAGTCAACACTCGATATACGAAAGGCATATCGTTTGTGTTCTTGGTAGGATGAAAAACTAAGAAGCTTTTAACTCGGTCCTCACTAACCTTTCATCTTGCCTCATTCCATTTTCATATATCAAATCTTATCCAACCAATCATTAGGAACATCAAGAAAATCATTTATAATCCAACATCTCATTCTAATTGTGCACTGTGAATCACATTAAGCATTGCATTGGAAAAATTATTCAAGTATTCCACCTAAAAATTTGCATAAATTTGTCTAGTGTACATTCTAGACTTTGGTCATCTACATTCCAAATAGGTTTCCATTTTTAACATCTATCCAATATATGATTGGCTTAACTCAACATTTTTCTCAAAATCCTTGACTTCAAACAACTTCAAAGGAGTGGTTTTTCTCTCATTCAATCTCCCACTCGGTAAGTAAATTTTAAGCATGTGAGGAGATATATTTAAAGTTATATGGCTCAACTAGTGTTCTAAATTCTGCAAGTTTCAACCACCAGAAGTTGTTGATGGTTAATTGTCTCCTTAATTCCATCAATATTTCAGCCTTGGCGAAATCCGTGCCTCTAGCCCTAACCACCTAACTTCTTCGTCCATTAGGGCAGTGAGTTTTGGCTTTGAGGAGCATTGCTTGACCCTCCTTCACTACCTTTGAGATTTCTTGGTCTCTTAAAAAGTGTTCTTACTCCTCATTTTGATTATTTCTTAAACTTATTAAACACAAGCTAACTCCTTTTGCATATAATCTCTTATAAAGTGATGTCTAAACCTCAATATGTTTGATTCCGCTATAAAGAACCGGATTTTGTGATATATTTGTAGATGAGGTATTATCACTTAAAATAGGTACTTTTGTCAAATTTAATACTGTAGTAATTTAATGTGTGCGCCATCCAAAACAATTATGCACAACACGAGGCAGCTGACACATGTATGAATTCTGTCGTGGGAAGTGACACATTATTTTGTTTCTTGAAAAACCAAGAAACCACGCAATCTCCAAGAAACTGAAATGTTTCGAAGGTGCTTTTTCCTATCAACAAGATTTTTTGCATAATCCAAATCACCCTTACCCTCTTAACTTAAAACACCTATTTTTAGGATAAAACAACCTTACTCTCATATTATTTTTGGACATAATTCTTGATACAATCTCTTATTTTTTGATCTTCCTGTAAATCCTCTAAATAATTTTGTGTTGTGCAAACCAAACAGAATAGTGATCTTGGTTTGTACGAAGTCTGAAACCGAGTGGATTTATTTTTTATCCCATATTCCCTCACTACTATACATATTATGATAAGACATAGTTGTATGTTCTGTTGCCCATCTCGTTTTCTCGACCTTTTAACAAATCTAGTTGTCTATGTTCATCATCAAATGATATATCCTTCATTACAATACTTATATGAAAGGTAGATTTTTTATTGGAAAACTTACGGCCCCGTGCCCTAGATTTGAATTTCTTCCTGGTAGTACTCGCATTTGACTTCAGCTTTACTAATGATTAAATTAGTTTTTCTTAAAACATGATCATTCAAGTCAGGTTTTTTTGTTATTTGGATAGGTGAATTCTTATCAATCCATCCCCCGAATGAACCGAACATGATAATTTTTCATCATCCGGCTCGGGCAAAGAATCAAAAGAACTAAATGAATCCAGATGAACTCTATATGTTGCCTATACCCACTCATATAACATATAGGAACGGTTGGATGTAAGAAAAATTTGACTGAATTCTTTTTCCGAAATTGCAAATATCAAGTGCAAAAAAGTTAAGTTCTTAAAAGTAAATACTCAATATTCAAGTAGGCTTACAAAGGTTTGATCATGATATAATCAAGCGCTTTCTGGGTCATCTCAAACTTTAGGGTTGGTATATTGTTGTCAAAATATTTGAAGATACACACAAAAGGTTTACTTGTTATTATATAGTCTAGCCCTTGTTATTCTTTAGACCCCCTCTTTCGCTCCAATAGTATTATGATCGGGTCAATGCAGAGGAAATGAATGCATTTCCCTACTATTAACTGTTATAACTTTTAAGTGAACTAGATAAACTATCTATTCTCTTTTATCAAGGTCACTTATCCTATTATACCGGATCTTACGGACCTACTCATTTAGAACATGATTCGGGCTGATCATAACAAATCATTCTCTTCAAGCGAACCAGCTATCCCATGTATATAACTTATGTGAAGGTTGGTACAAAGACACATTTTGGTGGTAGGTCCAATGACAATGTGGCAAGGCATATATCTACACAGACTAATTAATAGTTCAAGTCACCCACTCACATAATCCATTTTCTCTTCATCAAATTACCTTTAACTCCCTAACTTAAATATTTTATTATTATTTATTTGACACGGAAAAGTTGAAGGTAAAGATCCAAAGACATAGATTATTATTCTCAATAATCCATATTTATAGCAATGAAATACTACTATTCCTCCCCTAAATGATAACTGGATACTCTGGCTACTAAGATGTTTCATTCGCCCAGGTTGTCTCTTGCCTGCCTATGGATTCAACAGTAGTCGAAGGTTGCCCTATCGGGAATATCCGGATCTATGCTTATTTTCAACTCCCCGAAGCATTTCGTCGATTACTCTACGCCCTTCCTCGTCTATGGGTGCCTAGGTATCCACCGTAAGCCTTTCCTCATTTGAACCTCGCCCTTCACTTTTCTTTTCAATTTTCTTTTCAATTTAAGGATATGGCCATCAAATTTGTAGGAGTAAGCCGATCAGTAAGTATGTATGGATTCGCTACTAGAAAACCTTATTCAAACCCCATTGCGTATAAAATCACCAAAGGCTTGTTAACAAATATGGACCAATACCACAGATTTGTAGGGAAGCTAATATAATTACCACACAGTAGACAGACATTGCATATATGTGGGAATGGAAAGCCAATTTATGTGTGATCCTCAGGAGGAACACATGGACGCAGTCATGCGTATAATGTGGTATTCAAAGCCACACCAGGTAGAAGCATAGTATTCAGCAACAATAGACATCGGGATGTTGAAGTTTACAACTGATGATAATTGGGTAGGTAATCCGGATGATCAATGGTCTACTTCAGGACACTTTGCACTTTTTCAAGAAATCTCGTCACATGGAGACGTAAAAAAACAAATGATGGTGGTGTTATCTAGTCCTGAGTCATAATTCAGAGGAATCGCAAAATGAGTAATAGTGATCGAGTGGTTCAAATAGTTGAGGGTACACTTGACGGTGGTGAATCATTTGAAAATAAACGTATTCATTCTGTAGCGGATCTTTTGCAAGATCAATTTAGATTGGCTTTGGTTCGTTTAGAAAATGTGGTTTGAGGAACTATAGGTGGAGCAATTTGGAATAATTGATACTGACCCCTCAAAATTTGGTAACGTAAACCCCATTAACAACTACCTTTGAATCTTTTTCCGGTTTACAAACCCATTATCTCAAGTTTTTGATCGAACTAATCTGTTAACACAAATAGTTCATAGGAGAAAATTGAGTTATTTGGGCCCTGGAAGACTAACAGGGCGAACTGCGAGTTTTCGGATTGGATATCTTATGCGCAAACTTGTTGAAGTAGTACAACACATTGTTGTACAAATGAACAGATTGTGGCACCGCCCGTGGTATTTCTGTGAGTCTCGGAATGGGATGATGCCAGAAAGGATTTTTATTCAAACATTAATTGGTTGTGTATTAGCAGATGATGTATATACAGGTTTGCGATGTATTGCTAGTAGAAATCAAGACATTGAGATTGGGCTTGTAAATCGATTCATAACCTTTCGAGCACAACCAATATCTATTCGAACTCCCTTTACCTGTAGGAGTACATCTTGGATCTGTCAAATTATGTTATGGGCGGAGTCCTACTCATGGCAACCTGTGTTCTAGTCACTAAAATACCCCTAAAGGGGGATAAGGCTAAGTGGAGCGAAAAGGGTTTTCGATGATATGGGGAATGAAAACTATTAGCCACACACGAAGTTTGTGAATAAGTGAGTGTTTGATAATGAGCAAGGAATATCCGTCTTTCTGCTAAACAGGATGTATTGAACTCATAATTTATTAGATACTTTTTATGAATGTCAACTAAGTATTGTAAGTAAATTGCTCCCGATTGTTCAATCATTTGATAACCAGAGTCATTCTTTGATAAATGATCACTATGAGTCAGACTCCATAGAATTGGATTTTCATTTTACTCCAATCAATTCAAGGGCGCGAGAACAGCCTAATGCCTCCTCCAGGCATCTGTTAGTGTATGTGCCCTAGGCCATGATTTGGATATTTATGTTATGCATTTATTATTAATAAAAGAGGTTTTATTATCATTATTGTTGGTTAGTATGTTACACAATTTTGATATATGTCCCTGATTCATTATTGTTATGGAGATAAAATAATTTATAATCAGTATGAGTATTGATTTGATAATCATGAGATGATTATGTGTATGGTGATACGAATCAATCTCATAGATACTTGTTAGAGAACAGTGTATTGGATAGACCCATCATGAGATTGCTACATGGATAAGCGTCATAAGTAAATCTCATGATAGTCATGTTTTAATCCTTTGACTTGAGATAGTCATAGTTTCCAACATAAGGACTATTATATTTTGACATGATCAACGTTATCCGTAACTGGATAATAATAAAGGTCATGATTGAATGTGATAGAAATTATGTAGAGGATATTGAACAATCAAGATAGAATTTGTCCCTCTCTTTTGAGAGAGATATCTTTGGGCCCCTCGATTAGTGAGACTGTGAAATGCATGGCCGTGCTCAAATGAATTGATAGGTGGATCAATATCATTTGTTTTATCAGTCTACTTAGAGATCGAGTAATCATATGTTTTGAACTATATAAGTATGACGCTGACCATGACTTATGTTCAAACTAGACATCGTGTGACAAAGGGGATTAATGCATGTACTATTATTAGGCTAGTTGGACTTTACTCGTATGAATTGGGTAGTTGTAATGCCTTGCTAGAGGCCAATTACGACTTGTTGGTTTAATAGAGATTTAATCAACTGCCAATTAATATGGGTCTATCGGGTCACACACAAGAATGCGCATGGCTGAGATTAATAATATTAATATTGGATATTAATTATTATTATTATTATCATTTTAATATTAATAATATTAATATTGGATATTAATTATTATTATTATTATTATTATTAATTTCGTTTTTGTATATATTTATATCATCGGATAAGTAACAGAGAATCCAAATCTGATATGGATTTTGATTGGTTTTATCTAATCCTAACAGAATCCGTATTTGGTGCGGATTATGATGGTATTAACCAATCCGATCAGGAATCGGATTTTGATATCTATATATATGTACGGAGCATGGTGTATCTCGTACACCACACAACCAGTAGAAAACGAAAGGGCAAGAATCGTTTTTGTGAAAACATGAGTTCTTCAGCCGCGCCGTTTGAAGAGCTAGCACTCCGAGCGAAAGCGTTCGTGTGGATACCGACAGAGGGTGATCGTATTTTCCGCACCTCTTCCATCTGCAGATTTCGAATCTACGGAGGTAATTTTTGATTTCTTTTGTCGAATTAAACGAACAACATGGATCCTTGGTAGGAAATCAGAGATCAAGTTTTGTTTCCGCTGCGCGTTTTTGCAGTGATCTCGGGTGATTTCCTAACAGTGGTATCAGAGCCACTTGTTGTCTCGTTTAAATCGATTACATCAAGCTTATGTGTTTACTTGTTGTTCGTATGGCATGATATTTATAAAACAGTAATTCGGATTTCATATGATGAGAAAAGAATGGTGTTTTTCAATTCGTTTTCATGAGATGATCAGTATAACGGCGGTAATCATTTGTCATGTGATGATCAAAACCGATTTTGTTTGTATTATATATAATCACACGATATGTGTAAAACCTTATTCGAATCTCATCTGGTGAGAGCGGATCGATTTTTCTATTCGGTTTCATCAGATGTTAAAATTCGGGATTGTTATATGTGATATAAAGTTTTTGTTTTTCATGAGATGATCAAAAAACGATTATGTTTATATCGATATGAACAACCGATTGATGGTTCTGTTTCGTGTTTCGAAAGACAGATTATCAATTCGATATGATTCTGATTTCTGGTTTCGGATGAAGATTACCGATTTGATTGATATTCTGTTTAAGGTATGCGAATAACAGCCATCGATTCGATCGATGCTTCTATAAGGCTTTGCACGTAATCAAAAACAGTAAGAATCGTTAATATGATTGACGCGTCTGCGTTAGGGTTTCGAAAAGAAAATTATCAATGCGGGACCGCCGTATGCGTACGCCCTATAGTTCGTTACCGTGACATTAAGAATGTCAATATATATTTATATAATATGTTTATGTAAGATATATTATAATTGTTGATGTCTTTGCATGGTGCATAGCATGCCTCAGGACCTATGTGATTGACTTAGTCATATTTTTGTTTTGGGTTATTATGGCCTGCGTGCCGCTGTAGTTTTTGTTGTATTTTATTATACAAGTAGTTAGGTTTTTCTTTGTTATTGTAATAAATGAAGAATCAAGCTACAAAATGGTGATGGCGACACACACCAAGGACGAGTGGATTCCATGGAGATGGAGGCACGGGCTCAAGACAAGAAGATATGTATCATTGCAAATGTTGTAATAGGAAGTCTTTCACATAGGGTTTCCTTTATGATCTTCATTTGGTCTCATGAAGATCATATTTAGTTTGGTCATGCTATGTCACGTTTACATATTTATCATTTTGTATGAGATGCGTGGATGATATATTATATATGCATATAGGATGCTACAATATAATGATATGCAATGCAGACATAAACTAAGTTGAACCCTCATTAATAATTTAAGTCTTGATGCCATCCATGTCTTAAAACACCTATTAAAACTGGATTGTATTAAAGTAGGTATTGCCAAAGCAATGTGCTTTAAACATTCCTAGCTACGTAGGATGAGTAATAGTGCTACTCATATGTTTAAAAATTGGTTAGACTTAATTGGGCTATCAAAACGGTTTTGGGCCCAAGGCATTAGATGGAATCTAACATACAATGATATATGATGTCATTATTCCATAAATTCTAAGAGTTACATGAGATGTAATTGGTAAAGAAGTTACCTACCTAAATAACTTAATTTTAAGCGTCATGCCAAAGCTGAGTTTAGAATTAAGTCAAATATGGATCTTAGTTCACTAAAATATTTCTTTTGAGGGTTATGTTTTAGTGGGAGTTTTATAAATTTTAACCTCATTATTAATAAAGTGTTACTTTGCATGTTTTGTAGATCATAAATGGCTGCTAATAACAATTCCACCTTATCGCTGCGATCTATCCTTAGAAGGAAAAACTAAAAGAATGTGGGACTAATTTTGTTGACTGGTTTCGAAACTTGAGAATTGTTCTCAAGCAAGAAAAGAAGTCCTACGTGCTCGATGACCCTGTCCCTGAACCCCCTCCTGCTGATGCTTCTGTTGCTGTTAAGAACAAGTATAAGAAGCATGTTGAAGATTCCAATGACATAGGATGTCTAATGTTGGCAACTATGTGTCCAAGACTTCAGAAAGACCTGAAACACTTAGAAGCTTATGAGATGAGTGTGCATCTCAAACAAGCTTTCCAACAACAGGATAGGCAGGATAGGTTCGACACCGCTGTTGTACTTTTTGACTGTAAGATGTCTGAAGGTGAATCTGTTAGCGCTCATGTTCTGAAGATGAAAGGCTATATAGATCACCTTGCAAGACTTGGATATCCCCTGAGTTTGGAACTCGCCACGGATTTGATCCTACACTCTTTGCCTAGCAGTTTTTCTCAGTTAATCATGAACTACAATATGAATAATATGGAAAAGTCCATTCCTGAGCTACATGGTATGCTCAAAACTGCTGAGGGGAATATCAAGAAGCCTACCCATGTATTGAGTGTCAATACCAAGCTAATGAAAAAGAAAGCTAAAGGCAAAGGTAAAGCTAAAAGTGCAAAGGGTGCAAAAGGGGCAAAGGGTCAAGCTAAACCGAAACCTGGTCCCAAGGCAAAGGTTCCTAAGGAAGGAATTTGTTTCCATTGCAACAAGCCTGGGCATTGGAAAAGAAATTGTGATGTTTATTTGGAGGAGTTGAAGAAGCTGAAGGGTAGTACGACTACATCTTCAGGTATTTATGTTATAGAAATTAATTTATCTACTTCTTCTTCCTGGGTATTAGATACTGGAGTGGATCCCATATTTGTACAAATATGCAGGGGCTCAAAAGGAGTAGGATGCTGAAGAAGGGCGAGGTGGACCTACGTGTTGGCAATAGAGCAAGAGTTGCTGCTATAGCTGTAGGGACCTATGAGCTTGTCTTGCCCAATGGGCTTTTGTTAGTTTTAAACAATTGCTTTTATGTTCCTACTATGAGTAGGAATCTTATTTCAGTGTCTGTTTTGGATGATGAAGGTTATTCATTTTTAATTAAAAATAAGAAGTGTTCTATTTTTGATAAAAATGACTTGCTTTATTGTATTGCAAGTAGTTATAATGGCATTTATGTCCTTAACCTTGATGATTCCAATGACGGAAATATTTATAACATATCTTCAAAGAGAACTAAGCCAAATGAATTAAACCCTGCATATTTATGGCATTGTTGCCTTAGCCATATAAATGAGAAGCGCGTATCTAAACTCCATCAAGATGGATTATTAGATTCATTTGATTTTGAATCATTTGAAAATTGCGAGTCTTGTTTGCTTGGAAAGATAACAAAGACTCCTTTTACTGGACATAGTGAAAGGGCTAATGACTTATTGGGCTTGGTACATACAGATGTATGCGGCCCAATCAGCATTAGTGCCAGGGGAGGATTTCAGTATTTCATTACTTTTACAGATGATTTCAGTAGGTATGGCTATGTCTACCTAATGAAACATAAGCATGAGTCTTTTGAAATGTTTAGAACTTTTCAAAATGAAGTACAAAATCAACTTGGTAAGACAATTAAAACTCTTCGATCAGATCGAGGTGGTGAATATTTGAGCCAAGAATTTGACCAACATCTAAGAAATTGTGGAATCGTTTCACAGTTGACTCCTCCAGGAACTCCACAATGGAATGGTGTTTCTGAAAGGAGAAATCGGACTTTATTGGATATGGTTCGATCTATGATGGGTCAAGTAGATCTTCCTTTATCCTTTTGGGGTTATGCCTTGGAGACAGCTGCATTCATTTTGAACCGTGTACCATCTAAAGCGGTTGAAAAGACACCATATGAGATGTGGACTGGTAAGAGACCCAGTTTGTCTTTTCTTAAGATTTGGGGTTGTGAAGCTTATGTGAAAAGATTAATGTCAGATAAGCTAGCTCCAAAATCTATCAAATGTATTTTTGTGGGGTATCCTAAAGAAACTAAAGGGTACTATTTCTATATTCCCTCAGAGAACAAAGTGTTTGTTGCTCAAAATGGAGTCTTTTTAGAAAAGGAGTTTCTCTCCAAGAGAACTAGTGGGAGTATAGTACAACTTGAGGAAACTCAAGTTCCACAAGATATTGTTGAACCGTCTTTAGAGACGATTTCAGAACCACAAACAGTTGTGGAGCCTGAAAATGTAACACAAGTCCAACGCAGATCTGATAGGATACATCGTCAGCCAGAGAGATACGGATTTCTTGTGACTGATGATAGTGAAGTTATGCTCATAGATCAAGATGAGCCTACTACCTATCAGGAAGCTGTGTCAGGTCCAGATTCAGATAAATGGCTTGGAGCCATGAATTCTGAGATGCAATCCATGTTTGATAACCAAGTTTGGTCTTTAATTGATCCTCCAGAGGGTATTAAGACTATTGGTTGCAAATGGGTTTTCAAGAAGAAAACTGACATGGATGGAAATGTGCAAACCTACAAAGCAAGGCTTGTGGCTAAAGGTTTCAAGCAAACTCATGGTATAGACTATGATGAAACTTTTTCACCAGTAGCTATGCTTAAGTCTATTCGAATTCTCCTTGCCATTGCAGCATACTATGATTATGAGATATGGCAAATGGATGTCAAAACTGCTTTCCTTAATGGAAATTTACTCGAGGATGTGTACATGACACAACCTCAGGGTTTTGTGAATCCTGAGAATTCAAAGAAGGTTTGCAAGCTTCAAAGGTCCATCTATGGATTGAAGCAAGCATCTCGAAGCTGGAATCTTCGTTTTGATGAAACAGTTAAGAACTTTGGTTTCATCAAGAATGAAGATGAACCTTGTGTTTACAAGATGGTTAGTGGGAGTGCAGTATTGTTTCTGGTCTTATATGTGAATGACATATTGCTTATTGGGAATGATATCCCTACCTTGCAAAAGGTTAAGGCTTGGTTAGGGAATTCATTTTCAATGAAGGACGTGGGTGAGGCTACCTATATCCTTGGTATCAAGATCTATAGAGATAGATCTAAAAGGATAATAGGCTTGAGTCAGAGTACATACATAGATAAAATGTTGAAGAGGTTCAACATGCAAGAGTCCAATAAAGGATTCCTGCCTATGTCTCATGGCATTCATCTTAGCAAGAATCAATGTCCTCAGACATCTGATGAGCGAGATCGAATGAATAAAATTCCTTATACTTCTGCTATAGGATCGATCATGTATGCCATGTTATGTACTAGACCAGATGTCTCATATCCATTGAGCACAACAAGTAGATATCAAGCTGACCCTGGTGAAGGTCACTGGACAGCTGTCAAGAATATTCAAGTACCTCAGAAGGACTAACGATGTATTCTTGGTTTATGGAGGTTTGGATGACGAGTTAGTTGTAAATGGTTACACAGATGCTAGCTTCCAAACCGACATAGATGATTTCAGATCGCAGTCCGATTTTGTATTCACATTGAATGGTGGAGCTGTTAGTTGGATTCAAAACAAAGCACTGTGGCTGATTCTACAATAGAGGCTGAGTATATAGCAGCATCAGATGCAGCTAAAGAAGCAGTTTGGTTGAAGAAGTTCATTACTGAGCTAGGAGTGGTACCTAGCATTGCAAATCCTGTGGACATTTATTGTGACAACAATGGTGCCATAGCACAAGCAAAAGAGCCTAGGTCTCATCAGAGATCTAAACATATACTCAGACGCTACCATCTCATTCGAGACATCATCGATAGAGGAGATGTCAAGATATGCAAAGTTGACACAAACGATAACATAGCGGATCCATTGACTAAGCCTCTCTCACGGGTCAAGCATGATCAGCACACTAGATCTATGGGTCTCAGATATTTGTAGGCCTAGTGCAAGTGGGAGATTGTTAGTGTATGTGCCCTAGGCTATGATTTGGATATTTATGTTATGCATTTATTATTAATAAAAGAGGTTTTATTATCATTATTGTTGGTTAGTATGTTACACAATTTTGATATATGTCCCTGATTCATTATTGTTATGGAGATAAAATAATTTATAATCAGTATGAGTATTGATTTGATAATCATGAGATGATTATGTGTATGGTGATACGAATCAATCTCATAGATACTTGTTAAAGAACAGTGTATTGGATAGACCCATCATGAGATTGCTACATGGATAAGCGTCATAAGTAAATCTCATGATAGTCATGTTTTAATCCTTTGACTTGAGATTGTCATAGTTCCCAACATAAGGACTATTATATTTTGACATGATCAAACGTTATCCGTAACTGGATAATAATAAAGGTCATGATTGAATGTGATAGAAATTATGTAGAGGATATTGAACAATCAAGATAGAATTTGTCCCTCTCTTTTGAGAGAGATATCTTTGGGCCCCTCGATTAGTGAGACTGTGAAATGCATGGCCATGCTCAAATGAATTGATAGTGTGATCAATATCATTTGTTTTATCAGTCTACTTAGAGATCGAGTAATCATATGTTTGAACTATATAAGTATGACGCTGACCATGACTTATGTTCAAACTAGACATCGTGTGACAAAGGGATTAATGCATGTACTATTATTAGGCTAGTTGTACTTTACTCGTATTAATTGGGTAGTTGTAATGCCTTGCTAGAGGTCAATTACGACTTGTTGGTTTAATAGAGATTTAATAAACTGCCAATTAATATGGGTCTATCGGGTCACACACAAGAATGCGTATGGCTGAGATTAATAATATTAATATTGGATATTAATTATTATTATTATCGTTTTAATATTAATAATATTAATATTGGATATTAATTATTATTATTATTATTATTAATTTCGTTTTTGTATATATTTATATCATCGGATAATAACAGAGAATCCATATCTGATATGGATTTTGATTGGTTTTATCTAATCCTAACAGAATCCGTATTTGGTGCGGATTATGATAGGTATTAACCAATCCGATCAGGAATCGGATTTTGATATCTATATATATGTACGGAGCATGGTGTATCTCGTACACCACACAACCAGTAGAAAACGAAAGGGCAAGAATCGTTTTTGTGAAAACTGAGTTCTTTAGCCGCGCCGTTTGAAGAGCTAGCACTCCGGGCGGAAGCGTTCGTGTGGATACCGACAGAGGGTGATCGTATTTTCGCACCTCTTCCATCTGCAGATTTTGAATCTACGGAGGTAATTTTTGATTTCTTTGTCGAATTAAACGAACAACATGGATCCTTGGTAGGAAATCAGAGATCAAGTTTTGTTTTCCGCTGCGCGTTTTTACAGTGATCTCGGTTGATTTCCTAACAGTATCTTGATTGAAATCCCCATAAATGGTAGTTTCTATAGAAATAGTATTCTTTTTTATTTTGACAATCCTAGATATACAAGAAAGCGTTCGGGGATTACTAAATATGGATATGGTAATATCAAAATGCATTCAATCCTTAAAAAGGAAGATTTGATTGAGTATCAAAGAGTCAAGGAATTTAGACCAAAATACCAAATCCAAATGAAGATTGATTTATTTTTCATTCCGGAGGAAGTGCAGATCTTATCCGGATCTTCTTTCATAATGGTACGTAACAATAGTATCGTTGGAGTAGATACACAAATCACCTTAAATATAAGAAGTCGAGTAGGCGGGTTGGTGCGGGTGGAGAGAATAAACCGAATTGAGCTTAAAATATTTTCGGGAGATATCCATTTTTCTGGAGACACTGATAAGATATCCCAGTATAGCGGTGTTTTGATCCCACTAGGAAGGGGAAATTACAAGGAATACAAAAATTTTAAAAATTGGATCTATGTCCAATGGATTACACCTAGCAAAAAAAGTCTTTTCTTTTGGTTCGAACTGTCATCACATATGACATAACAGATGACCTAAATTTAGCAGCAATTTTTCCTCTCGATATGTTGCAAGAAAGCGGTAATGTGCAACTTCGAGTTGTCAATTATATCCCTAATGCAAAGGGCAACCCAATTAGAGGAACTTCTGACATAAGGATTCAATTAGTTCGGACTTGTTTAGTATTGAATTGGAAACCAGATAAAAAAAGTTCTTCTAACGAAGAAGCTCGTTCTTCTTTTGTTGAAATAAGAACAAATGGTTTGATTCGGCATTTCTTAAAAATCCTCTTGTTGAAATCTACTATTTCTTATATCGGAAAAAGAAATGATTACGCAGTTTTAGGATTGCCCTCGGATAATGGATCAGATTGCACCCCTAGCAATCCCTTTTCTTCTATTTATTCCAGGGCAAGGATTCAACAATTCTTTAACCCAAATCAAGGAGCTATTCCTACATTGTTCAATAGAAATAAGGAACTCCAATCATTGATAATTTTATTATCATCCAAGTGTTCTCGAATGGGGCCATTCAACAGCGGAAACTATCACAATGTAATAAAAGAATCCGCTCAAAAAGATTCCCTAATTGAAATTCGGAGTCATTGGGCCCTTTAGGATCAGCCTCTTCAATTGATAATTTTGATTTCTTTTACCATTTACTAACTCATAATCAGATCTTGTTAACTAACTATTTGCAACTTGAAAATTTAAAACAGACTTTTCAAGCAATTAAATATTATTCAATGGATGAAAGCGGGAGAATTTATACTACCGATCCAGGCAGTAACATTATGTTCAATCCATTCCATTTGAATTGGAATTTTATCCATCACAATTGTTGTGAAGAGACCTCTCCAATAATAAGTCTTTGACAGTTTATTTGTCAAAATGTGTGTATAGACAAAAAGAGACCACACCTAAAATCGGGTCAAGTTATATTTGTTCAAGTTGACTCCGTAGTAATACGAACAGCTAAGCCTTATTTGGCCAACGCAGGAGCAACTGTTCATGGCCATTATGGGAAATTTTTTTACGAAGGAGATACATTAGTTACATTTATATATGAAAAATGGAGATCAGAAGATATAACGCAGGGTCTTCCAAAGGTGGAACAGGTGTTAGAAGTGCGTTCCGTTGATTCTATATCGATGAATCTTGAAAAGAGGATTGAGGGTTGGAACGAATGTATGACAAGAATTCTTGGAATTCCGTGGAGATTCTTGGTTGGTGCTGAGTTAACTATAGTGCAAAGTCATATCTCTTTGGTTAATAAGATCTAAAAGGTTTATCGATCCCAAGGGGTTCAGACTCATAATAGGCATGTAGAGATTATTGTACGACAAATAACATCAAAAGTGTTGGTTTCAGAAGATGGAATGTCTAATGTTTTTTCATCCCTGAATCTAACTGGGGTCCGCGGTGGTGGAGGAACTCAATCGGAAAAAAGAGGGATTCGAGTTGTAAGATATCTAATGAAACCGTCGCTGGAATTGAGATCTTATGGTCTAACATTCTTGCCAATACATTATCTTCATTTTACTCCGGATTGTAATCTCTAATGAAAAATATAGCTCCATGAGCAAAAGCACATGTCATGATAAACCCTGCGATATATTGGTGATGAGTATATAATGCAGCTTGAGTAGTAAAGTCTTGTGCTATGAATGCATAAGCAGGCAAAGAGTACATGTCATGAGCTACTAGGGAAGTAATAACCACATTTCAGCTTACCTTTCAAATATCTAAAAAAAAACGTTTTATAACAACTTGATGCGATTCCTTAGGCACACTTTGAAATCTAACACATAAACATACGACATAAAAAATATCCAACCGACTAGCCTTCAAATAAAGTAAGCTACTGATCATGCCCCTATGCTTTGTTACCACAACCAGCTTTCCTATTCATCTTTATTGAATTTTGTGCTTGTATCTTTTGGTGTCCAGACGCTCCTTCTATCCTCAAATTTCTACTTTTTGAGAAGATTTCTAGTGTACATCGTCTGAGAAATGTACACTTCTTACCAGGTTTGCTTGATTTAAAGTCCACATAAGTATTTGAGCTCATTCATCATGCTCATCTCAAACTTACATCATGCTTACACAAAATATGATTAGTAGCACCAAATATAATATCAAAGTAAACATTTCCTCTTGAAGAACCATTTTCAAGCAGGAAGTTTCTTAATATCTCATATCAAGCTCTTGGAGCTTGTTTAAGCATAAAAAGAGCAATTTAAGTTTGAATACATGATTTGGATAATCATGTTCTTCAAAGCCTGGTTACATCAAAGTGATTAAACTTTCTCAACATTTTCGCCACATAATGTTCTTGAGAAAGTAAATAACCCCCACATTTCTCTATTAACTTGAGACCAAGTATCAAATCCGCTTTCCCCATGTCTTTTATATCAAACAAAGAAGACAACAATGACTTTGTATCATTAACTACACTTATGTTGGTTCCAAATATTAACATATCATCAACATAAAGGCAAATAATGGCACCATCACAATCATTAAATTTACTATACACACAACGGTCACTTTCATTTACTATATAACCATTAGATACTAATGCATTATCAAATTTCTCGTGCCATTGTTTAGGTGCTTGCTTAAGACCATACGAGGACTTCTTAAGCCTACACACTTTGTGTTCTTGACCTTTAACTATCATACCCTCTGGTTGCTTCATATAAATCTCCTCTTCTAAGTCTCCATTCAAAAATGCTATCTTCACATCCATTTGGTGAATAACAAGCTTGTGAATGGAGGCAAGTGCTACTAGAACTCTAATAGTAGTGATCCTAGCAACCGGTGAGTATGTGTCAAAGAAGTCTATACCTTCTTGTTTTGTGAATCCTTTTGCGACAAGCCTAGCCTTAAAGTTATCAATCGTTCCATCCGCCTTTAGTTTCTTCCTAAAGACCCACTTACAACTGATAGGTTTACACCCTCTAGGCAAGTCCACTAACTCCCAAGTATTGTTACTTAGTATAGATTCAAGTTCACTATCTATGGCTTCCTTCCAAAACTTAGACTCTATTGATCTAATTGCATCTCCATACGTTTTGGGATGATCCTCTAAAATGAATGCTGTTATAAAGTCACTTCCAAACGACTTTTCCGTTCTTTGTCACTTACTTCTTCTAAGTTCATCAACCTCTTGTTCAACTACAGATTTACTTGACTCACATGTCTCAAACTTAGACATACTAATGGATTGTTTGTTCATAGGAAATATATGCTCAAAAAACTCAGCATCCTTAGATTCCAATATTGAACTACTATCTATAGTCATGAATCTATATGCTGCACTATTTTCAGCATATCCGATGAATACACAATCTCTTGTCTTAGACCCGATCTTACTTTTCTTAAAATCAGGAATCCCAACTTTGGCTAGACACCCCCACACTTTCAAGTAATTTGAGTTGGGAGGATAGCCTTTCCACAACTCATAAGGAGTCTTATCCAACTTCTTATAAGGTAATCTTTTCAATATATGATAAGCAATCAAAATTGCCTCCCCCCACAAGTTGTCCGGCAATCCTGAACTAACCAACATGGCATTTATCATATTTTTCAACGTTCTATTCTTCCTTTCAGCTACTTCATTAGACTGAGGCGAATATGGAGATGTAACTTCATGAATAATGCCATTCTCTTCACAAAACTTTTGTAAAGAGTCTATACAGTATTCACTACCTCTATTAGTCCTAAGCCTTTTGATTTTTGAGTCTAGTTGATTTTCAACCTCAACTTTATAACTTATAAACTTAGACTCAGCCTCATCTTTGTGACTCAACAAATATACTTTCGTATATCTAGAGTAATCGTCAATAAAGGTAACATAATATCGTTTACCACCTTTACTCATGTGATTCTTAAAATCACCTAAGTCACTATGAATCAAGCCATGTTTTTGTGAAACTCTATCAATTTTCTTAAATGGTTTCTTATGATGTTTTGCTTCAACACAATGTTCACATTTGTTGAAGTTGTCATCATCATAAAAAATCACATTCATGTTTTTGAGTTTCTTTATTGCTCCTATATTTGCATGTCCTAATCTAGCATGCCACATATCGAGAGACTCAGCGAAATAAACAGAACTAGATGCATCTTTATTACTGCAGCAAATAGCATCGAGTACAAGTAGACCTCCATTACAGAAACCTTTACCGATAAACTCTCCATTTCTAGACAAAACAAGTTTATCAGACTCTAAAACAAGTTTAATGTTGGCCTTGTTCAGCAACACTCCAGAGATCAAGTTCCTACGCATAGCAGGAACATACAACACATTACTAAGCTCCAGTCCCTTCCCAGAGGTTAACTTGAGAAGCACCTCACCCTTTCCGAGGACTTGGGTACTATGTGCATCTCCCAAGAGAACTTGTTCATCACTGTCTATTTCCTTGTATTCAGAAAATAGGTCTTTACTGGTAGCAATATGCCTGGTAGCACCGGTGTCTACCACCCATTCCGTAGTGCCACCAACAAGGTTTACCTCTGTTAAGACGACCGCTGCGATAACGTCGTCTGCTGCTCCTTTGGCCTCCACAAGGTTCGCCTGGTTGCTCGACTGGCCCTTTCGTTTCCTGCAGTTGACGGCTCGGTGTCCCTGTTTTCCACACACCCTGCACACTCCTTTCATCTTGTTCTGGCCCTGCGCAACAACTTTCTTACCTTTACTTGCACTGCTGTAGCCGCCATTGTTGTTGTGGAACTTGGGATTCTTCGCAGCATGCTCCACTACGTTGGCTTTGACGCCCTCCTCCCGGTGAGACTCGTCTTCCATCCGGTTGTTCTCTTCGATGCGTATGTGTTTAATTACGGCATCTAGAGACAACTTTGCGTCGTCATGTTTTCCCCTCTTCTTGTATTTACTCCAAGAAGATGGAAGTTTCTCCAACAGCGCCACTGCCTGGAACGTTTCATCAATCTTGATTCCTTCTTGTTCCAGATTGTCCACCGATTGTTGGAATTGATGGATTTGATCATTTATTGGAGCATGATCAACCATCTGGAACTTCAAGAATTCACTCACCATATACTTGCGTTTGCCCACGTCTTCAGCGCCATATTTGTTCTCCAGTGCTGACCAAATCTCTTTTTCATACGTGAATTTGACATAAATGTCAAATAGAGAGTTGGCCAGAAAATGTAGTATATGGCCTCTGCAAGTAGTGTTATCCGCATCATACTTACGTGCTTCGGTTTCATCCTTTGGTTTGTCCGTCTTAAGCACGTACGAAACCGAGAGCATCTCAAGGAAGAACAGCACTTTTGCTGCCCATCTCTTGTAAAATTTGCCATCAAATGGCTCCATCTTGGACATATCGGGTAAAGCTTGCTTGGATACCATCGTAATTGCTTTAAGATTGTTAGGAAAGTGCAACAAACAAGCAAGAATATGATCAAACAAAAACAGAGACGAGTCTCAAGATGACTCTGTCCTTAAAGCAATTTAGCCTCTACTGATTGAGCAAGGTAGACAACAAGACTAATGCTTCCCAAGATATAACGGCTGTCTTCTTTTCCTTTGCTCTAGGAGAAGAAGAATGAACTTGATATTGAAGAGAAAGATAAAGGAGAAAGGTAGAAGAAAGCTTGCAGAAAATTCTATAGATTTTGCAAGAATGTTGTGTATCTTTGAAGATAGCAAGATCTCATATATATAGACCTTGGATTGTGTTAAAAACCATGTTTGAAACTCATTTCAGTAGTTTTTCTACCAGTTATGGTCGTTGATTACCGTTCATAGGTGAAGGGAGATGATCCTTGGATCAAAAGTTGCAACCCAAAATGAAAAATTCTGTCCGCTGGCACGTCGATCTCTCACGTCGATCGCTCGATGTGATCGATCGACGTTGGACAGACAGCCTCAGATCAACATGGATCTCTCACATCGATAGATCGACGCCACGTCGATTGATCAACGTGAGAGATCCACGTCCGACTGAAAGTTTCCAGCATTGCAACACATCACATCAACCTCCCAAACAACCTCATATATATTCTATATAAGTTTGGAGCACACGGTAAGGTACTTTGATGTACTTTTCCAACATATACTACTCATAATGAATGTATTTTCTTCATTTAATATCTTCAAAGATAGCCTTGAAACCATAATAAAACACGAATAGACCTTTAATGAACACAATTTTTACAATGGTCAATGACCAAGTATGATTAGTTGGTCATTGACCAATGAAATTTGTACAAAATTTATGGGTCCCTTGTTTTGGTCAATCACCCCCTTGTATGTAGATAAAACTTATTTGTCATCATTTTATTGGGTCACTAGTTGATCAATGACCATAATAAAATTTCTGTTTAATGAAAAGTGAAAACATTATATGAACAAAATGTTAATAAGAAATATAGAAGAGGAAGTAGATGAACAACCTTTATGACGTTAAGGCTTACTACACCACAAAAACAAAAGCCTATAGCGACAGACAAAACACGTCGCTATTTCGTCGCTACAGGCATATAGCGACGAAATAGCGACGAAAAATGAATGTCGTTATACGGCTTGTCGCAAAGCAAATTTCGTCGGCAATGCGTCGCTGTATTGTGACGAAAAAAATTGCGTCGGTGTATCGTCGCAAAACTGCGACGAGAAAATGTCAGGTCTGCGACCTTTTTTCTGTTGTCGCTGTTTCGTCGGTAAATTATTTCGTCGCTATTTCGTATTTTTTATTTTTTTATTAATGTTCTGCGACAAAGAATTTCGTCGCAAAATTTCATCGGTATATGTTTTACCGTCGCTATTTATTATTTTTTTATTTTTTGTTTCCGTTTTATTTCGTCGCAAAATGTCGTCGTTAATATGTCTTTTCGTCGCTAATTTTAAATTTTTGTTTTTTTATTTCCGATCTGCGACAGACCAATTTCGTCGCCGGTTCGTCGGTATTTGTTATTTTTAAAAATATTAAATTTACTAATAATTATTTTAAATACATTATTTAATATTAAATTTTAAATTTTTTTTGATTTATTTATAATATTAATACATTATTAATTAAAAAGTTTTTATTATTATTATTTAATTTCTATAATATATTTTATTTTGTATATTAAATCATTTGTACAAATATTATACAGTAATACGGTATTTGCGCATTCAAGTTCGTATAATTAAACAACACAAACGAAATAGAATCCGTAAAATTGTCAGATAGAATATATAAAAGTACAAAGAAAATGTCAATACAACAAAGGAAATAGACTGTACAAACAATGAAAAAATAAAAAACTATGAAGAGGAAGATGGAGGGGGATCATGCGGAGAAGAGTGACCATCAGGAGGGCGGGGCTGAGGCTGAGGCTGAGGCTGCGAGGAGTTGGAAATGAAAGTCATGACGACCTGCGACAGCTGGAAGATTTGCTGGTTCGTTGCCTGCTGCACCTGCATCGTCTGATGCTGCGCCTGCTCAAACGCATGCTGAAGTGCCTGCTGAAGCGCCTGCTGCATCGCCTGCTGCTGCGACTGCAGTGCCTGTAAACTCTCCTCTTGCCTCGTCCTGATGGACTCTATCTCACGCTGCAGCGCCGCATTATCTGCTTCCAGGCGCGAAATATCCTCTGGCGTCGCAGAAGGCGCGGAGGTGCTGGCCTCAGAGGAAGCACCTGGATGCAGAACTTCGGAAAAGAATCGCGGCGCTGCTGATCCAACCCCGTACACCTCCTTCTTCTTCTTATTCTGAGGGCCGACGGTCCGAACCGCATCCCAATAAGCGCGGTTCTTGTCGGCCTGTTCGCCCCTATCTGCGAGTAATCTGTTGTACTCGTCCTGAAATGAGAATATGAATTGTTATGGTTTAGCAATAAAACAAACTAAGGAAAAAAAACAAATGATATCGTAGTCTACTTACACTGATGTCGCGGGCCTTCGTCGTGATCCAGTCCTCCGTTCCGTCGGAGGCTCTCTTCCGATGCGTCTTGTAGAAGAGATCGTAGGAGGCTGGCCACTCCCCCGTCTCCTGGTGCTGAAAGAATGAAATAAAATATGTTAGTGATATGCAGAATTTTTAAAAATTTCGGCATGACCTATTCGTTTATCGGAGGTATCCCGGCCTTAAAGGCCTCTCCCAAGTCAAATCACATGTACCACTTAAAGTAACCATATACGAATACCAAAAAAACAACAGCGCAACATAAGTAATCAACGAATATAGATAATCCACTTAACTAACTGAATGTAAATAATCCACTTAAGTCGATGAATGTAAATAATCCAATGAAATCAATGAAGGTCGTTATAATCCAATATTAAAATACTCACCATAGAACGCATCGTGGTGGCGTGGGAAACCGAACCACCTGAGTGTGTGGCAGGTGCTGGGCCCTGTACGTTGCCGCTGTGCCGGTTCGCCGCGTTCCGGGCGCTGCGGGCTTGGTAAGCAGGGTCCCTCCACCCTTCTACCCACGCCGCCCAGACGGCCTCGGATACGTAGGCAGGCCTTATCCACGTGGGGTCACGCTCCGACTTGGTCTTGAGGGAGTTGACGAAGTCCCCGTAGCGTTTGGCGGCCCTATGCGCCAGGCCTGCTCCACGTCGCGGGCGATGTCGGCTGGCCAGCTGTACGACTTCTGCAATTATCATACGGAGGAATAATAAAAGTGTGGTTAGAAAAGTAATGATTGATTACGCATCAAAAAGTGAAATTTATCAAATTTGAATACCTGAAACTCATCCCAGTAGAACCTACGTGTCTCCGGGGTGACACGGCCCCAGGTATATCCAGATGGGTCAAGCCTCAGGTGGAAGGACCGGGTGATGCAACCGGTGCTCGATTTCACTTTGCACACGGCTCGCCAGTCTTTTGAGCTCGCATTCATCCTCGTTGTTGGATACGATAGATAGTACACCTGGGACGCTTGACTAGCCAAAACGTATGGATCGTATTTTCTGTACCGTCGCCCTTGGTGTATGTCTACCAACTTATATTTGTCGTGGACCTTTGTGCCAACGCGATAACCTTCTCGAGTTGGATCGTACCATTCGCACTTGAATAGGACCACCCGCTTTATAGGCAATGCGGGATATTCGAGCTCAATGATGTCAGTAAGGTAGCCGTAGAAGTCATCCTCGTCCGGGCTATTGTCATAACGCTTGACACACACTCCGCTGTTCTCCGACGATTTTCGGCTGGCATGGGAGACTGTGTGGAATCTATACCCGTTGACAAAACACATGTCGTGTCGCGTGACTCTGTTCAATGGACCCTCGGCTACTGGCGTCAGAATGTAACCGTACTCATCGTCAGCCAGATGACCTTTGCTCGCCTGTAAAAGGACAAGTAAGTATACATCAACGGGGCAATAAATGTGTATCACATATCGTACACGTAACAGGCAAATACTAAACTTACATGCCACCTGAACCAATCAGCAAACTTGGAATCTAACTCATTGTTTATTGCATCGCTCGATATACCCGGTGAACGGTGTTGCAATAAATCAACGAACAAGCTGAAGCAAATTACGAATGAGTACCCTGTATATCTTTGTAACATAATGGATAGAGTATCGCAAGGTATTTACAAAATAAAATGGGAAATCGTTTATACCTCTGGAAACGGTCGACTTGACGGCAGTTGCGCAGAACATAAGAATGAGCAATCTTCAGCTCGCTGTCCCCCAATATCATTTCCTTTCCCTGTCCGTGAAATCTGATCGGATGTGTGAATATTGGGAGGACACCGGATCTGGAAATGCCGTCGTCGTTCCGGGGAACATCTCTGCACCTCGACGGAACATCTGGCTCGAAGTAATGAGACACGAAGGTCGATGCTTCCTCCGTCAGATAGGCATTGCACATAGAGGCCTCGACTTTCGCCTTGTTCTTGATGTTCAGCTTCAAATGCCTGAGATATCTGTTCATATAGTGAATATATGTTCAAATGCATATCGCTTAGACACATAAGAATGTCATGCACATAAAAAAGAGTACCTCTCGAATGGATACATCCACCTGTACTGAACAGGACCACCAACACGTGCCTCGTATGGTAGATGAACTGGCAGGTGTTCCATTGAATCAAAGAAGGCCGGAGGGAATATAGTTTTCAGCTTGCATATGATCACTGGGATTTCGCCCTCCAGCCTTGACATATCATCCGCCCTGAGTCTCGTGGCTGTAAGACATCTGAAGAACAGACTCATCTCGGTAATTGCTTCCCATACATTGGTTGGAAGCAGCTCGCGGAATGCAATGGGCATCAACCGTTGCATGAACACGTGACAGTCGTGGCTCTTCATCCCGTGCAAACCGCGTTTATTCACGTCGATGTTCTTCGACAGGTTCGAAACATGGCCATCAGGAAATCTAGCCGTCCCTAGCCACGATAACAACGCACTGACCTGCTCCGCATTCAGCGTGTACGAGGACTTCGGCATGTATGATGTGCCAACGGGATGCAGCTCCGGTCGCATGTTGAGGTCGCGCATATCAAGTCGTGCCTTCGAATTGTCTTTTGTTTTTCCTGGCACATTCAGCACTGTATTGAAAATGTTGTCAAACACGTTCTTCTCAATATGCATGACATCCAGGTTATGTCGGATCATATTGCTCTTCCAGTACGGAAGCTCCCAGAATATGCTTCTCTTCTTCCACCCGATACAGTAACGAGCCAGGTCTGCGTTGTGACTGCCGTCCGGATCATCAGCGACCCCCACGAATCCACAACTGTCTATCTCCTGCAGCACCTCTGCACCCGTGAGGAGCTCGGGCTTTGTGTCATTATCGACAATGCCAGGCATGAACGTCGTCACGTTCCTTCTGTACAAATGACGTCTGGGCAGGAACTTCCTATGGCTGTCGAACCAGCTTATCTTACGTCCATGTTTCAAGGACATCGTCTTCGCTTGCTTCATGCAGCAAGGGCAAGCGTATTTCCCCGCTGTGCTCCACCCCGACAACATAGAATAAGCCGGGAAGTCACTGATCGTCCACATCAGCGCGGCGCGTAGCTGGAAGTTTTGTTTAGTCGATACATCGAACGTCTCCACGCCAAACTCCCATAACCACTTCAGCTCCTGTATCAACGGCTGCAGGTATAGGTCGATCTTCTGTTTCGGATTCCTAGGACCTGGTGCGATCACAGTCAAGAACATGTAAGGCTTCTTCATGCACATCCAAGGCGGTAGATTGTACGGCGTCACGATTACAGGCCATGACGAATACTGCTCTCCCGACTGTCCAAACGGGTTGAACCCGTCGGTGCATAAACCCAACCTAACGTTCCTTGTCTCCGACGAAAAACCCGGATGCGTCGCATCGAACGTCCTCCAAGCTTCGCCGTCAGATGGATGGCACATCTCACCGTCTTTCGTGTAGTGCTCCGCGTGCCACCTCATCTGGCTAGCTGTGGCACCGGATGCGTATAGCCTCTGCAGTCTAGGGGCGAGAGGTAAATAGTAAAATTGTTTTCTTGGCACGTTCCGGTTTCTTTTGTTCGTTCTCCACCTGCTTGTCCCACAGACCCTGCACATGTCTTTATCCTCGTTGATGCCCCAGTATATGATGCACCCCTCTGAACAACAATCGATTTTCTGAACCGGCAGTCCCAACGCCTGCAGCTGTTTCTTCGTCGAATAAAAACTGTCGACCATTGTGTTCCCTTCAGGAAGAGATTCCCTCATCAGCTGACACATCCCATCGTACAATCTCTCCGTCATGCGGTGTTCCGTCTTCATGCTCGTCATCCGACCGATCATGGACATCTGTGTGTGACTACCGCAACCAGGATACAGCGGCGTGTTGGCGGCGTTCAGCATCTCAAAAAACTGTCTCGCCTGAGGGTTCGGATCTTCCTCCACGAATGTACGCGGCTGTTCATCCGGATCCTGCATTTGTAACAACTGCTCTCCGGTAAATGCGCCAGCGGCTGCGTCTGTCACCATCTGCATGTATGGGTTGTGAGATCCCTCGCCTATTTCTTCGGCATTAACCTGACCGGGTCCCCCTTCGACGTGTACAGTTGCAGATGTAGACGCCCCCTCATATTCGCCATGACAGTACCATGTATGGTAATTGTGGACGAAACCTTGTTTCAATATGTGAACCCTCACGTCACCCGGATCCTTATATTTACGGTTCTTGCATTTCTTGCACGGACATCTAATCTGCGTTCCACTTTCATTACTCGTCGCAAAATCAATAAATTCTTCGAGACCTTCAACAAATCTAAAACACCACTCCCCGTTGTTTACTCTCTGGTACATCCACTTTCTATCGCTTCTCCTCGGATCCATTTTCTCGCTACACCTTGAAACTAACAGCAGCTATCTTTTTTCGTGTGTAGAAAAAATCAAAATTCCACACTTCTGTATTTTCGTTCAAAATTGATGATTGATGTGTTTGAAATGAGAGAAGAATGGGAGAAGAGAAGAAGAGAAGAAGAAAGACAATGGTTTTATCGTTCCCAGTACGTTACCCACAAGCACACAATACCGACGACTTAGCGACGAACGGCGACGAACAAGAAACACAAATCCCGGAGACAAACAAACACATATACCGACGACTTAGCGACGAACATCGACGAACAAGAAACACAAATCCCGGAGACAAACAAACACATATACCGACGACGTACCGACGACCAGCGACGAAACACGTCGTTTGATATGCTTTTACCGACGAAGTACCGATTACATTGCGACGCAAAACGTCTCTTCATTCCGTACGACGTGTTTCGTCGCTAAGGCGTCGGTACGTCGTCGGTAAAAGACAGTCCGTCCAGTTCCCCATGCTTACAACTTACGATGTTTTGCGTCGCTAATTCGTCGCTATGTCGTCGCTGATTTCACTATATAGACAGTGGATCAGCGTGTGCCCACAACAACATATAAAACAACTATTTTATAATCCAAAATGGTTCGTACTAAAGCGCAAGCACGACGTGGTGGACGTTGTGGTAGGGCGGCAACACCGCCAACTGAAGTGCCTTCTTCTTCAACTGTTCCTCCCCCACCTCCTCCCCCACCAGAGGCCTCTGAGCCTCGTCGGGATCGACAAATTGTCGAACTCCAAACAGAAGTACGAGATCTGTGGAAAATGTTAGATGAGGTGAGGGCGCATGTCACGGTTCAGGAAGAGCGTCTCGACTACATAGATAAAAGGCAGATGCGGATTAAATCCAAATCTGCACAGTTGAGACGCCAACTGAAGGCGTGTGCGGAGAGTATAGCTTCTCTCTGTTCGGATGACGAACAGTGAGTGGCTACTCTTCGCTATTTAGCTTTTTTTAAATATTTCTTATTATATTTTGTAATTTTTAATTTTTAATTTTATATTAATGAAGTTTGTTTTTTTAATATCGTATTTGTTTTCTTAATAATTATAACACGTGTTTAATCTCTTACGAATCCTGACGACGCACCTGTATACGCGAAATGTGGTTAAGAAAAATTTCTTCCGACTAATTCACCGACTAAACATCAACTATATACCGACGAAACCTAATACAACGACGAAAACCTACTAACTATATATATCTTCGACGAAACTTAATAGAACGACAAAAACCTATTAACCGTATCGTCGAAACCTAACTATATCTTCGACGAAACTTAATAGAACGACAAAAACCTACTAACCGTATCGACGAAAAAGGGAAAAACTAAATACAATGAGAAGAACGGGCTTCGCGGGTTTTTTTTTTAAGTTACCGACGCTTTACCGACGAAACAGCGACGGAAAACGTCTCTTCACATTATTCGACGCGTTTCGTCGCTATTCCGTCGCCAAGTTGTCGCTATTCGGCAGTGTCAGTTCAGTTCCCAACGGTTGCATCGTACGATAAACATACGTCGCTAATTCGTCGCTACGTCGTCGCTATAACATCCGAAAGGTCATCACTGCACATTCACTGCACACACTGCACATTCACTGCACATTCCCAACGGTTGACAAACGCGTCGCTATGTCGTCGCTATGTCGTCGCTCATTTCACTATTTATACCCCAAACATCCGCTGTTATACATACACACATAGAACGTTATAAATAATCAAAATATGCCGCGTCGTTTTAAAAGAACCCCAAGGCGTGGTGGACGGGCAAACAGTGCCCCTCCAGAAGGGCCTCCTCCTCAACCACCATCGGTTGAGCGAGAGGGTTCTGTATCTGTCTATGGCCCACCGCCGCATCAGGATGATCAAGAACAAATGCCGGTGCAGGACGCCGACTTCCGTATGCTGATGGCAAACATGCATCAGCAGTCGCGGCAACTGCACTACATGACTAGAAGGCTGCGGAAGATGAAATTTAGATACTACAAGCTCAAGCGCCTTCTCAAAGAGTTTGCGGAGAATGTCGCGGCCACTCTTTCGTCCGATGACGAAGAGTGAACGGCCCATCTCCGCATCTCTTTTTAGATTTTTTTTTTTATTTTTTCGTTTGATAATGTAACTTCTTATTATTAAATGAATGAGTATTTTTCTCAATTACCGCTTTCTTTTTCCTTAATCAATACACGTATTTAATTCTCGATGTATCTGCGACGACACAACGACAAACCGAATTACGAACGGAAAGTAATTTAAAACATTTGCCACATACGGGTTTCATTGACAAAAAAACGACGATACACAACTCCAAGAACTTAGTAAACGACGAATTTATTTTATACTTTTAGCGACACATTTGCGACGACATAGCGACGAAGCGTTATAAACTAAATAGCGACGAACAAAAACACGCAGAATAGCGACGAGACACCGACAAATCACCGACGTAATTCACCTGGCTGACTATTTTTCTTTTAGCGACAACGAATTTCATCGTACTTTCGTCGCAATTAGCGACTACATTATTTTGGTCGCAAAGTCGTCGCTATTACCGACGAAACAACGACTATACGTTGTTCGTCGGTGATTTTTCCGTCGCCAAAACACAATTTTTTTGTGGTGCTAATTTACGACGGAACGTGCAGCCATCGCAGTTTCCAAACTAAAAATACCAAACTAGGGTTACTATTCTTTTCTGCCAGCTTCTTGCCTACAAAATTGCTGTCTTTGCTAAATCTCATGTTTTTTCAATGTTATTATATTTTCTTTATATGTAATTTTACGTATAAAGTTGTACCAAAAAAAACGTGCAAAAAAGTCAAGCAAGTTTTGGAAAATATATTTCTTTCCCATCGGACAACCATTGCTAAATCGCACAAGTTTTGGAAGAACTCAAGTTGGATATGGTTGCCCCTTTTGCAAGTAATTTACTTAGTATCTTCATTTGCAATTGAACCCCATGATATCGTTCTTTATTCCTACTATTATCTAAAATTTGAAATACAAATCAATTAAAATAGAACAACAGCATTACAACAACAACGTTACCATATTATTTTAGAGGCTCCTGCCCATGGCAGACTATATAGGGTCGGACGTACGCAACCATATCCATGTGTTAGAAACACACAAAGGTTGTTTCTTGATAACACATAATGAAAATTGCGTCAAGTTATGTCAATCAATTGGTACTTAAGCACAACCAATTTAGTGAGTCATTTTGCTTTATTCCATCATATTTCAAAGTCAAGAAAGGGCATTACATGTTACAAAGCTCAATTCAAACAGAACGAAGCTCAAATATAGCAGGTTAAAAAGTTTGAATTCAATTTTGTAATGAAAAACTGATAAGATAAGCATTAATAAGTTGTGAAAAGGAGAAAAGAAAAATGGTAAGGACGGTTACAAAATAAAAAAAAAATACAAAACAATAAAAAAACTAAGGTTCACCTCTGAATTGCGTCTAAGACACAACTCAGAAGTGAGCCTTAGAACATCTAAAGCTCACGTTTGAATTGCACTATAGAGCACATAATAATACGCAATTTAGAAGTGAGCTTAGCTATTTGGGGAATTTTGCAGTATTTGTGATTTTTCAATTAAAACTATAATACTTTTTTTTAAAAAAAAAAATCTCCCCACACATGCACCACTATGTATATATCCATCTAAATTATTCATACAGACAACATATGGTCTGTGGAAAAGGAGCATCATGACTTTATGGTACCCCAAATGGTCTTCTTGTTCTTTCTTCTGCTGTTTCATTCTGATGCTTTGCACGGCGACTGCAGTGATAAAGCTACCGGAAAATGTAACAGTACCGGCGGTTTTCGCCTTCGGAGACTCCATTGTTGACACGGGGAACAACAACAACCTATCCACCGTGAGTAAATGTAATTTTCTGCCTTATGGGAAAGACTTGATGCATGGGTTCCCAACTGGGAGGTTGACCAATGGAAGAACACCAATCGACCTCATAGGTAACCAACAGTCTATTGATTTGCATGTTTCTTTAGTTATTTCTTCTTAATTTTTAGAATTGTTTAGGTTCTCTGCTATCTCTTACTTAATATTCTTTGCCATTTTTTCTTTTATATTTTACGCAGATACAAAATAATGAACAAATCTCACAAGCAAATTAAAAAGGAAAAGTACCAAAACATTCAGACAGTGAAATATAGTGAAGTACTGCTTATAATATTGGTAAGCACTACGTTGAAGACAAATTATTATAAAAATGAGATGCTGTGTTGAAAAATTAATTTATCTTTTTCTTATGCTTTTTATTTCGGTTTCTTTAGGTTTTTTTTCCGATTTATGTATTTTTTATTGTGATTAATAAACGCTTATTATACGGTAAGCTTCCACATTAAGGGATCATAGCTAGAGCTTGGTGGAAGGAGGAAAATGAAATGGACAAGTTATTAATTTGTCAAACCAGCTTTGACTTTCATTCTTCGTGGCAAAGAATTTTGGTTGCTTGTATAGTTGTATTCAACGTATGTAGAGTCTTTCCTTTTTCTTTTTTCCTTAGGACACACCTTGCCAACATTTATGTTATATATATATATGTGTGTGTGTATGTATATGTATATGTATATGTATATATAGACACACACAAACATAGAGAGACACACAAAACATTATAATGTCAGTTATTCTAGAAACACTACAACAACAACATTATCCTATTGATTTAGAGGCTTTCGTCTATGGCGGGGTATGTGGAGAGTCGGATGTGCGCAACCATACCTTAGAAACATATAGATGTTGTTTCCTGATGACTCATAATGAAAATTACGTCAAGCTGTGTCGATCAACTATTACTTCACAATATAAGAAGCACATCCAATTTAGTGAGTTATTTTGTTTTATTGAATCATATTCAAAGTCAAGAAAGATTATATGATTCACTCCATTGAAAACACTGAGTTATACCTAAAAAGTATAGGTAACATGAAAGGTCCTTGTCCTTGAGTAGTTTTACTTTTGACTTTTTGAGGAATCTATACTATGGTAAACTTTCTTTGTTCCTTACGTAAACTATATAGTTCTATATATGTGTTAAGTTGTAAAGTGTTTTGATGATGAAAAGATGTTTTGAATAAGTTAAAATTATGTTTGATATTTGATGCATGATGGGAAAATACGTTATGATCAAAGATGGTTAAGATTGGAACTCAAAAGAAGACATCGATCTCTCAAGGAGGAGACATCGATCGATCGATGTCACTAACATCGATCGATCGATGTATGATCTGAATACATCGATCTCTCCCTCCCTGGACATCGATCGATTGATGTAGGATCTGAGGACATCGATCTCTCCCACCCAGGACTTCGATCGATCGATGTAGTATCTGAGGACATCGATCTCTCCCTTCCAGGGACTTCGATCGATCGATGTCCTCCAGAATTCAAACTTTTTGAACGTTAGAATAAAATCCAAGGTTGATTTTCAAGGTTTTCTCTTTCCAATCTTCTTCAAACTTCTTGTGGACTTTAACTCAACTTGTTACATGCTTCCTTGACTATTGCAAGCTTGTCTAAGATTCTCTAGGGTGGCTATCCAAGATCAAATCACTCCCTAGGGTGGCTAGAGACTATTTTGGCATTGTCTTGACATTTTTGAAGATGAAGACTTGGTGGAGAGCCTCAAAAACGTGGTGAACTTCATCTATAAATAGAGGAGGCTTGGATGAAGCAATTACACACTTTCAACATCATCTAGCCTCATTTTACATTGTTGTACATTTCTCTCATACTTGTAAACTTGTTTAAAGCTTGTCTAGCTTTCTTTGATCTTCATTGTTTGTATATTGAGAGAAAGAGAGTCAAGCACAAGAGGAACCATAAATAGTTGATCTCTAGCTTGTGCTTAGACTTGTGAGAAAGTGTGAATCTTACTATATCTTTTCAACCCATTGTGAGAAGTTCTTGAGAGAACTTTTGTTGAAGTTGTGAGGAAGCAAGAAGTTGTTCTTGCTAAGAGCTGTAGTTGTTGTAGTTGCACAAGTGTGTTGTGCAAGAAGTTGCTGTTGTTGTTGCTTACACTAAAGTGTTAGTGTAAGTGTTGTTGTGGTTGTTCTTATTGTTCATAATAAGAAGAGTAGTTGTTGAAAATCCACTTTGGAAACAAAGTGGTAGTGGAGTAGAATCATTTACGATTCGAACCACTCTATATCCGGTGTACTCTTTCATTGTCTCTCATCTCCAATTCTTGCTCTGATTTTGAATATCTTTTTGAGTTGAGAAAACAAGAAAATTCCGCAAAAGAGCCAAACACTCTATTCACCCCCCCCCCTCTAGAGTGTATTTCGGACCTTACAATTGGTATCAGAGCCTAACCTTGATTGCTTGGCCTATCTTTGCAAGTAGCAAGGTTAAAGATCATGGCAATGACAACCTCAACTTCAACCTCTTCATCTTCCAAGCCTACTGCACTATTTTCCGGATCAAACACTAAAGCTTCTATGTTTGATGCCCAAAACTATTCTTTATGGAAATTTCGAATGATCAATCATTTGAAAGGCTGTGGATTTGATATATGGAGAGCTGTTGTCAAAGGAATTGAAGTTCCTATGATTACCAACTCAAAAGGAGAATCAATGTTCAAAGATGAGGATGACTACACCGACGAAGAGAGGGTAAATTTCGCCATCAATGGCAAAGCTTTTGACATTCTCTCAAGTGCTCTTACCACCACTGAGCTCATTAGACTCCAAGGTCTTGAAACAGCCCATGAGGCATGGAAAAGGCTTGAAATGATACATGAAGAAACTGAGCAAGTAAGAATGGCCAAAAGACTCATGCTCATGAAGGAGTATGAGATGTTCGGAATGAAAAGCGGTGAGAAGATTGAGGAGACAATCGATCGATTCACACGAATAGTGAATCAACTCTCCATGGTTGACAAGAAAATCTCAAATGAAGATCTTGTCTCAAAACTTCTCAACTCTTTGCCAAGAGAATGGACACCCAAAGTCACCGCCATCACCGAATCAAAGAATCTCAAGACTCTTACCCTTGATGAGCTATCCGGTAATCTCCTTACTCATGAAATTCTTATTGATGAACAAAATAGGATGAATCCCATCAAGTCTACACAAACATCACACAAAGGATTGGTGGTAGAGTCCGATGAATCGGATGAGGAAGTTGCCCTTCTAGTAAGAAAATTTAGAAGAATGGCAACTAGAAACAAAGCTCAAGCAAGAAAGTTTTTCAAGAAACCATCTAAAGAAAAGGAAGCAAGTGAAAATTGCTATAGATGTGGTCGACCCGGTCACTTCATTGCCGATTGCCACGTAAAAGAGCCGCAAAAGCAAGAGAAGAAGGTCTTTCCTCAAAAGAAGAAAGCCCTCAATGCGGAGGTAACCACGTGGGATGATCTCCTTTCGGAATCGGAAGGAGAAGAGAGTGAAGATCAAGGCGTTGGACTTGTGGCAATGGTTGACAATCCAAAGGTTCAACATACTTGTCTTATGGCGATTGAAGATGACCTTGAGGTAAATTCTAACCCTTCAAATTTGCATGATGAAATAGGAGATTTGCAAGATGACTTTGAGAAATTAAATTTGAAATATAAGCATTTAAAGAAAGAATTCAAGAAATGCATTTTAGAAAATAAGAGCTTGCATGACAAAAATATTTTGATGTTTCAAGAGCATGATATCATACTTACCATGCATAAAACCGTAGCTCTTGAAAATGAAGAAATTAGAAAAGAATGTGAGAAACTAAAGTTAGACTTACAAAGACTAACAAATGGTAAAAACAATTTAGACATACTACCTGGAAATCAAAGGATTGGAAATGATAAATCCGGTTTAGGATTTAACTCATCATCTTCTATTAAACCTAAGTCCTTAAAGAAAAAGGCAAACAATAGAAAAATACAACAAAACTCATCACTTTCTAAATCAAAGCATGTACCCACTTGTTTCTATTGCAACAAACTAGGACATGTAAAGAAAGCATGTAAAGCTCGATTTGAAAGCACATATGTTTGGAAGCCTAAAGGTCGAAAAACTAACCCTAAAGGACCCAACCATCAAAGGGTACCAATGCATACATCTTTTGGTTTTGTAGGCTCTCAAGATAAATGGAGTAGCCAAAGAAGAAGGAACCAAATGGCTTATGGACAGCGGATGCTCAACTCACATGACCGGAGACAAGACCTTGTTCACCAAGCTCAAGCTCCAAGATGGTGGAACGGTGCATTTTGGCAATGGGAGAGCCAAAATCCTTGGACATGGAGAAATTGGTAATTCTTCCTTTACTATTAATAATGTACTATATGTAGAAGGGCTTAAGTATAATTTGATAAGTGTTAGCCAACTATGTGATGCTAATTTTCAAATTGAGTTTGTGAAAAGAAAATGTGTTGTGAAAAAGAACGATAAGATTGTTTTTGAAGCTATTCGTAAAAATGATGTTTACAAATTTAGCACACATGATTTGATATCACAAAATGTTTCTTGCCTAGTTGCCAAAAATGATTTGACTCAACTATGGCATAGACGACTTGGACACATTAGTTTTAAGAATTTCAAAGAGATTTGCAAAAATGAAAAAGTCCAAGGTCTTCCAAAATTAAATTTCGAAAACCATGGCTTATGCGACACTTGTCAAAAGGCAAAACTTGTTAAAACAAGCTTCAAGCCCAAAAGTGAAATATCTACCACCAAACCTCTACAATTGCTTCATATGGATTTGTATGGGGATATTGGTACAGCAAGTCTAAGTGGAAAACATTACACCTTTGTGGTGGTAGATGACTACTCTAGGTACACTTGGGTAATGTTCTTAGCTAAAAAGAATGATGCATGTCAAGAATTTATAAAGCTTTGTAAGAGATTAGAAAATCAAAGAGAAGACACAATTAAGGAAATTAGAAGTGATAGAGGTGGTGAGTTTGATGGAGAATTTCAAGAATTTTGTGTATCCAAAGGGTATGGACACAATTTTTCATCTCCAAGAACTCCTCAACAAAATGGTGTTGCGGAAAGGAAAAATAGGACACTTCAAGAAATGAGTAGAGCCATGCTAAACGAATTTGAGCTACCCAAATATTTTTGGGCCGAAGCGGTAAATACCGCTTGTCATGTGATCAATAGAGTTTATTTGAGACCATTTCTCAAAAAGACTCCTTATGAGATTTGGAAAGATAAAGTACCAAATATTGGTTATTTCAAGGTTTTTGGTTGTAAGTGTTTTATACTTAACACCAAAGACAACTTGGATAAACTTGACTTCAAAGCGGATGAAGGAATCTTTATGGGTTATGCTCAAAATAGTAAGGCATTTAGAGTATATAATAAAAGAAGCATGAAAGTTGAAGAATCAATCCATGTCAAGTTTAGTGAACTCACTGAGGATAAATCAAACATTAATGAAGATGATGATGATGAAGAAATAATTGAAGTAAGTCACATAGAGAAATTTGAGAATCCAAAAGGTAATATCGTTATTGACCTTAGGATTGATCCTCTTGAACCTAAGGTGGAAAATGAAGAAGTAGGAGGGGATACCTCAAATTTACCGGATTCATATAAGTATAGGAAAGATCATCCTAAAGAGTTGATACTAGGAGAAACTAGCCAAGGCATAATGACTAGGAGAAAATTCAATGAAAATGCCTTTATTTCACAAGTTGAACCTAAAAATATAAAGGAAGCAATAAACGATGAAGATTGGGTATTAGCTATGCAAGAAGAATTAAATCAATTTGAAAGAAGTGATGTTTGGGAATTAGTTGCTAAACCTAGTGATCATCCCGTAATTGGCACTAAATGGGTATTTAGAAACAAAATGGATGATAACGGAAACATCACTAGAAACAAAGCTAGGTTAGTAGCCCAAGGTTATAGGCAAGAGGAAGGCATAGACTACGATGAGACTTTTGCCCCCGTGGCTAGGTTAGAAGCGATTAGGATGTTATTAGCATATGCATGCTATAAGGATTTCAAACTATATCAAATGGATGTGAAATCCGCATTCTTGAATGGAATAATTCAAGAAGAGGTCTATGTAGCTCAACCTCCGGGGTTTGAAAATCATGATTATCCAAATCATGTTTTTAAACTCAAAAAGGCCCTTTATGGACTTAAACAAGCTCCTAGGGCTTGGTATGATAGATTAAGTAACTTCCTACTTGAAAACGAGTTTTCAAGAGGAAAAGTCGACACTACTCTTTTTATTAAAGAACAAGGGAACCATCAATTGCTTGTTCAAATTTATGTGGATGATATCATATTTGGTGCTACTAATGATTCTCTTTGTGAGCATTTTGCAAAATTGATGGAAGGAGAATTTGAAATGAGCATGATGGGTGAACTCAACTACTTTCTTGGTCTACAAATCAAGCAAACTCAAGATGGAGTTTACATATCTCAAACAAAGTACACAAAGGATTTGCTCAAGAAGTACAAATTCGAGGATGGAAGAAGTGTGAGTACTCCGATGAGCACAAGTACAAAGCTTGACAAAGACGAAAAAGGAAAGCCAGTTGAGGTAACAAAATATAGGGGCATGATTAGTAGTTTACTATATTTAACCGCTAGTAGGCCGGATATTTTGCATGATGTGTGCTTATGTGCTAGATTTCAAAATATGCCTAAGGAATCGCATTTAGTTGCCATTAAACGTATCTTTAGGTATTTGAAAGGAACTTTGAACTTCTGGTTGTTCTATCCCAAAAATGGTTGTTTTGATCTAAGAGGATATAGTGACTCCGACTATGCCGGAAATCTTGTTGATAGGAAAAGCACTTCCGGGACATGTCAATTCCTTGGAGATTGCTTAGTTTCTTGGTTTTCCAAGAAACAAAATAGTGCGTCACTTTCCACAGCGGAATTCGAATATGTATCGGCCACTTCGTGTTGTGCACAACTACTTTGGATGATCAACACCTTGAACGATTACAATGTTAAGTTTGAAAAGTTCCCATCCTATGTGATAATACCTTAGCCATAAGTATAGCACAAAATCCAGTTCATCATAGTAGAACAAAACACATTGAAGTGAGGCATCACTTCATAAGAGACTGCATTCAAAAAGGATTGGTATGCGTTGAGTTCGTTTCAACAAATGACCAACTGGCGGATATCTTTACCAAATCCCTTCCAACCGAGACATTCGAATCAATTAGAACAAGATTAGGAATGATAAACAATGATTAAAAGGTTAGAAATGTCAAAATTGCAGAAATCAGCACACATAGATCGATCTATGTGGAAAAAAAAATCTCAGAGACTGATGTCTCTTAAGACATCGATCGATCTATGTCTAGGACATCGATCGATCGAAGTCCCAGACATCGATCGATCGATGTCTGCGCGGACAGGGGTATTAAAAGCTGCACTTTTCTCTTTCCCCTTCACTTTCCCTCTTCCTCCACCGAAAATCCCTAATTTTTTCTCTCAACATTCGAAACTTTTCTCTCTAAATTCCAAACCCTTGGATAAACTTTCATTTTTTTTCTTCAAATCAATCAATCCTTCCAACAATCACATCTATCCCATTGGTTTTTGCAAGAAAATCCGAAACCTAACTCAGAAATGGCACCAAGAATGAAACAAACTGCAAAAAGGCAACGAACCTCTGAAGAAGAAGGTACTACGCCACCCCATTCTAATCCTCAAGTGCCAACAGGGTCTAGGACACAAGGACTGAGGAAGAAGGCCACTCCCTCTCACAACGCAATGCTGATTGAAACAAGGAGCAAGTTGACAGTCAACAATTTTCCCTGGCTCAAACCCTCAGACTACAAAGATGCTATGAAAGAGCCAACTGGTACAGGTAAATTTGCCTATATCACTCTTAGAGCTCAAATGGTTTTCATTGAATGGGAGCGCAAGAAGAGGGCAACCATTCCATTAAAATTGCTCAAAATTGAAGATATTTTGAGCAATGAAGAATTAAAACCAATCATTGATTGGTTTGATGTTCAAAAATGGAGACCTGTCTGGGAGGTCTCACAGATGACAAATATGTCTACCCGGTATACTAGAATGTTTTATGCAAATATGTGGGTAGATTATAAACACGGGGAGCCTTATGCATTGAATACAATAGTAGAAGGCAACTTGTTGATGTTTACATCCAAAACATTCAACGAACTGCTTGAGGTTCCGGATGAAGGATTGAATGATTTTGATCCATGGAAGTGGGATTCCTTTAAGTATCAAGTTTCTGAAAATGAGGTTAAACATTTTCTTGGCTTTCATCCCACCAAGAATACTAACGACATGCCTCTAGTATACAGAGTTTTACTTGCCATTGTCACTTTCTGTATCAATGGAAAATCGGCAAAACTCCCGAGCAATTTAGACTTTTACATTGCGTATCGTATTGCTATGAAGGAGCCCTTAAATTTTGGGGAGATTGTGTTTGCCAATATGTTGGAAGCCGCCACCAAGAAATCAAAAGCGCTTCCCTATAGCAATCTCATATATAGATTGCTCAAAAAGGCAAACGTGGAGTTGAATGATGATTTCACAGATCAAATCACAAACAAAGATTATTATACAAAGGCTAACATTCAACAAATCCACAAATCACGGAAAGAGGCTCAAAAACGAAGTGGACAACAAGAAGAAGACGAAGAAGAAGAAGAACGTGAAGAGCCTATTCCTCCACCATCCCCTACCGAACCTCCCATGGAAACCTCTTCTCCTCCATCCCCACAACCACCTCCACAACAAACATCCACATCACAAAAGGCAAAAGGTAAAGCCCCAATGGCGGCGGAAAGTGATTCTGGGGATGAGTTTGACGCAGAAGCCGAAATTGCCGACGTTCGTCATACTCTTGGTCAATGAGGAGAAGACTTGGCTACAGAAGCAAGCCGCATTGATGACCTACAAAAGGAGTATAAAACATTTCAGTCACGAATAAACTCCATCGAAACAAAGGTCAACACTGAGGTTGAAGAACTAAAAACAGAGTTAGCCGTACAAAAGACGAAATATCAAAAGCTGAAAACAAAACTCAAAGCCGCTCTCTCCGGACTATGTTTCTCCTCCGATGAGGAGTAGTACCTTATGCTTTTCCATTCCCCCGTACTTATGTTAGTTTTGCAAGTTTGAGTTTACATTTGTATCTCAAAAACTTGATATTTTCTTCATGGTATTTATCTTTTCGTTTTGATATCTCTCGTTTTTTTTATGCTTTCAAAAAGGGGGAGATGAATGTTAGTTAGTATGATTTTTAGCATGATGGCATAATATGAGATTTTTAGCACTATATGATTTTTGGCATGCTAGTTGATCATGGCTTGGTATATGAGGTATGGTTTTTTTTTTGGAATACTAGTTGATCATGGTTTGGTATGGTTTTGGCATGATATAGTTTTGGCAAGATTTTGGCATATGAGTTAATGATATATTGGGCATGCTAGTTGAAATTTTTTTTTGGTTTGATATTGTTGGCAAGCATGATTGGGCATCAACACGTGTATAGCATGTTCTTGCAAAAATGGTTGAAAATTTTGATAAGGTTTGGTTAAGCATGGGTATCCAAATAGCTAGACTTATATTGGTTATTTTTCATAGCTTAACTTGATAAGATGAATTCGGTTTTGCATGACATGAAGTTCTTTAATATCTTTACATATGAAACATGATGCATAAGTTGAGGGGGAGCATGAACTAAGGGGGAGCTGTAAAATATCAAGTTTAGTTGAAAAAGAATCATGTAAAAACATCTTTTGAATTGTTGTTTTGAAATCATCAAAAAGGGGGAGATTGTTAAGTTGTAAAGTGTTTTGATGATGAAAAGATGTTTTGAATAAGTTAAAATTATGTTTGATATTTGATGCATGATGGGAAAATACGTTATGATCAAAGATGGTTAAGATTGGAACTCAAAAGAAGACATCGATCTCTCAAGGAGGAGACATCGATCGATCGATGTATGATCTGAACACATCGATCGATCGATGTATGATCTGAATACATCGATCTCTCCCTCCCTGGACATCGATCGATTGATGTAGGATCTGAGGACATCGATCTCTCCCACCCAGGACTTCGATCGATCGATGTAGTATCTGAGGACATCGATCTCTCCCTTCCAGGGACTTCGATCGATCGATGTCCTCCAGAATTCAAACTTTTTGAACGTTAGAATAAAATCCAAGGTTGATTTTCAAGGTTTTCTCTTTCCAATCTTCTTCAAACTTCTTGTGGACTTTAACTCAACTTGTTACATGCTTCCTTGACTATTGCAAGCTTGTCTAAGATTCTCTAGGGTGGCTATCCAAGATCAAATCACTCCCTAGGGTGGCTAGAGACTATTTTGGCATTGTCTTGACATTTTTGAAGATGAAGACTTGGTGGAGAGCCTAAAAAACGTGGTGAACTTCATCTATAAATAGAGGAGGCTTGGATGAAGCAATTACACACTTTCAACATCATCTAGCCTCATTTTACATTGTTGTACATTTCTCTCATACTTGTAAATTTGTTTAAAGCTTGTCTAGCTTTCTTTGATCTTCATTGTTTGTATATTGAGAGAAAGAGAGTCAAGCAAAAGAGGAACCATAAATAGTTGATCTCTAGCTTGTGCTTAGACTTGTGAGAAAGTGTGAACCTTACTATATCTCTTCAACCCATTGTGAGAAGTTCTTGAGAGAACTTTTGTTGAAGTTGTGAGGAAGCAAGAAGTTGTTCTTGCTAAGAGCTGTAGTTGTTGTAGTTGCACAAGTGTGTTGTGCAAGAAGTTGCTGTTGTTGTTGCTTACACTAAAGAGTTAGTGTAAGTGTTGCTGTGGTTGTTCTTATTGTTCATAATAAGAAGAGTAGTTGTTGAAAATCCACTTTGGAAACAAAGTGGTAGTGGAGTAGAATCATTTACGATTCGAACCACTCTATATCCGGTGTACTCTTTCATTGTCTCTCATCTCCAATTCTTGCTTTGATTTTGAATATCTTTTTGAGTTGAGAAAACAAAAAAATTCCGCAAAAGAGCCAAACACTCTATTCACCCCCCCTCTAGAGTGTATTTCGGATCTTACAATATGCACTTCTTATTTTGATAGTCTTTTATTTTTATCTTATAATGTTTTACAATTGTGCCGATTCTCTCTCTAGATACTACCACTCATTCTTTAAATAACTCCGAGCACTTGTTAAGCGGGTAATAAAGTTCTTCGTCAACTGTACAACGTTGTCGATGAAAAAAAAAAAAAAAAAAAAAAACTAGACAAAGTTTTGTCTAAACACTATATTACAAATTCTATATCTTTTGAGATAGATGTATTGTTTGTCTGCCGCTCACCCTCTTCAGATCGTGACTATAGCTTTTATTGTCGTTGACATATAATGAGTATGATTGATTGATTAATGAAGCAACTGTTAATTCTTCATCATTTTTTATTTTTTTCTTCAAATTTTTGTAGCCGAAGGACTGGGAATTAAAGAACTTGTATCCGCTTACCTGGATCCGAATTTGAAAGCAGGAGATCTTTTAACAGGTTTAAGCTTTGCTTCAGGAGGTTCTGGATACGACTCTCAAACTTCTCTATTAGTGGTAAATTTACCAACTTTCTTTCCTTACTTAATGCAACATACTAACAAAAATAATGAGATAAAAAGAAAGTGACACTTTGTGTCTACAACTATAGCCACTGTGTCTATATTGCATGATAAGTTAGCAATTCTAAGAGTGTGTTTCGTTCTCAATTGGGTATCGGAATCATAATCAGAATAGGCATGACAATGTATGGGTTTGAGTATATGAGTTTGAACGTAAAAGTAATAGTTGTTTGGTATTGAAGTGTGAATGAGTATTGATTGACATTCATGTTGTTTGGAACGCATCGAAATTGAAATGAGTATCAAAGGTGAACAGCGGAAAATTATCCGGAAAAATTTGACCGGCCGGAATAATGACCGGATCTAAACACAGTAGACGAAGTAATAGACTAGTAGGGTCATTTTCCCATGAAATAATTGTGGGATTTTCTAACCTGGATCTTTTTTTTTCCCAGTCGGTACTATCATTACCACAGCAAATAGAAATGTTCAAAGAATATATCCAGAAGCTCAAGGGTAGTGTTGGGGAAGAAGCAAATTTCATTTTAGCAAACAGCATATATGTACTAGTATCTGGCAGCAATGACCTTGCTAATACCTATTATACCCTTGGCATTCGACGAGCCCAATATGACATCAATGCTTATGCTGATATGCTGGTTTCCTCAGCTTCCGATTTTATAAAGGTAAGACTATTTATCGGACTCCCCTTCAATGCAACATGATAATGAACCTTAAAAGTTAATATTTAGTAATGGTATTCATAGTGACACCATTATAACCAAGTTCTAAGATGTTACGATTAGATTCAAGGGCGTTTTAATTACGTTCATGTACAGAATAAAATTCTTGTCGGGCTAAAGTTATAAGATATCATAGTCATGTTACATTTTTGTTAGAGGTGTTAACGAGTCAGCCAAGCCGAGCCGAATACTAGGTTTTCGATGAGCTAAACGAACTATTCGGCTCAGTTCGTTTAGCTAAACGAGCTTTAAAATTGGTTCGAGTTCGGCTCGATAACAATATGACTGCTTGGACGAGCCGAGCAGTTTGCGAACAGTTCGGCTCGTTTAACTAAACGAACCCAAATAGTTGTTCGAATTCAGCTCGTTTGAAAAAAATTAATGAACGAACTTGAACCAAATACGAATCGAACTCGAACAGATCACGAGCTGTTGGGTTCACTTAACACCCTTAATTTTTGTATAAAATGAAACACTTGACAGATCAAGTTCTAGGGCGTCATAGGTACACTTATTTATATTATGAAACACTAGCCACGTCCAAGTTCTAGAATGGTAACATAACATTTCTATATATTATGAAACACTAGCTACACCCAAAATTTGAGGGGTAACCTTGCTTTTTTTTTGTTTGTGTCTTTCATTATGTATGCATATATATGGTTATGTAGTTGATAGCTTTCTATTTGTGTTTATTAAATTCCTGCACTAGTACACTAGCACACCATATGCCTATCATTATGTCATATACGTAGGTACACATAGATCTGGAGGTCTCACTGGAAACAAACTCTCTATCTCTTGGGATGGAGGTATCGTTTGCCTGCCTTTCACGCTCTTCAGACTCTAGCGGTAGCTATTGCTGTCGTTAGGATATAGTGAGTATGCTTGTTGTTATGAAACATCAAGAAGACCAAGTTCTAGGTTGTTATAGTTCCATTTTTTTTGGTATATTATTAAACGCTAGCGGTCAAGTATTGGTTGAACAGTTTAGTCAGTTAGACAGTTACAGTATATAAATTTAAAATTCAACTAAACCATTCAACTGGCTGAATCTTGAAAGAAAATCTTATAGCTGTTTGCTTATATGTATAGCTTTACCCTTTTTTCTTTCTTTCTTTGGTTAAAATGCTTATATATTAACAAGTGTATCAAAGTATCAAAGGAATGCAACTCATACAAAAGCACTACTTGTAGGTCACATGATGACCTACATGTATTGTTCAGTAATGTAAAACAATTTTAAACAATAGAAACAGCGCATATGTCTAAAATGTGTGGGTAGAACTTCACCTCTTTCTTTGTTTTTACATGTTGAAGGAATTACACGGACTTGGTCCAAGAAGAATTGCAGTTTTTGGAGTCCCACCAGTGGGATGTGTCCCAGCACAGAGAACACTTTCAGGAGGTGTTTTAAGAGTTTGTGTTGAAGATCATAACCAAGCTGCAGAATTAGTGAATGCAAAGCTTTCACTTACAATTAGTTATCTAAACCAAGTTTTACCTCAATCAAAGATAGTCTACATTGACATCTATAATCCACTTATTGATCTTATTCAGCACCCTCAAAATAATAGTACCTAAAGTTTATATACATATTTTTTTTTTCAATTTATTTGGTATTATTATACTATATTTTCTTTAACATATAAACATGTTGTGAAAATTCACAGGATTTGAAGTTGTGAATAGAGGCTGTTGTTGTAGCGCCCCAGCCCGATACCGTTATCGGAACCAGTGCACCCGCCGTAGTCTACTATGAGAACTACGAAGCATCAAGCAGATCAAGCATACATCCTTCATAATGTAAGATAAAACCAGCGGGAACGTCATAAAATCTAAACCTTCATTGTCAATATTACAACCAGAAACTGCAGCGGAAATAAAACTGTTTGTTCATCTAGCCAACATAGGTTTTAGAACAACATAATAACAATAAGTTTTGCAAACTTAAACAAAATAGTCCAGCATCTATCTATTCCCTTGTCCATCGTCCCATTGAGCCCACTCGCCGTCGTCTTCGATAAATATCAACTCATAATCAGGCTCACCTGAAAAGAAGATAGAATGATTGTTCTTAGCGAAAACTTCGCCAGCAAGTAACCCGTCTATACACCTTACGGAATCACACACGTCGAGTCACCAGTGTATAAAACATTGCCCAAAAATAAGGTGCTCGGGTTAGCAAATAGCATCTTAATAAGGATTACTCAAAACAGGTAAAGTCCATATAGGTACACAATTACGAGAACCAACATGTATTAAAACAACGTATCACATAAGTAAGCCATAGACTAATCACGTTTCTTGCATGTCAAGTCCTATGCTTCGTGTATCATGATGCATGTACTTCTTTAAAATCACACACAACACCCATGCATATGCCTTCTTTCATAAACATGTCATGCATGTCATTTCACAAACATTTCATCACTTTACATATCATATTCTTCGCGTAGCAGAACTTTATACCCTGTGGGTGATCAGTCCACAGCCGTCATAACTTTATACCCCGTGCTGAAAGGTCCACGGCCCCATAACATATACTTTATACCCCGTGCTGAAAGGTCCACGGCCCCATTACATATATCATATATCCGTGCTGATAGGTCCACGGCCCCATAAAATACTTCATTTTCCGTGCGGATAGGTCCACGGCCCCATAAAATACTTTATACCCTGCTGTTGATTCACAGATCACGCTCTTTATACCCTGCTTTCGCAGACGTGACTTTTATACCCTGCGATCAACCAGCAGCCATTTTGTCTTTCGAAAACTTTAAACCTTTCTTGTTCTTTTGCAAAACATATCTCAAATCAAATACAAGTGCTCATGTCATGATGCAGGATGCACAAATAGCTTCATATCAACATGTAACACACACACATACATCTTGCCTATCAAGCATACGGTCTTGCACCTCAAACACTCTATGGTCGTGTCTTTCCAAGCCCATCCTTCTTACAAACTCACTCAAGATTCAATCTTATTCTAACTTGATCAACCTGCCATCCACACCTCAAATATACCTCAAATACCCTTGCATTTTATGTTCAAAAGAAGTGTATAAAGTTACTACACTTACATAGGGCGCTTAAAGGGTTAAAAATACTTCCAGAATACTTGGAACGCCACTTCGAGCGCCTAATGTGGACATGGAGCGCCTCTACTAGGCGTTCGAAGTGTTCGGGGATGATTCAGGACACATTGAACACCACATGAAGCGCCTAATGTGACTTGAAGCGCCTCATGTAGGCGTTCGAAGTATTCTGACGGTTCTAAATTGCAGTTTTTCTGTACGGGAAAGCTCCAGGACACATGGAACGCTACATGAAGCGCCTATAGTGACATGAAGCGCCTCATGTAGGCGTTCGAAGTGTTCTGACGATGCCAAACTGCAGTTTTTCTGCAGTAACTTCCACCCAACTCCTTTCTTCTTCAACCCTTCCAGATTCAACACTTAAAGATCCATCTTAACAACTAGATTCATCATACTTAACATACATCTAATCATGAATTGATGCTTAGTTATGCCCAACAACATCCACTCTAACTCTCCAATCATACACCACCTTCAAAGGTTATCATCAACAATTCCCACACAACAAGTCTACAACAATGTCTCACTCATCCCTCAATTTCCTGCACTTACTCTCAACGTCTAAGTGTAGACAATCAACATAAGAGTAGAGCAAGACAATAAGCATGTCAAAATATATACTTTCATGGGCATGCTTGGTAAATACAAGGCACCACACAACTATTTTCAGAATTATGGCCCAAAGAACAAGACTTTACTCAATTAGCAACAAGACTCACATATAACGAAGCATTTAAGATAGGCAAGACAAGAATACTAATGTGTGATTCATGTTTTCTCTTTGTAAGAACATAGGGCCTAAAGTATCAAAATTTGCGTAAAGCGTATAGAAAGATTACTTGCCTTGGAATCTAGATAAGCTTACAGATTTACTGCAGAATTTCTGTAAGAGTTGAACCTAGGTTACACGTTCTTCCTCCTTTCCTTCTTCTTCTCTCCTTCTTCCTTCCTCTTTCTTTTCTCTCTCTTTTCTCAGAATTTTTCCTTCTTCCTTTGTTGTCAAAACCGCCCCTCATGCTGAGAAGGGGAAGTTATACCCAACTTTGTAACTCCCTTAACTCCTAGTAGGGACTATTTTGCTAATTTTCCATACTTCCTTTTAATTCTACTTTTAACCCCTTTCTTTTGTTCTTCTATGTTTTATGTACTAAGTCACATACCCTACATAATTAATTAAGTTGCATTTAAGGTTGACCTAAGTATTGAAAGTTGCGTTTAAAAATCACGGGGTGTAACAGTTGTGGGACTGGAGCCATTGAAGCTTCCTATTTATGCAGCAAAAGCTTGACATGTTCGGATGACTCAAAATATCTATTTTGGGATAGTTTCCATCCTACAGAGAAAGGATACAGACTCTTAGTGCAGCCTATGCTTCAAAAATACATTAGCAGTTTCTTTTAGATTCATTTCCTATGTCCAATTTGGAAATGCTGAATTTTACTATATATACATGATAGTAAGTGAAATTGTTTGCGCTTACCCTCTACAAACTCTAGTGATTGTTTTTGTTGTCGTTGAGATATACTGGAGGTTGTTGGGTATGATTGATGATGATGATACATGATGAGCATTAACGGTTACTGTTTGCAAAGAAACGGTTGGAACTGAGTCAACTGGCCGACCAACATACTAAAAATATTTTTTTTAATCAAATGTTTCCGACCAATGTAACTTACTATCCATTTATTGAACACTTTTTCAGTGAAGAGGTGGAGGGCGAGTCTTCGAGCAACTGGTAATATTGCTACTTTGCGATTTTAAAGTCATGGATTCAAACCGCAGAAACAGCTTCTTACACAAAGTGTAGGGTAAGACTGAGTTAATGAGATCGCGAATCGATCCAACTCCTTCCTCATACCATATACAAACGCAAGAGATTAGTGTACCGTAAATGCTTTTTTTCATTGAAGAGACGAGTAATCTTGAGATCAAATAATTTTGTTAGTCACCAAATATTTTGTTAGTGAAGTTTTGACGGAAACTTAATTTGGACACAAAAAATTTAACTACCAAGGTTTTGCCCACCAATTTATTGCTTTTGCCGACAATTTTTTTGGTTATTAAAATGCTTTTTTTCCCTAGTAATACATATTGTTTATCACCTAAGCAGCACATCCGAAATCATCTATAACAAACAAAGAAATATTTCAGTGAAGGTTGCAATGGTAAAACCATTAGTCGTATGCAATCAAGAATTATAGTAAGACATGTACAGACATTTTGAATATCTTAAAAACGAGTTAGAGAAAGAAACTCTTTAGGTTCTTTCTAAAAAAACTATTTAGTTATAAGACGAATGTAAGTAAAAGCCTCTCTCCCTTCATTCATCATGAAGAAATGTTCAACACCACCTTAGTTAACTATGGGTTAATGTCTAGTTGAGTTAGTAATTATCACTAGTTTAGTTGGCAATTATCTTTTAATTAAGTAGGAGTAATCTCCAAGAATAAGTTCCTATTCTTGAGGAACAAGTTAGTAGTGAAAGTATGGTTCCTAACTTGTAGGAAAACAGTTTTCTTTTATGCCTATTTATAGGCTTGTAAGAGCAGTATTCAGAGTGTGGCAAATAAAGAAAAATTCCATTAGCTAAAATTTTTACTCTTCCTTATTCATACGTGCCTTCAAGTGTGCTGAGAGTGCATAGAAACTGAGGTGCGCAAATCAAACCAATTGTGCCAGGTGTAGCCGAAGTGCCCAGCATATTACTGCACCAGTTTGATCCTAGCTGAGTGCATTATTTTCTTCTTTTCACATTTGGTATCAGAGCCAATTACAAAATGAGTGAATTACAGGTGGTTGGTGGTGTTAAGAAATTAAACAACCAAAATTATAGCTCATGGTTTACTTGTATGATTTCATACTTGCAAGGACAAGATTTGTGGGAGGTTGTCAATGGCAGTAAAGTTACACCCCCAGAAGTGGAAGACACCAGTGGAGCTTTGCGTAAATAGAAGATTAAGGCTGGAAAAGCCATGTTTGCATTGAAGACTACGGTAGAAGAGGATGTGCTAGAGCATATCCGAGATGCTAGCACACCAAAAGATGCCTGGAACATCTTTGCAAAGCTGTTCTCCAAGAAAAATGACACAAGACTCCAACTGCTTGAAAGTGAATTGCTGTCAATTTCACAAGGTGAACTATCCATTGCTCAATGTTTTCACAAGGTAAAAGCTCTATGTCGTGAAATCTCAGAACTGGATCCTGATGCACCTATTGGTGATACAAGAACAAAGAGAATCATAATACACGGCCTTAAACCAGAATTCAGGGGGTTTGTCACTGTAGTACAAGGATGGCCTACACAGCCATCACTTGTTGAATTCGAAAATTTGTTGGCAGGACAAGAAGCATTGGCCAAACAAATGAGTATGGTGTCCCTCAAGACTGAAGAACAGGCTATGTATGCAAACAAAGGCAGTTTTAGTTCCAAACATCAGAATCCACGTGAAACCAAGACAATCAGAGCAACTGAGTCAAATCATCAAGGCTTCAAGTTTGGAGGTAAGAGTGAAAATGCTAAGTTCAGCTCTAAACGTTTTGGAGGAAAATGCTTTAACTGTGGAAAGAAAGGCCACAGATCAAAGGATTGCTGGTCAAAGAGGAAAAGCGTTGAGAATAATGCTGTGATGACTAAAATGAAGAGGAGTGGGATGCAGAGGCATTCTTGGCTTTTGAAGAGGATGTAAATCAGTCACAGGATGAACATGTCTTGAACATAGGTGCTTCAGCCCATGTGAATTACAAGGCTGACTGGATTCTGGACTCAGGTTGCTCTAATCACATGACAGGTGATAAAGAGAAATTGCAAAATGCTTCTGAGTACAAAGGGAAACGAGTTGTAATTACAGCAAGTAATGCCAAGCTGCCTATAGCTCATGTTGGGAACACAATTATTGCTCCTCAGGATGCATCTATGATGTCTTTACAGAATGTGTATCATGTTCCAGGTATGAGTAAAAATTTGATTTCTGTTGCTCAGTTAACTGCTTCAGGACATTATGTTTTGTTTGGTCCCCAAGATGTAAAGGTGTATACTGAAATTGATGTGCATGACAAGCCTGTAATGAAAGGGACAAAGGTAGATTCCATCTATGTTTTGACAACAGAAGTAGCCTATGTAGATAAGACAAAATGTAATAAAACAGTGGATTTATGGCATTCACGGTTGGGGCATCTGAGCTACTCTAAGCTTGACATGATCATAAAGAGATCAAAATTAAAAGGTATACCTCAACTTGAGATCAGACCTGATCAAGTGTGTGCTGGCTGTCTGCATGGAAAAGCACATCAGTTACCGTTTGAAAGGTCACAGTACAAAGCAAAAGTGGCCCCTTGAACTGGTTCATTCAGATGTATTCGGGCCAGTTAAAAAAGCATCAGTTGGTGGAATGAGGTATATGATAACCTTTATAGATGATTTCTCAAGGTATGTATGTGTGTATTTCATGAAGGAGAAATCTACTGTCCTTGATAAGTTCAAGGAATTTAAAACAGATGATGAGCTGTTGACTGGTTCAACTTTTCGATGTCTACGCACAGATAACGGGGGAGAGTATGTTTCACATGAGTTCTGTGAGTTTCTAAAACAGCACCGAATTAATAGGCAATTGACATGTGCAAATACTCCACAACAGAATGGTGTGGTGGAGCATAAGAACATGCATCTAGCTGAGGTGTGTAGGAGTATGTTGCATGGAAAGTGTGTTCCAGGACGTTTCTGGGCTGAGGCAATGAAGACAGCTGCCTACGTGATCAATCGTCTTCCTCAACAAAAACTGGGCTTTGTGTCACCTTTTGAAAAATTAATAAGCAAGGTACCTTCCTGTAGATATTTTCGTGTGTTTGGATGTGTGTGTCATGTGTTTGTTCTAGCACATCTTCGCACTAAGATGGACAAGAAGGCTATAAAATGCATCTTTGTTGGATATGATGAGCAACGAAAAGGCTGGAGATGTTGTGACCCACGGACAAGAAAGTGCTATGTTTCAAGGAATGTGGTGTTTGATGAGGCTTCTTCTTGGTGGTTACCTGACAAAGAATTTCAGCAACCAAGGACTACAATCGAAGAACAGGAACATCAAGTGGGCCTTCCAATAGAAAACAAAATAAATGAAGCTGAAAAAGAAGAACCTACTGAGACTGGTAATAATCCCTGGCATGCAAATGTACACAATGAAGTTCAAGCAACTGAGGAACCAAGAAGATCCAGTAGGATGTGAAGGCCCAATCCCAGGTACGTAAACATAGCTCTGACTGAGGAAATCCAAGAACCTGAAACATTTGACCAGGCTGCAAGTAGTAAAGAATGGATGAAGGCAATGAAGGAAAAGATACAAGCACTTGAAGGAAATCAGACGTGGGAATTAGTTCCCAAACCTGCTGGAGTAAATCCAGTTTCTTGCAAGTGGGTATATAAGGTTAAAAAGAAAGCTGATGGATCATTAGAAAGGCTTAAAGCACGGTTAGTTGCCCATGGCTTTACACAACAATATGGTCTTGATTATGTTGAGACATTCAGTCCTTTGGCTAGGTTCACTACTGTCCGTGTGCTCTTAGCGTTAGCAGCAAATAAAGGCTGGGATTTATGGCAATTGGACGTCAAAAATACTTTTCTAAATGGAGAGTTAGATCATGAAATTTATATGTCCCAGCCAATGGGATTCGAGAGTCAGAAGTTTCCAAGCTATGTGTGAAAGCTTCATAAGGAATTCTACGGTTTGAAGCAAGCCCCAAGGGCTTGGTATAGAAAAATGGCTGAGTTCCTAGTGTGTAGTGGATACTCCATGACAGCCTCAGGTTCTAGTCTATTTGTTAAAACAGTTGAAGAAAAGATAGCAGTTATGGTAGTATATGTGGATGATCTGGTGATTACTGGAAGTGCCAAAGAAGAAATCCAACAAACAAAAGCAAATTTAATGGTGAGGTTTCAAATGAAAGAGTTAGGAAATCTTCATTACTTTCTTGGACTGCAGGTTGAATACACTAAAAATGGAATATTTCTTCACCAGAAGAAATATGCTACAGAACTGCTAGAACGTTTTGGCATGCTAGAGTGCAAACCAACTGGTTTACCATTTGAACCAAATACATCAATGTGTGCTCATGAAGGGAAGGATCTTGATGATGCTGTAAAGTACAGAAGCTTAGTTGGGAGTGTAGCGCCCCGACCCGGACAGCGGAATCCGAACCGGTACACCCGTCGTAGCTTACTGAGAAGACTACAAGACGTCTCATCTCTCGATTACACATCATCCATGACGTAAGAGAAATAAGTGCGGAAACACGTATCTCGTAAATCTAAACCATTAACGCAGTACATCAAAAGACAAAGTGAACACCAAAAACTGTACATGGTCGCAGCCATCTAAATCCTCAAATGAATTAGGAACAGAAATAACAGAATCTATCTAAACAGTTCTCTCAACAAGGTCTAGGCATCCCATTCTGCCCACTCGCCGTCGTCCTCAATGAAGATCATGTCATACTCAGGTTCTCCTGTATCACAAAGGCCCCTTAGCGAAAACGCTAGCAAGTAACCCGCTTATAAGACATACGGGATCAACACATGGCAAGACATGAGTAATATATAATTCAAGGGAATTGTGGGGCACATGTCTTGTAAAACTTCCAAATATATAGGCGACTAACATGATAAAGCAAGTCCAGCAATTCGTACGCAAATAACAATTCAATGGCTATCAAATACCACGCACATCCATACCACAACGACTCTCGTGATGCATGTCAAAATATGCACTACACTACGCAATCACAAATGCATGAGCCATTTCTTTTCAAATCAGTGCAATGCATGTCACCATGTCCGGTCTCGTAACTCGTTACCCTGTAACGCACCCCGGCTTATATTTCCATCCCGGTTAACGTTACAGGCCTCGTTATGCTCTGTGATGCGCCTCGGCTTATATTTCCATCCCGATTAACATCACAGATCTCGTAAAACTCTGTAATGCACCTCGGCTTATATTTCCATCCCGATTAACATTGCAGAGGACTTTATACCATGTAACGCACCCCGGCTTATATTTCCATCCTGGTTAACGTTACAGCCTTTTGTTCCTGTAATGCACCTCGGCTTAAATTTCCATCCCGATTAACATTACAGGTCACCTTCGCAAATCAGTGCCGAAGCACAGCTCTTTTTCAAAACAATATGCAATGCAAGTGCCATGATGCAAGACTCCTCGTTTCAATCACATTTCTCGTTCACATATGCAGTTCATGTTCACATGCGCAAGTATAAGCGACACACAAGACTTCCCTAACTTACACATCAATGCTTATGCTTCAACTAGGTCATCAACACTTAATCTTGATACTAAACTTCACTCACTAATGCGGGTACTCCTATCTTTCTTTCGTTGAACTCTATAACACCTCGTACGATCATTTCCTAACCTTCCTAGGTCATCCTCATTGAAACCCGATTCGAAAACCCCTTTGAATTCACCAATTTGATTCACCATCCTAAGTCATGTTCCCAAGACTTAGACTACCTTTAATCAAGTCCTAAGAAGTCTCTAAGGTCACCCGAAGATTCTCCGAGCTTCCCTCTTTCTTCCTCTATTTTCCCACAAAACTGAAGGACATCATCCCCTCACATCGATCGATCGATGTCCATCAGAGAACATCAATCTCTCAGCCTCTTATACATCGATCGATCGATGTCCGTCAGAGGACATCGATCTCTCAGCCTTCCCCTACATCGATCGATCGATGTCCAACAGAGGACATCGATCTATCAGTTTCTCACACATCGATCGATCGATGTCCAACAGAGGACATCGATCTCTGACATCGATCGATCGATGTCAGCGCTATTCCAGAAATTCTTCTGCGATTTTCTGCAGACCTTCAACAAACGATTCCCAATTTTCTTCCCACCATTCCAAGCCTAACCACTCTAGAATCCATTCTTAAATCATCAACGCAAAACCCTCTCAAAGCCCATCACACGTTCAATCCTAAAACGTACCTTGTTCATCACAACGAACCCCAAGATCCCACCTTTTTCCCTCAAACCCACGCAACAAGGAGATCACAACCAAGAAGGGATTCAAGGGGTAGGGATTTGCAGGATTTCACATAATCAACACAACAACGAATGCTTTTTCATATACATCGGCCAAATCTCGAAACTAAAACACATAGATCATATACAAATCATCACAAAACGAAACTACTGCATGGTGATCCAATTTGATAACAAAATAGGCCATTTTTTTCTTTCACAAAACGTAGAAACTTATAAGATGATTACTTGTCTTTGATTACTTGGAGAGAAAACGAAGAACGAATGCGTATTGAATGAAGATCTTGAATTGACTTGACCTAGGGTTGAAGAAGGACTGGGGGAACGTTCAAGGCAGGCGGCGGTTTCTCTGCGTAAATGAGAAAAACTGACGTCCTGTCAGTTCTTATATGGGAAGGAAAGAATTTGGAGTTTCTAAATTATATCTATTATCTTATTTACCTTAAAGGATAATCTTCTAATACTTAATTCAAACTTAAATCCTAATTAATTCTGATAATTAAAATCCTCAATTAATTTCCCATTAATCCTATTACTTAATTCGTAATTAATTACGGTTGACCGTCATTATTCTCATTAAATTCCTTCTTAGTCCCTTAATTTTCCTACGGAGGGTGCGGGGCATAACAGGGAGTCTGCTTTATCTAACACTTACAAGACCTGACTTGTCCTACGCAGTAGGAGTGGTGAGTAGATTTATGCAAGCACCAAAGAAGCCTCATTTAGAAGCTGTTCGAAGGATCTTAAGATATATCAAGGGAACTGTTAATTATGGTCTAATGTATGTCCAAGGTAAAGAATTGCAGTTGACAGGTTACTGTGATGCAGACTTTGCTGGGGATTGTGATACACGAAGGTCCACTACAGGTTTTGTGTTTATGTTAGGGGATGGACCTGTGTCTTGGTGCAGCAAGCGGCAACCAACTGTGTCCTTATCAACTACTGAAGTAGAATATCGAGCTGCAACAATGGCACCTCAGGAGAGTGTTTGGCTTGTGCAGTTGCTAAGAGATTTGAAGCAGAAGGTAAAGTATGCAGTTCCATTGAGGTGTGACAGTTTGTATAAAATTGGATGAAAATCCAGTTTTCCATGCAAGAACAAAACATGTTGAGGTGCATTATCATTTCATCAGAGAAAAGGTTCCGCAAGGTGCAGTTGAGCTGAGCCACATTAGCACAGAGGATCAGGTTGCGGATGTCTTTACTAAAGGGTTCAGTGGCAGCAAGTTAGAACTATTTCGACGCAAGCTGAGCATGGTGGAGGTTTAGTAAGTTGGTGTTGTAGCGCCCCGGCCCGATACTAGCCATCGGTACCAGTACACCCATCGTAGCCTACTACGAGAACTACGAAGCGTCAAAGCAGATCAAGCACACGTCATTCATGACATAAGATAAATCAGCGGAAACGACGTAGAATTAAAAACTTCAATAACAATAATATCCCAATTGAAACACAGCGGAAATAAAACGTGTCAGGGAGAGTGTCTAAAGTATCCTTCAATACAAAGTTTTAACAGTGAGCCCCTCAACTAAAGAATAAGGACTGTGAGCCTGTCCACTTTAGTGACTATCGTCCCAATGAGCCCACTCGCCGATATCTTCTACAAAAATCATCTCGTACTTTGTCTCACCTGAAAAGCGGATAGAGTAATTGTTCTTAGCGAAAACATCGCTAGCAAGTAACCCGTCTATACACCTTACGGGACCACACATGACGAGTCACCAGTATATAAAACAATGCCCAAAATAAGGTGCTCGGGTTATCAAATATCATCTTTATAATGATTCATCAAATCCAAATAAGCCACATAATTGATACACAAAATGAAACCAACATATAGAGCCAAACATACCACATAAACAGAACATATGCTAGTAACATTTATTGCATGTCAAATCTTATGCTTCGTGTATCATGATGCATGTACTTCTTCAAACCACACACAAAACTCATGCATATATCTTCTTTCGTAAACATGTCATGCGTGTCATTTCACAAACTTTTCATTATTCTTCTTATCATATTCTTCGCGTAGCAGAACTTTATACCCTGTGGGTGATCAGTCCACAGCAAACAGAACTTTATACCCCGTGCTGAAAGGTCCACGGCCCCATAACATATAACTTTATACCCCGTGCTGAAAGGTCCACGGCCCCATAACATATAACTTTATACCCCGTGCTGAAAGGTCTACGGCCCCATTACATATATCATATATCCGTGCTGATAGGTCCATGGCCCCATTCATATATCATATATCTGTGCTGATAGGTCCACGGCCCCACAAAATAACTTTATTTTCCGTGCTGATAGGTCCACGACCCCCATAAAATACTTTATATCCTGCTGTTAATTCACAGATCACGCTTTTATACCCTGCTTTCGCAGGCGTGACTTTTATACCCTGCGATCAACCAGCAGCCATCGTTGCTTTTCGAAAACTTTAATCTTCTTTTCAAACTCGTATTCTTTTCGCAAACCGAAACTCATGTCGAAATGCAAAGTGTTCATGTCATGATGCAGAATGCTCATGTAACATCATATCAAACGTGTAAACATGCACACACACTTTACATATCAAGTACAAAGTCCTGAACCTCTATCACATCCTGCTCGTACCATTTCATGTCCTTTCATATTACAAAAATCATCTCGAGTTCACACTTAACCGTGCTCGTTCGTACTTCCTCAAACACACCCTTTTCGTACCATTTGGTGCCCTTTCATATTGCTAAATCGCTTTGGATTCATACCTAACTTTACTCATTCACACTTAATGGTTACAACTCAAATACACCTTATTCATACCACTTCATGCCCTTTCGTATCGCAAATCCACTTCGAATTCATACTTAACCCTACTTATTCACACTTAATGTTTACAACTCAAGCACACTTTGAAAACACTTGTAATGTATGAGCAATGGAAGAGAATAGTGGTATCTCACACACATCTTACATATCAAGTGTACGGTCTTGCACCTCAAACACTCCCTGTTCGTATCTTTCCAAGTCCGTTCGTCTTACTAATTCCCTTGGGATTCAATCTTATTCTTACTTAGTCAAACTTACCATCTATTCCTCAATTGCACCTCAAATACCCTTGCATTTTATGTTCAAAAGCAGTGTATAGAGTTACTACACATACATAGGGCGCCTAAAGGGTCAAAAAAAACTTCCAGTATACTTGGAACACTACTTGAGGCGCCTAAAGTGGACATGAGGTGCCTATTCTAGGCGTTCGAAGTGTTTGGGGATGTGCCGTATACATCGAACGCCTACATGAAGCGCCTAATGTAGGTGTTCAAAGTGTACGGGGATGCACTGGGACACATTGAACGCCTACATTAGGCGCCTAATGTGACTTGAAGCGCCTAATGTAGGTGTTCGAAGTGTTCTGACGATTCAGAACTGCAGTTTTTCTGCAGTAACTTCCTCTCATCACCTTTCTTCTTCATACCTTCCATGTTAAACACTTCAAGATCCATCATACCATCTAGATTCATCATGCTTAACTCACAACTAACATGAATTGATTCTTAGACATGTCTAATAATATCCACTATTAATCTTCTATCATTCATAACTTTCAATAGATATCTTCAACCTTCCCAACACAACAAGTCTATAACAATGACATTATTCATCCTTCAATTCCTTGCAAATCCTCTCAAACATCTAAGGTGTAAACAACCAACACAAGAATATAACAAGACAATAAACACATCAAGAATACACTTTCATGGGCATGCTTGACAAACAACAAAGCACCACATAGCTATTTTCAGAAATTTGGCCCAAAGAACATGACTTTACACAACTAACAACAACAATTACATATAGTAAAGCATTTAACATAGACAAGTCAAGATTACTAATGTTTGATCCGCATTTTCTCTTTATAAGAACATAGGGCCTATAGAATCAAAATTTGCATAAAGCGTATAGAAAGATTACTTGCCTTTGTTTCTAGATGATCTTACAAGTGTATGGCAGAATTTCATGATGGATTGGACCTAGGTTGGCTGTACTTTGTTCTTCTTCTTCCCTTCTTCTTCTTTCTCTTTTCTCTCCCTTTTCTCCTCTCCTTTCTCTCTAGCCGTTTTTCCCCCTCTTCTTTTTTTTTGCCTTTAACCGTTGCCTCCCTCTCCTTTGGGGAGTTATACTAAATGTGTAACTCCCTAAATTTCCACTTTAACCCTTTCCTCTCTTTTCTATACTTTATTTAACTAAGCTTCATAAGCCCACACAATTGCTATAGTTGTATTTTAAGTTGTTTTAAATTTATTCCTCGTCGGACTCGAAAATCACGGGGTATGACATTCCACCCCCCTTACAAGAAGTTTCGTCCTCGAAACTTACAGACCTTAGTTAAGGGGTTGAGGATACTTCTTCCGCATATGTTCCTCATGTTCCCAAGTGGATTCATGTCCCATGCGATTGCTCCACTGGGCCTTCACAGAAGGAATCACCCGCTTCCTCAACACTTGTTCCTTCCGGTCCACTGTCCTCACCGACACCTCTTCATAGGTACCATCACTATTGAGTTCCAAAAGTTGTGCTTCGATCACATGGCTCGGATCTGTCACGTACTTCCTTAACTGTGATACGTTAAAGACGTTATGGACTTCCGCCAATACCGGAGTTAATGCCAACCTATATGTCAAAGCTCCCATATTCTCAAGTATCTCGTAACGAACCATAAAACATGACTTAACTTGCCTTTGATTCCAAATCTCATAATACTCTTCGTAAGTGATATTCTTAAATAACCCTTTTCACCTACATTAAACTCCAAAGGTCGTTACTTGGAATCCGCTCAACCGTTTGTTACGATCCTGAGTTGTCTTGAGTCTTTCCCGTATGATTTTCACCTTTTCTAGTGTCTTCTCAAGTAACTCATGTCCGGTGATGGTCCTTACGCCGACTCCATCCCAATAAATTAGGGACTTACACTACCTTCCATACAACGCTTCGAAAGGAGCTATAGTACTTGCACTATGGTGACTGTTATTTAAGAAAATTCCATTAACTTCACCATTCTATCCCAGCTCCCTCTAAAATCCAAAATGCAAGCCCTTAGCATATCCTCTAGAGTCTGAATAGTCCGCTCAGACTGTCCATCGGTTTAGGGATGATATGTTGTACTCAACCTTAACTCCTTCCCCATGGCTCTCCAAAATACTGTCCAAAGCTTGGAAGTAAACAGTTGGTCTCGGTCAGACACTATGCTCATTGGAACACTGTGCAGGTTGACAATTCTGTCCAAACCCAAACTTACCAACTTATTGGAAGACAATTCACTCGAGATGAGTAGAAAATGTGTAGACTTGGTTAATAGATCCATGGTGACCAAAATCATGTTATATCCACTTCTTGTTCTCGGTAAACCAGCCACAAAGTCCATTGTGACACGTTCACATTTCTACTCTGGAATCTCTGACGGCATTGATGATCCACCAGATCGTTGGTGTTCAGCTCCACTTGCTGACACACCAGACATCTCTCAAATCTTCATAATATGCCTCTTCATCTTACACCACCAGTAGTATTGTCAGAGATCCCTGTACATTCTGGTGCTACCAGAAAGTATCGATAACCTTGAGCTGTGAGCCCCTTGCAAAATTTCTTTCCTTAGCTCATCTAAATCATGTATACACATTTTTCCTCTAAACCTAAGCTTCCGTCCTCATTGGTCTGAAATCCATCAACCTGACTATACCTCAGTTTTCAAGTAATATCACCCACAGTCTTATTCTTCTTTTGAGCTGCTTTCACCTAATACGTCAAACTTGGGATGACGGTCAATAATGCGAAAACATTAACTATAGAGTCAACCAAATTCAAGCCCAATTCTTCTATTTCTCGCTCAAGTGATGACTGTCGCGCATGGTTAGATTTTCTGCTTAATACATCTACCACTTTATTAACTTTTCCTGGATAGTAATTAATGGTCAAGTCATAGTCCTTTGGTTGTTTCCACCATCTTCGTTGCCTCGTGTTTAGCTATCTCGAGACATGCGCGATGACTCGTTCGTGTTGCATCAAAACACAACCTACAAGTGAAGTATCAAACTAAACTCGATTTGGATGGAAAATCATAACTTATGCTTCAGTTTACGTACCTCGACCATTTTTTTTGACGTATCACTATATCTCACTAACCCGTCAGTACCAGAAGGTTGAGCCAACACTAGACCTGTGGTTAACCTCCTCATAAGCTCCGTGAAGCTTTTCTCGTATTCCTCCGTTCACTCAAACTTGGACTTTTTTTGAGTAAGGCATTTAACCTTCGACAAACTTCTTGTAATAAGTAGCTAGACTCAAGGAATTTTGCACTTCGGCATCATTCGTGGGTCTAGACCACTCGATGATAACTTCAACTTTCTTCGAATCAACAGCAATCCCCTTGGAAGGTTATATCTTCCATCTCAGAATTCTTAACTGTTACTTGTTTTAATCGAGTCAATGCTGCTGTGATTCTTGGACAATCTGTCCAGTCCCAATACGACGTCGAATTTATACCTCTAAATAGTAATCAATCTGGCAGAGAACATTTGCTCTTTGAACTCTAACCCACAATCCTTGTACTGCTGGTGTGAAATCACAATTTGATCTCGGCCGCTTGGGCACTGTACAAAGTCTCTAACCATTCTGGTGAACCACAAAGGCGCTTAGCGAATCCTTTTGCCACGAAGAGTGGTTCACGTGGCTATCGAAAAGTACATTGGCAAATATCATGTTTATTAAAATTGTGCCTCATATCACGTCTGTGGCTTCCTAAATATCTGTATCAGTTATAACATGGACGCGGGCATTCATCCTCGGCTGCTGAGCCGCTTCTTCCATAGCATTCTTCCTCATTTCTGGGCAATCTCTAATAAGATGACCCACCGGCCCGCATCAATAACATACTCCTGCCAACTTTCCACATTCACCATCATGGCTCTTATTGCAATGCGGAAAACTCCCACAGCCTGATTTACAACTGGGTTCTATAGTGGGGGTCTCTAAAATTTTCCTGACCGGGCATCTCTTCTAAATCTTGATCCAACGTCATGGCCTGCCACCAACTCAAATCTCTTCATTTAACCTCTTACCTTTGTCAGAGTATCCTGCATCTGCCTCTCTTGCCACCACTCTGCGGAGATCACTCTCGACGCGAAAACACGCATCCATCATGTCCTCGTTGGTTCTCATCCATGCGCTTACAATTGCTGACTGAATTCTTGAGTCTAAACCTCCCTCGAACTTTGTCATCTTTAAGCGATTATCAGACATAATCGCAGGAGCGAACTTACCCAAAGCATGGACATGATTGGCATACTCCGACATTATCATCCGACCCTGTTTTAGCTCGTCGAACGCCCTTATCTTGTCTAATATTGCTGTCTCGGGCACGTAATACTTCAGAAAAACATCACAGAATTGTGTCCAAAAGATCGATGGGGTATGAAATAAGATGATTAACACAGAAAGTTAAATGATATACGCACTCACACACACCCAACCCAGCTCATACTTAGACTCTAGATAGGCAGCACTTATACTTAAGATCAAACTTAAGGGAAAATCATATCTTAAATTTCTAAAAGATCATGAACCTAAGTTTCCGAGATAGATCTGAAGCCTAGGCTCTGATACCACCTGTAGCGCCCCAGCCTGATACTAGCCATCGGTACCAGTGCACCCGCCATAGCCTACTACTAGAACTACGAAGCGTCAAAGCAAATCAAGCACACGTCATTCATGACGTAAGATAAATCAGCGGAAACGACGTAGAATTAAAAACTTCAATAACAATAATATCCCAATTGAAACACAGCAGAAATAAAACGTGTCAGGGAGAGTGTCTAAAGTATCCTTCAATACAAAGTTTTAACAGTGAACCCCTCAACTAAAGAATAAGGGCTGTGAGCCTGTCCACTTTAGTGACTATCGTCCCAATGAGCCCACTCGCCGATATCTTCTACAAAAATCATCTCGTACTTTGTCTCACCTGAAAAGCGGATAGATTAATTGTTCTTAGCGAAAACATCGCTGGCAAGTAACCCGTCTATACACCTTACGGGACCACACATGACGAGTCACCAGTATATAAAACAATGCCCAAAATAAGGTGCTCGGGTTAGCAAATATCATCTTTATAATGATTCATCAAATCCAAATAAGCCACATAATTGACACACAAAATGAAACCAACATATAGAGCCAAACATACCACATAAACAGAACATATGCTAGTAACATTTATTGCATGTCAAATCTTATGCTTCGCGTATCATGATGCATGTACTTCTTTAAACCACACACAAAACCCATGCATATGTCTTCTTTTGTAAACATGTCATGCGTGTCATTTCACAAACTTTTCATTATTCTTCTTATCATATTCTTCGCGTAGCAGAACTTTATACCCTGTGGGTGATCAGTCCACAGCAAACAGAACTTTATACCCCGTGCTGAAAGGTCCACGGCCCCATAACATATAACTTTATACCCCGTGCTGAAAGGTCCACGGCCCCATTACATATATCATATATCCGTGCTGATAGGTCCACGGCCCCACAAAATAACTTTATTTTCCGTGCTGATAGGTCCACGACCCCCATAAAATTTTTTATATCCTGCTGTTGATTCACAGATCACGCTTTTATACCCTGCTTTCGCAGGCGTGACTTTTATACCCTGCGATCAACCAGCAGCCATCGTTGCTTTTCAAAAACTTTAATCTTCTTTTCAAACTCGTATTCTTTTCGCAAACCGAAACTCATGTCAAAATGCAAAGTGTTCATGTCATGATGCAGAATGCTCATGTATCATATCAAACGTGTAGACATGCACACACACTTTACATATCAAGTACAAAGTCCTGAACCTCTATCACATCCTGCTCGTACCATTTTATGTCCTTTCGTATTACAAAAATCATCTCGAGTTCACACTTAACCTTGCTCGTTCATACTTCCACAAACACACCTTTTTCGTACCATTTGGCACCCTTTCATATTGCTAACTCACTTTTGATTCATACCTAACTTTACTCATTCACATTTAATGTTTACAACTCAAATACACCTCATTCATACCACTTCATGCCCTTTCGTATCGGAAATCCACTTCGAATTCATACTTAACCCTACTCATTCACACTTAATGTTTACAACTCAAGCACACTTTGAAAACACTTGTAATGTATGAGCAATGGAAGAGAATAGAGGTATCTCACACACATCTTACATATCAAGTATACGGTCTTGCACCTCAAACACTCCCTGTTCGTATCTTTCCAAGTCCGTTCGTCTCACTAATTCCCTTGGGATTCAATCTTATTCTTACTTAGTCAAACTTACCATCTATTCCATAATTGCACCTCAAATACCCTTGCATTTTATGTTCAAAAGCAGTGTATAGAGTTACTACACATACATAGGGCGCCTAAAGGGTCAAAAAAACTTCCAGTATACTTGGAATGCTACTTGAGGCGCCTAAAGTGGACATGAGGTGCCTATCTAGGCGTTCGAAGTGTTCGGGGATGTGTCGTATACATCGAACGCCTACATGAAGCGCTTAATGTGATATGAAGCGCCTAATGTAGGTGTTCGAAGTGTACGGGGATGTACTGGGACACATTGAATGCCTACATTAGGTGCCTAATGTGACTTGAAGCGCCTACTGTAGGTGTTCGAAGTGTTCTGACGGTTCAGAACTGTAGTTTTTCTGCAGTAACTTCCTCTCATCACCTTTCTTCTTCATCCCTTCCATGTTAAACACTTCAAGATCCATCTTACCATCTAGATTCATCATGATTAACTCACAACTAACATGAATTGATTCTTAGACATGTCTAATAATATCCACTATTAACCTTCTATCTTTCATAACTTTCAATAGATATCTTCAACCTTCCCAACATAACAAGTCTATAACAATGCCATTATTCATCCTTCAATTCCTTGCAAATCCTCTCAAACATCTAAGGTGTAAAGAACCCACACAAGAATATAACAAGGCAATAAACACATCCAGAATACACTTTCATGGGCATGCTTGACAAACAACAAAGCACCACATAGCTATTTTCAGAAATTTGGCCCAAAGAACATGACTTTACACAGCTAACAACAACAATTACATATAGTAAAGCATTTCACATAGACAAGTCAAGATTACTAATGTGTAATCCGCATTTTCTCTTTATAAGAACATAGGGCCTATAGAATCAAAATTTGCATAAAGCGTATAGAAAGATTACTTGCCTTTGTTTCTAGATGATCTTACAAGTGTATGGCAGAATTTCATGATGGATTGGACCTAGGTTGGCTGCACTTTCTTCTTCTTCTTTCCTTCTTCTTCTTTCTCTTTTCTCTCCCTTTTCTCCTTTCCTTGCTCTCTAGCCTTTTTTCCCCCTCTTCTTTTTTTTTTGCCTTTAACCGTTGCCTCCCTCTACTTTGGGGAGTTATACTAAATGTGTAACTCCCCCATCATTTAAGTGGGGAGGGCATTTTGGTAATTTTGCTTAATTTTCTTAATTCCCACTTTAACCCTTTCCTTTCTTTTCTATACTTTATTTAACTAAGCTTCATAAACCTACACAATTGCTATAGTTGTATTTTAAGTTGTTTTAAATTTATTCCTCGTCGGACTCGAAAATCACGGGGTATGACAGGTGTTGAGGGGGAGAAATGAAGAAATGTTCAACACCACCTTAGTTAACTATAGGTTAATGTCTAGTTGAGTTAGTAATTATCACTAGTTTAGTTGGTAATTATCTTTTAATTAAGTAGGAGTAATCTCTAAGAATAAGTTCCTATTCTTGAGGAACAAGTTAGTAGTGGAAGTATGGTTCCTAACTTGTAGGAAAACAGTTTTCTTTTATGCCTATTTGTAGGCTTGTAAGAGCAGTATTCAGAGTGTGGCAAATAAAGGAAAATTCCATTAGCTAAAATTTTTACTCTTCCTTATTCATACGTGCATTCAAGTGTGCTGAGAGTGCCTAGAAACTGAGGTGTGCAAATCAAACCAATTGTGCCAGGTGTAGCCGAAGTGCCCAGCATATTACTGCACCAGTTTGATCCTAGCTGAGTGCATTATTTTCTTCTTTTCACACATCATTCCTTTCCCGTTATCTTTTCATCCCCTCGTGTAATCTGACTATCTCTTCTCAATTTTGGCCAAAAACTCTCATCTTTTGGCTAAAATGACGCGTTCAAGAGCAGCCAAGGTAGCCCTCTTAAGGAAGAAGAAAGCCACGAAAGCTGGTAACTTGCACTACGCAAGCTCTAGCAAGAACACCACCCATTTTGTCACGGGTAGAAAGAAAAAGTCCAAAGAGCTGGCATCCCAACTTCAAGTTGCAAAGGATGTTAAAGACTAATCTTCAAGCGAGGAAGAAGTAGGAGAAATTGACAGGTTCTCCTTTCATTGAATGGAAGTAATAATTTTCCAATCTGGAGTTAAAGCCTTTTCTTTTTTGGTTTAACGTCCTACTACAAAACAAGAAAACTTTTTAGTCTAAGCGCCAGTATGCTCTTCCTAAATACATACCTTTCACTTCTTTTCTTCTTTACCACTGATGAATCCTTGTTCTTCATTAATAAAAAATTCTACTCTACTACTTCCTGAAAAAAATGCAATTACTATTGTCACATGATTGTGCATGGTTTAAGTCTCATGGAACTGGCACCAAATAAGAGTGAAATATATTGCGTGCAATTTTATTGATATGCGAAAGATCTATCCACACCAGCATAATATAAGAACAGAAATTTAAAGTCTAATACTCGAATGGTAGATTGTATTAAAAAAAACCCTTAAAGTCCTCTCTAGGTAATACCCATCATAAGCAGGATGATGAATGATAAATTTTTGTTAGGTCAATAGTTGCAATTCTTTGTGCTATTGGAAATGAAATTCTTGTGTTTGACATGAGACATCGTCTTGTTTTTGTTGTACATTAAAGCAGATCATGTGATTAGACAGATTTTGGCCTCAAGAAAACTTAAAGAAATTTCCCCTTACCGAATAACTTGCATGAATTTGAAGAATGAAAGTAGAAAAGTAAAAAGAAAAAAGAAAAAGCTCAGAGAGAAAGAAAAATGATTTTTTATAACTCTATGTAAATACATATAGAGTCGGTGATTTCCCTAAAAGCAAAATCTTTATCTTTTGAGATGTAGGTATTGTTTGTCTGTCACTCACCCTTCTCAGATCTTAGCGATAACTTTTGCTGTCATTATGATATATTGGGCATGTATTGTTGTTGTGTTTTTTTGATAACAAATTAAAAATAATGTTGACACTGAAGTGATCATAATGTCATATTCTATTAGAGGCACGGCAGCTTCCCAACTTCCCCAACCGTGGTCGACCGACAACCCTAAATGATTTATGATATCATTTCAGAAAATAAAATACTTTATATTATCCAATTTCGTCTAATCATTATTTCATTTTATCTATTTTTTTGATACATTCTTCTCTTATTATTGGTGTGTTTATCTTTCTGTAAGAAAAGACCTTACAAATTTAAAGTATTACAACTGTAAAATTGATTTATAAAAAAGGCCTCGATAAGTTTAGTACAATTTATCATCAGTTTCAAGAGGATTCGTCTTGTCTTAAATGTTCAATAAATCAATCATACCTAGTGTATCTAATGTCATCAAAAGCCACGGATACCAAATCCTGTCCTAAATGTTACGGCTACCAAATACACAAGATTACAACTGAATGACTGTTTGTTTTTCAAGGCCTTCAACTAGGACTACATTTTATCCCCAAAAAAAAAAGAAGAAAAAAACTAGGACTACATTGTGCCATATCCAACTTGTCATGTTCCTAATTGCTGAAAACGTTTTTCATTTTTACTCAAACGAAAAATTAAGTACGTGTCTCGCTTTCCATCTTTCGTTTCTATTGATTAAAATAGAGCTTAACAATTGATTTTTAAGTTGAGCTGCCTAATTGACTTATTTTACTTTTTCTTAATATAAATGAATTAATCTCTATGGTTGAAAAGATGGGGTAACGTCAAATCAGCGGCCACTATAGACGGACTGGTAATATAGATAGATTAAAATAAATTGATTTTCTATCATATTTTTCTCAAGTCATTACCTGATGAGCATTGGACCTATTTTTACCTTACTGGAAGGTCCAGAGTTTAAAATCCAAAGGGGTGTCTCGGGCATGTTGGTCTCAAGTCAATAGACTTCTACACATATACATATACACATACATACGTACGTGTATATATATATATATATATATATATATATATATATATATATATATATATGTGTGTGTGTGTGTGTGTGTGTGTGTGTGTGTGTGTTTGTGTATGTATATATATATATATATATATATATATATATATATGTATATGTATATACAACAACAACATTACCCATTGTCTTAGAGGCTCCAGCCTATGGCGGGGCATAGGGGGTCGGATGTACGCAACCATATACATGTGTTAAAAACGTACAGATATTGTTTTCCGATGACCCATAATGAAAATTGCGTGAAGCTGTGACGATCAACTCTTACTTCGCAATATAAAAAGCGCAGCCAATTTAGTGAACCATTTTGTTTTATTCCATCATATTCAAAAATTAAGAAAAAATGTTTTTTTTAAAGAAAATTTTATTTATTCATGAAAAAACCTCACATATGGCGGAGGAAAACCATATTACAATAGTCAGAGTAGTCGAAATAATAAAATAATGAAACAAGAATGTCATATCTCCAGTCATATATGATATGCCGCATTAAAACCTTGCCAAGAAAAACCACCCTTGTGGATAAAACCTTGGCGAAGGAAAAAGCGTACATATTTATATGACTGTCATTGATATGATAAGGAATTAAATGGCGGTAGAAATCCGTGAATGTTGTTGTCCTGTACAATCGACCTCCGATGTAGTTTAGATGGGCGAAGATGCTGCTTGGAGGAGCCACGCTAATCCAAACCTCAGAAAACATCCAGAAAGAGTAGGAATGAATGTTTGTGTGAAACTGAACAAGCAAAATCTGATAGAGCAAGCACGTACCAATGCCACCTTGGCAGTTGTAGTGCCAAGGCGACAAGAAGGAAGTAATAGCCCTTGCCTGCAATGCTAGCAGATCCGAAAATGCAATGTATATTGCCAGAATAAGCCTCGCCATTTTGAGTTGAAACTCACACAAGCAGAAAGAGAACATAAGTATAGCAGCAGTATTCAAAAGATATATCATGAACCAAGTGAGAGAAAGAATACCCGAGTCGCCTTGACCGACAGGCCAAGGCGACGATGGTAAAAAACTCGTCATATGAAACCCAACGCAGCATGAGATCGAGGCAGTCATGTTGGCGACACCCAAGATGCGAGAATGTAGATATAGATAGATCTCACACATGAAACAAAAAGGAGCATTACACATTAAAAGTATAAAGTATGAAACATAGAATAATGGATGTGCAACCATACCGCGCCTGCCTGTCACACTATGGTAACAGGCAGTATAAGGAAACGCTGGCCAATCCCTATGGAAGACTGTCATGGTATCCGCAGATTTACAGAAGTGAGATCCAGTGTGACTGCCGCACGGACCAAAGAAGGTAAAGTATTCGGGGCAAATCGTTTCGTTCCTGGGTGGAGCATTGCATGCTGCGCTAAATAATGTGCCGGGAGGTTTGCCTCACGATAAACATGACAGTAAGAGAGTCGATGTGAATGAACTAGGGATTGTAGCCATTGAAGATGTAGATTACCATTCACAGTGGGTGGTCGAGCCAACCGGTCAATCATTTGGGAGCAATCCGATTCTAAAATGATTGTGCGGTAGAGCGGTAAAAAATAGAAGAGACCAAAAACTGCTGCTTGTATCTCTGCGTGAAAGGGTGTGCTTAAAGGGAGACGGAAAGAAATTGCGCCAATGCAAGCTCCCCTGTGATCACGTAATATTGCGCCTCCAGCGGCACAACTACGACCCGTTGCTGCATCAACATTTAATTTCAATCTTCCTGTGGGTGGCGTGATCCAGCGAATTAGCAAAGGTCGAGGAGGGCGGACAGTAGGCAGCCAACTGAAAATATTGCGTGATGTAGCAAGCAACTTAGAGCCCGCAAGCTTTTTGTGCCACAAAATGATCTCATATTGTATGGAAAACCGAAGAGAGGTCGATGTGAGATGCTGACGGTCACCATAGATCAGGGCAGTGTAAGCACACCAGATGCGATGAACAATAATCGCCGGGATGACAATTTTATAAACCCCAATAATCGTAGAGAGGGAGGAACGATACCACCATGAAAAAAGATATTGACGGAGGTGGATTGAGGTGGGAAGAGGACAATGTAATTCACTTGCAAAATAGCACCAAATGGGGCGTACAGAAGGGCAATATAAAAACACATGATCCACCGAATCTGACTCACGCTTGCAGAAGGGGCATTGTGTCGGACGAGCCATTACGTAGTGACCAAGATAATCCTCAAAAGGCAAAGCCGAATTAAAAAGACGCCAGAGAAAGACCTTTATTGCCGGAGAGTGATGTTTTGACCATATAAAAGAGGCAGAGAGCAGCTTTGGTGACTCAGTGCGACAAATCTTATAAGCGCTTTTCAGCGAGAATTCTCCCAGCTGATTCGGCAACCATACAAGCTGCTCATTCTGCCAATCAGCATGTGTTGAGCAAAAGGGATGAATCCGACAGACTATTTTCCAAATTGGAGAGTCAGGCAAGCGAGGAAGATAATCACGACGATGTCCATATTTTGCATGCATATACTGGCTCCATAGTGTATTATTCTGATGATAAGACCACCATATGCGACAAAAGAAAGCCTTTTGTAAACTATTCAAGTCACGAAGGCCGACCCCGCCCTCTTCCTGTGGTTTAGTAAGTTTCGCCCAGGAGACCCAATGATGCCGAGGACCCCAATAAAAAGCTACAATCTTTCGATGAATGATCTTAATAACCGACTTTGGAATACCTCCTCCCGCCATAATGTGAATGGGTAGAGCCGCGATGACAGATTGAAGCAATACCAGGCGTCCTGCAGTGGATAATAATTTTGCGTGCCATCCTTGAAGCCTATCGTCAATATGTTGAAGTAGCGTAGTACAATGATGTGCTCGTGGAATTCCTTTATGCAAATAAGAGCCAAGATAACGGAACGGAAGATTTGAGAGACGCATTCCAAGAGTAATCGCAAATGTCTGTCGCTGCTGTGATGTTACTGCAACAGAAGGAATAATACTGCTTTTCTGAAAATTAACTTTCTGACCAGAAGCAGCTTCATATTGCTTAAGAAATGTATGGAAACGTAGGAGATTTCGCTGAGTGCCTCTGAGAAAGATTAATAAGTCGTCCGCATACGCTAAATGTGTAATTGTGAAAGGAACTCGGCCTAAGCGAAACGGCTGCACCTGACCTGCTGCTGTCAATGCTTTCAAGCCCCTGCTAAAACCCTCTGCTGCTAAAATAAATAATAATGGAGAGAAAGGGTCACCTTGCTTGACACCCCGATGTGGTCAAAAGTAAGAAGTGGGTTGTCCATTAATTAAAACCGCTAATGTTGTAGCACGCAAGTGATTCAAAATGATTCGAGTGAAAAATCCCGAAAACCCAAATGCTTTGAATACGAGCTCTAGATACTCCCAGCTGACCCTATCGAAGGCTTTCATCATATCCAATTTGAGGCATAACTGTGAGCCTCCTCTATCTAGCATATGGATCATTTCACGAGCTAGTAGAACCTGCGTAGAAATGTCATTACCCGGTAAAAAGCATGTCTGTTCGGGAGAGATTAAGCGTGGCAGTAGTCGACATAGACGGCTTGCCACTATTCTGGTACAAACTTTACTGATAAAATTAGTGAGGCAAATTGGACGATAGTCACTGAATGTGATTGGGGAGACTTTTTTTGGAATCAGAGTGATTAAAGCGCTCGCCATAGTTCTAGGCTGGGGCACCCCAAGAAAAAATTCCTGTACCGCCAAAACAACATCTTTATGAATAATTGGCCAGCAAGATCTATAAAAATTTCCATCAAAACCATCAGGTCCCGAGGCACTATGGGGGTCCAAGTGCCAAACAGCATCTTTGATCTCAGGTGGCAATGGAATCTGCGTTAGAGCAGAGTTATCATCCTCAGAAACAAGGAAAGGAATATGTTGAATAATTTGCTCACAGTTGATAACAGGTTCCTGTGCAAATAAAGCAGTATAAAAGGACACTGCCTCTGCGCTGATATCTTCAGGGGCTGTGCAAATCGTACCATCTGATTTTTGTATCTGCTGAATCCGAAGATTTAATCTGCGGCCTTTGACCAAAGTATGATAATACCGTGTATTCGCATCACCCTCTTTTAACCATCGAACCCTGGCCTTTTGTTTCCAAAAATGCATCTCATAGGAAGATGCCTGTAAAAATTCTGCCTTTGCCCGATTATACTCGCCCCTATTGGCCTCTGTGGGTTGAGCGTCACAACGTTGTTCAGCATGAGTAAGGAGCAATTCTGCCTGCTGAACTCGGGAGAATATATTGCCAAAAATTTCTTTATTCCATTGTTGCACATCCTTTTTAAATTTAAATAGTTTGGTATAGAAACCATACATGCCCCCTGTTGTAGGATAAGACTCCCACGCATGTCGCATATAAGCAAAAAAATCTGGATGAAGCAGCCAAGAGTCCAAAAAGCGGAATGAACGATTAAATGTAGGTGTAATATTTCGGCACTTGAGCAACAATGGAGTATGATCTGAAGTAATTCTGGGAAGATGAGTAAGTTGAATATCTTCAAATTTATCATGAAACTCAGTATTCAGAAACAACCAATCAAGACGCCGGCGGACCCGACCAAGACCACGACCATCAGACCAGGTGAATCGAGAGCCATGAAAAGGGGGAGACATCAAAGCACATGTCTCTATACAATCATTGAAATCTTGTAAAGCAGCTAAAGATGGTTGCGAACGACCGTCGTGGTCAGATAAAGAGCGAAAAGTATTGAAATCACCACCGAGAATCCAAGGCAATGTTGAAGTTGTAGAGAAAGTGCATAATGAAGACCACAAAGATTGGCGTAGAGACGGCGTATGACTTCCATATACTGCCGACAAAGCAAAAGTGTACTGTAGAGACCGATACATCAAAATAAAATGCACAACCTGCCCTTCATCCTGCACAGTGACCAGCTCATAGTGAGAGTCACGCCAGAAAAACCAAATACGCTCAGAATTCGACGCATAGGAATTAGAGAAACCAAACTCCAAAGCATGACGAGAAATAGTGTCTGATGTATGCTTAGGTTCTATAAGAATAAGTATGTTCAAACGATGATCATGAATTAATTGGTGCAAACGTGGTTTAGAAGCCCGAAAGCCTCTGATATTCCATATCATAACATTCATTGAAAAAGGTTAGAGTCACTTCCATGAATCGCATGTGATGCACTGCGCGTAAGAATAGATGATGGTGGCAGCGGAGGAAGATCCTTCTTAGCGCGACGTTTTCTACGCGGCACCACCTGTATAAAGTCTTCCGTGGAATCTTGTAGTCGAGAGATTAAAATATCCGGGTCTGGCGAAGGAGGTAACTGCTGGATACGGCAGGCAATCTCTGATGGAACCATGGGTATCTCATGAGTAGTTGTTTCTGGTAAGTCATTATCCGACGAAAGTCCTAGCTCGCCGTCATCATGAATATTGCACTGAGGCTCCCCTAGATTGTCATGCTGATCTGCGAAAGGGACTGAGTTTGGAGCCGCAGGTGAAGTGTCTGCGGCTGGAGGTTCTTATGCGCCCGGAGAATCTAGTGTGTCCGAATGTGGCGGAGCAGTATTTGGACCCGCAGGCGAAGTGACTGCGGCTGGAGGTTCTTGTGTGCCCGGAGAATCTAGTGTGTCTGAATGTGGCGGAGCAGTAGTTGTTGGTGCATGCTGCGTACTGGTCCGTTTCTTGACCGGAGTCCAGCGCTGAGCTGGTGGGCGTCGCGGTGGTGGCGGTGGGGGAGGCGGAATAGTAGACTCGGGTGGCGGTATGCAAGACCCAGCGGCGTGACCCAAACGTCTGCAGGTTGTACAAAACACAGGCATGTCTTCATAAACTATGGTTTGTAATATATATCTGCCTTTCGCTTGAAGATATATCTTGGGGGGCAAATCCTTGGAGACATCAAGTTCCACACATACCCGAGCCACCGAAGGTCGCAGACCATCTTGTGTTGCAACATCTAATTTAATTGGACAGCCTATAGGCTTAACTATCTCAAACAATGCCTCTTTGCGATGAAGATGAATTGGAAGTCCAGGCAAGGCTATCCAAACCGGAACAATAGGCACATCCGTTGATGGGTCAAAATCAACAGTCCATTTTGTTATACGCATATGACAACCAGAAATAAGCCATGAACGGCGATAAAAGCATCGTAAATAATCCGCTTCATTGGTAAAATTTAGCAGTATATGTGTCTGATCAATAAGTGTAATGCGAAGATCATGATGAAAGCCGCTTTTCTCAAAAACATCGCGAATCACCTTCAATGGAGGTCTCCCATACCAAAAAGTACCCACCAACGAATATTTGAAAGGAGCAGCAAGATCATCAATTTCCGAATCTAAAAATGAAATTAGAGGAATACCTTTATATCGTGAAACGGTTTTGGGCGAAATGCTGATGGCTTGAGCCGAAGAACCGGTGACAATATCAGCGAAACTCGGAAGGGGCGTCGTCATGGCCGAAGTGAGTCGACAAAACCCGACGAATCCAGAGAGCGATGAGGAGATAGCAAATGATTGAATGAAAGCCGGTGGAAAGGCAAGGCAGCCGGCTGCAGCATCGGCGGCAGAAGCCGCAAACTCAGCGATGGCGGCGCCGAGTCGTCAGAGTCTTGTATACATACATTAATTAAGAAAAAATGTGTGTGTGTATATATATATGTATATATTTAATTAGATAGAAAGCTGATAATCATATTTATTGCAGCGGTACTTTTAACTTTCTTTAGATCCATCGATCATGGAAATCTTGGACGCAACCAGAATCTCATAAATAGCTGAGCAATCATACATGACTAAGGGGTCATAAGTACATGTCTTGTGTTTCTTTACTCTAACATTTCGTTCTCTACTCATCTTTATAATAATGACGAACATATCATTTATCGTATCATTTGTCACATCATTTAACTTTTCGAATAAAGATATGTAGGGTTAATAATGTCCATCCTTGATGAAGCCGGATCTCCACCAGGGTCAAAATGACCTCAAAATGGTTCCGTCAGTTAACGTGAAAGATTTATTAACTGGGATTGAGAATGTGTAGCAGGAATAGCGCCAAATATCCTGCACAAAGGAGCACAGGTCAAAGGTCCCGGAGGCTTGGCCCCGGGAAAAACCCTCCGACGCTCAAGTCAGTTTGGACCATATCTCTCTGAGATTATAATTTAAAGGATGAGTTAGGAATTTCTCACAGTATTTGCCGAGGAGCAGGGTATGTGAATATGTTGTAAAGTCTGGCCCCGCCTCTGAACTCCCAATTCTGGTTTTTTACAAACTTAGGCTTCCTCAAATAACTCCTAACGGGCTAAGGGTAATTCTTAGTTATCTGCTATATCTAAGAGCATCTGAGAAGAGATTCTCTTTTGCGGTCTTTAGGGAAATATTTGTATGTAGCCAGGAGGGTAGTTGGTATAACTTTAGTAGGAGATCTCTAAACTTCAGGCTGAGAAGAGGGATTCTGATGCTAAGCTGGCTGATGCCAAGTCCCAAGTGACTGGACTGGAAGTAAAATTGGACAACTCTGAGTTAATTTCTTCCAAGGCCCATGCTGAGCTAGAGTTTTATCAAAAGGAGCTCAATATTTTTGACCAAGTGTTGTCCAACAGCAGAGCTGAGCTAAACTAGCAACTGGAGGCCGAGAAGAAAAGCAAAGCTGATATCATCCGTCAATTTGAAATTCAGGTTGAGGAGATAAAGAAAAAAGCCGAAGCTGAGTTCAGACAATCCGAACTTTTCACCGGGAATTTTTTAAAGATTCAAGGTTTGGCAATTGCCGTAGGGAAAACTTGGGCAATTGATGCCTGCTCCGAGATCTCCCCCATTCTGGGCCAGAAACATCCCCGAATTGCTGCGATGTACAACCCTGAGGCTGGAAGTTTACTTGAGAACCAAATAGACCAATTTCAAAGTGGAGCTGACCTCAGGGAGGGTGAAGAAACTGTAGAGTAGAATAGGATTTTCCTTGTAAATATCCGTAGTTGTAATAGATCTTACCCTTAATAGAAATCCTCTTTTCTTATCTTTTGCTTTTCAGCTTGAGCTTTCTTAACTGTCTTTGTCTTCAGTATGTGAAGTTTTATTTGCCTCATTTCGATAGTGAATGCAAATATTTGTCTTCAGCTCTGTAAAGTTTTGCTTGCTCTTTATGCAAGTGTTTGTCTTCAGCTTCTCTTGCTCTATTTTAATAGTTTGCAAGTACTTGTCTTCAACTTTTACACGTGGCTCTTCAGCTCTGTTGTGCCTTAGGTGGGAAAGTCTTTATCCCCTTTTTGTTAATTCTCTCAGTTTTGCCGAGTTAGAATATTGGCAAAATTGTCTTCTTGTTGAGACTTGCTGAATTCCTCAATTCTGCTGAGGCAAAAATATAAGGAGCTTATCCCACTGTTGAGTCCTGCTCAACCTTCTCAGTCCTGCCGAGATAAGGATATAGGGAACTTATCCCGCTCTGCTGAGACCTGCTCGGTCTGCTGAGGTAAAGATAATGTTGAGACCTGCTCAACCTTCTCAGACCTGCTGAGGTGAAGATATAGGGAACTTATCCTGCTGTGCTGAGACCTGCTCAGCCTCTCAGACCTGCTGAGGTAAAGATATAGGGAACTTATCCCGCTGTGCTGAGACCTGCTGAGGTAAAGATAATGTTGAGACCTGCTCAACCTTCTCAGACCTGCTGAGGTGAAGATATAGGGAACTTATCCCGCTGTGCTGAGACCTGCTCAGTCTCTCAGACCTGCTGAGGTAAAGATATTGTTGAGACCTGCTCAACCTTCTCAGACCTACTGAGGTGAAGATATAGGGAACTTATCCCGCTGTGCTGAGACCTGCTCAGTCTCTCAGACCTTCTGAGGTAAAGATGATGTTGAGACCTGCTCAACCTTCCAGACCTGCTGGGTAAAAATATCGGGAAACATGTCCCATCCTGCTGAGACCTGCTCAGCCTTCTAGACCTGCTGGGTAAAGATGATGTTGAGACCTGCTCAACCTTCCAGACCTGCTGGGTAAAAATATCGGGAAACCTGTTCCATCCTGCTGAGACCTGCTCAGCCTTCCAGACCTGCTGGGTAAAGATGATGTTGAGACCTGCTCAACCTTCCAGAACTGCTGGGTAAAAATATCGGGAAACCTGTCCCATCCTGCTGAGACCTGCTCAGCCTTCCAGAACTGCTGGGTAAAAATATCGAGAAACCTGTCCCATCCTGCTGAGACCTGCTCAGCCTTCCAGACCTGCTAGGTAAAAATATCGGGAAACCTGTCCCATCCTGCTGAGACCTGCTCAGCCTTCCAAACCTGCTGGGTAAAGACGATGTTGAGACCTGTTCAACCATCCAGACCTGCTGGATAAAAATATCGGGGAACCTGTCCCATCCTGCTGAGACCTGCTCAGCCTTCCAGACCTGCTGGGTAAAGACGATGTTGAGACCTGCTCAACCTTCCAGACCTACTGGGTAAAAATATCAGGAAACCTGTCCCATCCTGCTGAGACCTGCTCAGCCTTCCAGACAAACAAGCATAACTTATAGGTCCATGCACCATATGGTGACTTAATTTTTCAGGTTGAATGCCATACATGAATGTCGAGTTAAATACAAGAGACTGATCCCTTGATAACATAAGGCTGGGCCGGAGGATACCAGATGAAGACAAGAAGAAACATACCGTGATTCGAGCGAATCAGGGTCCATGGCCATTAGATTAGCCTTATATGCTCAGAAGTCCGTGTCCCCCCTTCATCGAAATCCGAATCTTCATCCCCTAGAAAACCCTGGTGATATCCGGGTTTACAACTCTCTTCTGGAGGGGGTTTACCAAAGTCTAGCCTGTTGTGAAGCCTAGACCTGGGATTATAGAAACGCTGCAGGTGACCCAGCTCAATAAGGTGCCCAATCTCTTGTCCAAGATGTCTACAATCTTTTGTATCATGACAAATATCATGATGATAGAGGCAGTACCGTTGATGGTTTCTTTTACGGATTGGTCCAGCGAGGGGCTGGGGTTCTCTTGCCAGAGATTTTTTCCTCATGTAGGAAAGGATATGAGCTTTAGAGGCCAACAGAGAATTCCTTTCCTTTCCTCGGTCTCCTAGCCGAATCTTAACAGAGCACATTTCCTGCAACGGTGCTTTGCCTCTATCATCAGCTTTCCTGCCATGTTTGAAAGGCAGGGAAGCTTTTTGATTATATCTCCAGCTTTGGTGGCCAGATTTTTGTTCTGGCCGCTTCATTTTGGTCATAGACTTATCCTGACGTCTGGGACAGTAACCAGGCCGAGTAGGAGAATACTCCATATGATCCAGTGGGCGGGAGTTATTGGAACTGGTCCCTTTGGACTTTGCTACAGACGCCTTCCCCATCATCTCCTTTACCATAGCTTGGAAGACCTCCGAGTTTTGAGCCACATAGCGAATGGCTCGCATGTGCTCTTCATATGTGAAAGCAATGGGGGTTGAGGATTCTTCCGGCTCCGTAGAGCATTGATCAGTTTGTTGTTGAGAAGATTTTTGACTCCTCCTAGATGTCATGGGTTGTTTGGTTCCTTGACTATCTATGTTACTCATCTTTCTCTCGATAGCTTCCTAAGATAATTAGAAAAGCTCCTGATCAGTCGTTAGAGAAACTTCGAGTAGCTGTTTTCTTGGTTAAGGGACTAAGGGGCCCTCCTTCTAGCGCCAAATGATGAAGCCGGATCTTCACCAGGGGTCAAGATGACCTCAAAATGGTTCCGTCAGTTAACGTGAAAGATTTATTAACTGAGATTGAGAATGTGTAGCTGGAATAGTGCCAAATATCCTGCACAAAGGAGCATAGGTCAAAGTTCCTGGGGGCTTGGCCCCGGGAAAAACCCTCCGACGCTCAAGTCAGTTTGGGCCATATCTCTCTGAGATTATAATTTAAAGGATGAGTTAGGAATTTCTCACAGTATTTGCCGAGGAGCAGGGTATGTGAATATGTTGTAAAGTCTGGCCCCGCCTCTGAACTCCCAAGTTGGCCTGGCTTTATAGATCTTTTCCCGCCTTTAACCTTTGAAATGGATTGTGGACAAGACGCTTACCTGGGGCAGAAAGCCTAGGCCGTTGTAGGTCTGCTGATATGATTAACAGTCTGACTGACGTGACTAATAGGCCGGCTCGGTTGATGTAATTATCAAGCTGACTGTTATAACTTTAGCGTGTTGAGGAAGAATACTCAGCTACAGTCACTTCATTCGAATTGCATCTCTGTATGAGGATCTTATGAAGTATTGTCATAATGGGTTCATTTGCTGTGGTACACAGCTGACCTCTGCCGAAGTGCACAACCTACTGCGGTACACAGCTGAACCTTGCCGAAGTACGTGACTTGGTCTTATCTCGTGAAAGTGGTCTGAAGTGCGGTATCTAGAATAAGACGACGTTGACGCCGAGGTGCATACCTTAGCACATTCTTTATAAGGACGCCATAATGCCCTGCTGAAGCACCATTGAGGCTGAACAGCCGTTCTTAGGCGCTGAACTGCTGAATTGCAGTACTTGGAACGTTGAGCCACTGAAATTAAGTTGTTGACTGTTGTTGACTAACGGATGGTTCAATTATGGTTTGCCAATCCTCTTGATAGTTACGCAGGATCGTGAACGTCCATCCTCTTGATAGTTACGTAAGCATGTCATATGAATAAAATGATTGCGTTTAAATTAGAAAATCCATCTACACTTAATCTCTTATGAAATAGGTATTGCCTAAAAAAATTATCTTGGCCCGAAGTATTTTACTTCTCCAATTTTCATTGTAGAATAGTGAGTTGGTATGTGTACAGAAGTTACTGGTGGATCTTATTGAAAACAAGGTAAACTTATGCATATCCTAAAACTTCAATAAATGTAGTGGGTTAATCATCTAGCAAATCACATTAAGCACTTATAATGTTGTTAAATTTAAGTCTAACTGCTTTCCTGAATAAGTAATTACATAGAGATTCATGGGGATATGCTTTTTTATGGGCAAGGTTTCTTGACCGCGTCTCAATCACAGGCGTCTGTGACTGCCAATCACGGGTGTCATCTCGATATTTTAAGAACTTTTTTTTACTGAGATACCGACGTAACATCACGTAATTAATGGTCACATAGCCATCAGCACCATATAGGTCATCAGATCGGGATAAGATTCAATGACGCTGAAGCAGTTGACGCCAATATGACGCGGCTAATAGATGGCCGCCATGTGGCCATTAAAAGCCAGCCTTTTTTTAACGCTTTTTTATATTATATGATATCCTCACCAAAATCAATTTCTATCCTAAATTCATTTGTCTTCCTTCCTTCTTTCATCGCGTTCGAAGGTCATTCATCTGGAACAGGCGGTGTGACTCCATGAACAGGCGGTAAGCTGGTAATTCCTTAATTCTCTCCTTCCACCATCCCTAATTCCCTCCTTCTTCTTCTCTGTTGGACGCATTCATTCTGACAAATCTGACTCTGACCCATTAGCAATCATAGCTCTTGGACAGGGATTTTTTGAAAAAGAAGTTGCCTTTCAATGATAGGGGCTTCTAAAATGATGATGATAGAAATGTAAAGAGTGTATAGACGAGATCTTGATACAAAAAAGAAACTGTGCAGCTCCAACTATTCAGAGACCATTTAATGTCCTGAACTAGATTACTGAGGGTACATAACTTGTAATTTTGAAAATTGAAAACTGGTGCACAGAAATAGTTTCCCTTCAAAAGCATAGCTTTAACGCTAATGTATATTTAGGCGATTTTGAACCAGAGCAAGGAGTATAAATGGTTCTCAGTTTTGTGACTGGTTCACATCGACTGTTTCCACCAAGAACCAATGGAGTAAAGTTGTCACCATGATCGGATGGAGTCGCCGGAAAATACAGCTTTCGCCATTTTGCCTTGGTATGTTGGCGATGGAAGCAGGAATTAGGATAGAAATTGAGAAAATTGATCTTTTGTTATAATATAAAAAAAGCTGCTAAAAAAATAAAAAAGAGCTGTGGGTCAGCTCTGCCACGTGACAGTCATCTATTGGCCACATCATATTGGCGTCAACTCCTTCAGCGTCATTGAATCTAATCCCCATTAGATCTCATTTGCTTATGTTAAATTTTAAATCCTCTACCATTTTAAAGATGAAGAAGGTGATATTAAATGATTTTTTGAGCGTCATTGATTTTTTAAATCCTCTAATTTTCTTTTTTGCCTTATAACACGTATAGAAGAGACATAAGCTAATATGATAAGTGTTAACCATTGTTGTGATGGTTATACTTAAACATTTATAAAAATGATAAAATATTTGCAAAAAGAAAGATAGCTCTTTTGATTTCTTTGAGATTTTTGAAAATAAAACAATTATTTAGCATGCAAGGTTTTATAGTGAATGCTCTTATGCCAAGTTTTTGGAGTTTATCTATCGTGTGGAATAAATGACTTGGATATGTTAGTTACAAAGTTTTTAGGAACTTTTCAAAGCAACGGTCTATTAAAATATTTACAACCTATAGTGGCATATGTGATACTTATAAATTGTCTAAAACATTGATAAGTACAAGTTTAAGTTTTATATTAGAAGTACATTCTCAAGACTCTACAAGTGCTTTATTTTATGCATGCTTATAGTAGTAGAGGGTTCCTTTACAATTTGATTGACTTATGTGGTTTTCTTGAGTTTTTGAAACTAGTTGATTCTATTTTATTTACTTGGGTATGTTTCTTGCTAGAAATTATAATGAATGATTGTAAAAAGACTAGAAAATGAAAATGTACATACGATTAATCTTTCAGGAAACTAGAATTTGAAAGAATTGAAGGAAATACCAAGATATTTGTAAAATGAAAGGATGTTTTTTCACCACGTCTTGGCATTGAAACTTCTAAACAAAATTGGATGTAGGAAAGTAAAATTAGAATATTTCTAGGGATAAGTTCATCTTGAGGTTTCTTTGTCCAAACACTTTGAAGTGGAAAACTTAAGTGTTGGTTGATCGTTAATATAGTGTAGTTAAAGAATAGTCTTAATATGACTTCTTACGGGCTTTGAAATGCTAGAATCCCTACTCTAAAATATTTTATGATATTTCGATGAAAGATTTTCACAATTAACACCAAAGATGATTTAGAAATAATTAAACTTTAATGGTTGAATAAGTCTCTTAATAACTTGAATATTCCACTTTATCAGGATTTATGTGTAGAACTTGAGGGTTCAAATATTTAGATGATAAATTTTATTTGAAATTCATGAGGATCAAAATCAAAGAGAAAACCTCTGAGTTATATGAGTCCTTTCAAGTTTAGAAAATTTAGAACACAAGGATTTGGTAGGTCATCCAATCTTTAGCTTAAAAAGGATGGATAATGAATGTAAAGAAGGATGAAATCTTAAATTATAGCTCTAGACTATTATTCAGATATGGACGAAACTTATGTCTTACCTTGCAAGGTTAAAAGATCTAAGAGCCTTCTAAGCTATATTTGGTGTAGAAAACCAACTATATGTTAAGTTAGCCATCTTGGATAAAAAAATTCAAATAAATTTATGGAGCTTAATCCTTCAATATTAAAGACCTTGATGAGTCAAATCATACTTCAAGGTAAGAGCATCCTTGTATAGTTGAACCAAACTCCTATAGTTTCATATGACAGGTTAAGATATTTTTTAAAAGATTTCTCAAAGAGAAAATGAGACATCATATTCTTCATCAACAAACATCATAATGATAATCTCTTTGTTAACATCGATGTTGACATTGTATTTGAGTCAGATATATAAATGTGGTGTGAAAGGTTTGCATAAGCCAATGCATAATAAGTTTGATGTGAGTATTATGAGAAAAACTCAACTACTTTCTTGAGTTTTATACTATGCAAGCTAAGAAGATTTGACCAAACTAAGTACAAAAACACTTGCTTACATGAAAAAGAAAATATTTGAAATATGATTATAAGCGCTAATGCTAAACTTGGTAAAGATGAAGAAGGTGATATCAAATGATTTTTTAAAACTTGCTTTTGAATGTCAACATAAACAAATGATTAAACTTTCTCAACATTATCCAAATAGAAGGTGATTAAACAAATGATTAGTCACTTTGATATAACTCCAACTCCAATAGTCTAGCCTCTCCCGTTGCCAAAATAGACATGTACACCATCTTTTGTCTTGAACTTGATAGCGAAGCGCTCTTAACTAGCTATATGGATTGACAATTTCATTTCCATGAGCTATTTGATTTTTTCCACTTTGTCTTTTCCATGGATTCTAAGCTCCTACATAAGAAAAATTTCTATTCATGGGTATCCTTTTGTTTTGGGTCCGTTTGGTTTGTTCTCTTGCCATTAGGGCTATAGTTGTTGAGAAATATGTTTGGATAATTTTCAAAGTCATGATTTTAAGTGTTGATTGCATAAAAATATCATACATGGTGTTATGTGTGATTAAAAGTTGAAAAAGTTGACATCAATCTCTCAGGTTGTTGCACTTCGATCGATCGATGTACTTCGATCCCTCACATCGATAGATCCATGTAAGGCAGTGAAAGTTCAAGACATTACGGTGAGACATCGAACTCTAAACCTGAAACACATCGATCAATCGATGAATACATCGAACCTCACTTCGGTCGATCGATGTAGGTCAGGGACAAATCCTAAAACTCACTGTGAGACATCGATCTCTGAAGCTGAGGCACTTCGATCGATCAATGTCTAGGGTTTTTAAAAATATTTTTCTAAAATATGATAAAATAGTTTTTTTCATTTGTACATGATTTATGCATGTTCATTATATGAATATTATGTGTTTTTGATGTTTATAAATATGTGTGACTAATGTGCTTTAGAAGTTTCTACAACTTACCAAAAAGGGCAAAATTGGTATCTTGAGTTTTGTAGGAACATGGTATGGTGGAAATACTTAATTCTCATCTTATTCATCATGACAAAGGTGTTATAATATTCATTTCTGATCATCGGGGTCATTTCTGGAGGTTTCTCTCACCAGGGGCATTTTGGTCCTTTTACCCCTGAGGGTATTTTTGGTATTTTCACTCAAGGCATCTCTTGAGTATATTCTTATCTTCATTCTAGAGTTGAGTGGTGATTATTTTGAAGATCATATGGTGATTTTATATTATTTCTCTTACATGATGATATTATTGACTATAGCGGGATATGTGAAGAGTTGTGATGTCACATTCTATTTCTTTCTTGAAGACCCTCTTATATATGTTATGGGAGCATATTTATCATCATTATACAGAAATATTAAAGGTGTTCAAGGTGTACAAATGATCACAACATACAAGAAGAAATATTGGGAATTTTGGTGTTGCATGTTAACATAATCTTGTCAATTATTATTTGGTGATTTCTTCTTCAAAAATATGAGTTGATATACTTCTATATATGTTCAAAAGCGTCCATATTCAGGTGGAGGTGATATATTATTTATTTTATGAGTTGGTGACAAGTAGACCAACCAAAAAGGAGCTAGTTGGCAAAATTGCCAACTTGGAATATTTGACTTAGTAGCCAACAACTACTACCCTCTTTTTGGAGCTGATTTTTGGTTTGAAATTGTCAATTCTCACATGCCTATTTACAAGCCAAGAAGTTGAGGTATTTTGGTGGCATTATCCTCTCTTATTATCTTCATTTGGCAAAGGATAATCAAGACTATCCTAGGTGGAAAAATCGGCCAACATTCTAAGTTTCAATTGATATGAGTTTTGGAGCATAGGTTAAGGGAGAGAGCATAAGTTGAGGGGGAGCACATAAATACATGAGAATTGATGAAAAAAATTGGTAATTAGTTGGTAATTGGTTTCTAAAACAATTGGTACAGATTTGGTGAAACAATTGGTAAATGGTGAGGTTTACAAAACAATTCTGGTTTTAAATTGGTAGATTTATGATAAACAATTGTTAAAGAGTTGTGATATTAAAATCATGTTAGGTTATTTTGAAAATCATCCAAAAGGGAGAGAATGTTGAGAAATATGTTTGGATAATTTTCAAAGTCATGATTTTAAGTGTTGATTGCATAAAAAAATCATAAATGGTGTTATATGTGATTAAAAGTTGAAAAATTTGAAAAGTCGACATCGATCTCTCAGGTTGTTGCACTTCGATCGATCGATGTACTTCGATCCCTCACATTGATCGATCCATGTACGCTGAGACATCGATCTCTAAACCTGAGACACATCGATCGATCAATGTATACATCGAACCCTCACTTCAATCGATCGATGTACGTCAGAGACAAATTTTGAAACTCACTGTAAGACATCGATCTCTGAAGCTGAGGCATTTCGATCGATCGATGTCTAGGGTTTTTAGAAATATTTTTCTAAAATGTGATAATAGTTTTTTTCATTTGTATATGATTTATACATGTTCATTATGTGAATATTATGTGTTTTTGATGTTTATAAATACGTTGTGACTAATGTGCCTTAGAAGTTTCTGCAACTTACCAAAAAGGGAAAAATTGGTATTTTGAGTTTTGTAGGAATATGGTATGGTGGAAATACTTCAAGGACATATTCTCATCTTATTCATCATGACAAAGGTGTTATACTATTCATTTCTGATCATCAGGGTCATTTCTGGAGGTTTCTCTCACCAGGGGCATTTTGGTCATTTTTCCCTGAGGGTATTTTGGTATTTTCACTCAAAGAATCTCTTGAGTATATTCTTATCTTCATTATGGAGTTGAATGGTGATTATTTTGAAGATTATATGGTGATTTTATATTATTTCTCTTACATGATGATACTATTGACTATAACAGGATATGTGACGAGTTGTGATGTCACATTCTATTTCTTTCTTGAAGAACCTCTTATATATGTTATGGGAGCATATTTATCACTATTATACAGAAATATCAAAGGTTTTCAAGGTGTACAAATGATCACAACATACAAGAAGAAATATTGAGAATTTTGGTGTTACATGTTGATATAATCTTGTCAATTGTTATTTGGTGATTTCTTCTTCAAAATCTGAGTTGATATACTTCTATATATGTTCAAAAACGTCCATATTCAGGTGGAGGTGATATATTATTCATTTTATGAGTTGGTGACAATTGGACCAACCAAAAAGGAACTAGTTGGCAAAATTGCCAACTTGGAATATTTGACTTAGTAGCCAACGACTACTACCCTGTTTTTGGAGCTGATTTTTGGTTTGAAATTGTCAATTCTCACATGCCTATTTTCAAGCCAAGAATTTAAGGTATTTTGGTGGAATTATCCTCTCTTATTATCTTCATTTGGCAAAGGATAATTAAGACTATTGTAGGTGGAAAAATCGGCCAACATTATTTGTGCCAAGGTGGACCAATCATTTTGCTTTATGTTGCCAAGTGTACAAGGCCAACCAATGATGTGAAGACACTTGGACTTGATGATGAAGATGGTGACATGTGCATTCTTATCTCCAAGGCTCAATTCACACTATAAATAGGAGGCACTGGTGAAGAAGATGAAACGCACTTGAAGCTCACTTGAAAGCATTTGTTGATTTGTCTAGCTATCATCTTCTTGTTGTTGTTTTTGTTTCATTCTTTGTAGCGAAGGTGTTCTTGTTGTATTTGTTGAGCTACAAGCCTCTTGAGCTTCATTTATAAAATTGATTAGCCAATTTTATAAGGCTACATCAATAGGTGGTAGAGGTGTTGCAACTAAGTGTTGCATAGAAGGTGTTTATCCAAGTCTTGAATAGGGTTGGTGTATAACCCAAGGATCAAGCTTGGTTCTTGTTGTAAGTTGATTCATACCACAGTGAAATCTAAGGAAAGGTGTTCCTTGGGACTGGAGTAGGTCACATTGACCGAACCAGGATAAATCCTTTGTGTTCTTGTCTTGTTTCTACCTTTCTGTTTTCTGCCAGTTTTTACTGCAGTTTTTACACAACTTCTCACAATTTGAAAAAATAGCTAAACATTTTCAACATTTGTGATTTTTGGTGGATTTATACTTCAGACTGTTACCTTTTATTTGTAACAAGAATCACTTAATTTGAGTAAGGGAAAGTTAGTATTTCAGTCTTTGCAAGATAACTGCTCCAATCTGTCTGCAGCCTGACCAGTTTTGAGAAAACTTGAATTCTGTATTACTCAAGAATTGTTCAAGGTCAGGGCCTTTTGGAAACATAAACTAGACATCCTAAGGAGTTATTTGACATAAAGTTTAACCTTTTTGGTTAAGTAGTCAAAGAGAAACACGTTTTTCAATTTTAGCAACATTCAGTCCAATTATGTCCAGATTGACCATCTGAATCTTTTTATTTGTTTGAAGGGTCAAACGATCTTATTTTTATTTGATTTCTGGACATAGTCTTGTTAACACATTGAAGTTAAGATCTGGAAATTGTCATAATTTTTGGAGTTGTGTACAAGGATTTTTGAATTTTTAAAAAACGGGTTCTGAATCTGAGGTAGTCTCAGATTATGGTTTCAAAGGGGTTTTTAATTAAGGGTAGTAGTGTAATTTCCGCTAACCACTATTCACCCCCCCTCTAGTGGTGTTTATTGCAGGTGCATGGTCTAACATCAGTAACACATAGAGATTTTCTTAGCTCTACAAACACTTACCTCATGACCTTTTTTGTTACAAAAGAAACAAATAGGTGCATGATGTGATTGTGTGTTTTTAGGCTTGAAAGGTTTAGTTACCTTCATAGCTTAGAAATCTTGTTGACATTCCTAAGCACTTCCTTTGGAAGTATAAACTTAGCCTTCGATGAATCACCTAAAGATGCCTCTTTTATCTTTAGTAATTTTATCTTGGTTGAAGTAGTAGAAGCTTTAAATCCTAAGTTGGATTTTCTATTAACTACTTTTTGTTTGCCAAGAGATTTTTCATGGATATTCTTCTCAGATATCATCTTATGGAGTTCTTCCAGTTTAACACAATAATTCTTAATCTCTATATTTTCTGGAGCTAAAGATTTATGCAAAACTAAGGTGACATCTGCTCTAGATGAAAGAAAACAAAAGCCTCATGAAAATTTTCATTTTCTAATTTGCATAAACTAAGTTCAATTTTTGCATGCTTGTACTTTAGTGCAAGATTTTCAAATTTCTCATATAAAGTAATATATTTGTTGTACCCCGACAACCGTATACATGAGACTATGATTAAGTGACAAAATAAAAGCGATGATTCCTTCACGAGCCTGTTACTCAAGTCACATTTATCGCATTCTTATTTAAATTCTTCAAGTTCGTTTAGGACGGACACTAAATAGTTATACAAGCGAACATCACGAGGTGTGTAATACCCTTTGTGAATTCGGCCAAGGGCCATTGATCACCCTTGGAGTAACCTAGTTCTTGTGAGAATACAAACATAAACAATCCTCACAAAGCAAGATTAAAACCAAAATTAAATGAAATAAATAGCATTGTAAACTATATAAATGTGGGATAAGATAAATGTGAAATGACCAAAACACCCCCAAGAGCCCAAAAATTTCGGTCAAGCAAATAGAGGGATCTAGAATCCTCTCCATTATTCCACTATTTAAATATCTAAACAAAAATAGCAAATTAGTATAAATAAAACAATAAAATAGACAAGGCATGCAAGAAAGAAATAATAAACTAATAGAGGAAGGCATGCATGGGAGACAAAAGCTTGTAACCTACAAGCCTAGGCCCTTCTTTCCCCATGCCGCCGGCTCCCTCTCCCCATGCCCCCTTGATTTTTAAATTGTGCAAGACCCCTCTTTCCAAGTCCTATCTTGAACCTTCTCTCAAGCAAAACCAAGACTACACTTAAGAGAATTCTCCATCTCCCTTCTACCACAACTTTCGGCCAACACCCCAAGAGTAGGAGGTTCAACTTCATCTTCTTCTCCAAGCTCAAAGATCATCTAGGTAAGCCTCACTTCTAAGTTCTTAAGTAGATTCTTCATACAAGATAGTGAAGCTCACATGGGTGTTCTTTTTCCCCCAAACCGTGGCCTCCATATGCAAGTAGGTGACAATCTTCAACTCTTTTAGGTGGAGCTACCTTGCTACACTTGAAGCTCCATTCCAAGACTACTTTGGTAAGAAGTTTTAGCCTCAAATAAGACTCTATTTCACTATTTAAGGAAGACTAACCTTTCCTTCCTCTTCTTCCAAAATCGTGTGCCCAAGGGAGTAGGAGGAGAAGGATTCCAACTCAACTCACTCCAAAACCAAGCAAAGGCAAAAACTTTGGCTTGAAGAGGCAAGTATACACTAATCTCTCATGACTTACCTAAAGAATTAGTGATTTGAATGACTAAAAGTTCCAAAGATATGATCTTTAGTGAAATATCTTAAGTCTAAGGTTATATCTTAATGATTCCTTAAGTACAATGCTTTGCATGTGGGTTATTGTGTCTAAGATGGAGTTATTTCTTACATGCAACATGGAATGAGGCTGTTTTAGGATGGATTAAGGTGCATCTAACTAAATCTAGGCAAGATTAACTCTTGGTTGGAATTTTAGAGGTCCTAGGAGAGCATGCATGTAAAGAATATGAGTGTCTATGAAGATTGTTTGTAGGATTGAACTAAAAGGACCCTTGAAAGTGTTGCATGTTGAATATATGTTGTAAAATGTGGTTAAGGTATCACTATGTTTCGGCCTAAAGGATGGAAAGGAAGGTGAGTATTGACTTCAAGAAAGAATACTTGTTATGTGTAGATATGATACTTGCTTGGTTTATCATTTACAAACTGTTTAGTATGATGCAAAGGTGATCTTATAACAAGCATGCAACCTGGATATTCATGCTACAAAGGAATGTGAGTGATAACCAATGACCTAGTTCATAAGAACAAAAGGAATGATGAGCATTTGACTTAACCCATGACAATATAGCAAAGTACTGGAACTAGGCAGAATGGGATGACATTTTCAACGACCTGAGAACTGAACTTGCAGACCTTCAATGAAGCTAAATTTTGGTATAACGTTAGTCCTATGAATGTAGCACGAGTGAGAGTTGGAATTTTGTTAAAATAAGCTAAGTATTATTTGTAATAAATTATGCGGTAAAACCGCTCCAGTAGGAAATTCTGGAACAGGGCAGAATTGGTCCTGGAGTTTAACGAATTTAAAAAGGATCTTTTGAACCTTCAATAAATCTGGTCTTTGTCACAGAGCTAGCCCCATGTGTATAGTAGAGTTGAGAGTTGGAATTTTGGTAAAATAAGTTATGTTTAATTTTTAATAAAATAATTGGTAAGACTGCTCAGACTGTAAATTCTGGAACAGGACAGAATGATGTAATGTTTTGCATGACCTGAAAAGAGATCTTGTAGAGGTTCAAAGTGGCTAATTTTCGGTGTGATAACACCATTACGTGTATAGGAAATGTGCAAGCTGGAATTTTGGAAAAAGGAGTTGTGGAATATTTTTAATAAAATATCTAGTAAAGCTGCTCAGGATGGAAAGCCTGAAACTGGGCAGAACAGGACATTACTTTGTTTCACCCGAAAAAGGACCTTGTGAATAACCAATAAAGCTGGTGTTTGGCATGATAATAACTCTATGAGTCTAGAAGACATGCCAGTTGGAATTTCAGCAAAATAAGTTCTGGATTATTTTTAATGAATTATTTGGTAAAACCGCTCAATAGAAATTACTGGAGCCACCCTGAAATTTGTAACGACTTTCCAGGCTTAGAAAAGGGACTTAGAGACATGCAAATGGGCTGAATTTCGGTAGGATACTAGTCCCACATGTTTATGACGTATACGAGTTGGAATTTCTGGAAACCGCATTACGGATTTACCGTAATTGAATTTTTAGTAAAGTCTGTCAGCCCAGCCTCAGCACCTAAAATAGTTCGGAAAGTAAGTAAGAAACCCCTTTTATGGTTATTGGAATAATCCGCAAATTTTATGACATGAATCTAAATGTATTTGTGACAAAAGAATTATGGAAATGGACCTAAATGATTAGCTTAACCGTCCTATGAAAATGAAGTAAAAGTCTTGGAGATATGTAGCTTCCATATTCAAGTATGTTGATTTATTACAAGGAATGCATACGATTATTCATGTCATGGCTTGCATTTCATATCACGGCATGTATCATGCATGAGCATGAAACTGATTTTCATGGATTTTATGATGCAAGCAAGGTTTTATAAACGACTATTCTTTCGTTATGCATGAAAAGTTTTACGGTCCCATGTTTTTAAGAAAGCTTCATGATTCCTTTGCCGGCCAAGCATGCTACTAACCCGACTCCAGACCCGGGGTTAATTGGTCTGATGACATGATATCTGTTCTGGACCCGCTCAGATCCGGAGTTAATTGATCTGATATCTGTTCTGGACCCGCTCAGATCCGGGGTTAATTGATCTGATATCTGTTCTGGACCCGCTCAGATCCGAGGTTAATTGATCTGATATCTGTTCTGGACCCGCTCAGATCCGGGGTTAATTGATCTGATCTCTGTTCTGGACCCGCTCAGATCCAGGGTTAATTGATCTGACACTCTGTTTTATGACACGTTATTTATGGGACCATAATGATGTTTTGACATGACATGACATGACATTCATGCATTGCATATTGCATAATTCATGATTCCGTTAATATGTGGTATGATACAGTTAAAGACTTAATATGCCAATAGTGTTTAGCGGTATCTAGAATTATGCTTAGTCCATATCGCCAGCTGACTTCAGGATTTAAAACAGGTATGAGTTGCTAATCAAAGATTTATGTTGTTACATTCACGTTGTAATTCTTTATGTAATTCATGGTCGTTTATTGTATCCTTGCTGGGTGATTTTTATCACTCACACTTTATTTTTCCCCAGATAATACCAAGATAGAGTGGACCGAAGATGAGCCGAGGATACCGTATCCATAGGCGTGGAGACGTGAAGGGAAATGAACTCAAGGACTTTTGTGCTGCTGAGATGTTTGTATTATGACTATGTTGGTACTCTGTGGGATTTGACTATGATGTTTTGTGTGACTACTACTCTGGGGATCTAGTTATTTCGTAATGCAAGTTTTATTTGGAAAGTTTAATTCTGCCTAAGTTTTACTGCCATGTTAAATGTTAGCATGGGAGTCCACGATTTATGTATGGATTTTCGCATGTTATGCATGACGCTTTGTACTCTCCTTAGTGAAGTACGGCGGGTGCACCGCATCCGGAAGAGGCCCGGGTGCGGGGCGCTACAATATTCATCTTATAATTTATCAAATGAGAAAGTTGAAAGAGATAGCTCTTTGTCATCTTCAAAAGCTATGAGCCACATTGCTTTTCTATCATCTAGATCATCTTCATCTATGTTTAATTGATGACCACCACTTGGTAACTCCTCAAACTTCTTCCATATCTCTTGTGAGGAGAAAATGCCTTTAACCTTTATTAGCTCCTCGTGTGAGAGGGAGAGATGGGAGATTTCAATAGATTTCCCTTTAATATCAAATTCTTCTATCCTTATCATTGTAGTTATCCAATTCATTCATGACTATTCTCCTGTTTTCATCCAACCTAGTTGGTGGAGGTATTCTGTTCATAACCACTCTCCATATGTCATAACCACATCCACATAAATGTGCATCCATCCTATATTTCCATAAAGAATAGTTTTGAGCATTAAACAAGGGAATCTGGGTGTTTAGTGCTGTGAACATAGTGGATGGTTTGGGGAGTTGAGCTATACTAGGTAGAGGTTGACATTGGCATTTTCAATGATCCTTAACCTTGCTACTTGCAAAAACTAGCCAAGCAATCAAGGTTAGCTCTCATACAAATTGTTAGATCCATGACAATCACTCTAGAAGGGGTGAATAGAGTGTTGGAAAATTTTTAGAATTTTTTCGGTTCTCTCCAAAATAAGAAAGAAGAAGATGAGAGATAATGAGTTTGTGACACACAATTTAGAGTGGTTCGAATCTCCTTGATTCTACTCTACTACCACTTTGTTTCTAAAGTGGATTTTCAATAGCAACTTTCTTATTGCCTTCAACAAGAAATAAGAACAACAATAGCAACACTTACACTAACAATTAGTGTTAGCAAAAAGCACAGCAGCAACAACTTATCGCACAAACACTTTGTACAAAAGCAGCTTATTGCACAAAACTTTTGTGCAACATCAACAACAGCTACAAGTAAGAACCATTTTTTGTTTCTTCACAACTTCAACAAAGTTCTACTAAAGAGCTTACACCATATGAGTTTTGAGGAAGAAGTAAAATTACACTTTCAAATAAGTTTAAATCACAAGCGAGAGATTAAATTGATATAACCGGAAGAAAAAAAAAGAAATAAACAATAATGATAAATAAAATAATAAATGAGGTTAGTAATCATTTTAGATTTTGAATTAAAAGGATAATGTAAAAAAAATAGATCTAAAACAAAAAATGGGGGACGTGCGTTAATGGAAAATAACGCCGCCGCCCCCCCCTTCACGGCAATCAATCGATAAAAGGGGCAGCAAGGGAGGGGGGTTAGACATTATCAATAAAAAAAATAATAACTTGAAGGAATAGGGCAGAGCCGCCGGCAGCATAGGGAAAGGAAGGAAAGAGGAAGAAAGAAAGAGAAGGAAAAGGGAGAATCCAAGTGTTTCAATCCATTTGCAGTGTATTATCATTGCGTAGTTGTTTGCAATCGAGGTAGGTTCCCTTTTCCCCCTCCGATTGGTGCAAATTCAAGCATGCCTTGGTGATATATTATGTGGTTATTGTTTTTTTTTACTGTTGAAATCTATAACATAGCATTGGATCTGTGAAAAGCATGAATAGTTGAATACTGTGATATGCGTATAATTGGTGTGTCTTTGCGTGCCTTAGTTTTTGGTTTTAGGGAAAAATTTGATAATCAAAATATCACATCTTTAGGGTTTTAGTTGTTGATTTGGCCTTAGAGTAGGTTCCCATAGACTGGAAATAGGTTGAAATGTAGATCGGAGTCGAAAAACGGTGGCCGGAGGCCGCCGGAAGCGGCCGCGCGTGGCAGCCACGCGCGCGAGGAGGCGCACGTGCCTCTGGCATTTTCCTGCTGGTAATCTGAAATTAAAAAAAGGGGGCTTAAAGGCCAAAAAGGGCCGAAGGGCCTGAATGATAACAAGGGGGCCGAAGACCCTGAATGAGGGCCAGTTGGTCTTAGCGGACCGGCTGGTGCAAGGCCCAATATCCGCTACATATAAAAAAAAGGGGCTGGCAGCTTCGCGGACCGGGCCGAATGGCCAACGGTCCGGGCCAGCTGTTGTCGGCCCAATAAGCTATATTATAAAAAAAATTCTGAGGCAGGCCGGACCCTGGCGGGCCGGACCAGGAGTGAGCGCGGGCTGGGAGGGCTGGCAGGAGTAGAATAGGGCCAGCCCAAGGTTTATTTTCTGAAAATATTTTGGATAATTTCTGAAATGTTATAATAGATATTTAATTAATTTAAAATAGTAATAATTATAGGAAAAATGTAAATAAATATCACAAAATTATAAATAAATCCCAGAAATTATAAAATACTGAAATTAAATTATTTTTACCAAATTTCATTAATTGTGATAATTTATTTAATATGGATAATTAGGTAATAAATAGAAATAAATTAAGGAAAAATAGGAATAAATGAGGAAAAATATAGAAAAGGCACGATAAAGGTATACATGACGTGGAAAAGTGGATTTGACGCCGAACAAGGTTGAGTCAGCATCCGGATAATAAGTGAACCTAGAATTGAGTGAGGGAGGATAGTGAGGATGGGCCAGGGGCCTCAGGCGATTGTGTTTTTACATTCATGGCACGTGCATTGCATTGATGGCGGGTCGTGACGTACGGGTATCGGGCGCTCAGGATGGTGTACGGTGGCAAGGCCACGACACTCAGGATGGTGTACAGTGGCGGGGCCACGACACTCAGGATGGTGTGCGGAGGCACGGCCACGCACACTCAGTATGGTGACTGTGGGGTGTACGACCTGCAGCCACTCAGTAGGACCCGGGTTCATGCATTGCACGGTATGGATATTGGCATCCTGCGTGACATGACTTTGTTGCGTGTGACATGCATAGTGGGACATGCATCATGTTGTTGCGCATTCTATATCTGGAGTGATTTACCTTTCCGCAGTCTTTTGCATGCTTATGTGATATTATGTGTCATTTACTTTTCCGCATTCTTTTGCATGCGTATGTGATATTATGTGTTATGTGCTATGTGTTTTATCATTTTTGGATGTTTGTCTTGTATTACTTGGAGGCAGGTGCCTACTGAGTGATTTCTCAGTCACTCACCCCTACTTCCCCCCCCCCCACCAGGTGAGCAGGAAGAGACTCATGACTACGTCTTTGTTGAGGACGGGGCTGATACAGTGGAGTGGGCAGACTGATGGACGCGCTTAGGATATAAGAAGACCCTGCGACTGTTTGTCTTTATTTTATTGGGATCTCATCAGACATTACCTTGTTAGGTTTTTCAGACTTATTTATTGTCAGGATTTGGTTATTATTGTATTAAGGAATTTTATTTAGCAAGAAAACTTTATGTTATTGTATTTCGTTTCCGCGAGAAAAATTTCTACGTCTTTTTGGACATGTTGGAAATTGATTCGACGCTTTGTATTCTCCTCAGCGAGATACGGCGGGTGCACCGTTCCCGATGCTAGGTCTCGGGAGCGGGGCGCTACAGGTGGTATCAGAGCCGAGGCTTCAGATCCTTCTCGGAAACGCAGGATTAACTAGATCACCTAGACATAAGTGATGATCTTTCCCTAAAAACAACTCGCACACCCCTAATAAATGAAGTAGACCTAAGTTATGATCGGGTTAAGGGAGGTGTGTGCCGATGGAGAGCTTTTCTTATTAATTACTTCTTTACCCCGTGAAAAACTATTTACTTTATTTGTGACTAACCTGCGTACCTCTATGAACTCGAACTTCAGGAAGATGCCGCCAAGACGTGAGCCAGCAGGAAATAGAGGGCGCGATGGAGATGACCATCAGGGCCAGGGGGCTATTCCCCAAGTTATTGCTGATACTCTAGCCACCCTGACTACCCTGGTGGCTCAGCAGCAGGTGCAGATGGCTCACCTGCAGCAACAGCAGGAACAGCAGCAACAGCCCCCACCACCACCACCCCCGGGACTTTGTTTCTTTTACAGGGAGATGCAGCACTCCCGGGTACCGATGTTTAGGGGCACTACACGGCCAGAGGAGGCTGAGATTTGGCTCCAGAATATGACTGAGCAGTTGAGATTATTACAGGTCCCTGATGACCTGAAGGTGGAGGTGGTCGTTTCATTTCTGGAGGGTGATGCGAGGGGATGGTGGATCAACGTGCAGCGCCGGTTGACCCCTCCGGTGACTTGGACTCAGTTTCGAGAAGAGTATGAGAGGCACTATATTCCGGAGAGTGCCATACAGAGGAGGATGACTGAGTTTCAGCTACTTACTCAGGGGTCTATGACCGTGGACCAGTATGCGGAGAGATTTCATGCGCTGGGGAGGTATATGCCCTCCGTTATGGATAACGAGAGGGCAAAGATGTCTAAATTCAAGACCGGACTGAGCCCTCGCATTCAGTCGTTGATCATTTGTGCTAGACCGAGGACTTTTGAGGATTTGCTGGAGGTATGCCGGGATGTTGAGGGTGACCTTAGGAAGAGTGCGGTAGATGACCGGACGAAGCGGCCATGGGAGGAGTACCGTTCCGGGAGACCTGGGAGATGGCTGAAGGTGCCCCGTCGCCAGCAGGAGGGGAGCTCTTCTCGACCACCGCATCAGAGACAGTTTACTCAGCCACTAGCCATCGAGGGACCGGCATTTTCAGATGCACAGCCAGTGAGGACAGTGGCACCCACTACTCCATGTGTCCATTGTGGGCGATTTCATCCGGGTCAGTATTGGAGGACCCAGAATGTTTGCTACAGATGCGGCACACCAGGGCACTTTGCCAGAGACTGCCCCGCACAGGGACAGGCCCCACCCCAGCAGGGCCAGCCACAACAGAAGGGGAGGCCAAAGACGAATGCCCGAGTACACGTCATGTCGCACGCCGACGTCGAGGACACCAGCGATGTCGTAGCAGTTACACTTTAATTAAGTGTTATAAATCCGAATATGCTTTAAATACCTTTCTGTCTCGTGGTTATGTGTTATATTGTATAACCCTGCCCGTGTTAGGTGAGATATTGATTAACAAGGTCCTAGCCTACGTCCTTTTCGATAGTGGGGCCAGCCACTCATTTATCGCCAGGAGGGTTGTCAAGAGTCTGAATATTCCACCGGAACGGCTGGAGATTCCTTACCGTGTCCAAACCGCTGGTGACCAGGTGTTGGTGTCGCACTATCAGTACAGAGACTGTTCGATGGAGATTAATGAGCTGGAGTTCACGGTGACTCTGATCCCGATCCAGATGCAAGATTTTGATGTTATTCTAGGCATGGATTTTCTGGCTAAGTATGAGGCCAAGATCGACTTTCGTCAGAGGCAGGTCCGCATGCAGACACAGAGTAAGCAGGAAACCATCTTTCAAGGAGACTACAAGTTACATAAGGCGTCCAAGACGATCTACATGAGTGCAGCGCAGGCGCACAAGGCGTTGAGAAAAGGTAATCAATGTTTTCTTGTATATGCTATTGGCGCAGAGAAAGAGTTACCCTCGATAGAATCAATACCAGTGGTGATTGAGTATAAAGATGTATTTCCCGATGAGCTGCCAGGACTACCGTCCAATCGGGAGGTAGAGTTTGATATTAATTTACTACCCGGTGCTGAGCCAATATCGAAGGCACCATACAGAATGGCTCCGGCTGAGCTGAAGGAACTGAAAGAGCAGCTGCAGGAGTTACTGGACCGGAAGTTCATCCGACCCAGCGTCTCACCCTGGGGAGCCCCGGTCTTGTTTGTGAAGAAGAAGGACGGCAGTATGAGGCTTTGCATTGATTATCGGGAGATTAATAAGATCACTATCAAGAATAAATATCCTCTACCTCGGATCGAGGACCTCTTCGATCAGTTAAAGGTACCTCACTAGTCAATACAACTCACAATTCATAGTACTAATTCTCCAATTAATTTTGCAACATTGGTATTCTTCAGGGCGCTAAAGTATTCTCCAAAATTGATCTTCGATCTGGATACCATCAATTGAGGATAAAAGCCGAGGACGTAGCAAAGACTGCCTTTCGCACTAGATATGGACATTATGAATTTTTGGTGATGCCATTCGGTCTCACTAATGCTCCCGCGGCCTTTATGGATTTGATGAATACGGTGTTCAGGGATTATCTTGATAAGTTTTTGGTGGTCTTTATCGATGATATATTAGTCTATTCTCCGGATGAGGAATCCCACGAAAAGCATCTGCGGGAGGTTCTGGATATTCTCAGGAAGAAGAAGTTATATGCTAAGTTTAGTAAGTGCGAGTTCTGGCTGAAGAGTGTTGCGTTCTTGGGCCACGTGGTCTCAGAAGAGGGAATTTCTGTTGATCCCAAGAAGATTGAGGCCATTACTAAATGGCCTAGACCGACTAATGTGACCGAAGTGAGGAGTTTTCTGGGCTTGGCCAGCTACTATCGGAAGTTTGTTGAAGGATTTTCATCGATAGCAGTGCCTTTGAGCAGATTGACTCAGAAAAAGTCAAAGTTTGTCTGGACCACTGAATGCGAGCAGAGTTTTGAAGAACTTAAGAGACGATTGACGATGGCCCCTATTCTTGCTCAACCCTCAGGCTCAGAAGGGTTTGTCATATATAGCGATGCATCGAAGAACGGATTAGGTAATGTATATGTTTCCAGAGTTGAATTATACGCATTACAACGGTGGCCTAACTGTTTCTTTGCAGGATGTGTCCTCATGCAAAATGGGAGGGTCATCGCGTATGCTTCAAGACAGTTGAAACCATACGAGCAGAATTATCTGACGCATGACCTGGAGTTAGATGCAGTAGTTTTTGCACTTAAGATTTGGCGTCATTATCTTTATGGAGTGAAGTGCGAAGTATTCACGGATCATAAGAGTTTGAAGTACTTATTCACCCAGAAGGAACTGAACATGCGTCAGAGGAGATGGCTGGAGCTTTTAAAGGACTACGACTTGACTATAAGCTACCATCCGGGGAAAGCGAACCGAGTCGCAGATGCTCTGAGTAGAAAATCTAGCCATGCCAGACAAACACCGTTAGAGAGAGATATGGCAGAGTTGGACCTTGACATTGTGGACTCCACAGCTAATGTTCTAGTGGCGTTGATTATTACTCCATCTTTGATTGAGCAAATCAAAGAGGCGCAGAGGGGAGATGTAGCACTGAGTGAGCTACGGGAGAGGATGATAGCTAGTCAGGTTGATGGATTCCAGATTCATGGTGATGGCAGTATATGGTTCCAGGGGAGACTGTGCGTACCTGAGGTTGAGGATCTCAGACGAACGGTATTGAAGGAGGCACATAACTCAAAGTTGTCAATTCATCCGGGTCCTACCAAGATGTATAATGACCTGAAGAAGCATTATTGGTGGAGCGGGATGAAGAGACATATAGCCGAGTTTGTTGAGAGGTGTTTAGTATGTCAGCAGGTCAAGGCGGAACACCAGAGACCAGGAGGGTTGTTGATGCCGTTAGAGATCCCTGAGTGGAAATGGGAGCATGTAACTATGGATTTTGTGATGGGTCTTCCGAAGACAAGGAATGGTAATGACATGATCTGGGTGATTGTAGATCGTTTGACTAAGTCCGCTCATTTCCTACCAGTGCCGAATGATGTGACTTTAGAGAGGTTGGTTACACTCTATATCGACAACGTCATCAGTTTACATGGCGTTCCAGTCAGTATTGTCTCTGACCGTGACTCGAAGTTCACTTCTAAGTTCTGGTCAGCATGTCAAAAGAGAATGGGGACCGAATTACGATTGAGTACCGCGTTTCACCCACAGAAAGATGGACAATCAGAGAGGACGATACAGACATTAGAGGATATGTTGAGGGCCTGCGCCATCGATTTCAAGGGGAACTGGGATAGTATGGTCAAGTTGATTGAGTTCTCTTACAACAACAGTCATCATAGCGCCATCGGCATGGCACCATTTGAGGCGCTTTATGGGCGTAAGTGCAGATCCTCTATCCTTTGGGATGAAGTTGGAGAGCGCACTATCACGGGTCCAGAGTTGGTTGAGCAAACCAAGGAGAAGGTTAAGTTGATTTGAAAAAGGCTTAAGATTGCTCAAGATAGAAGTAAGAGCTGGGCTGACTCGAAGAGGCGTCCGTTGAAATTTGATGTTGGAGAAAAGGTCTATTTGAGAGTATCGCCTATGAAGGGTGTTGTGAGATTTGGACTGAAGGGTAAGTTGAGGCCTCGGTACATTGGACCCTATGAGGTGCTCGAAAGGATTGGCCCGTTAGCTTACCGTTTGGCGTTACCCCCCGCGTTATCTCAGGTGCACAATGTCTTTCATGTTTCCCAGCTAAGGAAGTACGTCCCAGACCCAAGCCACGTACTAGATGCACCGCCTTTGAGAATCAGACCGGACACATCATATGAAGAGACTTCTGTTCGGATTTTAGACCGCAAAGACCAGGTACTGAGGAGAAGAATCATTCCATACGTCAAGGTTCGATGGAGCAACCACAGAGAGAATGAAGCAACTTGGGAGCTGGAGGACCAGATGCGCGAACGCTACCCTGAGCTCTTCGATTAAGGTTCGTTGAATCTTTTTGGCCTCTACGGTTAAGTTATAGCAAGTTTCAAGGACGAAACTTTTTGTAAGGTGGGTAGGATGATATAACCGAAAGAAAAAAAAGAAATAAACAATAATGATAAATAAAATAATAAATGAGGTTAGTAATCATTTTAGATTTTGAATTAAAAGGATAATGTAAAAAAAATAGATCTAAAACAAAAAAGGGGGAAACATGCGTTAATGGAAAATAACGCCCCCCCCCATTCACGACAATCAATCGATAAAAGGGGCAGCAAGGGAGGGGGGTTAGACATTATCAATAAAAAAATAATAACTTGAAGGAATAGGGCAGAGCCGCCGGCAGCATAGGGAAAGGAAGGAAAGAGGAAGAAAGAAAGAGAAGGAAAAGGGAGAATCCAAGTGTTTCAATCCATTTGCAGTGTATTATCATTGCGTAGTTGTTTGCAATCGAGGTAGGTTCCCTTTTCTCCCTCCGATTGGTGCAAATTCAAGCATGCCTTGGTGATATATTATGTGGTTATTGTTTTTTTTTACTGTTGAAATCTATAGCATAGCATTGGATCTGTGAAAAGCATGAATAGTTGAATACTGTGATATGCGTATAATTGGTGTGTCTTTGCATGCCTTAGTTTTTGGTTTTAGGGAAAAATTTGATAATCAAAATATCACATCTTTGGGGTTTTAGTTGTTGATTTGGCCTTAGAGTAAGTTCCCATAGACTGGAAATAGGTTGAAATGTAGATCGGGGTCGAAAAACGGTGGCCGGAGGCCGCCGAAAGCGGCCGCGCGTGGCAGCCACGCGCGCGAGGAGGCGCACGCGCCTCTGGCGTTTTCCTGCTGGTAACCTGAAATAAAAAAAAGGGCTTAAAGGCCAAAAAGGGCCGAAGGGCCTGAATGATAAGAAGGGGGCCGAAGACCCTGAATGAGGGCTAGTTGGTCTTAGCGGACCGGCTGTTGCAAGGCCCAATATCCGCTACATATAAAAAAAAAAAGGGGGCTGGCAGCTTCGCGGACCGGGCCGAATGGCCAACGGTTCGGGCCAGCTGTTGTCGGCCCAATAAGCTATATTATAAAAAAAATTCTGAGGCAGGCCGGACCCTGGCGGGCCGGACCAGGAGTGAGCGCGGGCTGGGAGGGCTGGCAGGAGTAGAATAGGGCCAGCCCAAGGTTTATTTTCTGAAAATATTTTGGATAATTTCTGAAATGTTATAATAGATATTTAATTAATTTAAAATAGTAATAATTATAGGAAAAATGTAAATAAATATCACAAAATTATAAATAAATCCCAGAAATTATAAAATACTGAAATTAAATTATTTTTACCAAATTTCATTAATTGTGATAATTTATTTAATATAGATAATTAGGTAATAAATAGAAATAAATTAAGGAAAAATAGGAATAAATGAGGAAAAATATAGAAAAGGCACGATAAAGGTATACATGACGTGGAAAAGTGGATTTGATGCCGAACAAGGTTGAGTCAGCATCCGGATAATAAATGAACCTAGAATTGAGTGACGGAGGATAGTGAGGATGGGCCAGGGGCCTCAGGCGATTGTGTTTTTGTATTCATGGCACGTGCATTGCATTGATGGCGGGTCGTGACGTACGGGTCATGGGCGCTCAGGATGGTGTACAGTGGCGGGGCCACGACACTCAGGATGGTGTACAGTGGCGGGGCCACGACACTCAGGATGGTGTGCGGAGGCGCGGCCACGCACACTCAGTATGGTGACTGTGGGGTGTACGACCTGCAGCCACTCAGTAGGACCCGGGTTCATGCATTGCACGGTATGGATATTGGCATCCTGCGTGACATGACTTTGTTGCGTGTGACATGCATAGTGGGACATGCATCATGTTGTTGAGCATTCTATATCTGGAGTGATTTACCTTTCCGCAGTCTTTTGCATGCTTATGTGATATTATGTGTCATTTACTTTTCCGCATTCTTTTGCATGCGTATGTGATATTATGTGTTATGTGCTATGTGTTTTATCATTTTTGGATGTTTGTCTTGTATTACTTGGAGGCAGGTGCCTACTGAGTGATTCTCAGTCACTCACCCCTACTTCCCCCCCCACCAGGTGAGCAGGAAGAGACTCATGACTACGTCTTTGTTGAGGACAGGGCTGATACAGTGGAGTGGGCAGACTGATGGTTGCGCTTAGGATATAAGAAGACCCTGCGACTGTTTGTCTTTATTTTATTGGGATCTCATCAGACATTACCTTGTTAGGTTTTTCAGACTTATATTATTGTCAGGATTTGGTTATTATTGTATTAAGGAATTTTATTTAGCAAGAAAACTTTATGTTATTGTATTTCGTTTCCGCGAGAAAAATTTCTACGTCTTTTTGGACATGTTGGAAATTGATTCGACGCTTTGTATTCTTCTCAGCGAGATACGGCGGGTGCACCGTTCCCGATGCTAGGTCTCGGGAGCGGGGCGCTACATAAATATATTTAGTTCTCTTGTATTAATCTTCTACTATCACAATATATTCAAAACAAGCAACAAGAACCTAATGAGATTTAAGTACTTTTGCGCCTTTGAAGGGTTTTTACAACAATATGGGATGAAGCTTGAAGAGGATGATAGCATATAAATGCCTCATCTGAGCTTCTTTAATATATAGAGGGTGTGAGCCATATTTTTGCAGCATCCATAAAGTCTTCAACTCAGTCAAATGTCTTGAAGATGTCTAAATAGTGTTTAACCACTCTATAGCTGGATTTGATTCTCTATAGTTACCTAGGGATAGCTTAGGCAAGTTTACAATAGTCAAGAAATCATTATAGAATTTAGGAGAAAGTCCAGAATCAATTTGGATAAGATTGGAGAGCGAAAACACATTAAATCTTCTTTGGATTTGTTTGTAACGGCCATAAAAATTTGAATTCAGGATGGCATCGATAGATTTATGTGAGGATATGATATACATCGATCGATCCATGTGAGGGCATGATATTGGACAGTGTGGTTTCAATTTGAATTCAAGATAACGTCGATTGATCTATGTGAGGTTATGATGTACATCGATCAATCTGTGTCAGAGTATGATGTTGCACTGTGGGTTTAATTCGAATTGATGATGACATCAATTGATCTATCCAAAGGTATGATATACATCGACCGATCTATGTGAGGGTATATGTACATCAACCGATTTACGTGAATGTATGACGTACATCGATCGATCTATATTAATTAACTATACATTTCGAATACGACGAGAACATCTTGATATATTATTAATGCATGTGAAAGTAAATGGGGCTGCGAAATCCTGTCACCACCGTACATGCTGAAGCTTCTGATGATCCATATTATTAATGCATGTCAAAGTAAATGGGGCTGCGAAATCCTGTCACCACCGCACATGCTGAAGCTTCTGATGATCCATATTATTAATGCATGTGAAAGTAAATGGGGCTGCGAAATCCTGTCATCACCGTACATGCTGAAGCTTCTGATGATCCATAAAGTGAAAATGAAAGAGAGAAAAAAGAAGAAAAAAAAAGTGATAGATTGCTTTGGGTTTGGAACTTCAACCCGAGGATTTCTTTCATTTTTTTTAATCTTATCAGAAAGATTCCAGCTGCAATTTGATTTGACGGCAAGAGTAAACCAAGAATCAGACAATTATTGGCGAAGCCTTAATACTTTCCCTCGACACATTAGAAGTGGTTTTCAACAATACAATTGTTGTTTTGGATTCAGCACCTTCGATTATTGCTAACACTAAGATGTTAGATATCAACCTCAAGGGGTCCATGAGCAGCTGTCCGGCTGTCCCTTCCTTAGATGCTTCCTTAACCCCATCAAATGATCTTTTGTTAGCCATAGCTTCCTTAGAGCTGCGGCCGCGATAAATAGCGAACAAAATCAGCTGCACTGCCCAAAGTCCAGACCCGAACCCATTAGGAATCTGCATGTCATAGTTCATTGAAAGCATTACAGAATCATGTTAAATCAACTTGAAATGGGAACAATTTTGGTCGGATATCGTTTTCTAGACGAGCTCCACTAGATGCCTAGGTTAGGCAATCATTTCTGTGTGCCTTGTCTTGTTTACATTATTTTACTTGTGTATAAAAAAGGCGTTCCTACTGTACTAGGCTCTTACGTTTGTACATGGTTCGAAGATGAGCCAGATTGCTTTGTGACCTTGAGGTTACGGGTTCGAGCTGCAGAAACAACATCTTACACAAATTATAATATAAGACCGCGTACATCAAATCTCAAAGAAATAGATTGATATTCGATTTGTGCCAAATTAGCTCAACGTTGGCCCACGTACATGAATATGAGAACAATCATTCAGGAATCTAATTAGTGAAATAGATACTTCCCTAAGAAAGAAATAGACATTTTCCTGAAATGTGTTCCATAATGTAGCTAGAACATGAGTCTCTCACTGGTTATCATGACTAGAATGCCTACTCAATGGCCTAGAATGGAATTTTAGTTGGGAAGGCTAAATATTCCTTTTCTTTCATCGTTTATACACGGGTTCTATTTTAACATTGATTTGTTAAAGATCTATATGGTATGATGTATATATTGATCTCTTTTCGGAGATATATGTCAGGGTATAATGTTACTTGCTTATTTGTTCAAGCTTTGTTATTTCTCAAGTATAAACTGACTTTTCAATCCTGTTCAAACATCTTTTAAAATTCATTAAAATATTCATATTCCAACAATCTACTCATTTTTGATGATTTCAAAACCATATATACACTTTTAAAAGACATTTTGTTTGAAAACCAACACTCATACCATTCAATGCTTTCAAACTGAATCTTTTTTTTTTTTGGAAAACAATATATCTCCCCCTTAGTCAATGCATATATCAAACCAAAATAGACAAGTTCACCTCACATACTTCACACTTCCCTTTAGTCAATGCATTCATGCTCTCCCTCAACACATGCATTCTTATATACTTCAATACCAGCACTATATGTATTTTTCACACATTTATCATATTCATAGATCAAACTCTTAGTGCTACACATCCAAATGTTCACCTCATTAGCCTCGTATACCATTTTGTTCCATATGCCATATATCAAGTCCCATACAAAAGATACATACATGAGCCATGTGGCAAGCCCCATACACAAGCTACATACATGAGCCAAATACAGAAGCCACATATACCAGTATCATCGTTACCCCATATCATATATGTAACATATACCAATATACTAATATACCAACATACTAATATATCAATATTTTCTCATTTTTGTAATCATCAAAGACATTAAGACAAAGCAAAGATGTTTCATTTCCTCTTATATAAAGTATTCAGGCTCTCTCTTAAAATATGAGAGAGTAGGGAAGAGATTTGGGAAATAATTTAAGGGAATAGTTGTTGGAAGAAATTTTGAAAATGGGTTTGTCTAAAGTTGGTGAGCAATATACTTTGAGCTTAATTATGATTAGTGTTCGTTAATCAAAAATGAAAACTAATTAGTCCTAAATTATCTACATAATGAGTAGATGAAGGCTTTTGAATCACTCAATTTTGATACCGGGTGAATGAGAAACTAATGCTCAAATTAGGAGTAAAAATTGGTTGCAAATTGGAAAATTGTACAGTGGCTTCATGAGAAGAAGACACATCACCTTTTTGCAAATATAGCACATTGGCCAATTGAAGGAAAAATGCCACCAAATATAGTGTTAGGAGAGACACTTTAGATGTGCCCTAAGGGCAAGAGAATTTTTGACCGGAGGGAAGACGCAGATGGCTACCACACACATGCACGCACGTACGCCACCATCGCCCGCCTGTCTGGTCGGCTCGGCTCATGTTCGGGCTCGTGGCTCGTGGCTCGCCCGCCTAGTTCTTATCTTTTTGGACATCCAGAAAATAATATACATGATCCTACGGTTATGATTTAATCCTATGATCTAACAGCTCAGATTAAACTGACAGTTTCAGTTGGACTTATTCCTACCACTCGTGGATTACTAGGTGCGTGGTGATCGTGGGGGTTACTGGTCGATCAGTGCGGTCGTGGATTGCCGTAACCTCCAAGATTTCACTCTATAAATGAAGGCAGTGTTCTACTTCTGAGACACACTGAGAAATTTTTCTTCCCTTCTCCTTCTGCATACGAGCATTCTGCATAAACTACTGCTGCATACTGCATACACTGCTGCATTTCATCTGTTACACCCCTTTTTTTATGAAAAAGAATACAAATATATTATTTGTGCAGATGTGTGCACTGTATATAGGTTAAAGGAAAAAAAGTTAATTAAAGTTAATTTATTATTACTTGAAACCCCCAACTCACCACATTAATCCCCCCTATTCCATAACCCCATAATATTATCCTAAATACTTATTAACCTCATTAATGGCCTTTATTGCTAAGACACTCAAGAGGCTAAGAAACTCCCCACCTATACCAAGTTAAAAGGCCAAATGGCCAAATCAAATTAAGGAAGGGAAACAAAATTTTGTTGGCGTGTGTGTTGAAAGAAAGTGAGGTGCTGAGAGGAGAATAGGGAAGATAGAAAAAAAAAAGAAAAAGAAAGGAGAAGGAAGAAGGAAGTGCACCATCAACACCACCATCACAATCACTACAACACCACCAAATTTGTTAGCTTACAACCAAAAGGTAGGTGGCCCCTCTCTTTTTGAGTTAATTTTATATATTTATTTATTTGCTATTTGATTACTTGTTGTGTATTTTATTTGTTTTAATATGAATTGATATATGATATGTGTTACATGTTTTAGTTGTTTCCATTGATGCATAAAAAATGTTATATACATATATATGTGGGTTTTTTTGGATTTATTTGAATATAAACATTGAAAAAGAATTCTATAAAAAGATAAGGATTTAATTGGTTGATATCAGAGTTTTATACCATATGCAGAATTTGACTCCTGGTGAATATATGAAGTTTTAACACAGTACAATTGATATTCAATGTATTCATGGTAGAACAAATTAATCTAGTTGCTATTGTTATAGATTATATGAATATATAAGTAAGACGTTAAGGTGAGTAAACAATTTTATGTGGTATACATTTGTTAAGTGTTATAGATTATATGAATATATAAGTAAGACGTTAAGGTGAGTAAACAATTTTATGTGGTATACATTTGTTAAGTGATTTTTTATTAACACGCTTTATTGTAATATGCAAACTAATTAAAATTTGACATAATACTATATTTATATTTCACGCACAACAGTACTTAACATATGAAGTGCAAGTTAAGTAAGTGTATATTAGAACAAGTCAGAACAATTACAGAAGCGATAAGTATACTTTTGGAAATCATGCATACTATAATATATCACATTTGAATATTATGACTTAGGGGTAGCATTACAATGGTTACATCTGTAATATATACAGTGAATTTGCTACTATAGCATGTTTATTGTAATTACATAACGCTTAAATAACTTTGTGTTTACTTATATTCATAGTACTATATTACGATATATAGGCTGATTTCTTGTGTGTTAAATATACTTCTCTATCATTTAGTGTGTAGGTATGTATAGTACGAATTATATAACAACGTAAGCATAACATATACAAAAATTATATAATAATAGCATATAGTATGCATTATGTATTAATCAAATTATTTGGTCATGGTTATTGCGTTTATTATTATACGCTATGTTACAGTGTGTAGGTTATGGGTTTTAGAAGAAAAAAAACATGTTTTCTGATTATTTTTAATTAAAAGTAATTTCAGGGTTTAAAAAAATAACAGATTTGGAAAAAAAATAGATATATATAAACATAAATATTAAGAAGGTTTTTGAGGACAATTTGGATAACCAAATTAAGTAGCTTCACCAACAAATAAACAAATAAGTTTATTAAGAGAAGTTAATAAATAAGAGGGAATTATTATAAGGAAATTGTGAAGAAATGTAAAAATGAGGAAGCGGTAAAGAGGAAAAGCGGAAATTGTGTTGTGCGGCATATTACATTGCATTTCATGGCACGTGCATTGTCCCTCGGGACGTGTGGCCCTATGAGGCGTGTGGCCCTATGTGGCGTGTGGCCCGACGGGGCGTGTGGCCTGACGAGACGTGTGGTAGGATCACCTCGAGGTTCATGCATTGCACGGTAGAGAGACAGGCATTCGTGAGTTGAGATATCGTTGCGTGTGACACAAGCATGCATCATGACATCGCATTACTGTTGTGCTATGCTTTTATTTATTTACACAGTTATTCATGTTTATATGTGTATTCTATGTTACTTGCTGCCATATATGGAATTGTTCGGAAAGAGGCGGGGAACCTACTGGTGATATTTCTATATCACTCACCCCTTTATTTTTCCCCAGGTGAGCAGAAGTACGACTACATATACATAGAAAACGGAGCTGAGTTAAGGCAGTGGGGTAGTTAGAGCGAGAAGATGTTTACTTTGGCAGTTTTATTGCTTTTATGATGATATGTAATAGTGGACTTAGACTTGGTACTTATTTGATGTTAAATTTGGGATGAAATAAAATGAATGTTTATTTTATTTATTTCGTTTCCGCTGCGAAATTTTCTACGTCGCTGCTGACGTATAAAAGAATTGTACGACGCCTTGTAGCTCTCATAGCAGATTACGGCGGGTGCACTGTTCCCCATGCTAGGGTTTCGGAGCGGGGCGCTACAGGTGGTATCAGAGCCGAGGCTCCAGATCCGCCTCGGAAATGCAGGATTAACTAGATCACTTAGACATAAGCTTTGATCTTTTCCTTAAAATGACGATTTTACCTCTAATGAACAAAGTAGACTTAGGAGATGATCTTTGAGTTAAGTCATGATCGGGATAAGAGGTGTGAGAGCGTTAGTTCGTTTTTCTTTATTTGTTTACCATTTTGCCCCTAAACTTTTGCATGCACCCCATAAGTGATTAGAAATTTCTGCAATACCCCTCAACTTAGCCTGAATCAAATAAATAAATAATTTCGACTGTTCTCAATACCATAAAATGCCAACAAACCGTGAACACGCTAGTAATAACCACCCGAATCAGGGGTTATCCCCTGAACACTTACGGGTGCCATGGCCACCATGACCAACATCCTAGCACAGCGGCAGCAGCTATTGAATTAGCAGACATCTCGATCACTTGAACTTAATTTCAGGATGAGTTCAAGAGGTACTACGTATTGACAGTGTGATCTTCTAAGCATGGCTCTAGATCCACAGCGGAAACGTAAATTTATGCCATGATCTTAGAAATTAAGTTACGATGTTGCTCCTAAGTCACAATCTTAGACATAAGTGATGATTTGAACATAAGCAATGATCCTGAACATAAGTCACAATCTTAGATATAAGTGACAATTTCGATTAAGAGTTAATCTAAACATTAGACGATGATCTGAACATAAGTATTGATTTAGCCGTAAGTGTCGATTATATACTATTTATGATTTAGAAATAGGACGTGATCATGGACGTAAGAAATCATGATACTAAGTGCGAACCTAGAAATAAGTTATGACCTCAGATTTAAGGATACGATCAGTTAAGGGACACGTATACCTAGGGTATACCATGCGACTTTACTTACTTGCCTTATTTAATTTTTGATCATAACCTCTGCACATTCCCTAAGCCGTGATCCTAGTGACCCTAGTTGAATACTACATAATTAAATTGTATGGGTTACAATGTTAATCAAAATACCTTATTGCGGATGTTAGTGACATATTAATGGAATAGGCGATTATTCAGGCTGTCTTACCAAAGCAGCAGCGTGAGACCAGTACCATCGGGGTACCTGAAGCAGGTCATGCCTCTACTTTGGCAGTAGTGTCTAAGTTGAGATCATAGCTACTAAGAGATGAATTATGATAGTATGATGGATATTAAGAGATGATTTATAGAGAAAGGACAGAAACTAAGTAACGATTCATAAGCATTATAATCAGTAGCGTTTAGTAAGAGAATCATATGAAGGAATTTATAGTATAGGATTAAGATGTTGAAATTTATGGTTATTAAGTAGGACGACGATATTAGTCTTACTATAGATATTGATCGGTAGCCAAGGACGTGAATCGTCTATAACAATGTACATAGGAATAATGAATCTTTACAACCTTTCATTAAATGTTGATTTATAGAACACCGAGTCACTTGACTTGAATTTAGTAGGCTTGCATTAAAATAGAGCGGATATGAACAAGTAGTGGTTGTTTTCATATGAACTAGAATAAAATTAGTGGTTTAAATAACCAAGCAACGAGGTACAGTGGATCAGTGTGGCGCGGAAGCATGGTGGATTAGAATACCCCAAGTCGATTAATGTTTAGTGCATCATACTAGGATTGGAAAACTTAAGTTAGAGATTTATAAGAAACGGTATATTGGTGGATTTTTCACTGACATTAAGGAGTGACTTAGAAAAATTATACGAAGTATTGGACTATTATATTTCAAGTAGTTAAATGTTTGCATATAAGCACGTACACCAAGATATATTTTATATTCCAAAGGTATTTCAAAGGTTTTGCTTCTAAATATTTCAACTACTTCACTATTCTATATAGTCTATTACTTCACAAAGCTATATTCTTTTCCGAATTCATAAAGCAACACAATGGAATTTCGATTACCCCTAACAAAACTGATATATTTTAAAATAATGATGTTATCGAAGAACGATATATTTTTATATCTCTTATATTTCTTTAACTTTTGTTTAACTATATTCATTTTGCTAAAATAATTCTATTTGACAACTATTGATATTACAATCATTTTACGCATTAAAAGTTTTTGAAGTTATTTATCTGCCTGCGATGAACTTATTTAATTTTGTGAAGCACAAACGGTTGCAAATTTTATATATATATATATATATATATATATATATATACATCATCATCATCCGGACCCAGTATATCCCAACGACAGCAAAAGCTATCGTTAGGGTCTGGGGAGGGTAAGTGGTAGGCAGACAATACCTCTATCCCAAGAGATAGAGAGTCTGCTTCCAGTGAGACCCCCGGCTCTACCTGCATAAATGACATGATAATAGAGATATGTTGTGCTAGTGTGTTAGTGGGTAAATTCAATAAATACAAAGAAAGGTCTTTCGGTATTAAAATACACATCACGTATATATGTACATGTAATGTAAAACAACGGTATAACATACGCCACCAAGTGGAAAGTCAACCTAAAGCGTAGATAGTGTCTACGCCTATCTATGTCCCTAAATATACTCTAAAGTGTCCCTATATATATATATATATATATATATATATATATATATATATATATATATTAAAAAAGGAGTGGTACCCTATTCAAAATTGTTTTATAAAACTTAATATTTGCTGAATTTTGGATCGTTGTATTTTACGAAACAAAACTTAGCCTTCAAGACATATATTTCTCTGGAAAGAATAGACACCGCTTTCAAATCATTTTGTAAAGAAAGGAATGTTACAATTCTGGTATCTCAATTGTTTTAAAGCGGTTTTAATCGTAATACTTTCGCGAACAAGTTATATGATTGTTTTATAAATGGTCATTTAAGTCACCGCTTTGCGAAAACAAATATACCTAACACTTTGTTTATTGTGTTTACAAAAATTATAAGGTATATTATTTTAAACAGCTAAAGCTATATTCCAATAATAGCTACGTAAGTTACTCTTCTTTAAATTGAAGAAAAATATGTTCATGTTTATACTTCGTATACTAAGTTGAGGATGATATCTCTGAGAAAGTAAGGGCATGATCATAGAACTAGTACATAGGTATAAGAATTAATTTTGAGAATTTGATGATAAGGGAGAGTGATGGTTAACGTATTGGAGGACTCGATGGATGTTTCGGATGGTCATGTAATGAGGAGATGAATTATATAATGAGTTAAGAATGGGGAATTGTGGATTACGTGTATATAAGTGGAAAGGTACACGTCAAGTGGCATAAGTAAAGGCTTATAAGTTAAAATTATAAAGAGTTAAGTAAAGATTATGGTACACCTAAGAACTGATTTTGTTAGCTGTTGATGACCGCAGATATATGACGTTATAGACCGACGACTGGGTGGAAGAACCCATAGTATGATGACAAACCCCTAAGCTTGATTTTAGAATTATAAGAGAGTAGTTTATGATCTTAAATAAACGGAGAACAATGGAATTAGAAATTACTTTGTAAATATACAAGAAATGATTTCGATGCCTTAGCCTATGATAAGGAAGTGAAATGGTTAACGTATCACAATACACAATGGATATTTAGGTTGGTCACTTTCTAAGTAAATGATTAAATAGAATCATACTAAGTCATCAATTACGCCATACGCAAGTTTCGAGGACAAAACGTTTTGTAAGGAGGGAGGACTGTTACACCCCTTTTTTTTACGAAAATGAATACAAATATATTATTTGTGCAGGTGTGTGCACTGTATATAGGTTAAAGGAAAAAAAAGTTAATTAAAGTTAATTTATTATTACTTGAAACCCCCAACTCGCCACATTAATCCCCCTATTCCATAACCCCATAATATTATCCTAAATACTTATTAACCTCATTAATGGCCTTTATTGCTAAGACACTCAAGAGGCTAAGAAACTCCCCACCTATACCAAGTTAAAAGGCCAAATGGCCAAATTAAATTAAGGAAGAGAAACAAAATTTTGTTGGCGTGTGTGTTGAAAGAAAGTGAGGTGCTGAGAGGAGAACAGGGAAAATAGAAAAAAAAAAGAAAAAGAAAGGAGAAGGAAGAAGGAAGTGCACCATCAACACCACCATCACAATCACTACAACACCACCAAATTTGTTAGCTTACAACCAAAAGGTAGGTGGCCCCTCTCTTTTTGAGTTAATTTCATATATTTATTTATTTGCTATTTGATTAGTTGTTGTGTATTTTATTTGTTTTAATATGAATTGATACATGATATGTGTTACATGTTTTAGTTGTTTCCATTGATGCATAAAAAATGTTATATACATATATATGTGGGTTTTTTGGATTTATTTGAATATAAACATTGAAAAAGAATTCTATAAAAAGATAAGGATTTAATTGGTTGATATAAGAGTTTTATACCGTATGCAGAATTTGACTCCTGGTGAATATATGAAGTTTTAACACAGTACAATTGATATTCAATGTAATCATGGTAGAACAAATTAATCTAGTTGCTACTGTTATAGATTATATGAATATATAAGTAAGACGTTAAGGTGAGTAAACAATTTTATGTGGTATACATTTGTTAAGTGATTTTTATTTAACACGCTTTATTGTAATATGCAAACTAATTAAAATTTGACATAATACTATATTTATATTTCACGCACAACAGTACTTAACATATGAAGTGCAAGTTAAGTAAGTGTATATTAGAACAAGTCAGAACAATTACGGAAGCGATAAGTATACTTTTGGAAATCATGCATACTATAATATATCATATTTGAATATTATGACTTAGGGGTAGCATTACAATGGTTACATCTGTAATATATACAGTGAATTTGCTACTATAGCATGTTTATTGTAATTACATAACGCTTAAATAACTTTGTGTTTACTTATATTCATAGTACTATATTACGATATGTAGGCTGATTTCTTGTATGTTAAATATACTTGTCTATCATTTAGTGTGTAGGTGTGTATATTACGAATTATATAACAACGTAAGCATACCATATACAAAAATTATATAATAATAGCATATAGTATGCATTATGTATTAATCAAAGTATTTGGTCATGGTTATTGCGTTTATTATTATACGCTATGTTACAGTGTGTAGGTTATGGGTTTTAGAAGAAAAAGACATGTTTCCTGATTATTTTTAACTAAAAGTAATTTCAGGGTTTAAAAAAATAACAGATTTGGAAAAAAATAGATATATATAAACATAAATATTAAGAAGGTTTTTTAGGACAATTTGGATAACAAAATTAAGTAGCTTCACCAACAAATAAACAAATAAGTTTATTAAAAGAAGTTAATAAATAAGAGGGAATTATTATAAGGAAATTGTGAAGAAATGTAAAAATGAGGAAGCGGTAAAGAGGAAAAGCGGAAATTGTGTTGTGCGGCATATTACATTGCATTTCATGGCACGTGCATTGTCCCTCGAGACGTGTGGCCCTATGAGGCGTGTGGCCCTATGAGGCGTGTGGCCCTATGTGGCGTGTGGCCCTATGTGGCGTGTGGTCCGACGGGGCGTGTGGCCTGACGAGGCGTGTGGTAGGATCACCTCGAGGTTCATGCATTGCACGGTAGAGAGACAGGCATTCGTGTGTTGAGATATCGTTGCGTGTGACACAAGCATGCATCATGACATCGCATTACTGTTGTGCTGTGCTTTTATTTATTTACACAGTTATTCATGTTTATATGTGTATTCTATGTTACTTGCTGCCATATATGGAATTGTTCGGAAAGAGGCGGGGAACCTACTGGGTGATATTTCTATATCACTCACCCCTTTATTTTTCCCCAGGTGAGCAGAAGTACGACTACATATACATAGAAGACGGAGCTGAGTTAAGACAGTGGGGTAGTTAGAGCCAGAAGATGTTTACTTTGGCAGTTTTATTTCTTTTATGATGATATGTAATAGTGGACTTAGACTTGGTACTTATTTGATGTTAAATTTGGGATGAAATAAAATGAATGTTTATTTTATTTATTTCGTTTCCGCTGCGAAATTTTCTACGACGCTGCTGACGTATAAGAGATTTGTATGACGCCTTGTAGCTCTCATATCAGACTACAGCGGATGCACTGTTCCCGATGCTAGAGTTTGGGAGCGGGGCGCTACATCATCAATCCGAGAAGTCAGAACATTTGTCAGGTTCGTGGAGTTCTTACGTAGTAGTGCCATTCGTTCGAAGTGTTAGCTGTTATATCCTGGGAGACGTTTGCAATTTCCGGTTGGGCACAGTATGTTACAACCGTGATTTTTTAAAATAATAATAATAATAATAATATAAAGGTAAAAAGTAAATAATTAATATATATATATATATATATATATATATTTATGTGATGTGTGTGACGTGTAGATAAAGGTAAGGGTCAATGGATAACTTTTGGTTATAATTGAAATCTAAAAGGAAAAATTTAAACTAATCAAATCTAATCAAATTTAATCAAATCTATTCCCCAAATCCCTTCCCTACCTAAGTTCTCTCCCCTACCTCATCATAAACGACACTTTCTCCTCTCCCCAACCAAAGAACGTCGGCTGCAACAACAACAAAAAAAATATTTCAAGCTAGGAGAGTAGAGGAGAGGAAAGAAAAGAAAAAAGAGAAGAAGAAGAAGAAGAAGAAGAAGAAGAAGAAGAAGAAGAAGAAGAAGAAAGGGGCTAGCCATTCTTCTCCAAAATTCCACCTTTCTCTTTATTTTACGCGAATTAATTGTTTTTCCAAGGTAGGAGCCTCTTTCCCCTCAAACGGGTATAAGACATGCATGCTTTGATGGTATATTTATGTGATTCGTTGTTTTTATTTGTATAAGATATTAATTTTACATATGTTTTATATGACAAAGCATGAGATGATTTGTTTATGCCTGCTACATGCGTGTATGTGTATGGATTTGGTGGTAGGATTGTGTTAGATTTAACAAATACCCTCAAATTAATCCAAAAGATTAGAAATTTTCATAATTGGAGTTGTTTAAAATTGCGTTTTGGCCTTAGAATAGGTTCATCTAGCCCGGAATAAGTTGGGATTGGGATGGAAGTCGAAAAACGGGTCTGAAGGACGCGTTTCAGGCCCACGCGCAGCCCCTGACGGCGCGTCCGGACACGTGATGACGTGTCCACTTCCAAATGATGCGTCTCGTTCTAACGAGTCCAATGCAACTGGTTTGAGGTCAATCGGAGTTAAAACGAAGATTTTATGGAGGTTAGAAGGAAATAGAATTTAATAAAAAAAAGGGAAAATGCAATTGGACCGGCCAGGCTGCCGGACCGGACCGGATGGCCAGCGGACCGGACCGGGTAGCAGGCCGGCCCAAACCAAAAATTAAAAAAAAAATCCGAAAATTTATTTCTGAAATGAATAAATAATAAATAATTAATTAAAATTAGTTTAAAATTCCAAAAAAATATATTTAATTATCAGAAAATTCTAAAATAATTCCAGAAAATATAAAAGGCTAAAATTAAATTATTTCCACTTATTTTCTGAATTTCGGTTAAATGTAAGTAATTAAAAATAATTAGTGATAAATAGAATTAAATATTGGAAAAATAAGGAAAATTAGTAGAAAATTCTAGAAAATTACTACAAGCTAAGGAAAAATAAGGGTAATGCTAAATAACAACTTTCCAATATTTGTAAAATTTACAAAACCAAATATTGAGTGCCGGAGTTTGTGAGGATGTGCGTACGGGCCCCAGGCGATTGTGTTTTTGCATTCATGGCACGTGCATTGCATTGATGGCGGGTCGTGGCGTATGGGTCACGGGCGCTCAGGATGGTGTATGGTGGCGGGGCCACAACACTCAGGATGGTGTGCGGTGGCGCGACCACGCACACTCAGCATGGTGACTGTGGGGTGTACGACTTGCAGCCACTCAGTAGGACCCGGGTTCATGCATTGCACGGTATGGATATCGGCATTATGTGTGACATGACTTTGTTGCGTGTGACATGCATAGTGGGACATGCATCACGATGTTGCACATTCTTTATCTGGAATGAATTACTTTCTGCATTCTTTCATATGCTTATGTGATATCATGTTTTATGTGTTATGTGGTTATATCATTTCGGTAATGTACGTTTTGTATTTGTTTGAGGCGGACACCTACTGGGTGATTTCTGTCACTCACCCCTACTTCCCAGGTGAGCCGGATGAGGACAACGAGCACATCTTTGTTGAGGACGGAACGGAAATAGCCGAGTGGACTGGTTGATAACTGCAGCTATGATACGAGGGGGACGCTGCAGCTGATTTTTCGTAGTTATCTTTTGGGGATTTTCACAGACTTCTTTATTACTTTTATTATCAGAATTTTTATTCAGTAATGTAATGACGATTATTGGAGTTAATTTAAGTTATGATTTACGTTTCCGCAAGAAAAATTTCTACGTCATTTCTGACATGTAAGAGATTGATTTGACGCCTTGTATTCACCTTAGCGAGATACGGCGGGTGCACTGTCCCGAGGCTAGGGCTCGGGAGCGGGGCGCTACACAGTATACCGGAGCAATTCGTCTTAAGGACAGAGTTCTGGACTCGCCTCGGTTTGTGTGTTGAGCTCTTCTCTGTGTTGAGCTCATCTCTGTGTTGAGCTATTCCCTATGCTCAGCTCTTCTTGTGATGAGCTCTGCTCATCTTTGTGTCGAGTTATGCTCATCCTTGTGTTATACAGATTGTCAGTTTCGTTCTCTAATATGTATATAATCTGAGTTTCGTATATGATATAACAGTAGTTAGTGGGATTAAATGCCCCTCTGCCGTTACCCCCTTCTCTCTCTTTTCATTTTGTAACATGTGCAAAATTTAAATGTATTTAATTCCTTCTTTTATATAGCGGATTACAACAGCTTTGCGTTTGGAACTTCAACCCGATGATTTTATTTTTTATTTTTATCTTATTAGAAAGAGTTCAGCTGCAATTTGATTTGTCGGCAAGTTTAAACCAAGAATCAGACAGTTATTGGCGAATCCTTAACTTAGTTCATACTTTCCCTCTGACATATTATCAGTCGTTTTTCAACAATACAACTGTTGTTTTAGATTCAGCACCTTCGATTATTGCTAACACTAAGATGTTAGATATCAACCTCAAGGGGTCCATGAGCAGCTGTGCCTTCCTTGGATGCTTCCTTACCCCCATCAAATGATGTTTTGTTAGCCATAGCTTCCTTAGAGCTGCGGTCGCGATAAATAGCGTACAAAATCAGCTGCACCGCCCCAAGTCCAGACCCGAACCCATTAGGAACCTGCATGTCATAGTTCATTGAAAGCATTAAAGAATCATGTTAAATGAACTTGAAATGAGAAAAATGCTGGTCGGCTATCGTTTTCTAGAAGAGCTCCACTTGATGCCTAGGTTAGGCAATCAAATCTGTGTGCCTTATCTTGTTTTACCTTATTTTATCTGTATAAAAATGCGTTCCCGATGCACTAGATCCCCGCGTTCGTTCAGGGTCTAGGGAGGAGCCACATCACTTTGTGACCTTGAGGTCACGGGTTCAAACCGCGGAAACATCTTACACAAAGTATAAGGTAAAACTGCGTACCTCAAATCGCAGTGAAAAAGAAATAGATTGATGTTCTGAGTTGTGCCAAATTAGTTCAACGTTGGCCCACGTACATGATTATGAGAAGAATCATTCAGGAATCTTACTAGTGAAATAGACACTTCCCTAAGAAAGAAATAGGGGATAGGATCCCCTCACCGCATCCCTCTCACCGCGTGCATGACCGCATGACACGTGGCAGCAAGGGGGGTGGTGAGGCTGGATGAGGGTAACCCGCATCCAACCTCACCACCCCCTACTGCTGCCACGTGTCGCGTCCTCAGCCGCGCGGTGACTCACCGCGCGGTGAGGAGATCTCATCCCGAAAGAAATAGACACTTTCCTGAAATTTGTTCCATAATGTAGCTAACACATGAGTCTCTCACTAGTTATCATGACTAGAATGTCTACTCAATGGGCCTAGAATGGATTTTTAGTCGGGAAGGCTAAATATTCCTTTTCTTTCATCGTTTATCCACGAATTCTATTTTAGCATTTTTCCTACCACGTCATTAGAAATCAAAAGCAAGATATCACTATAGTCTATATATAGTACTTCTAGTCCACCCAAAAAAAAAAAAAAAATTGATGGTTTTGAATTCCGAAGTTTGATCTTGCTTTCGGATTAACCAATGAATGTTCCAATTAGGTAGCCACACTATGGAGAAAATAAAATAAGCAAGGTGGTGATGATTGGTGATCATAAGATGTCCACTTATCTACACTTCATTAGCTAACGAAGAACTAATCATACTTGCTTTCAAGATTTTCCAAGTGTTTTTAAGCGAAAAGGTTGCGTACTGGTATAGGGAGGAGGGGGAGGAAAAGAAAAAGGAATACGCCTACGGAAAAAATAAAAGAAAAAGTTTGAGAATGGAAATGATTAAGCATAGACTAAATGTACTTACAGCAACAAAAGGATCCTTCCCCAGCAGGCCAAAAACAAACCATGAGGTGCCACATAAGAATACGAATAAGGAGAGGAAAAATGGCATGAACTCCACGCTTTTCGTTTTGATCACCAACCTCTGCATTTTCCATGCACTGATTTATCAGATGGATCAAAAGATTAACTTAAATCGCGCCTCTAATTGTGAAATTTCTGACTCCTACTTTACAAAAAAAATTATAAAAAAAAAAACACAAACGCATCACTTTCCACATTATAGTGGGACGTAACTGAAAATATAAAACTAAAGAGAAACAATTGCAGCGCTCCTAAATGTTGAATTACAGGAGAATTTGTCCCATGACTTCTGGTTGATAATGTACTTATTTTCATATTTAGTAATGAAACATGATGGAATATGATAGGATAAAACAAAATAACTCACTAAATTAGATATGCTCATTATATTGTGAATATCAGTTGATCGACACAGTTTGACACAATTTTTATTATAGATCATCGGGAAACAACATCTGTGTGTTTCTAACACATGGTATGTTGCGTATATCTGACCTCCATTGCCCGCCATAGGCGGAAGCCTCTAAGGCAATGGAGTAATTGTTGTTGTTGTGGTAGTAATGAAACATGATATTTAGAGCTGTCTAGTAAAATACAACAATAACAACATTATCTTCATTGTATTAGAGGCTTTCGACTATGGCGGGTCATGTGGAGGTCTGATGTGCGCAACTATGTCCATGTATTAGAAACACACAGAGAATGTTTCCCAGCGGCCTATAATGAAAATTGCGTCAAGCTGTTTCGATCAACTGCTACTTCACAATATAAGAAGCGCAACCAAAATTTTTTTTTGACATATCTTATTCGTTTTATTGATATATATTTGATTAATTACACAATAACTAAGGTCTTCTCTATGAGCTTCGCAAAGATTCCCAACGAATTTCTGTTGATCTGAAAAGCTGGTCTTAAAGGTACAGGGAATAAATCTTCACCAAATGCTCAACTAAGCATTCTTCAACCGACTTTTCCAAATTTAGAAAAAGTTGGGAGTTTCTGAAGATAAAACCTATTAGTCCCTCTTGCACGCAAAAAATAAAAGAAGAAATCAGAAAACAGAAAGGCTACAAATGCTGACTTAGCCGTTGAATATGTTTGTCGATGTTACGACCCGGAAACTTCGTTATGTCGTAACGACTTCTAATATCGTAATATAATCTCGTAGGTGTACGATCCATAAAACTAGACTTATATTGTCAAATATATTAGCAAAGATATTATAAACATTTGAGTATATACAATAAAAACTCAACTAAATTAAGTAGTAACAACTTAAACTATTAGGATAAATTAAATCAAAAAGAAATACATGACACAACAATATTATGCTACCTTAAATAAAAAGAAAATAAAATACATACATAAAAGAAAAAAGAAAAAGGAAAATGAAAAAGAAGGTGAAGACAACTTGTCTCACACTTTAAATATTTAACATAAAAAAATAGCATGCTTAGGAATCTTGTCATAATACCCATTCATTACACCCATACTTGTCTAAAGGTTGTCTCCCACCCCATTCTTCACCATCATGGCCGGCCACCCTTAGAAGAAGGTAGGGAAGATTGTTTTTTTTTTCTTTAAACCCTCAAATAATGCATCTTCAATCTACAAATTCCATACTATCTCCAAGAAAACCCAACAAACATTCCAACTCCCTCCTTACACCCCTCTTGGCCGAAAGTTAGAGCTCCAACAAGGAGAAGATTTTCTTCTCCTCTCTTCACACCAACATCACTCAAATCAAGTACTACAAACACTTCATCAATTAAGAAAGGTTCAAGAAGGGTGTAGCATCTAAGATCAAAGACAATCAAGGTAAGAACTTTATGAAGTTTAAGTTTGACTCTTCCATACATATTTAGTTTCATAAGTTGTTCACTAACCCTTCATTTAAACCCTAAAAACCATGTATACTAGGAAGCAAGGAAGAAGAACTCTCTTCCAAACATAGTGAAGGAACCATCATTCAAGTGTAAGCAAAGTGAACCAAGGCAATTACTCTTCCTAGATCCTTCATGGCTTTACAATTCATAAGTATGTATGATTATATCAAAGTTGGATCATCATGTATTATGTATAAGATTCTCTTTTCAAGAAAGTATAGATCTATATTTGAGTGTTAAGTATATATAGATATATACACTACATATACACGCACATTAAATATATATATATACACTATATATATAAGCACATAACATATATCCATATTGTAAGTATTGATGTTGATGTATATATATATGTATGTAAAAATGTATAGATCTACATATAAGTAAGTATAGATGTAGAAATGTATATATACATACACTACATATACACGCACGCAAAATACATATATATACACTATATATAGCACGCATACATGTATCCATATTATAAATAAGTATGTTGATATATATATATGTATGTATAAGTGTATAGATCTACATATAAGTATGTATAGATGTATAAATATATATTAATATACTCATTTCGTTTTAAGTATTAATGTATATATATATATATATATACACATTCGGTGTGATGTATATATATATATATATATACATACGGTTTATATATATATATGCATAGGTGTATAGATCTATGTATGTGCATATACGGATCTATATGTATATATGTATATGTGAAATATAAATTTTAAAGGTAGGAAATGAATAAGTAATTATGTATTACATACTATATAGTGAAAAGTTTTATAAATGTATGTATAAATATATGTATACATATTCGGCCTCTTAAGTCTTGATGACAAAATGATTTCATTATATTTTGTACAAGTATATATATATGTATATATAATGAATATGTTGAACTATGAAAATGAATAAGTTTTAGGTATTATACAATATATCATAAAATGATTTATATATATATATATACCATATATATATGTTCGGCCCTTAGGCCCTAGTAACAAAGATAATTTCATCATACTTTTATTAGTATATATATGTAGATATGATGGATATATTAAGATATGAAAATGAATAAGTTTTGGACATTACATAATATATCACAAAATGACTTATATATGTATATATTATGTACATATATCTTCGGCCCTTAGGCCTTAGTAACAAAGATGATTTCATCATATTTTATAAGTATATATGTATATATGATGAATATGCTAAGATATGAAAATGAATAAGTTTTGGATATTATATAATATAGCATAAAATGATTTATATATATATATACACCATGTATATATGTTCGGCCTTTAGGCTTGGTGAAAAATGATTTTATTATATTTTTACACAAATACATATGTATATATGATGAATATGTTAAGTTATGAAAGTAGGCTAAGTATGTAGTTTATGTATTATGTTATGAAAAGTATGAAATTTAATGTATGAGTATGATATGTTACATGTTATGTATAATAATATAGGTAGGTTATGATAAGATATAGGTTATGAAATCTAAAATGAAATGTTAAAGTAATAAGAAATTTCATGATATAGGCATGTAAGTATGAATTATGATAAGCATGTATGGAATAGATGATACCAAATTATTGTATGATGATAATGGAGAAAAAGAGGCTGTTTTAGTGTGATGACCGAATGATAGGCAAAAATGGTATTTTTGTTTAAGTTGTGATATGTAGAAGAAAATTAAGTAAGTGATGTTACTAGTGGTAGCATGACAAGATACCCGTATTTGATGGAGTCTCACTTGCATGAAAACAAGATTTGCAAAGTACGTTGTCACATTTCATGTTTTAAAAAGTTCATATGCATAAGAATAATGAACACGAGACGATTGATTCCAATGACCCATGTTATGTTATGATCATGTTATGTTATGTTATGTTGTAGCGCTGTCCTGACATCGGGACCGGAGTGGTAGATGTCAGGGGCCCATGTTTACGTTATGGCTGAGTGTAACACCGAGTCTGGGACACGGGATCTCAGTCGTAATGCGTCACCGTTAGCACATGTGCATATGATTCATGATGTTATGTCGCACATGTACTATATGGGGAATCATTCGGTATGTCGTGTGTTATTATTCTTATGAAAAGTGCTATAGCCAACGATGAAAATGTTATGTCTTCGTGTTATGAAAATGTCATGTTATGCAAGTTATGACAATCATGTTAAGTTTATGAAAAGTCATGTTTACAAAAAGTCATTTTATGAAAAGCCATGTTTTATGCATCATGTCATGATCATGTCCCTTAGATGAGGATTAGAATATTCGTACGAACATTATGCTTTAAGACGATTAAGAAAGATCAGGTACATAGATGTGATGAATGCAAGTTATGACTTTCGTGTAAGATGAATTAGTATTCAAGTATGAAAGGTATACTAAGGATATGCTGAGGAAGAATGATATGACCTCTCAGGTATGAGATAAAATCTTATGTTCTGTTTTATTCTTATATAATGCTGCCATTTGTAAATAGAGATGTAATTACATATACGTTGTTACTTTATCACTATTTGTTAACCCATGTATGATTCACATGAAGTATCTATAAAGAATACTTGCTGAGCGATTAAAAGACGGTGGTTATCGCTCATACTTGCCTCTTAACATTTCAGAGAACAGGGACCCTGATGCCGTGTTCATTGAGGAGGAACCCCAGATAGAGTATCCGTGAGCAAAGATTTAGGCTGAAGAGATGTACCTGTTGTGTGAGCTTTATTTTATGTTGATGTAATAAAGTTCTCGTGAGAAACTATATTTATGGTTGTGTGGATTTGAACGGTTTGTAATAACATTATGTATGTTGTGGGTTTGTTTTAAGATGCTTCCGCTATATCGATTACAATTCATGTTGACATACACATGTATGGTATCGACGCCTTGTACTCTATGGAGTAGAGTATGGCGGGTGCACTGAACCGGAACTCTGATTTCGGGCGGGGCGCTACAGTCGATGTCATTTTTAACGAACAACGTATTCAAGTGGTAAATGACAATAATACAATTTTTGAAACAATGACAAAAAAAAACCCATTTGTCTTCTTACCACCTTTTCTGTAGCAAAATTCTGAAATTTCAATATTTTAGGAGTTAACAACTACAAAATTTAATTATGCAAGAAAAATATTTAAACATATTTTAGTGAGTATGGACTCGAAGAAAAACAAACTAGTATTTATGATGAAATTATATCGGAGCTTTTATAACGTTTTCTGTAAGTATTAAATATATCATTATTCTTTAATCTGTATATACACACATATGTATAAATGTATGCATATATATACAGATATACATATAGGTATGTATACATTTGCATATGTATATATGTATATATGAATATATATGTATTTTTTTTTAAAATAATGGCGCTTTTATTGAATTAAGTCTCACTTGTGGCGGGAGAAAACCATATTACATGAAGGTTCATCATACGAAAAAAGCGAATGTAGTGATGTAATGATTGTCAACCTCCAATCATATATATGTGTGTGTGTATATATACACAGATGTATATATTAAATACATATATGTGTGTACATATATGTATATCTATGTGCTGGTCTGTCTATATATGTGTATATATATACCATTGCTTTCCTGCAACTATACCTTCACAACTACGTTTTGTTGCTTTTAACCTTCAAAATTTCCTAAAATGTGAAACAGTCATCAACCTGTCTAACCCAATGATGGCACTTTCCTACGTTGGAAATAATTAATACTAATTATTTTTCTTAATTAAAACAGAGAGAAAAATTCGAAAATGCCCTCAAAAAAATTTTAAAAATTAAATGAACATACAAAAACTCAGAAGACATATATAAAAGAAAAGGAGATGGGGACTTACAATTATAGTTAATGGGGAAGCATACATTGCAATGGAGAAGATAGTGGCCGCAAGACCACAAAACAGCTTCCTGTTGCTTCCATGGAGAGCTAACAGAGAAATCAAAACAACTGCTGCAAATAAAGTGAGAACAAGCACAAACAGTCCACCAATTTTCCTCTTCTCCTTCACTGGTGCGAATCCAAGATAAAACAGAACATATATGATCTCTATGGCTGCTCCTGTGCCGTTGATTGTCGAAACGAGCAAGTTATGTGGTGAGACGAAAGGCAGCCCATACCTGTCCATTTTATCAACATAATCCGCATCACACTACATGTCATAAAAACTTATACAAAACCATATCCATTTGTTAGAAGCACATATATGTTATTTTTCGATAACTCATTATGAAAATTGCGTCAAGCTGTGTCGATCAACTGCTGTTTCACAATATATGAAGCGCAGCTAATTTAGTGAGTCATTTTTCTTTATTCTATCATATTCTAAAATCAAAGAAGAATGTGTGACTCCATTGGAAATGGAAATCAACCACTTAAATATAGAAAAGAAAATGGTGGACATTTGCTTATACTCCTTCGACTAACTACTCGTTCCCCTTGAGATGCCCACTCAAGCAAGGATCCTAGTTAAATACCAAAAGAAAAAATAAAAAGGGAAAAACTCCCAACCGTAACGCTTTTTAATCAAAGTCCACAAAAGCCATAATGGAAAGGCAAACAAACAAATTCAACTGTAAGTGTCTCTCCTACTCAGTATTTAATAACTTGAGAGTAACGCACTTATCCATCTAACAAGAAAATTAGTTTACATATATATATATATATATTGTTTCCATTTTTAATAGAGTAAATGACACATTGTTTTTTGACTTTGGAATATGATGGAATGACTCATTAAATTGGTTGCGCTTCTATATTATGAAGAAGGAATTGATCGACACAGTTTGATGCAATTTTCATTATGGGTCATCGGGAAACAACATCTATGTGTTTCTAATACATTGCGTACGTCTGATCCTCCCATACCCACCATAGAAGAAAAGCTCTAAGACAATGGGGTAATATTGTTGTTATTGTGTATGTGTGTGTATATTAATTTCTACATATACAATGATGCATATATACACATACATATATGCATGTATATACGTATGCACACATATATATACGTGTATATACATGCATACACACACATACATGTGCATATACACACATATGTAGATCCATACATATATACATATACATACATACATATATACATATACATACATATATATATACATATATACATATATATATATATGGATATATATGTGTGTACATACCTGTGTATGTGTGTGTACATATACATGTATATGTATGTGTGTAGACACACTATTAATCAAGGCGCAGTAAATGAAATCCACATAACTGATGAAAGGAAGGTAAGAAATTACCATGTAGAGAGCAAACAGTTGAGCAAGGTCATGACATAGGGGATCCCAGAGAACTCTTCCGTTGATTTATTCTGGAAAATCCTTTTGAAGGTGACCCTACAAAATTGAACACAACAACTCCTAGAACATTCAATCAGAAAACCATGGCCATACCGATTTTCCCTTTTCCTTATTTAATGGTTACAAAATTCTATTATCCCATTAATTTATTTTTTACTGGTTAAAAATAACAAATAGAAATGAATACTACTGAGCTTACAGAGGTGCTAAGAAGAGGAAAAGCGCAGAAGCATTCCCTGCAGAAAGGAGGGGAAAAAAGAAAGAGAAACCAAACCCGTTGTTATGTAAAATGGAAAACAAAAAAAAATTCGCAAACGAATTAGAAAATAAACAAAATTTGAAGAAGCTCTAAGAAAATGCACCGAAAATTCCGAAAACAAAATGGGCAACGTTCTCCATCTTTGCTTTAGTTTCTGAGAAAACAAGTTAGAGTTTCATTGCACAGAGAAAAAAGAAAGAAAGAAAGGGAAAAAAAAATGAGAAAGAAGGCAGAAAGTTGTAACTGGTGAGTGGCTTTTAATGACTTGGAGAAGCTATTCGGTGAGTTGGTAGTTTGTATTTGTCTTTTTGTTGAACCACTCACTGAGTCGGTACCTTCTAATTTATACCTTTGAATTTATACTCTTCTTTTCTTTTCTTTTTTCCTTTTGCATCTGCCTATAATCATCATACATACCTACTTAATTAGTAAAGGATCAAAAATTTCTAGGTTATATGTTATTATATCTTCTAATTCATTCTATTAGACGTAGTAACATCTTATAAAAAAATTAAAAGTCATGTCCTAAAATGAGTAAAATGATAGACCAAATAAAGAATCATCAATCGATTTATGTCACATCTTTTATCTTGCCTAATGTAATTATATATACATACAAGCACTTTGTTTGGTAAAAATTCATCACGTTCTATAATATCATTTTGTAAGATAAAGCATGCGATTAAGAATGTAACAAAAGGCTTCCAAGACATAGCTCAATTGGTACTCGGTTGGAATTTACTCTAAGAATGTAAAAAAAATGTAGATAAGCATGCATAAAATAATAATGTAGCTGGTGGAAGACGATAAACACAAGCTGTAAATGAGCAAAAATGTCGTTCGTTCACCCACTGGAACTCGGCTGTTGCATTTCATATATATTGATGATAATACAATTCAAAACTGTTGGTTACAACCATTTAGAGGATATCAACAAATACAAATTCAACCAAATCAAATATTGATGGATAGGGATAACGATCATGTATTTGAATTTAATATACTATTGTCGGGTTTATCCTTATCTTCTTGATATGCTTCAACATGCCCCCGCAAAGTCAACGGTGGTTGGCTGACGTTGAGTTTGTTACGCAATGTAAGAAAACGGCGTGAGACAAGCGGTTTTGTGAGTATATCCGCGAGTTGGTCGTTGGTGCAGCGATAAGAGACTTTGAGGCTACCATTGGCGACTCGATCTCGTACAAAGTGGAAGTCAATCTCAATGTGTTTGGTGCGGGCATGAAAAACTGGGTTGGACGTGAGATATGTTGCGCCAATATTGTCGCACCAAAGGATGGGGGGCCGCGGAAGACGAAAGCCGAGCTCCCGCAGGAGTGATTGGAGCCATAGTAGTTCGGCTGCTGCAGCTGCGAGGGCTCGATATTCGGATTCTGTGCTTGAGCGAGAAACTGTTTGTTGCTTGCGAGAGGTCCACGAGAGTAGATTAGGACCAAGAAATGTGCAGTAACCGGTTGTGGACTTACGGTCGTCGGGGCACCCAGCCCAATCTGCGTCAGAATATGCTTCGAGGTGCGGAGAAGGATGGCGGCGCAAGACTAGACCGTGTTGTATGGTGTGTTTTAGATACCGAAGAATGCATTTAACTGCTTGCTAATGGATAGTGGTTGGGCGGTGCATAAACTGACATACTTTGTTGACAGCAAATGAGATGTCTGGTGATAGATAAATACTGTAATGCGCCCACAGTGCGTCGATATGTAGTGACATCCGAAAGGGGGTCACTCGAAAATAAAGTCAGCGTGTGAGACGTACTCATGGGCGTTGTGATGGGTTTGGCATGTTCCATGTTTGTACGCTTAAGAAGATCCAAGATATAGCGTTGTTGAGTAAGAAATAGGCCATCCGAGGTGTGAGATACTTCGACACCTAGGAAGTAGTTTAAGCGGCCAAGATCTTTGATGGCAAAGTCCTTAGATAAACAAGACATGAGTGCCGCAATAGCTGAGGACGACGAGCCAGTGATGATAAAATCGTCAACGTATATCAGAACGTATATGATAGTGTCAGCTGATGTGTAAATAAATAAGGATGAGTCGGATTTGCTGCCAATAAATCCGAGTTCTAAAAGGCGATTACTCAAGCGTGAGAACCATGCTCGTGGGGCCTGTTTTAAGCCATAGAGAGATTTGCGGAGCTTGCACACATAATCAGGATATTGTGGATGTATAAAGCCGGGTGGTTGGGACATGTAGACTTCCTCGTTAAGAAACCCGTGTAGGAAGGCATTTTGGACATCTATTTGACGAAGAGGCCACCCGCGAGATACCGCAATAGAAAGGACCGTGCGGATGGTTGTAGGTTTGACGACAGGACTGTAAGTATCATGATAATCAATCCCTGGTTGTTGATGAAAGCCCTTTGCTACGAGACGTGCCTTGTAGCGATCTAAAGTCCCATCCGCCTTGCGTTTAATGCGGAAAACCCATTTGCAACCTACAATATTCATTGAGGGAGTAGGGGGAACAAGGGTCCAAGTACCATTATGTAGAAGAGCGTCAAATTCTGCAGTCATAGCGTGACGCCACTCGGGATACTTGGCAGCAGTGGTGTAGGAGGTGGGTTCAGGAATGGAGGATTGGACATGAGCAAGAAGAGCATGGGGAAGGGGATAGCGAATTGTGCCATCCGTTAGCTGCTTTGGTTTGTGGATGTGAGATTTAGCTCTTGTGCGCATGGGATGGATGTTGTGAGGTTGAGCTGGAGGGGGTGTAGGAGCCGTGGGGGCTGGTTAGGCGGAGGGGATGGGTACGAAGTGTGGGATGGTGACGACAGTGGGGTGCTGGGAAGGGGAACGATTGAGTGTGGCGCGATAGTTGAGGGGATAGGGGCCAATAGGGGAAGTTGGACAGTAGCGGTAGGTTGTGTAGTGGGGTTGGTTTGGCGAGAGTGTGAAGCGTAAGGAAATGATGTTTCGTCAAAGACGACATTGCGAGATATGTAGAGTTTGCCGGAGACAGGATTAAGACATTTGTACCCATGATGATTGGGACTATAACCAAGGAATATACATGTTGTGGAACGAAACTGCACTTTATGGCGATTGTATGGACGAAGTAGAGGCCAACATGCACAGCCGAAGACTTTGAGGAATTTATAGTCGGGTGTTTGGTGATAAAGAGTTTCATAAGGAGATTTGAGAGATAGAGTTGGGGTGGGCAAGCGATTTATGAGATAACACGCAGTGGTAAAGGCATCTACCCAATAGTGATGTGGTAAGGATGCATGACTTAGAAGAGTGAGACCCGTTTCAACGATGTGACGGTGTTTGCGTTCGACGGAGCCATTTTGTTGGTGTGTGTGAGGACATGAGAGCCGATGGGTGATGCCAAGAGATTGAAGAAGTGAGGTCAATTTTTGGAACTCACCACCATTATCAGTTTGTAGTGTTTTGATTTTACGATTGAAGTAACGTTCAACTGTTTGATAAAAATGAGTAAATACACGTAGAACATCAGATTTGACATGCAAAGGAAATAACCATGTATAACGACTGAAGTCATCAAGAATGCTAAGATAATAACGTTCTCCATTTATTGAAGCAATCGGGGATGGACCCCATACATCAGCGAATAAAAGTTCTAATGGAAACTGAGACTTATTGGGAGAAGGGGGGAAAGGAAGCTGATGGCTTTTGCCTTGCTGACAAGAGGAACAGACGGCAAGTGGTTTGCTAGGATTGACAGGAAGTTGAAACTTGGAGATGACCCGTCGAACTATGCGGATAGCAGGGTGACCAAGACGACCATGCCAGGCGTTGAGGGTGGCGCGCTCACCGACGTAGGCACGATGGGGATGAGAGGTGGAGTGAGGCGTGTAGAAGGAGTAGAGGCCAGCATTACTCGGTCCGCGATGGAGGATGCGTCCCGTGACTTGATCCTTAACACAGAAAAAGGTGGGGTGAAATTCAAGATAGCAATTGTTATCTTTGGTAAACTGCTGAACAGAAAGAAGATTTTTGGTGATGTGTGGTACGCATAAGACATTGTTGAGTGTGAGGGTGTGTGTGGAGGTAGGAAGAGAAGCAGAACTTGTGTGAGAGATGGGAAGAGTGGCGCCATTACCAACTTGCACTTTGTCTTGTCCCAGATACTCCTCAGAATGAATATTAAGGTTGGTAAGATCAGATGTGAGATGATTGGATGCACCAGTGTCAGGATACCAGTTTGGATCAATAAAGGTTGGCGTTGAGACAAAGGCCGCGGGTGAGAGAGACTCACCATGGTAGGCGTGATTGAACCTGTTATAGCATTGAAGAGCAGTATGTCCAGTTTTGTTGCATACCTGACAAATGGGGCGACTTGTATCATTCCCGTCGGCCTGGAAGGGAACAGAGGATCCAATGGTCCGGCCTCCACGTCCGCGACCATGCTGCCCGCGTGGAGTAAACTGTTGGTGTTGGCGCGAGGCTGACCCACGGCCACGGCCAGGAGTGTATCCTCGACCGCGGGTTTGACGGGCTAAATTGGCCGTGGGAAAACTTTCTTGTGTGGGCAGCACATGCTGCTCCAGTCGAGATTCATGAGCAAGGAGATGACCGTATAGCTCATCAGTGGTGAGAGGGTCAGTAACAGAAGTGACAAATGGATCGTAATCTGGTCCAAGTCCCGCAAGGATATAGGACGTAACTTCAAAATCTTTGAGAGGTTGGCCAGCGGCAGCGAGTGTGTCTGCGAGAGCCTTTATTTTTTGGAAATATTCGGTAATGGAGAGGCTCGCCTTCTTGGCAGTGGCAAGCTGATAACGAATTTGCATGACTCGAGCTCTTGACTGTGAAGTGAACATGCGTTCGAGTGTCAACCAAAGATCACGAGACGTGACACAGCCAACAACTTGAGAGAGTACTCCTTCAGTGAGGGAAGAGAGAAGAGTGCTGAGAATTAATTGATCTTGTTGTGCCCATGCAAGATATTCAGGATTGTCGACGGGAGTTGTTGAGGTCCCAGCTCCATTGGACACCGCTGGAGGTGGCGGCATTGTGCCATCAAGAAAGCCGAAGACTTTCTGGCCACGTAAGTAGGGCACGATTTGTGCCTTCCAAAGTAGGAAGTTGTCCTTGTTAAGTTTGACGGTAACGATGCTTGGTGAATGAACGAAGGTAGGGACGCTGGATGTGACGGTAATAGTGCCGGAGCTGGGGTTTTCAGCGGAGGAGGATGTATCAGCCATCGATGTGGGTCTTAGACTCTGATACCATAAAATAATAATGTAGCTGGTGGAAGACGATAAACACAAGCTGTAAATGAGCAAAAATGCCGTTCGTTCACCCACTGGAACTCGGCTGTTGCATTTCATATATATTGATGATCATACAATTCAAAACTGTTGGTTACAACCATTTACAGGATATCAACAAATACAAATTCAACCAAATCAAATATTGATGGATAGGGATAACGATCATGTATTTGAATTTAATATACTATTGTCGGGTTTATCCTTATCTTCTTGATATGCTTCAACAATGCACACATATACATGCATAGCAAACTTTGTGGTAGTTAGAGACTACATACTAGGCATGTTAAATGTCAATAATTCACTAGTAAAATATTTTCTCCGTCCTAACTGATAGTCCATTGTTTTTGGGACGTTCTAAAATAAAGACCACTTTCTATAATAAATTTATTAATTTATTTTTTGAGAACCAATTAATTTGTTTGTGGTTTCAATACTATCCATGTAAATAACCAATCAATACAATGCATTAATGAAATAAACAAATTGCATGAAATGATAACTGTGAAAACATAAGATAGTTTGAATTATTTGCTCCGTTCCAAATATTTTCATACTTTGAATTGAACATAATTTAAGAGAGTCAAACTAATTTGGTCAATATTATCATTCTACCGTCAATTGTTTAATTTACGTAAACTAGAGATTTAGTTTAAATACCAACTGAAAAGACAGTATATAAATTTTGACTATTAATACCTTTCTATTTTTAGAAAGTGGACAGTATTTTTAGGACAAATTAAAATAAAAAATTGATAATATTTTTTGGACCGATAGAGCACAAGACAATGCATCAAATGATGTCTCATTAATAACTCATATTTCTCAAAACTACTCTATCATTTTTGAATGGAGGGAGTATATGTGGCGCCCCGTCCGGGACTAGGGTCTCGACACAGTGCACCACCGTACTCTGCTACAAGAAGTACAAGGAGTTGATAGCATCTATATGCGCATCGTCATAAACATGTATCGAATAGCAGAAGCATCATAAAATGAACAGAATAAAACATCGACATAAATACGAAATAGCTACACCTGAAACAGTATCAGCAGTACATCATCAGTACAATCATCATAAGTACAAAGTTGAAATATCCCAAAATACAAAAGTTGATATATCAGTCTACTAGGCAGCCCTTATAACCTACTCCCGTGGCTCGTGCTCTATGAAATCCTGCTCTGGATCCTTTGGGTCTGTATGGTAAAAATAAAAGGATGAGCGATAATGAATCACTCAACAAGTATTTCTGCCTAGATTCGTCAAATAGATCATGCATGGGGATCGGGGTAATAGAGAGAATACAGTAACACAGAACAAGTAATATATCCGTAACACGTAAGAAAGTGACCTCCAACGTAAATAAAATAAGTAAACAATATAATTAATCAATCAGTTAAAGTCTTTCGTCATCTTTACTTTGTCATTATTTTCATATGGTCCGTGTCATTGTTGCTTATAATCTTTTAGTTTCAGTTTCATGTGCTTACCAGTATTTACTTGTTTATCATACTAGGGCGAGGTACAGCAGTGATCATAACTTAAAGGTACTAAGTATTCATGGGACATTTACGTGATGCATGCATTGTAAAACTTCCAGAAACATTTCATTCGTACTTTCACAAAAATGGCAAATCATGAATTGGCTATAACACTTCTCATATCGTAAGAACAGTACTCACGACATGCCGAATGATTCCCCGAGTAACCTTCGGTACCATCTATGAATCCCGATGGTCCAACCATGGTGTTACATCATACGTACCTAGAGCTAATAATGACGCGTTATGTCCGAGATCCCGAGCCCCAGACATAGTGTTACACCTGGTCATAGCGTATTTCGCCCCTAACATCCTCCCTCAAGACCATATGTAAGGCACCTCTTCATACAGAACGTCGTAGACGTAACAGAAAACAGAGATATCTTGCCCTGGACAAGGTGTTACACTCAGCCAACAAAAACATGCATGAGTCGTATGGAATCATTCGTCTCGCGGTACCGTTCATTCTCTGTAAAATCCTTTAAAACATCTTTTGCAAAATCATTTCGTAAACGTGATCGTAAATAAAAATTATTGGCTTTGAAAATCATGTTGATATATGCATAGTGAATGCGGTTCCAGGACTGGTTAAACGTCTTAAATCAATTCAGCCTGTAAGTTCCTTAACTTAGTTGCTATATCATGTACTTGTGTAAATTGATTGTTTTGCCCATATCACTAAACCTTCAGTTTTAGTGGCCAAAATAGCACCTATTTGTGTCTTAATTTTTCTTCAGTATGTCAACTTGTTTATCCCATGACTTACTTTATACAATATACTTATTTTACATATATCTACTTGACTTTGTTTAATTAGATTAAAACAACATTGTTATGTCTCAATAGCCTCCTTGGCCGAATGAGTGGCAAGGAACACCCATTAGTTTATCTCTTTGTTCAATGTAACGATAAGTACATTACTTGCATGTATCATACACATAATACATTTATTCATATAGGGGGACTCCAATAGGTGAAAATCATTAATTGGATGTCACATGAGGCCTTATGGTCGAGAGCTCCAAGGGAGTCAAAATGAAAAAAATTTCAATTTTGTTGAATGTCACCAATGTGCTAAAATGATACTATTCACTTGGTATCTTAGTTTAACATAAATATGTCATAATGATACATGGATTTCATGATTTTAACCTATATGGTGTGAAGCAAGGTCATATCTACCACGACTATGATCATAAAGACCACAATCATGGTGACGATCATGATATTAGAACATGCAAACACATAAAAGGGTGATACCTATGAAAATATACCTCGTTAGACCATGATCATCAAAGTACACATCATGATGATGGTGATGAATTCATTTCTAATGATGGAGACCAAAAACAGCCCCCATCTTAGGAGGAAAAACATGATAATGAAGTGATGAACACCAAGATGCTAACTTTTAGGCATGCATTATAGTATGGATTATGATGCACCATAAACATACTACATCATAGTCATAACCATGCAAATACACTCTCATATATATGAAAACAAAGAAAATGATGATCATCCTACATGCACATTTGAAGATGATGGTAATTGAAGTTCTTAGTATCCTTTTTCAAGAAAGTGTACTAATCCACCTACAATTTACATAGAATTGATGAATGCATGCTTGACCCTCTTTGTTCATAACATGAACGGCCCCAATGGACTAATTATACCAAGATTTTTCCATGCATGACACTTCTAATGGTCATCTTGATCATATTCACAATTTCATACAAGACTAGCACACATTCATACATAGTTTAGGCATATGCAAGAACACTTGTCATATCCTTATGATAAACACTTCATTTTAATATATGCATGCATGATCCATCTTATAATATGAACATAGGAAACTCATTTTTTCAACATTCTTGAAGAAGCTAAGAAGAATACTTGCCTTGATAGTTGAATCTTACACCTAAGAATGAAAAGATTGCCTCTTTCCTTCACCTTGGTGACTCACAGCCTTAAGGGCCAAAATGGAAGAAAAAATGAGTTAGTTCTTTGAGGTGTGAGAGCTAAGGAGGAGCTAAGATGAATTCCTAAGAGGACTTATCCTTCGAGCACCTTGAAAATCTTTACTTGTTAAGCTAGAGAATTCCTTCTTCTCCCTTATTATAGCCCACGGTTGGAGGCCTGGGAGAGGAAAAGTGAGAATATTTTGAAAGAGTAGAAGGAAGGAAGAGATTTATGAGGAAGAATAGTACACTTACCTTGATGGTTTTTAGGTGTGGAAGCTTGGTCTTATCTTGTAGTTGGAAGAAATCCCTTCTTCCTTCTTGCTAGTAACTCACGGGTGGAGGGGAGTTTTAGAAAATGGAAGAAGTCTTGCTAATGAGAGGCTAAGATTAGAGAGAAGTAGATGTGAGAGAGTGAGGAGGGAGTGAAATGAAATAAAATTGCGGAAAGCTAAGTGTTTTATGCGGAAGGTTCTTGATTGGCCGAAAATGGTAGTGGCCAAGTAATGATAGGTTTTCTTTAATTAAGAAGTTAGTGGAGGGAAATTTTTGGTTGCATGAAATGTGAGTGAGTGGTATTCTTACATGGTGTAAGAATTGAAATGATAGTGTGAAGAGAAAAGAAAATAAAAGAGAAGAAAAAGAAAATTTGGAGAAAAGAAGAGAGATGGCCGGATGGGTGGGGGTACAAGTGGAGTGTGAAATTGCATTTCTAGCCTTGCTTTATTTTCCTTATGTATAATTTTATTTTTCCTTTATTTTAATCCTAATCAAAATTTGTACCATGTCCTATATAATTCAATTAGTCATTTACCTTATTGAGTTATTTTCTTAGTTCTCAAGTTTTTTATTTAAGTCACACAACACAAATTATATCAAGCTATAATATTACGATGCATTCTATTCTACGCACGTAACGATAGTCGAGGTATAACAGTATATAAGTAAGGGCTCTTGAAATGCTAGCATGTTTAATGATATATCTGAGAGTTTGTAGGAAAAATAATAATAACAATAATAATAATAATAATAATAATAATAAAAAAAAAATAAAAATAATAATAATAATAATAATAAAATATATATATAAAGTAAGATAAAGATAGAAAAATGGTGATAACCTAATTAAATTGAGATTAGTTTTCTAAACCAAATTAAATATCTATTAGAAATCCTAAGCCTAAGTAACTTAGGAAAACTCCTATTTCTCTATAACTACCCACCATCCCTTCCTTTTTGTCCCCCATCAGCCGTCCCCCTTCTAAAGGAAAAAAATGATTAAAACTCCATTCCCACTTGTTGTGCGCCCCTGGAAAAATAAAAAAATATACAACTTCAACACCTCCAAACCCAAGAGGCCGAGAGGTAGAAGAGCAAGTAGGGAGAAAGAGCTATCCGTCAAAAAAAAGATAGGTGCCTATTCTTCCTCGTTTTGGTACGAATCAAGCATGCCCCTTCGGTATCCTATTTGCTTTATATGAAATTATTGTTTTAATTGCTAAATTCATGTGTTTTAATTCAAAGGCATGACTTTTGCTCTGTTTGATCGTATATGTATGTGTGCGTGCTATGTTGATGATCGTGTGACCCAAAAGGAATTTAAAAGAAGGGATTTTATGTGATAAAATAGAAATTGCATGAATAGCCTCAGAAATAGGTCATGTAGCCCAGAAATAAGGTTGGAATTAAACTAGAAATAGAAAAATGTGACTGGATGGCGACGCATGAGTGTCACGTTCGCGTTCCAAGGACGGCGTGTGAGGTCCACGTGCGGCCTTGGGTAGTGCATGCAGCCCACGCACGTCGATGATGGTTGCAGCGTGTCTGTGGTGTTAAACAGAGTCAAATGAAATTAGTTTGGGTCAATTTGGAGTTGAATCGAAGATTTTATTAAGGTTAGAAGAAAAATAGGATTTAAGGAAATTAAAAAAAAAAGAAAATACAGGTCCGCCAGCTAGGGCTGACCTTGACTGACCTGGATCTAGAGCAACTGAACTGCCAGTGCGGGCTGGACCAGGCCAGCCTAGTCTGGTCTGAAAACTGGGCCAGGCTGAGCTACCGATTAAAAAAATTTTAAATTAATTCGAGTCAGCAGGTCAGGTCTGACCTGAAGACCTAAACCGAGTCTTAAGTCAGGACTGCATAAAGTGGGCCGAGTCAGGGGTTTTGGGCTAGGCCAGATGTTTTTAAAAAGAAGAAAAAAATATAAATGGAAAAGGCGGGTCGGCTGGTGGGCCGGGTCTGGGCCTGGCCACGAGTCTGAAAAAGGAAAAGGCTGGATCCGTTTAAAAAAGAAAATTAATAAATTAATTTCAGAATATAATAAATATTAAATAACAAAAGAATAATTAGTAGAAATATATATAAAATTCCAGAAAAATAGAAATTAATTTCAAAAAATTAATAATTAATTTCAGAAAACATAAAATGGTGAAAATAAAGTCTTTTCATTAAATTTCTAAATTTATAATTAATTTAACTAAATATAATAAATAGTAAATCATCATCATCATCCGCACCTAGTATATCCTAACGACAGCAAAAGCTATCATTAGGGTTTGGAGAAGGTAAGTTGTAGGCAAACAATACCTATGTCCCAAGGGATAGAGAGTCTGCTTCCAGTGAGACCCCCCGCTCTATATGTATCTGCATAAATGACATAATAATAGAGATATGATATGCTAGTGTGTTAGTGAGGAAATTCGGGAAATACAAAGAAGAGGCTTTCGATATTAAAATACACATAACGTGTATATGTACATGTAATGCAAAACGACTGTAAAACATAGCAAACACGTGCAAAGTCAACCCAACGTGTAGATAGTGTGTACGCCTATCTATGTCACTAAACATACTCTAAGGTGTCCTTATGTATGACATATACCTCGTTAACCTTAATCTTATGTCTCCATGAACTCCTATCCTAGACCATGTCCTCAGAGAGGTGCAAATCTAGTAGGTCGTGCCTAATCTGCTCATCCCAAATCAGTTTGGGCCTGCCTTTACTCCTGTTCCCCTCTATAGTGAGGCTTTCAATTGCTCTGACTGTTATGCCCCGCACCCTCCGTAGAATAATTAAAGGATAAAAGGAAAATTAAATGAGATTGATGACGGTCAATGGTAATGAATTAAGAATTAAATATTAGATTAATTGGTATTTATTGAGGGGTTAAATACTAGAATTAATTAGTATTTAGTTTAGAATTAAATATTAGAATTTAGTTATTAAAGAAAAGGATTTAAGTAAAATACAATTTAGAAATTCCAATTTCATCCCTACCCATATTAAAACTGACTGAACGTCAGTTTCTGATTCATTTCATCAGAAACCGACGCCTCTCTCCTCCCTTAGGCGATTTTCATCTCTTGCAAACCCTAGGGAAGATTCTCAATCAGTTCTTCGCTTGTTCTTCAAATCCTCTTCGAGTAATCAAAGTCAAATAATCTACTTATGAGTTCCTACGATTTGCGAAAGAAAAAGACCTATTTTGATATCAAAATGGATCACCATGTAGTAGCTCCTCTTTGTTGATCTATATGTGATTTATGGGATGTGGATTTGATGTTTTGGCCACTATATGTTGAAAATCGTTTTGTTGTTGTTGATTATGTGAAATCTTGAAAATCTCAATCCCTTGAACCCTCTCTTTGTTGCAATTTTCGGTTGAGGAGAGAAGGGAGTGAAAGGTAGGATTTTTGGGTTTGTTTTGGTGGATTATTTGAGTTTTAGGCTTGAACCTTTGATTGGTATGTGTGTAATGTTGATTTGATGGATTAAACATGAGACTATAGCAGGGATTAGGCCTGGAATGATTGGGATGAAGTTTGGGATCGATTGGAGTTTTCGTTCTGCAGTTTCTGCAGAAATCACAGAGTTTCTTTTCTAGAATTGCAGACATCGATCGATCGATGTGAGGGTATGAAGTACTTCGATCGATTGATGTAGGGTATGACGTGAGGCAGAAAGTATTCTGATGGACATCGATCGATCCATGTGAGGGATGAAGTACTTCGATCGATCGATGTAGGGCATGATGTGAGCCAGAATGTATTCTGATGGACATAGATCGATCGATGTGAGGGTATGAAGTGACATCGATCGATCGATGTAGGGTATGATGTCAACCAGTTTTGTGGAAAGAATAGAAAAGAGAGGGAAGCTAGAGGACCAATTTGGGGGACACTAGAGGCTTCTTAGGACCTGATTGAGGTAGTGTAAGCCTTGGGAACACAACTTAGGATGGTGAATCAACGGTGAGGACTTCGTGGGGTATTTGAATTGGATTTCAGCGTGAATGATCTAAGGGGTTAGAGATGAACGTTTGAAGCTTAGATAGGGTCCAAATAGAATATGTGAGGAGGGTGTATTTCATTCCTCGTATCTTTAGTATGAATGTTTATGTGAGGTAGGCCTGAGCATGTGATGATACGTTTGAGAGTGAGAATGTGATTGAAGCCTGTGATTGAAGAATGTGATTGAATGATGAGAAGTTGTGCATTTTTGCATCATGGCACTTGCATTGCATTATGATTTGATAAGAGCTGTGCCTCGGCACAGGGTATAAAGTTTGCGAAATGAGCTGTGATGCGTTACAGGGTATAAAGACAAGCTGTAACCATCACAGGGTATAAAGTGAGCTGTAATGTGACACAGGGTATAAAGACAAGCTGTGACACATTACAGGGTATAAAGTTAAGCTGTGGTGCGTCATAGGGTATAAAGACAAGCTGTGGCCCATCACAGGGTATAAAGTTATGTGACCGGACATTATGACATGCATTGCATTGTTTTTGAAAAGTGAAGCATAATCATTTGTGACTGTGTAGTATAGAGCATGATTTGAAATGACATGCATCATATGTTTTGTTCCGGTATGAATGTTATGTGAGTGAATCATTGTTTATTTGTTGGTAATTTGTTCTTTACTGTTATTATGCAAGTAAAACTGAATTTTGGAATAATTCAGGACATGTGCCCCAATTCCCCCTTGATATTATATCCACTCATGTCTTGCCATGTGATGATCCCGTATGTCTTATAAGCGGGTTACTTGCTAGCGTTTTTCGCTAAGGGTACTACCGTTGCTTTGCAGATGAACCCGGTTATGACATGATTTTCATAGAAGACGACGGCGAGTGGGCTGAGTGGGATGCTTAAAGTTCTTATTGGGAATTATTTAGACTGTTTCTTATTATCTTAGCTTTCTTTCATTCACTTGAGGATTTAGTTGGCTACGACCACGGACAATCTTTTGTAATCTTATTACACTTTGATGTACGGATTTGATGGTTTAGATTTTATTTTGCACATGTCTCCGTGCTTATTCTCTTATGTCATTGATGATGTGTATTCGAGAGATGAGACGTCTTGTAGTCTTCTCAGTATGCTACGACGAGTGCACCGGTTCAGATCCGCTGTCTGGGTCGGGGCGCTACATTAACCGACGCTGTTGTCTGTCTACGCTTGACATGCCCAAGCCATCTCATTCTTCCCTCCTTTATCTTATCTGCTATACTAGCCATGCCTAATCTTTCTCGAAACACCTCGTTTCTGATTTGGTCTAGCCTTGTATGCCCACACATCCACCTCAACAGCTTCATCTCTCCCACTTCCATCTTCTGCAATTGTGACCTCTTGATGGCCTAGCAGTCTGTCCCATATACTATTGTCGGTCGCACTGCCACCCTAAAAATTTTCCCTTTAATTTAGTTGGGAAATTCTTGTCACACAGCACCCCTGAGGCCGCCCTCCATCTACACCAGTCTGGTTGAACTCGATGTGCTACATCACTATCTATGTCCCTATTCTGCTGCACAAATGATCCTAGGTACTTAAACTTACTTACCTGTGGTACCACTTGACCATCGATGGTGAGCTGGCTATTCTCACTGTCGGCCACGTCGCTGAAGTCGAGGTGCAGATACTCGATCTTAGAACGGCTAATCCTTAAGCCTTTTCTCTCTAAAACACCTCTCCACTGCTCTAGTCTCGTACTCAGGGTATGTCTACTCTCAGCGACTAATACAATATCGTCAGCAAAAAGCATACACCACGGAACTGCCTCTTGTATCGGCTTTGACAACTCGTCAAGGACAACTGCAAAAAGAAATAGGTTCAACGCAGACCCTTGATGGAGGCCTACCTCCACTGGAAAGAAGTCCATATTCCCCACAGGCGTACGAACGTTTGTTTTCATCCTAGCATACATATCTCTAATTATGTCTATATACTTCATAGGGATCCCTCTTGCATCCAGACTATCCCAGATCAGGCTACTTGGCACACTATCATACGCTTTTTTAAGATCGATGAAAACCATATGTAAATCGCGCTTCTTCTCCCTATACTTCTCCATTAATCTCCTGAGAATGTGTATTGCTTCCGTACTTGATGAACCTGGCATAAAACCAAATTTGTTCACCGTAACCTGAGTTTCTCTCCTAATTCTAGTGTCGATTACTCTCTCCCATAACTTCATGATATGACTTAGCAACTTAATCCCTCTATAGTTCCCACAACACTGTGCGTCTTCTTTGATCTTATATAGGGGGACCACGGCACTCTTTCTCCACTCATCTGACATCTTTCCTGTTTTATAAATACGGTTGAACAGAGTAGTTAGCCATTGAACTCCTTCTTCTCCCAAATACTTCCACGCCTCAATGGGTATGGTATCTAGGCCGGCCGCTTTTGCTCTTCTCATCTTCTTCAGTGCTCTCATCACCTCTCCTTGAGTGATGTTCTGACTGTCGGAGTTATTATGTTGTCGTTATTGGTTAGTGATGCTTTCTCATTCTTCGTAGTCGGCACTACCGCCCTTGAAAAGATTGTGTAAGTATGTTTGTCATTTCAACTTGATGTCTTGTGCTTTGACCAACACATGTCCATCTTCTCCTTTTATAAACTTCCTGCCTCCTAGGTCCTGACTCTTTCGATCCCTAGCTTTGGCAATCTTGAACATATCCTACTCTCCGTCTTTTGTTTCTAGTCTTTCATACATCTTTTTATAAGTTGCAGTCTTTGCCTCTGTCACTGCCTTCTTCGTCTCCTTCCTGATGATTTGGTAATTCTCCTTCAATCTCACTTTCTCTTCCCCATTTGTGTAACTTAACATCTCTCTAAAAATCCTTTGTTTGTCTTTTATTTTTTGTTGCACATCCGCGTTCCACCACCACGTCTCTTTATGTACGGACGTCTTTCCTGTTGTTACCCCAAGCGTTTCTCTCGCCGCATGAGTAATAGTGGTCGATATAGCCTCCCACATCTGATTTGTGCCATCACCCAGACACTCTAGTTTCACGGAGATGACATTGTCTCTGAATATATTAATTTTTTCGTCTTCCAAACTTCCCCATCGAATCCTGGGTGGGAATTTTCCAACTCCCTTACTCAGCTTTTGGCTCAATGCTATAACTACCAATAATAAACGATGTTGCGTCACCGCTGTCTCCCCTGGTATAGCCTTGCAGTCCCTCCATAACTGTCGGTCCTCACGCCTCATCAGAAAATAGTCGATCCGCATGTTACGTCTCCCGCAGCTAAAAGTGATCAAATGCGATTCTTTTTTCTTAAAAAATGAGTTTATAATGCCTAGGTCATGGGCCATTACTAGGTCTAGCAGATCTCCACCCTGTTCGTTTCTATCTCCATAACCAAACCCGCTATATGCCGACTAAAAACCATCGCTATCCTTTCCAATGTGTCTATTAAAATCACCTCCAATACAAATTCGTTCCTCCCTAGGTATTGACTTTAACACTACATCTAAGCAATCCCAAAACCCTTTCTTCTCCTATGTTCCTAGTCCCACTTGGGGTGCGTAGGCGCAAATCACTGCCACTACCTCCTTATTTGGTACTGACTTCAACACCATAATTCTATCATTATACCTAATCACATCAATCACGTTCGTATGTAATTCTAACTTTACTAGAAATCCTACCCCTTTCTTGGTCTCATCTGACCCCGAATACAACAACTTATACCCATTACACTCTTTACCTTTATTCCCTTTCCACCTAGTCTCTTGGAGGCATACTACATCTATCTTACGTTTCTTAAGTATATCTACAATCTCCAACAATTTACCACGTAAGGTTCCTACATTCTAAAAGGCTACCCTTAGACTATCTTCCTTTTCCTTCCCCTTACCTACACCCCTCTTCCTTAGACATGGTCTCACGGAGAAATCATAACGTATTCGATCAATTATTGTAACTAAAACTAAAAATCCAAGGTATGCTACTGATGCCGAAAGTTTAAAACTAAGTGTAAAAAATCAAAATTACTTCAATGATACTAAGACAAAAATGAAATTATATCACCTGGTTGGGTTGTGGCACACCGGTTGGGTTGTGGCCTTTCCGATGCCTCTACTCCAGATGGATCCGGTGTGGTGCACAGAGAGGGTGTAGTTGGGTCCTTTTGACACTTTGAGCGGGTAGAAGATATGCAGCCTTAAACTCGAAGACTGATATCGGAATGAGTCGGAACTGTCCCAGTAGTTAAAATTTCCCGGCCAACTTGAAGAGATCTTTCACCAGAATTGCAGTGTTCAGTAAAAAAAAGCCAATCTGCACTGTTCACTCCCAAACTATCACATCTGACCTTCTTGCTTTTTCTCCCTTCCTTTCCGTCGCCGGAAATATTGTATTTTGCCTAAGAGGCGTGTGATAGTGGCATTCAAAGATAGGGGATGTAGTAAAGAGCTGCTGTAGCACTCAGTAATGGTGGACTGCAGTCAAGAACTGCAGTAGCGCTCAAGAATTCCAGGGTGGACTGTAGTTAAGAGCTACAATAGTACTCTAGAATGGTGGACTGTAGTCAAGAGCTACAGTAGCACCCAGTTAAGTCCCGGGCTCATGCATTGCACGGTAGAGATATGGACATATCGCATGACATGACCTTTGTTGCGTGTGACAAGTAGAAGAAGGGGCATGCATCATGAAGTTGCGCATTATTATGTGTAATGACTTACTTTATGCGGTTAATTACTTTATGCTTCCGTGCTGTTACTTGGATCATGTGGTTTGTGTATATACAATTGTTGTATGCTCCATCTGCATCGGATAGAGGCGGATACCTACTGAGTGACGTCATATCACTCACTCTACTCCCCCTTCACTCTAGGTGAGCAGGATTTCGAGTATATTTTCGTTAAGAATGGATCCGACCAGGCTAGTTGGGGAGAGTGAAGCTACAAGATTTACTTGGGAGACATTTGATGGATTATCACATTTATTCCGTTTATGTCAGACTTTTAGATTTCATTTGATGTATTGGGATTCGTCAACCCTATTTTTTTTATTTCTATACTGGGGTTATTTATAAATTGAATTTTGATTGTTTAATCATCGTTTCCGCGAAAAAAAATTTCTATGTCATTTCTGATGTGCAAGAAGTTTGAACGACGCCTTATGTTCTCGTAGTAGACGCGGTGGGTGCACCGTTTCTAAAGCTAGGGCTCGGAAGCGGGGCGCTACAGGTGGTATCACAGCTAGGCTCCAGATTCGCCTCGGATACACAGGATTAACTATATCACTTAGACATAAGCTATGATCTTTTTTGTAAAATTACGATTATACCCCTAATAAACAAAGTAGACTTAAGAGATGATCTTAGACTTAAGCTAGGATCGGGTTAAGGGGTGTGAGAGTGTTCTTTTATTATCTTTACTTATTTACTGTTCTACCCCTGAACATTTGCATGCACCTAATAAGTGGTTAGAAATTCCCAAAATACCCTTAGATGAGCCTGAAACTTAATAGATATATACCTTCGAATGCTTTAATTCCAGAAAATGCCGCCTATATGCGATCCAGTAGGAAATGGACGTTGGGTGAAGGTGCTCCGACGTCACCCGACGGGTCGACCATTCAGGCCACCCCAGCTGCAGGGGTAGAGATATGCGACCCAGCCACTGACGTTCGCAGGATCGACCATGACTGATGCACAGCCGTAGAGGGCTGTAGGAGTACTGCCCCCACTATGTGTTTAATGTGAACGCCCACATTCAGGCTAGTGTTTGAGGACGATGAACGTATGCTACAAGTGCGACAAGCTGGGACGTTTTGAGAAAGAGTGCACTGAGTAGAGGCAGGCGCCCCCAACCCTGCAGCCACATGGAGGTCAGTAGAAAGGGAGACCGAGGACCAATGTGACGGTCCATGTTATGACTAATGCGGACGTCGAGGCAGCTGGCGACGTCATGACAAGTAACCTTTAATTAAGCAATAAATTTATTTTCCATTAAAAACATGTGTTTGTTGAATATAAGTGCTATGTGAATAACCCTAAAATGATAGGTGCGATCATAGTAGACAAAGTCACTGCCAACGTATTATTCGATAGTGGCACAAGCCACTCTTTTATCTTTAATAGATTCGCCAAGAACCTGAGCCATTGTCCTGAATGGCTTGAGACACCATACCGGGTTCAGGCAGCCGGCAATCATGTGATAGTATCTCACCATCAGTATAAGGGATGCGAGCTCGAGATTGATGATCAGCAGTTTACCACGACCATTATCCCTATTCAGATGAAGGATTTCGATATTATTCTCGGCATAGATTGGCTGTCAGAATATCATGCAACTATTGACTGTCAGCTGAAGTGAGTCACCATCATTGGTTTCGATATGAAGGCGATCGTCTTCCGGTGAATTTCTAAACTGAAAAAAGAGCCGAAGAAGATATATCTGACCGCAGCCCAGGCCTATCGGGCATTCGAAAAGGTAGTGAAGGTTTCCTGGTCTATGCAATGGAGGCTGAGTAGCAGGTATCATATATTGACCAGATTCCGGTGGTAAATAAGTACAAGGATGTCTTCCCCAACAGATTACCAGGTTTACCACCGAACCGAGAGGTTGAATTTGCGATCAATCTTATTCCAGGTGCTGAGCCTATATCGAAAACACTGTATCGTATTGCACCAGCGGAGCTCAAGGAGTTGAAAGAGCAGATACATGAATTACTCGACCGCAAGTTCTGCCATAGTGTCTCCCCTTGGGAGCTCTTGTCCTATTCGTGAAGAAGAAAGATGGAAGCATGAGATTGTGCATCGATTATTGTGAGATAAACAAGATCATAATCAAGAATAAATATCCTCTACCCTGGATCGAGGACCTTTTCGGCTAGCTGAAGGTAACCCCTTGAGATAACGTCCTTAATGTTCAGTATTGTTTAAACTCAAACTAACCGCGTACACTTGCATCCTTACAGTGTGCAAAGGTATATTCTAAGATAGATCTTCGATCCGGATATCATCAGTTAAGGATCAAAGCAGAGGATATTTCGAAGACTGCCTTTCCTACGAGATACGGCCACTATCAGTTCTTAATAATGCCGTTTGGACTTACCAATGCTCCAGATGCCTTCATGGACTTGATGAATACGGTATTCAGAGATCAAATGGATAAGCTCGTGGTGGTCTTCATCGACGATATTTTGGTCTATCCTCCCGATAAAGAGACACATGCCGAACATTTGAGGGAAGTACTGGGGACCCTCAGGCAGAAGAAGTTGTATGCCAAATTCAGCAAGTGTGAATTTTGGCTGAAGAGCGTGGTCTTCTTGGGTCACGTAGTATCGGAGGAGGGGATCTCAGTAAAACCGAAGAATATCGAGGCTATCACAGTGTGGCCTAGACCAACCAATGTGACTGAAGTAAGAAGCTTTGGGTTGGCTGGCTACTGTAGAAAGTTTGTCTAGGGCTTCTCTACTATAGCGGTGCCACTAAGCAGATTGACGCGGAAGAAGACGAAGTTCGAGTGGACCGCGGATTGTGAGAAAGCTTCACTGAGCTGAAGAAGTGATTGACCACCGCCCCGTATTGGCACAACCTCAGGTTCTGAAGGATTCGTCATCTACAATGACGCGTCCAAGAGTGGACTATGTAAACGTATATGCCTTCAAGTTATCTTTATATACATTACAACTGTGGTCTAATTTCTTTGTTTCAGGGTGTGTTCTTATGCAAGAGACAGAGTTATCGCATATGCCTCGCGCCAATTGAAGCCCTATAAACAGAACTATCCGACTCATGATCTCGAGTTAGTTGTAGTGGTTTTCGCACTTAAGATATATTGAGAAAAAAGAGTTTGAGTGATTCACAAAATGCATGATTTAAATAATGTGTGCTAAAGAAATACATGACACATTTTATGACTTGACACGTTTTTGCGACAAACTTGCCTTATATACTTTATATATGATGTTGCCGTACTAACAAGCCATGAAGCTTTAAAGCTTACATCAAATGACAAACATTTGTTGTGTTTGAACTATTTTCAGGTGCCATCATTAATGAACTAAACTAATTCATTAAGTGAATTACTTAGTTAAATGAACCAAGTAGTTCATTAAATGGAGAAATATTTGGAGAAGGCATAAAGGCAACAAACATGGAAATGGAAAGTCTCCTTCATAAACGCCTGGACAGCTCACACAGATTATCAAACATTTATCTCTTCTCAGTGGCAGCTTTACCCTACAATTGGAGGAATGCGAGGTTTGTATAGCAAGCTACACCGACTTAAGCAAGCCCTCCGAACGTAGAATCGTGACATCTATGGGAATATTTTTAGCAATGTAGAACAAGCAGAGCAGGAATATTCACGTAGTGAACGTCTGCATGATGCTAATCCAAGTCCAGAACACCGGGAATCTGTATCATTGGCGTAGGCCAAACTTATACAGGCACAAAAGGCACAAACCTCATATTGGGAGCAGAAGTCACGGATTAAATGGATGGAGGAAGGCGAAGCAAATACTTCGTATTTTCATGCATTGGTGAAAGACAGACACCACAAGCAAATCATCCGGGGCTTGAGAAACCCCGACGGCTCACAATTGCATACAAATGATGAACTGGGTACCGCAGCAGTACAGTTTTTTACACATCTATTCACCACAGAATCAGTTCAGAATTTGGATTCTTTCTTACAGCATATTCCTTTGGTGATTTCACAAGAAGACAATGAATATCTGCTAGCCATACCAGATACCACAGAGATAAAGAATGTTGTATGGTCCCTTAGCCCCAATAGTGCCGCAGGTCCGGATGGGTTTAACGGCCTTTTTTTCGCACAAGTTGGAGCATCATTCACATAGATGTCATTCTAGCAGTACAAGAATTTTTCCTTGGCATCATACCACCACAGGTAATGATAATGTCTCTCATTACTCTGATCCCAAAAAAACAACAGCCTGTTACGTATGCAGACTTTCGTCCCATATGTCTATCAAACTTTATAAGTAAGGTCACGACAAGGATCCTAGCTACTCGCTTCTCTTCAGTTCTACATAAGGTTATATCACTAGAGCAAATTGGATTTCTAAAGGGTCATGACATTAGTGAGCATGTATTGATGGCCAATGAGATGGTACACTTGCTTGAACGAAAAGTACAAGGTGGCAATATGATGATAAAACTAGATATGGCCAAAGCTTTTGATAGAGTTAATTGGACGTATCTTGAGTCAATAATGCTTCGCTTTGGCTTTCATGCACGACTCATCCGCATTATTATGAATAATATGCGTCATTCCAAACTCTCAATTGCGGTTAATGGAGTCAATTATGGGTTCTTCTCTCCTACTCGTGGAGTCAAGCAAGGAGATCCTCTATCTCCTTTGCTGTTTCTTATCAGCTCCGAAGGTTTTAGCAGAGGGATGCAGCATCTGTTAGCCAATGAATCTCTTCGCGGTTTTTCTAGCGGCCGTGTCACAACAATTTCTCACTTGGCATATGCGGATGATTTATTAATATTTTTAAATGCCAGCCATAGCAATCTTAAAAAGTTTCAATCATTTCTGCAAGCATATCAATACTCTTCCGGCCAGCTTGTCAACTACAGCAAAAGCCAGTTTGTGCCAAGTTCAAACATATCCACAGCGCAATTACAACGCATGGGGCAGATTCTCCAAATGCAGTCATCAGAACTCCCCATAAAATATTTGGGCTCTTACTTATATCGTGGCATAAATCGAGCCTCCTAGTGCACCACCCTGCTGAATCACTTCGACGCAAAACTAACTGGATGGGCTCACAAGTTGCTTACTCCTGGCTCTAGGCTTGTTCTTCTTAAAACTGTCCTAATGTCTCTTCCATTGCACCTTCTGGCCGCAGCCCGTTTGCCAAAAAGTGTCATTTCAACAATTAATAAAAAACTGGCATGTTTTATATGGGGGGATAAATATCACTGGATCAAATTTGAGCGTTTATGCTATCCAGAAATTGAAGGTGGACTTGGCATCCGGAATTTATCTTGCTTACAACAAGCTTATGATTGCAAGTTGTGGTGGCACTATCATACAAAACAAACAGTTTGGTCTTCTTATATGCAGGCAAAATACGGCACAAGAGCAGATTATATTCCGCGACTATATGACTCCCCTACCTGGAAGCGAATATGCTCCATACATCAGACTTGTTTGCAACTATCATCTGGCCATCCAAATCCGACATGGAATTCAAGCTCCACGGGAGTATTCACCTTGCGGGCATCATATGAGGATCTTCGACCCACACGATCTCAGCTCTACTCACACAAGTTTATATGGTGGAGGAAAATTCCCAAGACAGTAAGTTTTTTTATATGGCGGTTGTTGAACAAGGCTCTCCCAATACAGGATAACTTACTTCGCTTTCAAACCATCTGCCCTACTATATGTCCTTTTTGCAAAGCCCATTCAGCTACAACGCCTCACATCTTCATCCATTGTGTTTACGCCAAAGATGCATGGCAACGGCTATCGGGATTATTGCACGGCCCATCATGTCAATCTTTACATATTCGAACATTTCTACTGCAATGGTGGATGTCCTCCAATACAAATACTATCAGAGGCCACTTTAAAGTGGTAGGGCCGATTATGCTCTGCTGGACTATCTGGAAGGTTTACACCAATCATACATTTGGCGAGGCAAATATATCCCCTTCCCAGTTTCTCAGTATCACACGTAAATATTGCTATGAATGGGCTTTCACTCTATCTGGAACACGACATGCAGCAAATATACAATCTTTCATTGATGCGGGTTTCAGTCCACGTCTGCGGGTTAAGCCAATAACCATCTTGAAATGGAAATTGCCTCCAACTGGAAAATTAAAGCTTAATGTCGATGCCTCTGCAGGAAGAAATTTCGCTACAGCAGGAGCAATATTGCGCGACGCTGATGGACTATTGATTGCAGCTATCTCCTTCACACTACCATGTGTACCACCACTTAGAGCCAAAATACAAGCACTCCTTTATAGTATTCTATTTTTTGGCAGACTACACAGAAACCTCATCTTGGAAACAGATTGCCAGTGGATTACTGCATCTGGAGATAGACAACTTCATTCGCTCCCAGAATATTCTCGCCTTATACATTTTCTTCACATCACCTATAGTCAACTGGTTTATGCACCAAGAGAAGTTAATATGGTGGCTCATCACCTAGCTCAGCATGCCAGACTCACTCCTATTACCACCCTCTACAATTCGGCTAGGAAACTTCCTCCTGCGGCGCGTGGATTTTACCTCACAGACAGCACAACACATGTTAGACGAACCTAAAGACTTATCATGGCTCGTTCTTGAGGTTGTTGTCTGTATCACATTGATACAGACAACGCGGGTACGTCATCTTTCTACATTCTTGAAATTATTCATTACTATGTCTCTCACATGGGTTGGCAAGATAACACCACTGTTGCCTGTAGTAGAATTACTACGGGCAACGACGGTATGTGCATCAACCTACTATATTTGGATCGTTATTTTATGTCTGTTCGCAAATACTAATCAGTTGATTTATTTCTTACGAGGAACATATACAATGGCTAACATGAATTCCATACACCAACTGCAACGGCGGATTCAAGGGTCAATCAGACATCACACCACTATCATTGGCGCAGACGTTCATTTGGATCTACACTTACATTTTATTTTATACTATCCTCGCAACAATCAAATAAATATGTACGCTTTTTCCTTCGCCAGGGTTTTATCCACAAGGGTGGTTTTACTTGGCAAGGTTTTAATGCGGCATATCATATTTGATTGGAGGTTAACGTTACTAGGCTTCTTATACTTCTGGTTCTCGTTTGATTTAACTCTGTACTATGGTATTCCTCCGCCATAAGTGAGGCATTTCTTGAATAAAAATTTATTTGCTTTAAAAAAATATATATATATGTATGTGTATATATATGTATGTATATATATATATATGTATGTATATATATATGTATGTATATATATATATGTATATATAATAATACAAAAAATATATAAAAAAACGCTCTGGCGACTTGGCGCCACCGTCTTTGAATTCGCGGCTTCTGCCGCCGCTGCTGCTGTCGGAATCAACTCGCAGTTCCGCCGGCATCTTTCTCCCCATATCGTTCTCCATTCGTTGATTCCATTGTTTCACCCGTTTTGATCGGCTTGCGTATCGACGATCTTCATGGCTTCATCCGCGCTGTCATTCGCAGATATCGTCGCCAGCTCTTCTTCGGCTCCATCAGCATTTCGCCCAAAACTGTTTCTCGATATAAAGGTATTCCTTTAATCTCGTTTTCAGATTCGGAAATTGATGACCTTGCTGCTCCTTTCAAATATTCACTGGTGGGTACTTTTTGGTATGGGAGACCTCCATTGAAGGTGATTAGAGATGTTTTTGAGAAAATCGGTTTTCATCAAGATCTTCGCATTACTCTTATTGATCAGTCTCATATACTGCTAAATTTTACCAATGAAGCAGATTATTTACGTTGCTTTTATCGGCGTTCATGGCTTATTTCTGGGTGTCATATGCGTATAACAAAATGGACTGTTGATTTTGATCCATCAACGGATGTGCCGATCGTTCCGGTTTGGATAGCCTTGCCTGGACTTCCAATCCATCTTCATCGCAAAGAGGCATTGTTTGAGATTGTTAAGCCCATAGGCTGTCCAATTAAACTTGATGTTGCAACAAAAGATGGGCTGCGACCTTCGGTTGCACGTGTATGTGTGGAAGTTGATGTTTCGAAGGACTTACCGCCAAAGATCTATCTTCAAGCGAAGGGCCGGTTTATATTACAAACCATAATTTATGAATACTTGCCTTTGTTTTGTACCTCCTGCAGACGTTTAGGTCATGCAGCTGGGTCATGCACACCGCCATCAGAGTCCGCAATACCACCTCCCCCACCGCCCCCTCCGCGGCGACCACCAGCTCAGTGCTGGACTCCGGTTAAGAAACGCCCCACCACACAGCAAAATCTCCCAGACACTACTCCGCCATCTTTGGACACACAAGCTCCTCCGACCTCCATCACTCCAGATGCAGCTCCTCTGCGATCTCTCGATCCAGCTGCAGCTCCTCTCGCAGATCATAACGACGAGCTTGTGGAGCCTATGCGTGATACTCAGGATTCTGGGGAATTAGGGCATTCGTCGGATAATGACTTACCAGAGACAGCTCCTCAAGAGATACCCATGGTTCCAGCAGAGGTTGCCTGCCGCATCCAGCAGCTACCTCCTTCGCCTGACACAGTCACTTTAATCTCTCGCCTGCAAGATTCCACAGAAGACTTTATACAGGTGGTTCCTCGTAGAAAACGTCGAGCTAAGAAGGATCTTCCTCCACTGCCTCCATCCTCCATTCTTACGCGCAGTGCTTCACATGCGATCCAGGGAAGTGACTCTACACTTTTACAATGAATATTATGATATGGAACATCAGAGGCTTTCGGGCCTCCAAGCCACGTTTGCATCAATTAATTCATGAGCATCGGTTAAACATACTTGTTATTATAGAACCTAAACATACATCAGACACTATTTCTCGTTATGCTTTGGAGTTCGGTTTTTCTAATTCCTATGCGTCGACTTCTGAGAGTATTTGGTTTTTCTGGCGTAACTCTCACTTTGAGCTGGTCACAGTGCAGGATGAAGAACAGGTTGTGCATTTTACTTTGACATATCGGCCTCTACAGTATACTTTTGTTTTGTCGGCAGTATATGGCAATCATACTCCATCTCTACGTCAATCTTTATGGTCTTCTTTATGCACTTTTTCTGCGAATTCAACATTGCCTTGGGTTCTCGGTGGTGATTTTAATACATTCCGATCTCTATCCGACCACGAAGGTCGTTCGCGACCATCCTTATCTGTTTTACAAGATTTCAATGATTGTATAGACGCATGTGCTTTGATGTCACCACCTTTCCATGGCTCTAGATTCACCTGGACTGATGGTCGCGGTCTCGGTCGGGTCCGCCGGCGTCTTGATTGGTTGTTCCTGAATACTGGTTTCCATGATAAATTTGAAGATATTCAACTTACTCATCTTCCCAGAATTACTTCAGATCATACCCCGCCGTTGCTTAAGTGCCGAAACATTACAGCTACATCTCATCGTTCGTTCCGCTTTTTGGACTCTTGGCTTCTTCATCCAGATTTCTATAATTACATGTGCGATGCGTGGGCTTCATATCCTACAACAGGTGGTATGCATGGCTTCTACACAAAGTTATTTAAATTCAAAAAGGATGTGCAACAATGGAATAAAGATGTATTCGGCAATATATTCTCTCGAGTTCAACAGGCTGAAGTTCTCCTTACTCGTGCGGAAGAACGTTGGGACACGCAACCCACAGAGGCCAATCGGATGGAGTATAATCGTGCTAAGGCAGATTTCCTGTAGGCTTCTTCTTATGAGATGCATTTTTGGAAACAAAAGGCGAGAGTTAGATGGTTAAAGGAGGGTGATGCAAATACTCGCTATTATCATACATTGGTTAAGGGCCGCAGATTACATCTTCGGATTCAACAAATACAAAAAGCGGATGGCACGATTTGCACAGCCCCTGAAGATATCAGCGCAGAAGCTGTGTCCTTTTATACTGCTTTATTTGCACAAGAGCCTGTTGTCAACTGTGAGCAAATTATTCGGCACATTCCCATACTTGTCTCTGCAGATGATAACTCTGCCCTAACGCAGCTTCCATTATCAGATGAGATAAAAGATGCAGTTTGGCACTTGGACCCCCATAGTGCATCGGGACCTGATGGTTTTGATGGAAATTTTTACAGATCTTGCTGGCCCATTATTCATAAGGATGTTGTTTTGGCGGTACATGAATTCTTTCTTGGGGTGCCCCAGCCTAGAGTTATGGCTAGCGCATTGATCACTTTGATTCCAAAAAAATCCGCACCGGCCACATTCAGTGATTATCGTCCAATATGCCTCACTAATTTTATCAGTAAAGTCTGTACCAGAATTGTTGCTAGCCGCCTGTGTAAATTATTGCCACGACTTATCTCTCCAGAGCAGACAGGATTTTTACCAGGTACTGACATTTCTACGCAGGTTTTACTAGCTCGTGAAATGATCCATATGCTAGACAGAGGTGACTCACAGTTATGCCTCAAATTGGATATGATGAAGGCATTTGATAGAGTCAGCTGGGAATATTTGGAGCTAATATTCAAAGCGTTCGGTTTTTCGGGATTTTTCACTCGAATAATTTTGAATCACTTGCGGGCTACCACTTTAGCGGTGTTAATTAATGGACAGCCCTCTTCTTGCTTTCGGCCACATCGGGGGGTCAAACAAGGAGATCCTTTGTCTCCTTTATTATTTATTTTAGCAGCAGAGGGTTTTAGCAGGGGCTTGAAAGCATTGACAGCAGCAGGACAGTTGCAGCCTTTTCGCTTGGGTCGCGTTCCTTTCACTATTACACATTTAGCATATGCAGACGACTTATTGATCTTTCTTCGAGGCACTCAGCGAAATCTTCAACGGTTCCACACATTTCTTACGCAATATGAAGCTGCTTCTGGTCAGAAAGTTAACTTTCAGAAAAGCAGTATTATTCCTTCTGCTGCAGTAACACCACATCAGCGACAGACATTTGCGACTACTCTGGGTATGCGTCTTTCCAATCTTCCATTCCGCTATCTTGGCTCTTATTTGCATAAAGGGATTCCACGAGCACATCACTGTGTTACGTTACTCCAACATATTGATGATAGGCTTCAAGGGTGGCACTCCAAATTATTATCTACTGCAGGACGCCTAGTCTTGCTTCAATCAGTCATCGCGGCATTACCCATTCACATTATGGCGGGAGGTGGTATACCAAAGTCAGTTATTAAGATCATCCATCGTAAGATGGCCACTTTTTATTGTGGTCCTCGACATCATTGGGTCTCCTGGTCTAAGCTTACTAAACCACAGGCAGAGGGCGGCATAGGACTTCGAGATTTGAATAGTTTGCAACAGGCTTTCTATTGCCGCATCTGGTGGTCATATCATCAGAATGCCACCCTATGGAGCCGATATATGCATGCAAAATATGGACATCGTGGTGATTATCTTCCTCGCTTGCCAGACTCTCCTATTTGGAAAATTATATGTCGAATTCATCCTTTTTGCTTAATATACACTGATCGGCAGAATGATCCGATATCGTGGTTGCCGAATCAGCTGGGAGACTTCTCGCTGAAAAGTGCCTATGAGATATGTAGAACTGCGTCTCCAAAGCTGCTTTCTGCCTCATTTATTTGGTTGAAACATCACTCTCCGGCTATCAAATTGTTTCTATGGCGTATTTTCAATTCTGCTTTGCCTTTTGAGGATTATCTTGGTCGATACATAATGGCTCGTCCGACACAATGCCCCTTCTGCAAGAGTGAGTCGGCTTCGGTGGATCATGTGTTTTTATATTGTCCTACTGTGCGCTCGATTTGGTGCTATTTTGCAAGTGAACTACATTGTCCCCTTCCCACATCAATACATCTTCGTCAATATCTGCTTTCATGGTGGTATCGCTCGTCCCTCTCCACACTTATTGGAGTTTATAAAATCGTCATACCAGCGATAATTGTTCATCGTATCTGGTGTGCTTATACTTCCCTGATCTATGGCGACAGCGCACATATCACAGCGTCTTCTCTTCGGTTCTCTATACAATATGAGATTACTTTGTGGCACAAAAAGATTGCAGGCTCTAAGTTGTCTGCTACATCACAACATATTTTCTGTTGGCTGCCTATTGTTCGGCCTCCTCGTCCATTGATTGTTCGCTGGATCACGCCGCCCACAGGTAGATTGAAATTAAATGTTGACGCAGCTGCGGGTCGCAGTTACGCAGCTGGAGGCGCAATACTGCGTGATCACAGGGGGTCCTGCGTTGGAGCACTTTCATTTCGCCTCCCTTTAAGCACACCCTTCCAAGCAGAGATTCAAGCAGCAGTTTTTAGTCTCTTTTATTTCTTACCGCTCTACCGATCCATCATACTGGAATCGGATTGCTCCCAATTGATAGACCGGTTGACTCGAGCATTCATTGTTCATGGTAATCCACATCTTCAATGGCTACAATCACTTGTTCATACACATCGTCTCTCTTGCTACCACGTTTATCGTGAGGCGAACCTGCCAGCACATTATTTAGCGCAGCATGCAATGATCCACCCAGGCACGGAACGTTTTGCCTCGAACACTCTACCTTCATTGGTCCGTGCGGCGGTCGCACTAGATCTGACCTCTGTTAATTTGCGGGTGCCATGACTACAGTCTTCCATAAGGATTGGCCAGAGTTCCCTTCTACTGTCTGTTACCTTAGAGTGACAGGCAGGCACGGTATGGTTGCACATCCATTACTCTATGTTTCATACTTTATACTTTTAATGTGTAACAAGCCTTTTTGTTTCATGGGAGTGTTTTGGATCTATCATCAACTACATTCCTACTTATCGTGTGTGGACAAAATGAATGGCTCGGTGCATTGCTGCGTAGCCCTTCCTATGGCGGGATTTTTACCATTGTCGCCTTGGCCTTTAGGACAAGGCGACTCGGGTAATCATTTTCATACTTGGTTCATGTTTCTTCTTTTGGACACTGCTGCTATATTCATGTTCTATTCCTGTTTGTGCGAGTTTCAAATCTCAATGGCGAGACTTATTTCGGATGTGAACACAACATTTTCGGCTCTGATAACGTGGCAGCCAATGGCTATTATTTCTTCTTTGTCGCCTTGGCACTTCAACTGCCAAGGTGGCTTCGGTACGTGCTTGCTCGATCAGTCTTTGATTGCTCAGTTTCATGCTTATATTGACCACTACTCTTTCTGGACGTTTTCTGAGGTTTGGACTCTCACGTCTCCTACAAGACACAGATGCAGACACCTAAGCTCAATCGGCGTATTACTGTACACGACAACAACATTCAAGGACTTGTACCACAATTTATATTCTCATCATATCAATGACAGTCATATAAATATATACGCTTTTTCCTTCGCCAAGGTTTTATCCACAAGGGTGGTTTTTCTTGGCAAGGTTTTAATGCGGCATATCATATATGACTGGAGATATGTCATTATTGTTTCATTATTTCATTATTTCGAGTACTCTGAAAGTGTAATATGGTTTTCCTCCGCCATATGTGAGGCTTTGCATGAATAAATAAAATTTTCGTTTTAAAAAAAAATATATGTATATATATTCAGATTTTTTAAAGGCACTATACACATATATTCCAACGTACTACCGACACGTTATATATATTACGAACGTACGTCAACGTCACACCACTATACTTACCTCATATTTGTAAGTATATTTAGGTCTTATATCATATGATATAAGTCATGGTGATGACAAAATTATTACGACACATTAAAAGGTTCTAAACCAAAAATTGTCGTATCGGCTGACTACCGAAACTTCGCCAACATGTCACGTACTTGCCATATATAGATGGCCAGCCCCTACATTTCAAAAATGACCAAACATTTCGTGGCTCACATGGTATATTCAGCCATAAAATCATTCCATGTTGGCACAACAAATCACCCCCAATTAAAGACAAATTGTGGAGATTTCAAATTCAACCTATTTTGTCACAGGTGGGCGCCTATGTCTCAACCCTTATGATCTGAATATTAAATTTATTTTATGCATATTATGTGTGACATAATATATAACATGTGCAAAAATTTTGAATTAATCGGAGAAAAATCGCGTAATCGACAAAAGTCGAAAATTCGGTTTTCTACGAACACAACACATGGAACATTTTTGGCATGACATGTACATGTATCTAGATACTTTTTACATATTCGATACATATTAAAGTGTTCTAGAAAATTTAAATTAGGGCTGATTATAATTTACCATATATGTGTGAATATTTTGCATTATTTGACAAAGTTTACCAAAAGAAAATTCAGCACATGTGCAGGAATTTCACACACCATTTTCAGCTTTGTTGGAGCCTAGATGGAGCTTATTTGGCACTTTAATTGGTGGAAAATAAGCCGCACATGATGGGTGACTTTGAAGAGGGCAACACACAAGGAAAGATTTCAAAAATGCAATACATGCTGAAAATTTTCAGCACATGTGAATAGTGCCCGAATTTACTATTCCTTTGTCCTTAATTTGTATCCCAAAATTGAAGGGATTGAATGGTGATTATTTGGTAGTGTTTTTAATTCTTTTTGGCACATGTTTTTCAAGTTAATCTCAGATTTTTACAGCATACTAAATGGTGACAAGGTTGGACCAATCATAAAGTGTCAAGTAAGCAAAGCCAAGTCATCCATCCAATCATGTTGTGCCAAGTGAGCAAGATGGTGTCATATCTACACAAGGCATTCTTCCAAGGACTTAAAAGAGAATTTCCAAGGTGAAGAGATGCCCTAAGGGGGCGCCACTCTTGAATTAAAAAGAAGAGAAGAGAGCAAATCAAGACAAGACAATTCTCATATTCTCTCAAGTGCAAAAAGTGTCTTCTACTTTCTTCTTCTACCTTTCTTTCTTCTTCTTCTTTTCTCAAGCCTATTGTTCTTATATTCGAATATATTGAATAGGCTTTGTATAGACCACCATACACGCTCATTGTTGTAAAAGGTTGATCAAGGTGCGATCAATCCTTCATTAGTTCGGTGGTGGTGTTCGTGATCGGTGTGATTGCTTGTATCGTTTGTTTAAGGGTGGAGTTGGGTGTAACTCCAGCAACCCTTGTGGTAAGGTGTTATTTTGTGATTAGTGATAACCGAGGAAGGTGTCCTCGAAGACTGGAGTAGGTTTTGTTAACCGAACCAGTATAAAATTCTCGGTGTTATTACTTTCAGCATTTTACTTTCAGCTTCCAGCACTGTGCATCATTTTCATTGCAGTAGTAAAAGTATCAAACGGATTTCAAAAATCATAAAACTTTTCAGAAACATAGACACACGTTTTAAGTTTCATTTGGCACAAGTTTCAATCCTTTTGGAGAAGTATAAGTCATTCAAACGTCAATAGTTCTGAGACTAGTGCAATCTGATATTTAGATTTGCAAAGGTTGAGAACTTGAACGTATTTGACATACTTCCCAAATGCATTTTTCAAAACTGTTTCAACCCAATTAAATACATATAGTAAGGGGTTTGTCATTAAATGTTCAGACCATTTGGAGCCACGGTTTAATCGGAATAAAATTTTCAAATCAAGCTACCGTTTCTGGCAGATTTGCGCAATCTGACCACAAACGATTTTTCAAAGGTTTAAAGGTTGATTTTGATCTGAACTTTTTAGGAGATACTCAGAACATCTGAGACTACAATCTCTCCAAATTTCAGAATTTCAGAAGGCCTGTAACCTAGGTTTTCAAACGTTACAAAACAAGACCTGAAAACAGAAACTGTTTTTAAAAGTTGGGTTTTTGGATCAAATCATTTTAAAAACCAAATTTTTCGCACCCACTATTCAACCCTCCCTTCTAGTGGTGCCTTGCAGGTCCTACAAGATATAGCGTCACAATCTATATGGAGAGAAATGTGAAGTATTCACTGATCATAAGAGTCTGAAGTATTTGTTTACGCATAAAGAGCTGAATATGCGTCAAAGGAGATTGTTGGAGCTATTGAAGGACTACGCTTTGATTATTAGTTATCATCTAGAAAAGGCAAATGGGGTTGTTGACGCGCTGAGTAGGAAATTGAGCCACGCCAAACAGACACCTTTAGATATAGAGATTGCCGAGTTTGGTTTGGATATCGTGAATGATATGGCAAATATTCTATCGACTTTGATTATCTCACCATCTTTGGTTGATCAGATTAAAGAGTCTCAGAAAGATGATGTGACCCTCAGAGATATCCACGAGAAGATGATGACTAGTTAGATTGATGGTTTCCAGATACATGATGGCGGCAGCATGTGGTACTAGGGAAGGTTGTGTGTTCCTCATGTTGCGAACCTCATGAAAGAATTGTTGAAGAAGGCATACAACTCGAGGTTGTCGATTCATCCAGGTGCCACGAAGATGTCTAATGATCTGAAGAAGCATTACTTGTGGAGTGACATGAAGAAACGCATAGCCGAGTTCATTGAGAGTTGTCTCTTTTGTCAGCAAGTTAAAGTAGAGCATCAGAGATCGGAAGGTTTGATGTTGCTGTTGGAGATACCCGAGTGGAAGTGGGAGCATGTGACATGGATTTTGAAGTGGGGCTCTCGAGAACAAGTAACGGCAACGTTAGCATCTCGGTTATTGTGGATAGATTGACGAAGTCTACTCATTTTTTGCCCATACCGAGTGAAGCTACCTTGGAAAGATTGGTGAAGCTCTATATTGATAACATTGTCAGTCTTCATGGAGTCCTAGTTAGCATTGTATCGGATCGCGACTCGATGTTTACTTTTAGATTTTGGTCAGCATGTCAGAAGAGGATGGAGACGAAGTTACGCCTAAGCACTGCATTTCATCCTCAAACCGACGATCAGTCAGAAAGAACGATCTAGACATTGGAAGATATGTTGAGAGCATGCACTTTGGACTTCAAGGGGAATTGGGACAGCAGGGTTAAGTTGATCTAATTCTCTCATAATAACGGTCACCACAGTGCCGTCGACGTGGCACCATTTGAGGCTCTCTATGGACATAAGTGTAGATATCGTATCTATTGGGTTGAAGTTGGAGAGCGAGCTATCACTGGACCAGAGTTAGTCGAGCAGAACAAAGAAAAAGTGAAGATTATCTGTGATAGGCTCAAGACCGCACATAATATGAGCAAAAGTTGGGCTGATACTAAGAGACATCCTTTGGAGTTTGAAGTAGGAGATAAAGTTTACCTAAAAGTGTCACCCACTAAGGGTGTGATGAGACTTGGAGAAAAAGGTAAACTGAGTCCTTGTTATATAGGTCTATATGAGATACTTGATCGAGTTGGCACTTTGGCCTACCGTTTGGCACTACCCCCTGCCTTGGCTCAAGTGCACGTCTTTCACGTATCATAGTTGAAGAGGTACGTTTCAGACCCGAGTCATATGCTGGATGCTCGACCACTGAAGGTGCACACTGATGCTACCTATGAGGAGACCCCTATTTGGATTGTAGATCGTAAGGACCAAGTGTTGAGGTGTCGGGTCATTCCTTATGTGAAAGTGCAGTAGACCAAGCATACGGAGCAAGAAGCAACTTGAGAGAACGAGGAGCTTATGCGCGAGCGCTACCCACATCTTTTTGAATAAGGTACGTAAGTTTCGAAGACAAAACTTTTTGTAAGGGGAATGAGTGATATATCCGAGAGTTTGTAGAAAATAATAATACTAAATAAAAAAATATAAATATAAATATATATAGTAAGATAAAGATAGAAAAATGATGATAACCTAATTAAATTAGGATTAGTTTTCTAAATCAAATTGAAAATCTATTAGAAATCCTAAACCTAAATAACTTAGGAAAACTCCTATTTCTCTATAAATACCCATCATCACCTCCCATTTGTCCCCCATCAGCCGTCCCCCATCTAAAGAAGAAAAAAAGATTAAAACCCTATTCCCTCTTGTTGGCCGCCCCTGGAAAAAGAAAAAAAATTACAACTTCAGCATACCCAAGAGGCCGAGAGGTAGAAGAGCAAGTAGGGAGAAAGAGTTATCCGCAGGACAAAAGATAGGTGCCTATTCTCCCTCGTTTCAGTACGAATCAAGCATGCCCAATCAGTATCCTATTTGCTTTACGTGAAATTATTGTTTTAATTGCTAAATTCATGTGTTTTAATTCAAAGGCATGACTTTTACTCCATTTGATCGTATATGTATGTGTGCGTGCTATGTTGATGATCGTGTTACCCGAAAAAGAATTTAAAAGAAGGGATTTTTACACGATAAAATAGAAAATTACATGAATAGCCTCAGAAATAGGTCATGTAGTCCGGAAATAAGGTTGGACTTAAACTGAAAATAGAAAAACGTGACTGGCGCATGAGGCCCACGGGAGGCACTCGACGGCGAGTGTAACCCACGCGCGTCGATGATGCTTGCAGCGTATCCGTGGCGTTAAATAGAGTCAAATGAAATTGGTTTTGGTCAATTTGGAGTTAAATTGAAGATTTTATTTAGGTTAGAAGAAAAATAGGATTTAAAGAAATTTAAACAAAAAAGAAAATCCACGTCAGCCGACTGGACCAGGCCAGCCTAGTCTGGTCTAAAAACTGGGCCGGACTGAGCTGCTGATTAAAAAATTTTAAGTTAATTCGAGTCAGCGGGTCAGGTCTGACCCGGTTCCAGGTTAAGATTGTAGAAAATGGGTCGGGTGAGGGATTTTGGGTCGGGCCGAATGTTTTAAAAAAAAGAAAAATATATAAATAGGGAAAAGGGGTCGTGGCTAGTGTGCCGGGTCTGATAGGGTCTCGGGTCCACAAAAAGAAAGGGCCAGATCCGTTTAAAAAAAGGAAAATTAATAGATTAATTTCAAAATATAATAAATATTAAATAATAAAAGAATAATTAGTAGAAATAGATATAAAATTCTAGAAACATAGAAATTAATTTCAAAAAATTAATAATTAATTTTAGAAAATATAAAATGGTGAAAATAAAGTCTTTTCATTAAATTTCTAAATTTATAATTAATTTAATAAATATAATAAATAGTAAATAATAAGGGAAAATTTGGAAAAATAGCATAAAGTCATAGAAAAATTAACATAAGCTAGGGAAAATATAAGTGATGGCAAATAATACTTTCACGACATTCTCAATGATTAAAATAAAGGATTTGGATTATAAATAAATTCGGAAAACGGAAAGTAAATCCCTGAAAAATGTGTAAAATATTAAAAAATCAGGAATGACGCAACGAAAGACCAAAAAGTGAAATTTTGCGTTGCATTCATGGCACGTGCATTACATTTTGCCTAAGAGGCGTGTGAAAGTGGCATTCAAAAATAGCGGGTTGTAGTCAAGAGCTGCAGTAGCGCTTAGTAATGGTGAACTGTAGTCAAGAGCTATAGTAGCACTCAGGAATTCCAGGGTGGACTGTAGCCAAGAGCTACAGTAGTACTCTGGAATGATGGGCTGTAGTCAAGAGCTACAGTAGCACCCAGTTAAGTCTCAGGCTCATGCATTACACGGTAGAGATATGAACATATTGCATGACATGACCTTTGTTACGTGTGACACGTAGAAGAAGGGACATGCATCAAGAAGTTGTGCATTATTATGTGGAGTGACTAACTTTACACAATTATTTACTTTATACTTCTGTGTTGCTACTTGGATTATGATTTGTGTATATACCATTCTTTATACCATTGTTGTGGCTCGTGCCGCATCGGATAGAGGCAGGTACCTACTGAGTAACGTCATATCACTCACCCCTACTTCTCCCCTCATGGGCAGGATTTCAAGTATATTTTCGTTGACGACGGATCTGAACAGGCTAGTTAGGGAGAATGAAGCTACGAGATTTACTTGGAGACATTTGATGGATTAATAGATTTATTCCTTTTATGTCAGACTTTTAGATTTCATTTGATATATTGGGTTTTGTCAGCCCTAAACATTTTGTTTATTTCTATACTGGGGTTATTTATAAATTGAATTTTGATTGTTTAATTATAGTTTCCGCAAAAAAAATTCTACGTTATTGCTGACGTGAAAGAAGTTTGAACGACGTCTTGTAATTCTCGTAGTAAATTACGGCGGGTGCACCATTTCCAAAGCTAGGGCACAAAAGCAGGGCGCTACATTTAACATTGAACTAATTAAATATATTTATTTTTATTTACTAATAAGTAACTATTATAAGGTTACTTGTAGTTACTCATTAGTGGTTTCAAAATTTCCTACATATAAATACACGTATCACATATACACATATAACAACTTATGCCAGTTGTATCAAGCTTTTGCATTTTTCTTGTACTTAAATTTATATACAATAACTTATGCATTTACAGAATTATATAAATCGTCAAATATCAAATTAATTTACAACCGGGATTTGAGCTAGGTTAAATTTGACGAGTAACTTTTCATTATGTAATTTGGTCTTTTTTTGGTTAAAATGTAAAAATTTCATTTAACCATGATCAAAATAGGATCAATCCTTTACAGTGGGCATGCCCAGGATGCACTACATACAATCACCAAAACCTACTCTAAGTGTCATTTACTTGAAATAATCTATACACATAAGTAGCAATTCTATGGGCCACATCCTGAGCATTTGGATTATGATCCTCAAAACACATACGGTTTCTAGCAAGCCACAAGCAATATATAGTAGCAGCAAAAGAGGCTTTATTGGTCCTGATACTCTTCTTCCTTGCATGCTTTGACGTCCAGGACAAAAATTCTTTCAAGGAATTGAACTCCTCTGAGATGTGAAGCCAAGATGAAATCAAGCACCAAACATTCCTTGCAATCGGATACGTAAATAATACATGGTCCTGACATGGTCCTGCGTCTCAACAATTGTACCGCAAGTCGGGCATTTCAAATCGTTTAGCGCATAATGCAGCCTATCCCGTGTTGGTAGCCTTCCTCGAGCTGCCAGCCAAAAAAATAAAGCTGTGTTTGGGCACATTATCACGAGCCCAAACAGTGCTTGCCCAACCCATCTTAGGTCATTTGTCCCGGAAGAAATCATATGCATTAGCAGTGAGGGAGGTTGTTCCTGAAGCCAGCTGAATATTTCAGCATCACATGAGTCGGAGTTACCCATTTCCAAGATGAGTATGTCCTTAATGTTCAGTAGTTTCTTCATGAAAACCGAATGAGAAGGTTTAGATTGAAGATGCCAAATACCTGCTTGGAGCCTGTAAAAATGATGCATCCAGCGAACCCACAATGTACCTTTCTTACTTTGGATGTTCCATAGATGTTTCAACAAAAGAGCATTGTTCCAGGCCCTCAAATCAAATAGCCCCAGACCACCTTATTTCTTGGGTTTACATATGTCATTCCAAGAGACCCAAGCCTTATTCTGGTTTTCTTCCTTAAAGCCCCACAAAAAATTCCTAGCAATTCGAACAAGTTGCTTTTGCACCGAAACTGGGATAGCCAATATACTCATCCAAAAGGCATGAATGCCTTGTAGAACTCCTCTAATTAACTCAAGTCTACCTGCATAGGATAAGGACTTAATGTTCCACATAGAAGTACAATTAATAACACGTTGGAGGTAACCACCAAAGTGAGAAAATTGAAGTGCAACCCCAGCAATAGGGACCCCAAGATACAGAAAGGGGAACAGGCCTTCAGAATCCTGTTAATACACTCATCTCCTCCCTTTCATCATGATTCAACCCAGCAAGATAAATTTCAGATTTAGAAACATTACTTCGTAGTCCAGAGACATTTCCAAACTCTTCTAGTATAACCATTAGAGCCATAACTGACTCTTTGTCCCCCTAGAAAGTAAAATCAAGTCATCTGCAAAGACTAAATGAGAAATTTTCAGCTTCCCACACTTAGCATGAAATTTATACCCCGGTTGATCATTCAATGTTTTGAGCATCCTTGATATGTACTCTGTTCCCAAGACAAAGAGAAAAGGAGAAATAGGATCACCTTGTCTTAACCCTCTTTCTCCTTTGAAAAATCCCTCCAATGATCCATTGGTAGAAATGGAAAATGAAATGGTTGAAACACATTCCATAATCCAAGCGGTGAACTTACTGGGGAACTTTAGTCCAATGAGAACATCCTCCAAAAGCTCCATGATGTTGAGAAATAAGTTTGGATAATTTTCAAGGCCATGATTTTAACTGGTGAATGCATAAAAATGTCACACATGGTGTTATAAATGATTAAGGGTTGAAAAAGGTAAGAAAAATGACATCGATCTCTCAGGTTGTTGCACTTCGATCGATCGATGTACTTCGATCCCTCACATCGATCGATCTATGTAAGGCAGAGAAAGTTCAAGACCTTACTATGGACATCGGTCTCTAAACTTGAGACACATCGATCGATCGATGTATACATCGAACCCTCACTTCGATCGATCGATGTAGGTCAGAGACAAACTCTGAAACTTACTGTGAGACATCGATCTCTGAAGCTGAGGCACTTCTATCAATCGATGTCTAGGGTTTTTAGAAATATTTTTCTAAAATATGACAAAGTGGTTGTTTTCATTTGTACATGTTTTATATATGTTCATTATGTGGATATTATGTGTTTTTGAAGATGATAAATAACTTATGACTAACGTGGCTTGGAAGTTTCTACAACTTACCAAAAAGGGCAAAATTGGTATTTTGAGTTTTGTAGGAACATGGTATGGTGGAAGCACTTCAAGGACTTATTTTCATCATATTTATCATGACAAAGGTGTTATTATATTTATTTTTGACCATCCGAGTCGTTTCTGGAGTTTCTCTCACTAGGGGCATTTTGGTCATTTTATCCCTTAGGGTATTTTTGGTATTTTCATCCAAGGAATCTCTTGAGTATATTCTTATCTTCATTCTGGAGTTGAGTTATGATTATCTTGAAGATTATATGGTGGTTTTATATTATTTTTCTCAAATGATGATATTAGCGACAGTAGCGGGATATGTGACGGGTTGTGATGTCACATTCTATTTCTTTTTTGAAGACCTTCTTCTATATGTTATTGGAGTACATTTATCGTCATATTTCAGAGAATTTAAAGGTGTTCAAGGTGTGAAAATGATTACAACATACAAGAAGAAATATTGGGAATTTTGGTGTTATATGTTGACATAATCTTGTCAACTATTATTTGTTGATTTCTTCTTCAAAAACTCTGAGTTTGTACATACATATATATATATATATATATATATATATATATATATATATATATATATATATATTGGTCCAAAAACGTGATTTAACAGGTGGATATGATGTGTAATTCATTTTATAGCTTGGTGACAAGTGGACCAACTAAAAAGAAGCTAGCTGGCAAAAATTGCCAACTTGGATTTTTCAAAAGGGGGCAACGGCTATAGGCTGTTTTCAGCAGATGTTTTGAGTCAAATTCAGCCTTCACATGCACTATTCTTGTGCAAGGAGTTGAGGGTATCTTAGTGGTATTATTCCCTCTTATTATCTTCATTTTGCAAAGGATAATAAAGACAATTCCATGTGGAAATTTCAGCCAACAATGTGATTCTAAGGTGGAGCAATCATTTTGCTTGATGTTGCCAAGTGTACAAGGCCAACCAATAATGTGAAGACACTCAAGCATTGATGATGAAGATGGTGACACATAAGAGTTCTTATCTTCAAGGCTCACTTCAAACTATAAATAGGAGGCAAAGGATGAAGAAGAAGAACACACTTGAAGCTTACTTGAAAGCATTAGTTGATTTGTCTAGCTATCTTCTTCTTGTCATTCTAGTTCCATTCTTTGTAGCCAATTTGTTGGAGAGCTACAAGCCTCTTGAGCTTCATTTGTAAGATTGATTAGCCAAATCTATAAGGCTACATCTATAGGTGGTAGAGGTGTTGCAACTAAGTGTTGCATAGAAGGTGTGCATCCAATTCTTGAATAGGGTTGGTGTTTGACCCAAGGATCAAGCTTGGTTCTTGTTGTAATTTGGTTCATACCATAGAGAAATCCAATGAAAGGTGTTCCTTGGGACTGGAGTAGGTCACATTGACCGAACCAGGATAAATTCTTGGTGTTCTTGTCTTGCTTCTACATTTCTGCATTCTGCCCGTTTTTCACAGCTGTTTTCACACAACTTCTCATGCTTTGAAAAAATAGCTAAACACTTTCAAAATTCGTGATTTTTAGTGGAGTTATACTTCAGACTGTTATCTTTCATTTTCAATAAGAATCACTTGATTTGAGCAAGGAAAAGTTAGTCTTTCAGTCGTTACAAAATAACTGCTCCAATCTGGCTGCAATCTGACCAGTTTTGAGAAAACTTGAATTTCATTTTAACCAAGAATTGTTTAAGGTCAGGGCCTTTTGGAAACATAAACTAGACATCGTAAGGAGTGTTTTGGCATAAATATCAACCTTTTTGGTTGAGTATTCAAAGAGAAATACGTTTTCCAATTTCATCAACATTCTGTCCAATTCTGTCCAGATTGACCATCTGAACTTATTTATTTGTTTGAAGGTTCAAACGATCTTTTTTTGTCTAATTTTTGGACAGAGTCTTGTCAATAAATTGAAGTTAAATTCTGGAAATTTTTATAATTTTTGAAGTTGTGTACAAGGATTTTTGAATGTTTCAAAAACAGGTTCTGAATCTGAGGTAGTCTCAGATTCTGTTTTCAAAGAGGATTTTTATCAAGGGTAGTAGTGTAATTTCCGCTAACCACTATTCATCCCCCTCTAGTGGTGTTTATTGCAAGTGCATGGTCCAACAATTGGTATCAGAACTAGGCCAACACCACTCTAAGAAGCAAGATTCAACACCATACGAACAAGACAAGGCCAAGAAACAACATTTCAAAGCAGCCTGCTAATCTCAAATCAAAGGTACATACAATGGCCATAGTTTCTCACAAAGATGAGTTGCAAGGTATGTCAACACAACGTCCTCCTCTTTTCGATGGAAATAATTTCGTTCATTGGAAACTTAGAATGAGGCTATTCTTAATGGCTATAGACATCGATTTATGGTCTATAGCTGAAGATGGGTCGTATATTCCAATGAAAATTGTACAAGTTAGTGGAGTCACATAAGAAGTTGAAAAATATAAAAAGCGAATGGTCTTCCAAAGATAAAAAGAAAATATCGATGAATGCTAAGGCTATGCAATTATTGTTAAACGGACTAAAGACTTCTGAAGCAGGATATGTTTCGAATTGCACAAATGCGCACGACATGTGGAAATCTTTAGAATTCAAGCATGAAGGTACTAGCGGTGTAAAAGAGTCAAAAACAAACATGCTTATGTCTGAGCTTGAATCTTTCAAAATGTTGCCAAACGAATCCATAACATCTATGGGTTTGAGGATTACTAACATTTTCAATGCCCTTGAAGCTTTAGGCAAATCATTTACCAACAATGAGAAGGTTCAAAAGTTGTTGCAAAGCCTTCCTGCTGAATGGGATCCTAAGGTAACATCAATAGAAGAGACAAAGTCAATCACTAAGATGGATGAATTGATTGGTTCACTTAGAGTTTACGAGGTAAAACTAAATCAACGGAAGTCCGAGTCATCTAAGTCATCCGGTAAGTCTATAGCTTTCAAATCAACTGAATCACATGCAAATAATGAGGATAGTAATAGTGATAATGAATTAAACAATGACTTACTATTGATAGCTAGAAAACTTAGAAAGTTTTTCAAACGGCCTAATAGGAATAGACAACGATCTTCTTCTTCTTCTTCTTCTTCTCAACCTAAGAAAAATAACTCTAATAACAACAAATGGTATAATAAAGAGTTAAAATGTTATGAATGTGGTCAAAAAGGACACATCTCTTATGATTGTCCGACAAAGAAAAACACCAACAACAATAATAATAATTACAATAAACAAGACAAGGAGACGCAAAAAATCAAAGGCAAAGGAGACCAAGCCAAGGAAAGGCAAACGAGCAATGAAGGTGAGCACATGGAGCGACTCATCCGACTCAGAATCTGACACTAAGGAAGATCAAGTCTGCTTCGTATCCAACGAGGTAAGTTCTTCATCTGATGAAGATTCTGATAATGAAATGTCATTCGATGAAATGTATGAAGAATTCTTAAGGATGTATGCTCACTGTAAAAGGCTCTCTAAAGAAAAGAAGAAACTAATTGAAGAAAACGACAAGTTGAAGACATCCAACTTGGAGTTTTCCGATCAATTAGAATCTTTTAAACAAGAGTCTACTAATACTCTTGATTCTTTAGAGATTAAAATTGAATCATATAGGAAAAATGAACAAACATTAAAAACTGAAAATAGTATGTTGAAGTCTAAGTTAGAAAGTTGTGAAAATGAGATAGTACAACTTAAATCTACTAAACTAAACTTAGAAAAAATGTTAGAACAATTTAAATCTGGTACAAACATGTTAGACACACTTATATCATCTCAAAAATATGGAAACAACAACTCCGGGTTAAGCTATGAAGAAGAAAATGTAAAGGTACATAAAAATACTAAGTTTGTTTCATTTAGTACAAAACTGTCATACAATACAACGAAATCAACTTTGTCTGTTACATCTTCTTCTACTCCTTCTGTTTATTCTAAGGCAAAAATACAACATGCACCCACAAAAGCACACACATATCAATATGCAACTAGGCAAAATTTTGCATCAAGACAACCTAGAAATTATGCCTATATGTATAAAAATGCAACTAGACATAACAAAATGAATTCAACTTATTATGAACCTAAATATAGGCAACATTCGTATAAGACTTATAAAAATGCATATGAACACACATACATAGCGCCATTGGTTTCCTGATTTGAAGCAGCATTTATTGAATAAAGTTTATCAATTTCGGACATTATACCGTGACCAATCAATCTAGAAGCATGATAAAGTTGGAAATTTCCATTTCCAAATAACCGTAATATCCACTTTTATCCAATCGATAAAACGAAATAAGATTTCGTTTAAACGATGGTACCGCAAAAGTGTCATGCAAATCTAGATAGAAACCGGATGTCAACAGCAATCTGAAATGCCCGATGGCTTCAACCTTTATGCCGCTACCATTTCCCCAATATACGTATCTTTCATCGTCTCTTGGTTTTCTATGGCTTAGGCAACCTTGCATAGTCACAGATAAGTGAGTCGTGGCTCCCGTTTCGACCCACCAAGTGGCAATATCCGAAACAAAATTAACTTCAGAACAAACTAAGAATGTACCCTTTTTCTTGAGACAAAATCGGCCAAGACATAGTACTTATCAACCAAGGTATAACATGAATAATCATGTATCATCTTTTAAATGGAATGGACAATTACATGAAAATCCTTTGTATTATTCAACTTATAATAATGTCAAATATGTGCCTAGAAGGTATGTCTAAGTTTGGATACCTAAGGGATATCTAAACAAGGATGGTGCCCCTAACATTGAGAGACCCAAATAAAGGGTACCTAAAACTGTCTCCATTGTAGGAAAATCGCAAGGAATGCAAGAAGGAGACAAAACTAAATGGTTTTTAGATAGTGGATGTTCAAGACATATGACGGGCAACCCTAAACTATTCACCGAGTTGGAACATATCAAGAATGGAGGAAATGTGACATTCGATGACAACAACAAAGGAAAAGTTGTTGGAAAAGGAACAATCGGGGACCCTAACACATTTCAAATACGAAATGTGTTGTTAGTAAGAAATCTTTCTTATAGTTTATTAATCATTTCGCAACTTATAGATTCCGGTTATTATGTTTCTTTTCTCCCTAATTCTTGTGACATAACAAATGAAAAAGGAGAAATTGTTTTAAAAGGAAATAGGGATGGTAACACTTATACTTTTACCTTAGATAAGATGTTAGATGCTAAAGTTAAATATTTAATATCACATGACTTAGATGTAAACTTATGGCATAGACGACTAGGCCATATAGGAATCTCAATTATTGAAAAGTTATCTAAAAAGAATTTAATTAGAGGCATGCCTAAGTTAGACTTAGATAATTTTCAACTATGTGAAACATGTATTAAAGGAAAACACATAAAAGAAACGTTAAAACCGAAACATGAAGTGAGTACTAGTCATGTACTAGAATTGCTTCACTTAGACTTATTTGGTCTAAGTAGGACAAGAAGTCTAGGTGGACACTACTATGTGTGTGTCATAGTAGATGATTACTCATGATACATATGGACATTGTTCTTAACACACAAAGACGATGCTCCATTAGCAATCGAAACTCTTATCAAGCAACTCGAAAACGTTTAGGAAGAAAAAGTTAAAAGAATTAGGAGTGATAGAGGTGGAGAATTTAAAAACAAAGATGTAATTAAGTTTTGTGAATTACATGGAATTAAACAGAATTATCACCACCAAGAACACCACAACTCAATGGATTTGTTGAACGTAAAAATAGAACAATTCAAGAAATTGCTAGAACAATGTTATGTGAAAATAAAGTACCAAAATATTTATGAGCTGAAGTTGTTAGTTGTGCATGTTATATAATAAATAGGCTTTTTATTAGAAAGAAATTGAATAAAACACCTTATGAATTGTTAAACAATAGACAACCTAAGGTAGATTATCTTAGAGTATTTGGATGTAAATGTTTTGTACTCAATACTAAAGATAATCTAGACAAGTTTGAACAAAAGTCTATTGAATGCATATTTGTTGGTTATTCAACTAATTCAAGAGCATATAGGTGTTACAATTCTGCATCTAGAAAGATAATTGAATCCATACATGTGAAATTCAATGAAAATGCATGTTTTGAAGTTAGTGATAAAGATCAACATAAACAAGAAAATAATGTTGAAAATATGTTTGATGATGATATATAACTTGAGCCTGTACTTGATCATCTAGAACCAACTCCCCCTGAACAAGACATGTATGAACCCTTAGATGAAACAAATAAAGAAATTTTGCAGTTAGAAGATAATACAACTAATGATCCAATTACATATGATAATGTTCATACAAATGAAACATTTGAACAAGATGAGGGTGAACCTAGTCAATCTAGGAATTGGTGGCACCCTAAAGAATCAATCATTGGGGATCCAAGTGTTGGGGTTAGAACACGTAGAAACATAAGTCAACTTGAAGAACATAGCTTAATCTCCCACTTAGAACCTAAGAATGTAAAGGAAGCTTTAGGTGATATATCATGGATAGACGCCATGCATGAGGAATTGAATCAATTTATAAGGAACAACATGTGGGACTTAGTACCTAAACCTGAAAGCAAGTCTATAATTGGAACCAAATGGGTCTTTAGAAATAAAATGGATGAACAAGGAAACATCACACGAAATAAGGTTAGGCTAGTCGCACAAGGTTATAATCAACAAGAAGGAATAGATTATGAAGAACCCTTTGCACCGTTGCACGACTAGAAGCAATTAGATTGTTACTTGCGATTGCAAGTCTAAGCAATATTACGCTCTTCCAAATGGATGTCAAGAGTGCGTTCTTGAATGGATACATCCAAGAAGAGGTGTTTATGAAACAACCCCCTGGATTCGAAGATCCAAAGAATCCTAATCATGTATACAAGCTCAAGAAAGCTCTATATGGTTTGAAACAAGCTCCAATAGCTTGGTATGATAGATTTGCAAATTTTCTTATTGCAAATAATTATCAAAGGGGAACCATAGACAACACATTATTCTTAAGAAGAAAAGATAATGATTTATCAATAGTTCAAATATACGTAGACGATATCATCTTTGGTTCAATCAACCCTAGCTTAGTAAAAGACTTTGAAGAGTGTATGAAGTCCGAATTTGAAATGTCAATGGTAGGAGAGTTGAATTATTTATTAGGACTTCAAATCAAACAAACCCCTCAAGGAATTCACATTAGCCAACTTAAGTATGTCAATGATATGATTAAGAAGTTTGGCTTTGAAGAGTTGAAACCAACACCTACCCCTATGAGCGTTAGCACCAAACTAGACAAAGATGAAAATGGTAAACCTTTTGATAACACACTATATAGGTCTATGATTGGCTCTTTATTTATTTAACTGCATCAAGACCTGACATCATGTTTAGTTTGTGTACGTGTGCTAGGTTTCAGTCTTGTCCTAAGGTATCTCATTACAATGCAGTGAAAAATATCTTTATATATCTTAAACACACACCTCACTTAGGACTTTGGTATGATAGAAACGCTAAGTTGGAACTATATGCTTATAGCGAAGCTGATTATGGTGGTTGCAAATTAGATCAAAAATTCACTAGCAGTACATGTCAATTCATAGGAACCGACTTGATCTCTTAGTTTTACAAGAAGCAAGCTAGTGTAGCTCTCTTTACCACCGAAGCCAAGTATGTAGCCTTGAGTTTGTGCACTACCCAAATACTTTGGCTTAAACAACAACTTAGTGATTTTGGCATTAAAATGAATAAGATTCCAATTTTCTGTGATAGCACAAGTGCGATCAATCTTTCTCGGAATCCGGTGCTTCATTCTAAGGCCAAATAAAATGAGGTAAGATACCATTTCCTTCGAGATCATGTTCAAAATGGGGACATAACCATGTAAGAACTGATCACCAAATAGCTGATATCTTCACCATACCCCTTAATCAAGCCAATTTTGAAAACTTACGAGCCAAGTTAGGTATGATGACTTACGATACAATTGCATAGTTCTATCTTTTGCATGATTTGCAAAATAAAGGGGGAGATAGAATAAGAACATGATTTAAGTTGGTAAGTCATAATGATTTGATTGGTTGAATAATATGCTAAGTTTCAATTGGTATAAGGTTTGGAGAATATGTTAATGGGGAGTATAATTTGAGGGGAGCACATGAACACATATGTTAAAAAAATGAGAGAATTGAGAGTTTGAAAACAATTGGTATAGAATTGGTGAAACAATTGGTAAGTGGTGAGGTTTTTACAACAAATTCAATTGGTAAAAATGTGAAAAGCATTTGGTTATAAGTTGTGACATTAAAATCATGTTAAGTTATTTTGAAAATCATCCAAAAAGGGAGAATGTTGAGAAATATGTCTGGATAATTTTCAAGGCCATGATTTTAAGGGTGAATGCATAAAAATGCCACACATGGTGTTATAAATGATTAAGAGTTGAAAAAGGTAAGAAAAATGACATCGATCTCTCATGTTGTTGCACTTCAATCGATCGATGTACTTCGATCCCTCACATCGATCGATCTATGTAAGGCAGAGAAAGTTCAAGACCTTACTATGAGACATCGATCTCTAAACCTGAGACACATCGATCGATCGATGTATACATCGAACTCTCACTTCGATCGATCGATTTAGGTCAGAGACAAACTCTGAAACTTACTGTGAGACATCAATCTCTGAAGCTGAGGCACTTCGATCGATCGATGTTTAGGGTTTTTAGAAATATTTTTCTAAAATGTGATAAAGTGGTTGTTTTCATTTGTACATGTTTTATATATGTTCATTATGTGGATATTATGTGTTTTTGACGATTATAAATAACTTGTGACTAACGTGCCTTGGAAGTTTCTACAACTTATCAAAAAGAGAAAAATTGGTATTTTGAGTTTTGTAGGAACATGATATGGTGGAAATAATTCAAGGACTTATTCTCATCTTATTTATCATGACAAAGGTGTTATTATATTTCATTTCTGACCATCCGGATCATTTATGGAGTTTCTCTCACCAGGGGCATTTTGGTCATTTTACCCCTGAGGGTATTTTTGGTACTTTCACTCAAGGAATCTCTTGAGTACATTCTTATCTTCATTCTGGAGTTGATTTATGATTATCTTGAAGATTATATGGTGGTTTTATATTATTTTTCTCAAATGATGATATTATCGGCAGTAGCGGGTTATGTGACGGGTTGTGATGTCACATTCTATTTCTTTCTTGAAGATCTTCTTCTATATGTTATTAGAGTATATTTATCATCATATTTCAGAGAATTTAAAGGTGTTCAAGGTGTGAAAATGATCACAACATACAAGAAGAAATATTGAGAATTTTGGTGTTATATGTTGACATAATCTTGTCAACTATTATTTGTTGATTTCTTCTTCAACAAATCTGAGTTTGTACATATATATATTGGTATAAAACCGTGATTTAGCAAGTGGATATGATGTGTAATTCATTTTATAGCTTGGTGACAAGTGGACCACCTAAAAAGAAGCTATTGGATTTTTCAAAAAGGGGGCAATGGCTATAGGCTGTTTTCACCAGATTTTTTGAGTCAAATTCAGCCTTCACATGCCCTATTCTTGTGCAAGGAGTTGAGGGTATCTTGATGGTATTATCCCCACTTATTATCTTCATTTTGCAAAGGATAATCAAGACAATTCCATGTGGAAATTTCGGCCAACAATGTGATTCCAAGTTGGACCAATCATTTTGCTTGATGTTGCCAAGTGTACAAGGCCAACCAATAATGTGAAGACACTTAAGTATCGATGATGAAGATGGTGACACATAAGAGTTCTTATCTTCAAGGCTCACTTCACACTATAAATAGGATGCAAAGGATGAAGAAGAAGAACACACTTGAAGCTTACTTGAAAGTATTAGTTGATTTGTCTAGCTATCTTCTTCTTGTCATTCTAGTTCCATTCTTTGTAGCCAAGGTGTTCTTGTTGTATTTGTTGGAGAGCTACAAGCCTCTTGAGCTTCATTTGTAAGATTGATTAGCCAAATCTATAAGGCTACATCTATAGGTGGTAGAGGTGTTGCAACTAAGTGTTGCATAGAAGGTGTGCATCCGATTCTTGAATAGGGTTGGTGTTTGACCCAATGATCAAGCTTGGTTCTTGTTGTAATTTGGTTCATACCATAGAGAAATCCAATGAAAGGTGTTCCTTGGGACTGGAGTAGGTCACATTGACCGAACCAGGATAAATTCTTGGTGTTCTTGTCTTGCTTCTACATTTCTACATTCTGCCCGTTTTTCACAGCTGTTTTCACACAACTTCTCACGCTTTGAAAAAATAGCTAAACACTTTCAAAATTCGTGATTTTTAGTGGAGTTATACTTCAGACTGTTATCTTTTATTTTCAATAAGAATCACTTGATTTGAGCAAGGAAAAGTTAGTCTTTCAGTCATTACAAAATAACTGCTCCAATCTGGCTGCAATCTGACCAGTTTTGAGAAAACTTGAATTCTGTTTTAACCAAGAATTGTTCAAGGTCAAGGCCTTTTGGAAACATAAACTAGACATCGTAAGAGTGTTTTGGCATAAAGATCAACCTTTTTGGTTGAGTATTCAAAGAGAAACACGTTTTCCAATTTCAGCAACATTCTGTCCAATTCTGTCCAGATTGACCATCTGAATCTTTTTATTTGTTTTAAGGGTCAAACGATCTTATTTTTGTCTGATTTTTGGACAGAGTCTTTTCAACACATTAAAGTAAATTCTGGAAATTTTCATGATTTTTGGAGTTGTGTATATGGATTTTTGAATTTTTCAAAAGCGGGTTCTGAATCTGAGATAGTCTCAGATTCTATTTTCAAAGGGGATTTTTAGCAAGGGTAGTAGTGTAATTTCTGCTAACCACTATTCACCCCCCCCCCTCTAGTGGTGTTTATTGCAGGTGCACGGTCCAACACATGAAATAGAGCCAAATGCCTTTTTAATGTCCACCTGTATCAAACATTTAGGAGTTGTCCCCTTCTACCCATATTCCCGCAGTAGTTCCTGCACAAGGAGGATATTTTTGCCATTGCCCGTTCCTTAGCAAATCCAGAATGTTCTTCATCAACTAAGTTTGGCATCACATGTGACAGCCTAGCAGTAATGATTTTTAAGATTGCTTCATAGATCACATTACACAACGATATAGGCCTATATTTACCAACCTTCCTTGCATTGTCCTTCTTTGGAATGAGGGAGATGACTGAGTGATTAATCTGCCTAAGGATTCTTCCATTCTGAAAAAACTCTATGATAGCGGCAGTAACTTCCTCTCCCACCACTGGCCAGGCTTTGACAAAGAAATGGGATGTATACCTATATGGGCCTAGCGACTTGTCTTTACCAATAAGAAATATAGCATCTTTAATCTCATCAGTCTCAATTGGGCGTACTAGGTAATTAGCATCATCATGCACAATTACAGGACCATTGTTGAAGATCAAATGATTCACTGGTTGTGTATATTCCTTGGTGCCTAACAATCCAATGAAGAAATTGACGAACTCTTCTGCAATGTCAATCCTTTTGGTGGCAAATGTTTCATCACTTCTTTTAATGGACAAAATTCTTCCTCTAGCCCTACTTCTTTTCACCCAAGAGTGAAAGAACTTTGTACCTCTATCACTAACCTTATGAACAGTCCCTTTGCTTGCTGAGTGTAGAAACTTTTTTCCCATTTCAGGAGCCTATTTGTGATATCCCTTTGATCCTATAATACAGTCTCAAGCATCCCATTGTCATGCTCAGATTGAATTTTTGTCTGCAGCTCTTCCAAATAGCTTTTAGCTCTACCACCCTCTCTGAGATGCGTCCAAAATCCTTTGCATTCAACTTCTTTAGACTTCCTTTGAGCACTTTCAGCTCCTTGCAGATTGTATACATTTTTGTCCCATGACAATCCAGCATCCAAGCCTCCTTCACTAAGTTCAAAAAATCCGGATGTTTAGTCGACATATTGAAGAATTTGAAGTTAACTTTCAATCTTGATTTATTCTTTTCCAAATGAACAATTCCCGGTGAGTGGTCAGAGATGCACCCTGAAACAGGGAAATGTGCAGAAGAGGAGCAAAGGCAACCAAACCATTTTTCATTCACTAAAACATGTTCCAGCCTACACTTAACTTTCATGTTCGTCCAAGTATACTTACAACCAGAATAAGGCAACTCCACCATGTTGCATTTCATATAAAAATCCAGAGGATCTCTAAGCTCATAAGTCGAGGGCTCCCTACCATTACCTTTTCATCTTCTGTGAAAAAGACAGAATTAAACTCCGCCCAAGGGAGAGTACATCCTGCACCAAAATGTTCCAATCCACTCCACATATTTCTTCTTTCAGGGACCTGTTGCAACCATAGACAAAAGAGATGATTACCTTCCTGCTATCTGCCAGTGATGACATCTCACAGTGTACTATTTGGTCTTCTACTCCTAAGCTAACGATCCTTACAGTTAGAGGGATCCAAAAAATCAAAATTTTGCCCCCTGTCTGGACATCAAAGTTATTTAGGTGATTCCATCTAAGAAAGACAGTTCTAGTAAGAGCCAGGAAGCTACAATCATTCAACTTGGTCTCCAACAAACCAATAACGTCAATATTATTCTTCTTAACAAAATCAAATACCTCACAATGCTTTGAGGGGTAACTAAACCCCTAACATTCCAAAATGCAAAAATCATGAGATAAGTTAGGAAGAAAACTTATCCTTAAACTTTGAAGGATGATCCTTCAAAGCTTTCTGCCTTCTCCTCTTTTCTCTTTTAGTCAAAACTTTGATAAATCTTTCATTATGCTCTGAATTTTCTGCAAGCAACACTTCTGGGACCTAGTCACCAACAGCACCAACCTCTCCCTGCTCCAAATCCTCACTGAGACTCTCCTCATTATTCTTTTGACCAATTCCTTTATAGGATTCAGTTAAGAAAGCTTCAATATTCTCTTGGCTATGGGCTTGTAGATAAACCGCTGCCTGCTGCTGCCCATCTGGAAGTGTCCTTGCAGTATCCGTAGTAGCATCTTGTTCTTTGTTTCGCACCTCAGTTCTTATGTTTGCTCTATGTGCACCTCCATTAACTCCCTTTCTTTCTCCTTTTCTGTTGTTGTCCCTCCTTTCTTTCTCATCATTAATGAACAAGTCATGCACTTTACTTGTATGTCCAATTCTATCACAGGTGGTACAACACAATGGAACCTTCTCATAGTGTATATCCTGCTTGTGGATCCTGTCTGGGAGAGTGATATCAATCGTTTGTGGAAGCTCCTTTGATATATCTATCTCAATGAGTACTCTTGCATAATTAACGGTTCCTTTTCTTGCGGTAATCTGGTCCGTACTAATAGGATTCCCCAAGTACGAAGCAATTTGCTAAGGAACCGTTCCTTCCATAAAATTAAAGGCAAGTTATTGAATCTTACCCAGATGGGAACAACATGCATGTCTTCATGTCCAAAGCTGAAAAATTTCGGCATCCTCTTAAGCATAAGAGGCTTCCCATTGATGAAGTATTGGCCATCTAACAGAACTTTTAACATTTCCTCCAAAACCTCAAACTGGAAAACAATCCACCTAGAATCATGGATCTGAGCTTTATGCCTTCTCTTCCAGTTTCGTGTGATTTGCTTTAGTGCCCCCAGTCCTGAAAAGGCACCCCCTACACATCATATAAGACAAAGCTCCCATTCCTTTTCTTCTTCAAACTCCTTTTCCATAAAAACTGGTCCTTTAGGTCCACGTGCTGCTTTCTGGAGGTCATAAAAGCACAGCAAAGTAGAAGGAAACTGTAGAATTCAACTATTTGTTAGTATCGATTCCGGGATGAAATGGAAGATTACAAGTACACCAACCTTTAGAATCATGATGTCTGATAGTCCAAAAACGCTCATCGGTGGATCAGAGGTGATCCTTGTAGTATGCCGTTAACTTTTCGTCTGAATCCGTCAACAGAACCTGAGATGGAAAAGAAACGTTAGATGCCCAGGGCGCTGCCCCGGGAAAACCCATCGACGCTCAAGTCACTTATGGGTGTACTTGTAGGCATTTTATGCTGGAATAAAGGTTTAGAATAAACCTGATTCAAGATCTCTTTGAGAATAAGGATATTTGAAGGTTAGCCGAGATGTGTTGTAGGAGATTTCTTAGTGAGAGTTAGGAAAATAGCGTTCAGTTGGCTGAAGTTCGATCCCCTTCTTTCGTGTGGAAAGAGCTATTTTATACGCGAGTTTGATGAGGTCTGTCCTTCTGCCTGATGATATGATTGTGGCGTGTCTGAGATAGCGGTCTTGTCTGCTGCAAATGCGCAGTTGGATGGGACAACTGCATGTGACTGCCGCTATGTCAGTGGCTGACTCTATGACACGTAGGTCGGCATGCAACGATGACCTTGTACTAAACCAGCCTGATGCTTGACACCTGGAAAGTACTCTGTAGAGTTGTCTTGGTGGGTCCCAGATGGCAGTTGATAGTATCTTTTCTGATCTTATCCGAGATACTCTGAATAACAGTGTTTATGAGAGCAAAGCCGAGGCTAGAGCTCGGTGCTAATATAAAGCTGAGGCCGAAGTTGATTTGAGGCCGAGATGAATATGCTTCCTTTAGAAATGTACTGTTGATTCCTTTTATTTGCTGAGGTTGACTATAAGCGGTTGCTTTGACTAAAGCATTGCCGAGCCAAGACACAATATGTCAAACTGTCCTTATAAGATTGACTTTATTTCTAACCATTCTCGGTCATATTGAACAAGTGCCGACCTGACTCAGGCATGCGGCCGAGCTGACCAAGGGTTATAATTGAATCTGCCTTACCCACTTTAATAAACTTGCTTTCACTAAAGTGTAATATGGCCGAGCAGAAGTGCATTTCTGCCGAGCTGCAGTAGTTGGTCGTCCCAAACCTGGATTTTCCGTTGACTGTTTATTGACTAACTGACGATTTTGGTCTTTTCTGAGTAGGTCAGATTTTGGCTCATCATTTGCCCCCAGATTAACTTGGCCGAGCTGACCAGGAAGGGCAGGCTAATCGATTCAGAGCTTTTAATACGCTGTCCTTTCAAGTATGACGTGTCTACCTCTGATTGACCGTACTGCGCATTTACTGTTTGCGCAGAGTACGAGGCGTCAGTTACGCACCTTTTCATATCCGGCGGTTGCAGGTATCGAGAGCGAAAGCTTCGAGGTGTCCCTTGAGATGTCGAGATGAAGGTCTATACATAGGGCCTTCAGAGTTGCAATTCATTTCTTCTACTTTTTGCTCTCTCGCGCTTTTGTTCTCTGGCGTTACCCTTCTAGACTCCTCCGGCGATCTCAGTCTCCTCCGGTCTTCTTCCCTCTTTTCCTTAGTTTTACTGTAAGTCTTTCTTTCTAGTTCTTCATCATGTCTACTTCTTCTCATGATTCCTAAAACTTCTCCGAAGGCGCTTCTTACGCCGGCGGTGGTGGAGGAAGCTTCAATTCTCCATCTCCGTCTGGTAGGTCAGTCTCTGATGACCGTCCGATTGTGAGGTTGCGCAGGACCACTGATGGGGCTGCTCAGTCCAGCTGAGCCATCACCGCGGCTGACTCCTCGCCGGAGCAAGCAGAGATTGCTCATGCTCCGGCATCTGTAAACCCCTCAGTTCTGCAGAGGGCCCCATCCCTGTTCACGGGGATACTTGAAAGAGGTCCACCCTTTTTTTTGTTCAAGAGTCTTTTTGTTCTTTGTCCGAGGCTGATCTGAACCGGATCTGTAAGACGTATAGAATTGATCGGGATCGGTTCGGCCCAGTTCTGCCTCTGCCAGGTCAGACTGCTTATGATCCTCCAAAGGATTATGAAGCAGTCTACAAAGAATATTTTAAGTCGGGGTTCAACCTTCCCATTCCTGAACCCCTTGTTCGAATTCTGCGTGCTTATAATCTCAGAATTCCTCAAATCCAGCCAAATGGTTTGTAATTCATCCTTTGTTATCTTCTCTTTCTTAGAATAGCTGAGTCTTCTTTCAATACGAATGTATTTAGAGCTCTTTTTTCTTGTCGGGTCTCACATAGCTGGTATTATTTCAGCAAACGAGCTCCCAATAGCGAGTTCAATCTCGCTATTAACATCCCCACCTTTACAAAGAACTGGAAAGGTAAATTTTTCTATGTTAAGAAGGCTGAGCTACCGAAGGAGAATATCTGGAAGTCTGGCAAGGCGGACAACCTGAGACCGAGCTCTGAATACTGCGATGAAGCAGCCAGACATCGGAGTCTGCCCATTGTAATTGACTGGCAGAAGGCGGACTGCGACATTTTAGCGGCGGCCGACCTAAGCCATTGGGTTGTGGGTCAGAACTATCTGCCCATTTCTCCTGATAATTTGATCATTGTCAGATGTTGGTCTTGATACGCCTTAACTTTTGTATTTTTCTTGCATTCAGTTGATAACTGTTTCGTTCTTGATGCAGGCTCAATGGCTTCTGGCAACAATGACTATGCCAGTAAAATGGCCGAGGAGGCTGCGAGGAAAAGAGCTCTCCAAGCCAGACTGGTTGCAGCACTTTCTGCTGGGGGAACATCTACGCCAGCCCTGCCCCCACCTGTGATCATTCCTATGGTCGAGCCCAGATCTGAGCTAGTTAGGAATGAACCTGTTGGAGCGGCTGAACCTGAAACAGTACTTCATTTTCTTTAAATTTCATCTTTTGTAGTGTTTAAAATTTCAACACTTGTCTTCTGATACACTTTTTTGCAGCTCTGCCGATTGTGGAAATCATAGATGAAGATGCAGAGACCCCTATTCAAACTCAGGTCTCTGCTGAATCTAATCCACTGGCCGAAGTGGATGAAGGTTTCAGCCTTCGCCGACAATAGAGGCAAAGGGGAGAAGGATCCTCTCAGATCCCGGATGCTGGCCCCTCCAGACTTCCTGAGGTCATCTTGCCTCAGACATCCGAGGTGCCTCCACCACATCCTTCTGCGGCACCAAGGTTAATCCTTGGAGAATTCTCTGCTGAAGACTCTGCTATGGAACCTTCCACAGCCAGACGTCTGAATCAAATGATGGTCATGCATGCCGATCGTGAAAGGTTCAGGACTCCATCATGGGAAGGCCTGCTCAACGCCTTCCACATAAACCTGGCATTGGTGAGTTCCTTTTTCTCTGAATATTTGTACTGTGATGACACTTAGAAAATTTTCTAACTTTGTTGCTTTGTCAGATCCAAGCTCAGGAGATGGAGATCTACGAGCGGAGTCAACAGTTCAATGAAGAGCTCCAGACCAGAATAAAGGAGCTTGAAGACTCCAATCAGCTGCGAGCCGAACAGGCCAGAAGAATATCTGCTCTTGAGGCTGAGGTCAACAATCTCCGACAAGGAAAAGAAGAGGTTGATCTGATGTTGGCCACTTCCAACTCCAAGGTGGACGAGTTGGAACACCAAGTGGCCAACTTAGAGTTTTCCTTCAACCAATCCTCCACCGAGAATGAGACTCTGAAAAAAGGAGCAGGCTGAGCTGCTGCAACAGAAAGAAATCTTCAAAGAAAAACTGGGTCATCTGCCCCAGCAATTGGCCGAAGCTGAGGCTAGAGCAGTTGCAGATTTCAGAAGGTCCCAGCTCTTTGAAGAAAATATGATATTACTGCAGAGCTCGGCTATGGAGGTCAGCCAAACAAAGGCCATTGATGTCTGCTCAGAGATTTATCCTGAGTTAAACAAGGAAGATCCTCGGCTGGCTAATCTTTACAATTCAACTGTTACCCAAGAATGCAACACTCAATTCCAGCAATTCTTGGAGGGAGCAGACTTGAGAGAAGACGAAGACTAGTCTTAAGATCTTTCTCTGTAACATTGCTGAGCAGACATTAATGTACTCTGTGCTTGATTACTTTTATCAATGGAAAAGTTTTCTAAGTATTTATAACTTGTAGCTTTTCCTTCTGTTCTGCTCTTCATTTCGGAATTTTCTGCTAAGTTAATTTTTCAAACTTATTGTGGCCGAGATCCAAGGTCGGCCTTGGCAAACATAACTTTGCAATCAGTTTAATTGAGATAAACTAAGTCACCAAGATTTAAGATATATAGAATAAACATGTTATTCTGCCGAGATGAGCCAAGTTTTGGCTAAGAATAACTTGCTCTGCTTTAGCTGAGATTCAAGCTGAATAATGCTTAATGATAGTCTGTCTTTAACCCGACCTAGCCGAGGCACTTAGGCTGAGATAAGATTTTACGGCTTAGGTTTCCCTTGTAGCGGCCGAGATAATTCGGTTCAGCAATTTTTTGAACTGAATTTTTGTAGGTTTTGATCTGGACTCCAGGGTCTGCCCTGCCGAATACTTCTTGGAATCTTCCAAGCGTTGATTGATGAGTCATTTACTGGTCCTGACCAATCTGGATTTCAGGATCTACCCTATATTATATGGCCCAGGTTTCCCTTGTAGCGGCCGAGATAATTCTGTTCAACAATTTTTTAAACTGAACTTTCGCAGAGCCGATCTGGACTCCAGGATCTGCTCTGCCGAACATTCCTTGGATTCTTCCAAGTATTTGAGCTGACTTCGTAAGTCTTTGAGCTGAGGAGACCATTTAGGTCATTCGAGCTAATGTGACCTTTTGTGTCATTTTTTCAAAAGTGCGAAACATGATGTTTTTTTGCCGAGATGTGAAACCTGTCACATTTGGAGTTTCCTTAAAACCATTAGGCAGAGAACATAAATGGCCACCTGGGTCATTATTCAGAAGTGCGAAACCTGTCGCATTTCCGCCGAGACATGAAACCTGTCACGCTCTTGCTGAGATGTGAAAACCTGTCACATTCTTGCCGAGATGTGAAACCTGTCACATTCGGAGTTCCCTTAAAACCATTAAGCAGAGAACAGAGATGACCTCCTGGGCCATTATTCAGAAGTGCGAAACCTGTCGCATTTCTGTCGAGACGTGAAACCTGCCACGCTCTTGCTGAGATGTGAAAACCTGTCACATTCTTGCCGAGACGTGAAACCTGTCACATTCGAAGTTCCCTTAAAACCATTAGTCAGAGAACAGAGATGACCTCCTGGGCCATTATTCAGAAGTGCGAAACCTGTCGCATTTCTACCGAGACGTGAAACCTGCCACGCTCTTGCTGAGATGTGAAACCTGTCACATTCTTGCCGAGATGTGAAACATGTCACACTCAGAGTTCCCTTAAAACTATTAGGCAGAGAACATATAGTTGAATCCCCAACATGGGAGGGCGTTTTATCAAAACCTGGATGATGAATTATCCAGGCAAGAATATATACTGATCTTCTGATATCATAAGGCCGATCTGAGCTGGACCAGAAATTTGATTAAAGATAGGCCCTTAGATATTATAAGGACAAGCTGAGGAACCTCTCTGCCCCCATTAATCAAGGTAAAGCTCTTCATATTCCATAAGGAAATAGGTCTTCCAGAGAATTTTACTGCCGATTAGAAGAAGATGCCGAGCTGAACCGGGTAAGAAACTTGAATAAAATACGATGGGGACTTCTAATCCCATTTGTCGAGAAAAGCCCTGCTTAATATCTGGACAACTCTTTTGCAAATAGCAAATTTGTAATAAACATTGAAAATCAATGTATTTAAGGCACATTTACGTACATGAGGATTTTGGATACATGCCAGAAAGATGAACCGTAATGCTTTCGTGGGCCTATGCTTTTAGGTCAGCCGTATACTTTCAGAGACCCGCAATCTCTGCCCATCCGAATCTGAATCCTCATCTCTTGGTGACCTATGGTGATGCTCAGGTCGGCAACTTTCATCCGGAGAAGGCCTGCCAAAATCCAGCCTGTTATGCATCCTTGACCTCGGATTGTAGAACCGTTGTAGGTGGCCAAGCTCAATTAGACGCCCAATCTCCTGGCCGAGCTATTTGCAATCTTCTATATCATGCCCGATATCATGATAATAAAGGCAGTACAGTTGATGATTCCTTTTGTGGATTGATCCTGTCAGGCGTTGAGGCTCTCTTGCTAGAATTTTCTTCCTTATGTAGGAGAGAATATGGGCCTTTGAAGCTAGCAGACAATTTCTTTCTTTTCCTCGGCCTCCCAACCAAATCTTGACAGAGCGCCTCTCTTGCAGCAGAGCTCTGCTTTTCTGCTGATGACTAGACCTTTTTCCTGAGCGTCTAGCCTCAGTCATGAATCCACTCTGAGGCCCAGTATGATATTCTGGTCGAGTTGGAGAATATTTCAGAAGTTCCTTTTGCGGAGGAGAGTTACTGGGATGGAACCCGCTGGGTCTCGTCACGGAAGCTTTTTCCTTCATCTCTTTCACCACAGCTTGGAATACATTAGGCTTTTGAGCCACATAATATATGGCCCGCATATGCTCCTCATATGTGAAGGCAGCAATAGGAGTTGAAGAATTTTCTGGCTCCAGAGAACACTGTTCCGTTTGTTGTGGAAGAGGTCGTTGACGTCTTCTGGGGGTCATAGGTCGCTTGGACCCTTTTCCATCTCTTTTATCCATTCTTCCAACGATGAATGTGTAGGACAATTGCCAAGAAAGACCTTGAAAGGCTGTTTTTAAGGAATACGGAGGTTCAAGCCCTCCTTCTAGCACCAAATGATGAGTCTAAAAATGCTCACCGGGTGGATCAGAGGTGATCCTTGTGGTATGCCGTTAACTTTTCGTCTGAATCCGTCAACGGAACCTGAGATGGAAAAGAAACGTTAGAGGCCCAGGGTGCTGTCCCGGGAAAACCCTCCGACGCTCAAGTCAGTTATGGGTGTATTTGTAGGCATTTTGATCTCTTTGAGAATAAGGATATTTGAAGGTTAGCTGAGATGTGCTGTAGGAGATTTCTCACTGAGAGTTAGGAAAATAGCGTTCAGTTGGTTGAAGCTCGATCCCCTTCTTTCGTGTGGAAAGAGGTATTTTATAGGGGAGTTTGATGAGGTCTGTCCCTCTGCCTGATGATATGATTGTGGCGCGTCTGAGATAGCGGTCTTGTCTGCTGCAAATGCGTAGTTTGATGGGACAAGTGCCTGTGACTGTCGCTGTGTCAGTGGATGACTCTATGACACGTAGGTCGGCATGCAATGATGACCTTGTACTAAACCAGTCAGATGCTTGACACCTGAAAAGTACTCTGCAGAGTTGTCTTAGTGGGTCCCAGATGGCAGTTGGTAGTATCTTTTCTGATCTTATCCGAGATACTCTGAATAACAGTGTTTATGAGAGCAAGGCCGAGGCTAGAGCTCGGTGCTAATATGAAGCTGAGGCCGAAGTTTATCTGAGGCCGAGATGAATATGCTTCCTTTAGAAATGTACTATTGATTCCTTTTATTTGCTGAGGTTGACTATAAGCGGTTGCTTTGACTAAAGCATTGCCGAGCCGAGACACAATATGTCAAACTGTCCTTATAAGATTGACTTTATTTCTAACCATTCTCTATCATATTGAACAAGTGCCGACCTGACTCAGGCATGCGGCCGAGCTGACCAAGTATTATAATTGAATCTGCCTTAGCCACTTTAATAAACTTGCTTTCACTAAAGTGTAATATGGCCGAACAGAAGTGCATTTCTGCCGAGCTGCAGCAGTTGGTCGTCCCAAACCTGGATTTGTCGTTGACTGTTTGTTAACTAACTGACGACTTTGGTCTTTTCTGAACAGGTCAGATTTTGGCTCATCAATGTCCATCCTTTAAATAAAATAAAATAAAATCTTTTGAACCCTAACCCCTACGGGTTGTATTGTCTCGACTAGAAGCCTTTACAGATGATGCAATTCGAACAACAAGATTTAAACTCTTATATCTCGATATTGATGTAGGGGTCAAAAAAGTTTTATTAGTGAAAGGCAGAATCAACATTAGTATAATGCGTAGCTATAAATAATATATATATATATATATATATATATATATATATATATATCTGTTTTTTCTAGCTGCGGGTACTTCTTTTAAAGTCGAAGAGTCAACTGGGCATTTTCAGTAAGCTGTTGTATTTTACATATCACCGGCGATTCCTTATCCGATCTGTCTTTATTTTCCGTCGCTACAGTACCTTTTCCCTTATATCCGAGACAGCCCCAAATCTGTGTCTTTGTACTCGTGTGCAAAATCGACGAAAGTTTTGCAGGGGCATTTTGAAGCATCTTCCTCGTACCGTCAGCTACAGAGCAACCACTGTCTTTTTCTTTTCACTGTTGTTCTTTTAGATTTTGTTGGGTTTCTTTGTTTCTGCTTATTCATATTTAGATATTTACAAATATACAACAAAAAGCAATTTACATCTTTGTACTCTTTTGAGACTGGAGTATCCTGCTCCTTAATAGAAAGTTTGCAGAAAAGCTATGAATATAGATTCAGATCTGTGGCTCTATTGGATTTTGGTGTGCCACAACCCAACCAGGTGATATAATTTTATTTTTGTATTATTATCATTGAAGTAATTTAGATTGTTGACATTTAGTTTCAAACTTTCGGCATCAGTAGCATACCTTGGATTTTTAGTTTTAGTTGCAATAATTGATAGAAGACGTCATGATTTTTCCGTGAGACCATGTCTAAGGAAGAGGGGTGTAGGTAAAGGGAAGGAAAAGGAAGATAGTCTAAGGGTAGCCTCTTGGAATGTAGGAACATTAAGTGGTAAATTATTGTTGGTTGTAGATACAATAAAGAGACGTAAGATAGATGTAGCATGCCTTCAAGAGACTAGGTGGAAAGGGAATAAAGGTAGGGAGTGCAATGGGTATAAGTTGTTGTATTTAGGGTCAGATGGGACCAAGAATGGAGTAGGATTTTTAGTAAAGTGAGAATTACACACGAACGTGATTGATGTGATTAGATATAATGATAGAATTATGGTGTTGAAGTTAGCACTAAATAAGGAGGTAGTGGCACTGATTTGCGCCTACGCACCCCAAGTGGGACTAGGAGAACAGGAGAAGAAAGGGTTTTGGGATTGCTTAGATGTAGCGTTAAAGTCAATACCCAGAGAGGAACGAGTTTGTATCGGAGGTGATTTTAATGAACACATTGGGAAGGATAGCGATGGTTTTCAGTCGGCATATGGCGGGTTTGGTTATGGTGATAGAAACGAACAGTGTAGGGATCTGCTAGACCTAGCAGTGACTTATGACCTAGGCATTATAAACTCTTTTTTTAAGAAAAGAGAATCGCATTTGATCACTTTTAGCAGCGGAGGGCGTAATACGCAGATCGACTATTTTCTGATGAGAAGCGAAGACCGACGGTTGTGGAGGGACTGCAAGGTTATACCAGGAGAGACAGCAGTGACGCAATACTGTTTATTAGTGGTACTTATAGCATTGAGCCAAAAGCTGAGTAAGGGGGTTGGAAAATTCCCACCTAGGATTCGATGGAGAAGTTTGAAAGACGACAAAATTAATATATTCAGAGACAAAGTCATCTCTGCGAAACTAGATCGTCTGGGTGATAGCACAAATCAGATGTGGGAGGCTATATCGACTACTATTACTCACGCGGTGAGAGAAACGCTTGGGGTAAAAACAGGAAAGACGTCCGTACATAAAGAGACGTGGTGGTGGAACGGGGATGTACAACAAAAAATAAAAGACAAACAAAGGATTTTTAGAGAGCTGTTACGATGCACAAAGGGGGAAGAGAAAGTGAGATTGAAGGAGAATTACAAAATCATTAGGAAGGAGGTGAAGAAGGCAGTGACAGAGGCAAAGACTGCAGCTTATAAAAGGATGTATGAAAGACTAGAAACAAAAGACGGAGAGCATGATATATTCAAGATTGCCAAAGCTAGGGATCGAAAGAGACAGGACCTAGGAGGCGGGAAGTTTATAAAAGGAGAAGATGGACATGTGTTGGTCAAAGCACAAGATATCAAGTTGAAATGGCAAACACACTTTCACAATCTTTTCAACGGCGGTAGTGCCGACTACGAAGAACGAGAAAGCATCACTAACCAACAACGACAACATAAGAACTTCGACTGTCAAAACATCACACAAGGAGAGGTGATGAGAGCACTGAAGAAGATGGAAAGAGTTAAAGCGGTCGGCCAAAATAACATACCCATTGAGGCGTGGAAGTATTTGGGAGAGGAAGGGGTTCAATGGCTAACTACTCTGTTCAACCGTATTTACAAAACAGGAAAGATGCCAGATGAATGGAGAAAGAGTGTCGTGATCCCCCTATATAAGAACAAAGGAGACGCACCGTGTTGTGGGAACTATAGAGGGATTAAGTTGCTAAGCCATACCATGAAGTTATGGGAGAGAGTAATCGACACTAGAATTAGGAGAGAAACTCAGGTTACGGTGAACCAATTTGGTTTTATGCCAGGAAGGTCAACTACGGAAGCAATACACATTCTCAGGAGATTAATGGAGAAGTATAGGGAGAAGAAGAGCGATTTACATATGGTTTTCATCGATCTTGAAAAAACGTACGATAGTGTGCCACGTAGCCTGATCTGGGATAGTCTGGATGCAAGAGAGATCCCTATGAAGTATATAGACATAATTAGAGATATGTATGCTAGGACGAAACAACCGTTTGTACGCCTGTGGGGAATACAGACTTCTTTCCGGTGAAGGTAGGCCTCCATCAAGGGTCTGCGTTGAGCCCATTTCTTTTTGCAGTTGTCCTTGACGACTTGTCAAAGCCAATACAGGAGGCAGTTCCGTGGTGTATGCTTTTTGCTGACGATTAGTCGTAGAGAATAGACATACCCTGAGTATGAGACTAGAGCAGTGGAGAGGTGTTTTAGAAAGAAAAGGCTTAAAGATTAGCCGTTCTAAGACCGAGTATTTGCACTGCAACTTCAGCATCGTAGCCGACAGTGAGAATAGCCAGCTCACCATCGATGGTCAAGTGGTATCATAGGTAAGGAAGTTTAAGTACATAGGATCGTTTGTGCAGCAGAATGGGGACATACATAGTGATGTAGCGCATCGAGTTCAAGCAGGCTGGCCTAGATGGAGGACGGCTTCAGGGGTGCTGTGTGACAAGAATTTCCCATCTAAATTAAAGGGAAAATTTTATAGGGTGACAGTGCGTCCGGCAATGCTATATGGGACAGACTGTTGGGCCATCAAGAGGTCACAATTGCAGAAGATGGAAGAAACAGAGATGAAGATGTTGAGGTGGATGCGTGGGCATACAAGGCTAGACCGGATCAGAAACGAGGTGTTTCGAGAAAGATTAGGCGTGGCTAGTATAACAGATAAGATAAGGGAGGGAAGAATGAGATGGTTTGGGCATATCAAGCAGAGACAGACAACGGCGTCGGTCAGAGCAATTGGAAGCATCATTGTAGAGGGGAACAGGAGTAAAGACAGACCCAAAATGACTTGGGATGAGCAGATTAGGCACGACCTACTAGATTTGCACCTCTCTGAGGACATGGTCCATGATAGTTCGTGGAGACATAAGATTAAGGTTAACAAGGTGTAGGGCATGTATAAGGACACCTTAGAGTATATTTAGGGACATAGATAAGCATAGACACTATCTACGCTTTAGGTTGACTTTGCATTTGTTTGCTTATGTTTTAATTGTTTTGCATTACATGTACATGTACACGTTACACGTTATGTACATATACACAGTTCGCTCACTAACACACTAGCACATCATATATCTATGATCATGTTATTTATGCAGGTACATCTAGAGCCGGGGGTCTCACTGGAAGCAGACTCTCTATCCCTTGGAACAGAGGTATTGTCTGCCTGCCACTTACCCTCTCCAGACCCTGACGATAGCTTATACTGCCATTGGGATATACTGGGTACGGATGATATATATATATATATATATATATATATATATATATATATATATATATATATATATATATATATATATGTATAATTTTACGACCAACTAAATCAATATAAAAAATTATCATAAAAGACAATATTATTTTTGAAAATGCCAACTGCTCACAACAAGTTTGCATGTTTTGATAACAATTTATTATTTTTCTAGTCTCAACTTTACAAAGCAAACATTTCTCAATTTATGTAAATCAAACAAAAAATAATCCAAGTATATACCAGTATATTTTATACTCGATTCTTCATTATATTCATTGGTTAAAAGACTTTTTTTACAGTAGCAATAGTAAACAAGAAAAATCAAATGCTCTTTTAAAAACATATAGTACAACAAATACATAATCTCTTTTAGTCTCCGTCAACTTTTGAAACAAATGAGTTATCCTTAATTTCTTTATCTGTTAGCAATTTCAAGATTTTAGTTTTACGGTGTACAACTTATTTTTAAGTTAAAGGCGCTTGACAAAAAAGAAAATTTTACAAGGGCACAATTATAATTTACTCAAGATATCAGAAAAATTAAAGTAAAATTATAAAGAGCTGTGGAGACACCTATGGCTTATAAAATAGTGTTAGAAAACATGCCCCCTATGTCCCCGCACTTTAGATCCATGTCTGACCAAGCCTCGATAATTTTTTTTTTACTTCTGTCAAATCTAACACTTCTCTATCGAACTATAAAGGTTGTACCCTGACTGTAGGATCTGCAAGGCACCACTAGAAGGGGGTTGAATAGTTGGTGCGGAAAGTGTGGTTTTTAAAATAGTTTTGACTCAAGAACTCAACTTCTGAAAACAGTTTCTGTTTTCAGGACCAGTTTTAAAACGTTTTTAAAACTAGGTTGTAGGTCTTCAAAAATTCTGAAATTTTGAGAGAACTTAGCCTCAGATGTTATGAGTGTCTCCTAAAAATTTCAGATTTAAATTCAACCTTTAACCCCTTCAAAAATCGTTGGTGGTCAGATTGCACGAATCTGCCAGAAACGGTAGATTGATTTGAAAAACTAATTCCTATTTGTACGTACATCCGAATACTCTGAAATTTTAACCACTAACCCCTTATAAGTTATATTTAAATGGGTTGAAACAGTTTTGAAAAATTCTTTTGGGAAGTTAGTCAAATACAATCAAAGTCTCAACCTTTGCAAGTCTGAAAATCAGACTGCACTAGTCTCAGAACTTTGGACGTTTGAATGACTTACACTTGTCCAAAAGGGTTGAAACTTGCGCCAAAAGAACCTTAAAACGTGTGGCTATGTTTTCTAAAAGTTTCGTAATTTTTGAAATCCATTTACTATTTTTACAAGCGTGATCAAAAAGGATAAATAGTGCTAAAACTGAAAGTAGATGCTGAAAGTAAATGACATCAAGAATTTTATACAGGTTCGGTTATAAACAACCTACTCCAGTCTTCGAGGACACCTTCCTCGGTTCACACTAATCACACAACACAAAGAACACCTTACCACAGGGTTGATGGAGTTACACACCAACTCCAACCCTTTACAACCCTTGTATGTGAATACAATGCACACGAACACCACCACCTTGCAAGTCCAAGATTGATCACACCTTGATCAATCTTTTACAATGATAAAAGAATATGTGGTGGTCTAGATGAAGCCTGTTCAAGTATATGAATATGAGTACAATAGGCTTTTAGGAAGAAGAAAGAAGGAAAGTGTAGAAGAAGAGATAGAAGACTCCTTTTGCACTTTTGAATTTGTGATGCTTGTCTTGCTTTTGTTTTGCTTTCTTCTCTTCTTTTTATCATTGTTGGCCGCCCCCATGCTCCTCTCTCCCTCTTGAAAATTATCTTCTAAGTTCTTGGAAGAGTATATGGCATCATTGTGACATGTCTTTGCTTACTTGGCATCTCCTCATTGGATGATCATTAAGCTCTTGCTTACTTGGCACTCATTAATTGGTTGGATGTTGTCATCACTTGATGACTAGACAAATCTGAGAATAACACTTTTGTAACTTCTTTCTTTAAGTCACCAACTTTGTATGCTTCATTCTTGACCAATCAATATGCCAACAAGGCTCCACATATGCTCCAACTCAGCTGATCTAGGCGTTTGAAATGATTGTGCATGTGCTAAATTTTATTTTTGCAAACTTAGTAAAATAATGCACATTTGATAATACACATATGGCATATTCCAATCAGCCCTTAATTGAATTTTCTAGAACACTTTGAGATGTATGAAATATGTAAAAAGTGTCTAGATACATGTTGTATGATGTGCCAAAAACGTTCCATGTGTCGTGTACGTAGAAAACCGAATTTTCGATGTTTATCGATTACCCGATTTTTCTCTAATTAAATTCCAACTTTTTGCACATGTTATATATATTATGTTACACATAATATGCATAAATTAAACTTTAATATTCAGCTCATAAGGCTGATTAAAGTGGCGCCTAGACATGTGACAAAATTGAAATTGGAATCTCCACAATTTGGCCTTAATGTGGGGTGATTTGTGTGTGCCAACATGGAATGATTTTATGGCTGCACATACCATGTAAGCCACAAAATTTATGGCTGTTTTTGAAGTGTAGGGGTTGGCCATCTATTTATGGCAAGTATGTGACACGTTGGCGAAGTTTCGGTATTCGCCCGATACGACAATTTTTGGTTTAGAACCTTTTAACGTGTCGTATTTAATTTGTCATCACCGTGACTTATATCATATGATATAAGACCTGAATATTCTCATAAATATGAGTTAAGTATGATGGTGTGACGTTAACGTACGTACGTAAAATATATGTGTCGGTAGTACGTTGGAATAAATGTGTACGTGCCTTTTTCAAAAAAATTTGAATATATATATATATATATATATATATATATATATATATATATATATGTTAAGGCATGTATTTATGTGTGGGGAGGAGAGTGGAAGACTTTCCTTTCTTAACCTTTTTGTCTTTGTGCCTTGTCCAAATATTGCTTCCTTTAATGAACTAATTAGTTTAATTAACTAAGTACTTCACTTAATGAACTAGTTTAGTTCATTAATGGTGGCACCTGAAAATAGTTCAAACACAACAAATATTTGCCATTTGATGTAAGCTTTAAAGCTTCATGGCTCGTTAGTACGGCAACATTATATATGAACTATATAAGACAACTTTTATGCAACAACGTGTTATGTCATAAAATATGTCATGCATTTCTTTGTAACACGTTATTTAAATCATGCATTTTAAAATCACTCAAACCCCTTTTTCTCAACAATCTCCCCCTTTTGATGATTTTTAAAATAACCTACATTCATGATTTAAATTCTTATCGCTCCCCCTTCAATTGTGCATAAATTCAAATTTTGAATTTCAAATTTCAAATTCGCTCCCCTTTGATTTATGCAATTAATATTTCTCTCCCCCCCTTAAATCATGCATTCTCTCCCCCTTTATTTTGGAAATACAATCAAAATCGCATGTAAAGATGAAAAAAAAAAACATGCATTTTAAGTAATCTCAAAGGTGCGTTCTTAAGAGTTATTCATATAACCCTTTGAGAATGTCCCTTTTGGTACCCAAATTTGGGTGACCTTTCTAGGTCTTCCAAAAGGTGAGAAAGGTGATGAAAACGCAACATAATATACGTTAGGTGCAAACGCATTTGGCCTTTGGCCAAGAACTCCTTTATACGCATATATGTAGGACGTTTTTGATATGTCCTTGTGTTAGTGTGCGTAGCGTGTGATCTAGATGGATGAAATGAATGTCGTGTATGCATCACTTGTTTCTTCTTATATCTATATGGTACAAAATTGTATTTCTCATGATATGAAGAAGAAGTATGACGAGATGTGGGGAGAGGGGGTCTTTGCGTCATCTTAGACGCCGTTTTTGGTTTTGGAGTGTCTACTTTCTTAGACACTACAAACTTGGTTGGTTTAATGGATACTTCATTTGTTTCAATGTATCCTAAACCCGTTTTATCATTATCATGCTTTTGTGAAGAAATAATGTGATCTATCATGTTTGTTCCCGTATCAAATTTCTTCACCATTTTCTCTAAATTCGCATTCCTTGATTTCAAGTTTGAAATCTCGGATTTCATTTCATTATTGTGCGTAGTCAATGATGAGACCTCTGATTTTAATGCATTAATAATGCATGACGACTCTGCTTTTGAATCGTTTAATTGAGAAACAAGGTTCGTGTTAGAAGATTCTAACAACTTCTTGTCTTCAATTAATCGTTTCTTTTCTTTTGCAAGAGTCTTTGAAAACTTATGCAATTCTAAATATTGACTAAATAAATCATCATAAGAATATTCAGAATCAGAATCAGAGTCGGAAGATACCTCATTTGATGCTTTAGATGTAAAGCATACTTGTGCCTTTTGTTCTTCCGTATCATCAGTTTCAGAGTCGGATGTGTCACTCCAAGTGGAGGCTTTGAAGGCTCTTCTCCTTTGCTTAGGTTCTGAGACGAGTCTAGTTTTTGTCCGATCCTTGTCAAGGTATTTGTTCGTTTGTTTGTCCTTGTTTGGACAATCATATGACAAGTGTCCAGGTTGTCCACATTCATAACACTTGATTTCCTTATTTTTATTTTTATGATCCTTAGATGAAGTAGACTTATGTTTAATCGATTTTCTCAAGATTTTTCTTAATCTTTTAGCCATCGTGATTAAGTCCTCATCATCGGAATCTATGTCACTATCATCTACGACGTATTCATTTGATTTAAATGCTATAGCCTTATCATTTTTGGAAATACACTCAGAATGTCTTAAAGCGAGTTTGTTTTCATATACCTTTAGTGATCCAATTAGTTCTGCCATCTTAATCGATTTAGTTTTTTTGCTTTCTTCTATGGCCATTACTTTAGGGTCCCACTCGGATGGAAGGCTTCGCAAGACCTTTTGTACCTTTTCCTGCATAGTAAAGGCTTTGCCAAGAGACTCAAGAGAATTGTAGATGTTAGTCAAGCGAAGATCCATATCAACGATAGATTCATTAGGCAATAATTTAAATGACTCGAGTGTGGACATAAGCATGTTGATCTTGGACTCTTTTACTTGACTAGTGCCTTCGTGTTTCATTTCAAGTATTCTCCACATTTCTTGTGCACTAGAACAATTTGAAACATAACTTGATTCACTTTTACTTAGTCCATTTAAAAGTAACTGCATAGCCCTAGCGTTCATGCTTAGTCTCTTTTTATCATCACTAGTGTACTCTTGCCTAGGTTTAACGACCTTTAATGTGACTCCATCTACAGTGGATAACTTTGATGGAACAAATGGACCATCTTCTATAATTGACCAAAGATCAATATCAATTGCCATAAAGAAAATTTTCATTCTTAACTTCCATTGAACGAAAGACTCACCGTCAAAGAGAGGAGGCATTATGGTTGACATTCCTTCTTGCAAGGTGTTATAGCTAGTGGATGCCATCTCACATAGATCGTTGGATCTTCTTGTTGTGAGTGTTCCTGCTCTCTGATACCAATTGTAGGATCTGCAAGGCACCACTAGAAGGGGGGTTGAATAGTTGGTGCGAAAAGTGTGGTTTTTAAAATAGTTTTGACTCAAGAACTCAACTTATGAAAACAGTTTCTGTTTAAATGACCAGTTTTAAAACATTTTTAAAACTAGTTTATAGGTCTTCAAAAATTCTGAAATTTTAAGAGAACTTAGCCTCAGATGTTATGAGTGTCTCCTAAAAATTTCAGATTTAAATTCAACCTTTGACCCCTTCAAAAATCGTTGGTGGTCAGATTGCGCGAATCTGGCAGAAACGGTAGACTGATTTGAAAAATTAATTCCTATTTGTACGTACCTCCAAATGCTCTGAAATTTTAACCACTAACCCCTTATAAGTTATATTTAAATGGGTTGAAACAGTTTTGAAAAATTCTTTTGGGAAGTTAGTCAAATACGATCAAATTCTCAACCTTTGCAAGCCTGAAAATCAGACTGCACTAGTCTCAGAACTTTGGACGTTTGAATGACTTATACTTGTCCAAAAGGGTTGAAACTTGCGCCAAAAGAACCTTAAAACGTGTGGCCATGTTGTCTAAAAGTTTCGTAATTTTTGAAATCCGTTTACTATTTTTACAAACGTGATCAAAAAGGATAAATAGTGCTGAAACTGAAAGTAGATGCTGAAAGTAAATGACATCAAGAATTTTATACAGGTTCGGTTATAAACAACCTACTACAGTCTTCGAGGACACCTTCCTCGGTTCACACTAATCACACAACACAAAGAACACCTTACCACAGGGTTGATGGAGTTACACACCAACTCCAACCCTTTACAACCCTTGTATGTGAATACAATGCACACGAACACCACCACCTTGCAAGTCCAAGATTGATCACACATTGATCAATCTTTTACAATGATAAAAGAATATGTGGTGGTCTAGATGAAGCCTCTTCAAGTATATGAATATGAGTATAATAGGCTTTTAGGAAGAAGAAAGAAGGAAAGTGTAGAAGAAGAGATAGAAGACTCCTTTTGCACTTTTGAATTTGTGATGCTTGTCTTGCTTTTGTTTTGCTTTCTTCTCTTCTTTTTATCATTGTTGGCCGCCCCCTATGCTTCTCTGCCCCTCTTGAAAATTATCTTCTAAAGAGTATATGGCATCATTGTGACATGTCTTTGCTTACTTGGCATCTCCTCATTGGATGATCATTAAGCTCTTGCTTACTTGGCACTCATTGATTGGTTGGATGTTGTCATCACTTGATGACTAGACAAATCTGAGAATAACACTTTTGTAACTTCTTTCTTTAAGTCACCAACTTTGTATGCTTCATTCTTGACCAATCAATATGCCAACAAGGCTCCATATATGCTCCAACTCAGCTGATCTAGGCGTTTGAAATGATTGTGCATGTGCTAAATTTTATTTTTGCAAACTTAGTAAAATAATGCACATTTAATAATACACATATGGCATATTCCAATCAGCCCTTAATTGAATTTTCTAGAACACTTTGAGATGTATGAAATATGTAAAAAGTGTCTAGATACATGTTGTATGATGTGCCAAAAACGTTCCATGTGTCGTGTACGTAGAAAACCGAATTTTCGATGTTTATCGATTACCTGATTTTTCTCTAATTAAATTCCAACTTTTTGCACATGTTATATATATTATGTTACACATAATATACATAAATTAAACTTTAATATTCAGCTCATAAGGCTGATTAAAGTGGCGCCTAGACATGTGACAAAATTGAAATTAGAATCTCCACAATTTGGCCTTAATGTGGGGTGATTTATGTGTGCCAACATGGAATGATTTTATGGCTGCACATACCATGTAAGCCACGAAATTTATGGCTATTTTTGAAGTGTAGGGGTTGGCCATCTATTTATGGCAAGTACGTGACACGTTGGCGCAGTTTTGATATTCGCCCGATACGACAATTTTTGGTTTAGAACCTTTTAACGTGTCGTATTTAATTTGTCATCACCGTGACTTATATCATATGATATAAGACCTGAATATACTCATAAATATGAGTTAAGTATGATGGTGTGACGTTAACGTACGTACGTAAAATATATAACGTGTCGGTAGTATGTTGGAACAAATGTGTACGTGCCTTTTTCAAAAAATTTGAATATATATATATATATATATATATATATATATATATATATATGTGTGTGTGTGTGTGTGTGTGTGTGTGTGTGTGTGTGTGTGTGTGTGTGTTAAGGCGTGTATTTATGTGTGGGGAGGAGAGTGGAAAATTTTCCTTTCTTAACCTTGTTGCCTTTGTGCGTTGTCCAAATATTGCTTCCTTTAATGAACTACTTAGTTTAATTAACTAAGTACTTCACTTAATGAAGTAGTTTAGTTTATTAATGGTAGCACCTGAAAACAGTTCAAACACAACAAATGTTTGCCATTTGATGTAAGCTTTAAAGCTTCATGGCTCGTTAGTACGACAACATTATATATGAACTATATAAGGCAACTTTTATGCAACAACGTGTTCTATCATAAAATATGTCATGCATTTCTTTGTAACACGTTATTTAAATCATGCATTTTAAAATTACTCAAACCCCTTTTTCTCAACACTGACAACTCCGATCTCACAGAATGTGTAGGAATGTAAATTTAGATAGGACCAATATAGTGATATAATAAAGAGGAACATACCTTATGATCTTTATTGATTATATAAAGTGTTTGCAGTCAACTAAACAATAAAATAATTGCTTAAAGTGCACAAATGGCGGCGAATATAAAACAGAAAAGTAATAAATATAGAAAAAAAAATCCTTGAACAATGCTAGTAAACACCGAAGAATATTAAAATAAAAATCCCCCTTCCCTTTTGCCCTCCCTCACAGAACGAAGAGATCATATGGGACAAACATTCATAAACACATGAGACATAATAGATTCGCCTCTAAAGAAAGGTATGCGACTTGATATAAGCACAGTTGTGATCACAATAGGAACAACAATAATTTTACCCTATTATTTTAAAAGCTTCTGCCTATGACGGAGTATGAAAGATCGGATATACGCAACTATACATATGTATCAGAGGTTGTTTCTCGATGACCCATAATAAAAATTACGTCAAACTCTGTCGATCAACAGTTACTTCAGAATATAATAAGCGTAACCAATTTAGTAATCACTTTGCTTTATTTCATCATATTCCAAAGTCAAAAAAAATGTTACAACTGCAACTGAAATGGAGGAGCAGGAGGAGAAGGACTAGGGGCTGGTGAGCTGTGGTGTTCGTATGAAATAGTAGGTAATTGAATCATTGAGTGGATGAGGTGATAATTGGTTGTATGGCGTGGTGCAATTGTCACGAAGAGTAGCAAATGGGTGAGAATTGGATGCTGATCGATGGAGTTGTGGAAGAAGAAAATAAAAGGGGAAGAAGAAGAAGTTGGATCCGCGGGAAACGATTTAAATGGGTGAAATGGCGTTTATACCCTTTCTTTGTAATACAGTAGGTGGCGGTTATTAAGGGTATTTTTGACATTTCGGTTTCTGTTCCCTTTCTTCCTCAGCTGTGTATATAACGGAATTCTGCAGTAGAATTTCTTCAGATTTTTGATCAATAAAAGCTCTCCCAAATTCAGTTTTCTCTCCTTGTAACCGTTTTTCTTCTCCTTAATGTTTGATTCGTACTTTCAGTTGTTGAATTCGTTGTTCGTTTATAGCAATTTGACATGGTATCAGAGCGTGTGATTTCGATCTATGTAGAAGTACGAGTTCTGCAGTTCAACCACAATAGTTGATTGCAGTTGCGAATGTGATTTTAGTTGAGATTGTGACTGAAAGTAATGGCGTCTACGTCTGGTAGTGCAAGGTCTATTGGTTCGCAAGCTGTGGAGAATCCTAATACTAATCCGTACTATCTTCATCCTAACGATAGTCCGGCAATAATTCTTGATCAACCTCCGTTGAATGCAAACAACTATCATTCCTGGAGCAGGATGTTTCAAATGGCGCTAATCGTCAAAAACAAAATAGGATTTGTTGACGGATCGATTCAGGCACCTGCTGCGAATGATCCACAGTACAGCAGTTGGAGACAGGTAAACTCTATGGTGCACTCTTGGATTATGAATAGCGTGTTACCTTCCATTGCACAAAGCATTATGTGGTATGATAGTGCCGTAGAAGTGTGGTCTGATTTGAAAAGGAGGTATGGAAGTGGAGACGGATTTAGACTGTATGATTTACTTGAGAACTTCTATGGAGTTAAGCAGGAAGGAGATTCTGTAAATGATTATTTTACCAAGGTGAAGGTGTTATGGGAGGAGATATTGGCGTTGAGACCAATTCCTAGCTGTACTTGTCATGGCTGTAGATGTGATGTAAGTGTCAAAATGCGTGGATTTGTTGAAAGTGAATACATCATTAAGTTCTTAAAAGGTTTGAATGATGAATTCGATCCAGTCAAATCACAAGTGTTTGTGATGTCACCTATGCCTAATATTGATGCTGTGTTTTCTATGGCGTTGAAGTATGAGAGGAAATTGAATGGTTTAAACACTGGAGCAAGTGCTGCCAGTAATCCTACTGCGTTCATGGTGGACAGTGATGATGGAACCAGAGTAGTTGCTAACGCTGGTATATATACTGGTAGAGGAGGTAACACGTTTAGGAGAGGAAACGGGAGATTCTTCCCTGATGGAGCGAAGAGACCAGTGTGTACTCATTGTGGCATGATAGGTCATGTTGAGCAAAGATGCTATCGCAAACATGGATTTCCGCCTGGTTTTAAAGCCAGAAATCAAGTCAATTGTGTGGAGGTGTGTGCTGAGGAGAATGAGAATAGCCAGGTGCAAGCTGGTCCGTGTCAAACGCCTATGCTCACGCAAGAACAGTTGCAGAGGTTGATGGCAATCTTGAATGTTAATGATGGAAAAGATGCTGCAGGACAGTCAGCAGTTATGTCTGCACGTCTTGATAAAGATGAAGGTGAGTGTCCTTCTAATATTATGAACATATGGATTCTAGATTCGGGTGCAACTGATCATATAGTCTGTAATTTCAATTTGTTCATATCTTGTAAACCAATCCAACATGTATCTATTAAACTGCCGAATAGCTTATCTGCTTCAGCCACACATATTGGTTCTGTCATGCTGAGTTCCTCCTTTGTTGTTCATGATGTCTTGTATGTTCCGTCATTTAGCTTTAACCTTTTGTCAATCAGCAAATTGATGTCAACATCTTCTTTACTCATTCAATTTCTGGGAAATGCTTGTGTCATTCAGGATCATATGTCCCTGAAGACGATTGGTTCAGCTAAGCAGTACAAAGGCTTGTATTACCTCTGTGGATTTCCTAAGCAGACATGTCATCCTTCCAGTTGCTTGTCAGCCATGTCTCCCTCTTCATTCCCATCTTCTTTGTTATGGCATTATAGGCTTGGCCATGCCTCAGTATCTAGAATAAAGGACATTCAAAAATTTGATCAATCTGTACATTCTCATGAGAATTCACAGCAATGCACCATATGTCCCTTGGCCAAAATGAAAAGAATGCCTTTTTCTGTGTCTAATTCTGTCTCTGTTGCTTCTTTTGATCTTATTCATATTGATATTTGGGGTCCATATAAACATTCAACAATCTATGGACAACGTTATTTCCTTACCATAGTTGATGATCATTCCAGATACACTTGGGTGTATTTACTTAAACAAAAGTCAGAAACACGAAATGCTATTCAAAGTTTTCATCAATATGTCTTGACTCAGTTTGATAAGAACATCAAGTGCATAAGAACTGATAATGGTCAGGAGTTCAAGATGGACCATTTCTTTATAACAAAGGGTATTATTCATCAAACCAGTTGCGTCAACACACCACAACAAAATGGTGTGGTCGAACGCAAGCACCAGCATATACTCAATGTTGCAAGAGCTTTAAAATTTCAAGCCAATATTCCTGATTGCTATTGGGGCTTTTGTATCCAATATGCAGTGTATATTATTAATGTCTTGCCAACTCCTTTACTATGTCATCTTACTCCGCATGAATGCCTCTTTGGAAACACACCTGTTTACAGTAATCTCAAAGTATTTGGGTGTCTGGCGTATGCCAGCACCAACAAATCTCACCGTGCCAAATTTGACCCTAGAGCCACTGTATGCGTATACCTTGGCATGCCGTTCCATACAAAGGGCTACTTACTATTAAATCTTGAAACCAAGTCCATTTTTATCTCCAGAGATGTTCAGTTCAGTGAGCATGTCTTCCCGTTTGTTCATGTCGAATCCCAGCCAAGCCAACCTGCATGTCCTGCTACGTCAGACAGTCTATCATGTCCCAACAATCATAATGACCTCCAACTCATGCTTGAAATTCCATCTACCACATCTCATTCTCATCAACAAATCCCAGCATCCTCTGCACAATCTGTCACTCCATCCAGCTCAGATGTCCATTCTCATCAACAAATCCCAGCATCCTCTGCACAATCTGTCACTCCATCCAGCTCAGATGTCCATTCTGAAGATGATTCTCTAGACACCACACTCCCTCCTTATGTAACACCTACTTCAACGTCAGTACCTCAGCCTTGTACTGGTCTTGAAGTACGTTTGCCCATACAGCCTTATACCTCTACTGAAATCTTTCGACCCATTAGAAATAAACATCCTCCAGGTTATCTGCAAGACTACTATTGCAGTCTATTGTCATCCTCAGCAAGCTCTTCCACGCCTGACCAGTTCTCTACTCACACTCCTTACTCCATTGAAAATTACATATCATATGAACACTTGACACCCAAATATAGGTCATATGCTCTTAATATTAGTTTGGTACAGGAGCCAAAGTCTTTTCAGGAGGCAGTCCTTTCTGCTAACTGGGTGGAGGCAATGCAGCTAGAATTGGCAGCACTTGAAGCAAACCACACTTGGTCACTGGTTACCCTTCCTCATGGGAAAAAGCCTATTGGGTGCAAATGGGTGTATAAGGTTAAGTACAACCCTGATGGAAGTGTGGAGCGTTACAAAGCCAGGCTTGTGGCAAAGGGGTTCACTCAGCAGTTGGGTATTGACTACACTGACACTTTTTCCCCAGTTGCCAAATTGACCACTATGAGGTTGTTGTTGGCTGTGGTGGCTCAGAAGTAATGGTATGTGCACCAGTTGGACGTCAACAATGCATTTTTGCATGGTGACCTAAGCCAAGAGATTTATATGGATCTGCCTGAGGGAGTTTCTGCACCCCGACCACATACAGTGTGTAAGCTTCACAAATCACTCTATGGCCTCAAGCAAGCTAGTAGAGAATGGAACTTAAAGTTGACTAAATTTCTGCTTGATCATGGGTTCACACAATCTAAAAATGATTACACTATGTTTACCAAACATACGGGAGAAGCTTTCTTAGTTCTTTTGATATACGTGGATGACATTATAGTTGCTGGCAATTCTCTGGTTCAGATCAATCAGATTAAGCAGTTACTCCATCACGCTTTTAAGATCAAGGATTTAGGAGACTTGCGCTATTTTCTTGGCATTGAGGTGGCTAGGTCACAGGGGGGGATTGTGCTATCCCAAAGGAAATATGCGTTGGCATTGGTAGAGCAGACGGGTTTCTTAGGTGCCAAGCCGGCTCCTAGTCCTATGGAGCAAAATTTGAAGCTGGCTCATGGTGATTCCAAGGCTGTAGAGGATGTTTCTGCTTACAGAAGGCTTATAGGGCGTCTCATTTATCTCACAATAACTAGACCTGACATTTCATTTACTGTCCAACAATTAAGTCAGTTTCTTGACTCACCAACGGAGTTGCATTTGAGAGCTGCAAATAGGCTTTTAAGATACTTGAAAGGGACAGCTGGTCAAGGGGTGTATTATTCAAGCCAGGGCAAGTTGGAGGTGAAGGCATTTGCAGACTCTGATTGGGCAGGTTGCATTGAGACAAGGAAGTCAGTCACTGGATATTGTGTTTTTCTTGGAAATTCTTTGGTGTCTTGGAAAGCAAAGAAGCAGAGCACTGTGTCCAGGTCCTCGTCTGAGGCTGAATACCGAGCATTGGCCATGGTCACATGTGAAATACAGTGGCTTTTCTATCTGTTGCAGGATTTGGGGGTCAAGCATTTAGGTCCAGCTGAGGTATATTGTGACAACAAGAGTGCGATCTACATCGTTGAGAACCCTGTCTTCCATGAAAGAACGAAACACATTGAAATTGACTGTCACATCGTAAGAGAAAAATATCAGCAAGGTGTGATACATCTTTTGCCGGTTAAGTCGGAGTTTCAACTTGCAGATGTATTTACGAAGGCACTAGACTCGAGTAGATTGCGGAACCTGACTTCAGCTATGGGTTTGTGTAATATTTTCACCAAGTCAGGTTCGAGGGAGGCTGTTACAACTGCAACTGAAATGGAGGAGCAGGAGGAGAAGGACCAGGGGCTGGTGAGCTGTGGTGTTCGTATGAAATAGTAGGTAATTGAATCATTGAGTGGATGAGGTGATAATTGGTTGTATGGCGTGGTGCAATTGTCACGAAGAGTAGCAAATGGGTGAGAATTGGATGCTGATCGATGGAGTTGTGGAAGAAGAAAATAAAAGGGGAAGAAGAAGAAGTTGTATCCGCGGGAAACGATTTAAATGGGTGAAATGGCGTTTATACCCTTTCTTTGTAATACAGTAGGTGGCGGTTATTAAGGGTATTTTTGACATTTCGGTTTCTGTTCCCTTTCTTCCTCAGCTGTGTATATAACGGAATTCTGCAGTAGAATTTCTTCAGATTTTTGATCAATAAAAGCTCTCCCAAATTCAGTTTTCTCTCCTTGTAACCGTTTTTCTTCTCCTTAGTGTTTGATTCGTACTTTCAGTTGTTGAATTCGTTGTTCGTTTATAGCAATTTGACAAAAAATGTGTTATTGACTCTAAAAATGGAAACAGTTTTCATCACAATAGGAAGCCTTAATCAATCAGCCGAAACCACACATTTGACAAAACATAGTAGCAGTGAGAAAACAACCAACAAAACACACTATGATTTTTCTTTAAATGGTATTAAATATGAAATAAAGGGCTGCTTTCCTGAAAAAGGAAAATATTGAAGGGGGTAAACCACCTTGTGACTTTTTCTTTTAGAAACAGTAGCTCTTTCTCTCGCATCCTCTAAGACCGAATAACATCTTTACACTGTCCCGCAAGATGAATGCATTAAAATGTTGGACACTAAAAATTTATGAAGTAATAAAATTCTATTGAAGGGAAAAGAAAGATGACGAACCCAGAAACTAACTGCGTTGAGCTATGCTGGGATCAGTGATAATAGGCACAACACGAATCATTAATGAGCACAAACAATTTCTTGAACCTTGCGATGGCAAGACAGTATATACTCTTCATAGATTTATCGAGTTGAATAAGATAGCGATTTAGACTTAATGACTCAGTGGGGCTCCATGCCCCATATACGCTAAGCCTGCTCAGACTGGACCTGCTTTGTATCTGAACAGTTTGATTGTAGCAACAAATATTGAACAAGTACTTGCTTCTTCTATTAAGTAATGTACATATGTAAAATACAAAGTTCGGATACATGCCGAGTACTCGGACTTTTTAGCTTTCAGTGCCGACCAAGCTAGGCAGTCCTGGAAACTTGCCTGGACAGAAAATTATTCACCACGATCTACAGGACCACTTTCATGGTCAGCCGAGGTGACTTTGTCGGGCTCCCCATGAGCTTTCTTAAGGCTGACCTTTCTGGGTCAACCTTGTGCGTTCAACATTGTTCTGCATCTGCCCAGCCATGTCTGGGTCCTTATCATTGGGTGACCTATGTCGATAATCAGGTCAGCATCTTTTCTCAGGAGGAGGCCGGGTAAACCCTAGCCTGTTATACTACCTTGACCTCGGGTTGTAGTATAGCTGCAGATAGCCTAGCTCGATCAGACGCTAAATTTCTTGGGTGAGCTGTCTGCAGTCCTCTGTGTCGTGCTCAATATCATGGTGGAAAAGGTAGTACAGCCTTGGATCCCTTTTGTGTATTGGACCTGACAGAGGGTTAGGATCTCTGGTTACGCATTCCCTCCTCATGACAGTTAAAATATGAGCCTTGAAGGCCAACAGAGGGAATACCCTCATCACCTCGTCCTCCCAGTCTCTTAAGAGCAGCACGCCGCGCTGCTGTTGACTTCTTTTTTCTCCTTTTAGACATGATCTTAGCAACAGTGTTAGCATCAAAAGATGTCATAGCTCCTGAAAAATCACCAGGTCAGCTCAGCCATAAACCAGAAATACCATAAGAGTGCAAAGGCTGAATTTCTACCCTGGACGACCTCTAGACTTCTCTCCCCCAAGATGCTGAAGCTGGGGCCACACACCAGATGATCCAGCTCGACCATCTTCAGCACATGACCATTGACCTTAAGCCACTTCACCGTCAAGCTCTTGGCTACCTCTTGGAATTACACAGTATGCAGTTTGTTGTCATCCTTGGACGTTTTCCAAACGTCCTGTCTAGTGGCACCGACCTTCCTTACATAGAAAAATTTTCCATTACAATTCTTGGTGGACGAAGGAAGGTTAATGACAAAGCAGAATGCCTTATTCAAGGCCCGTCTACTGAAATAATATCAACTTTCAGAGGCCTTACAAGTGAAGAAACCTCTGAAAACTTCCATGTCAAAACTGACTTGGACTGACCGAAGAAAAAGAAAATAACAGGCTAAGATTCTAAGGCCATTTGGACCTATCTGAGGCAATCTGAGCTGAAAGAATAGAAGATTCAGCTTCAGAGGAGCAGGGATGGGCAAAGAAAAACCAATTTTGAAATACTCTTTACACACTGCCTCATAACCCGCTGGGGGATCATGGGCAGTGCACCGAGTTGGAGGAAGAATTGGATCAAACCTATCACAATCTATTTAATAAAGCTGGCAGAGCTCTCTAACAAAGTACATGGTTGGTTTTCCACCAAGCCCACGGCCTCGCTCCGATTAACTGACCCAGAAGATAGAGAAGCAAAATATACTTCTCTAAGTTTGCAATTTAACCGCTGCACAAATGATTCGTTGTATCTGCATTGATATCTATATCGACGTCCACTTTTCATTAATTACCCGATACTGCCCAATCAAAAATTGACACATCAGCAACTATCAACTAAACTGAATGCCTTGGTTTTTGACAAGATTAGTCTACTTGTGTTGGTAAAGTTAAAGCTCAACCCAGCCAGACTAACCTGAAGGCATGTGACGAACCCAGAAACTAACTGCTGGATACGACAAAGTATTTTCATATCAGTCAGCAACAGTCAACGTTGCTGAGCTCCACTGCTGGTCGCAACTCAATTAAGCCGGCCAGTCCAGTTCCACTACCTCCTGCGTAGCTTCCTCAGCGGGCCAGCTTAGTTCTACCCGCGAAGTCATGTCAACAGGCCTAAGCCTATGAGGCAAACCTCCTAGCAAGTCTCAGTTCAGTTCAGCACAAGCCACACCTAAAGGGCCTCGCAGTTCATCTCAGATTCAGCTCAGCTAAGGGACAAGGGCAACGCTCTTCAGTTTAGCGCGGCCAGAGGATGTGTCCAGATCAAGTCAGAGCTTACTTCAGGCCAGTCCGGCAAGAGCGCCTAGGGCAGCACCTTTAAGATCAGCTCGTCCAGGCCAGCTCGCAGAACATCCTGGACTAACTTCAGACATGCTACTTCCATCTCGGTTTTCCAACTGAACCGCCCGAAGAGCACCTCAGCTCGGCCATAACATGCTTAGGCGAACTCCTGCCACCCGGCAACCTTGGCTATACAGCCCGACACGTGGCAACACGTGGCCACCATGCATACAAGAACTACGAGCAGCGCAGACATCTGTCACCACAGGGCAGGCATGCAAGCAAGAGTTGCCAACAGAGCAGCCAAGTGTCATCACCATATTGCTTCTTGCCATGCAACCTTTTACTTCACCGTCTATAAAAAAACGCTTCCTCGGCTGAAGCCATTCTAAGCCTGTTTATGCTGACTTAAGCCAATTTTGAGCTCACCAATGCTGAATACAGCTCTACCCAGCTAAAACATCCACTTTCTCTACAAAGAGAACGCTTCTTGCTTCAACCTTTACTTCAAACATATATTCATATAATCATGCACATAACTGACTTGAGCGTCAGAGAGATTTCCCTGGGGCAGTAGCCCTGGGCCTGTAACGTTGTCTTTTCCTTGCAGGTAATAGAAAAAGCCTTAACGAGGTGCTAGCGACATTATCTCCGGATCATCTCCGATCCACCTAGTGAGGATCCGTCCTGGTCAAAAGAGAAGTTTGTAAATTTGAATAATGACACTAAAACAAAAGTCTTTCGGATGTCGAAACTTTTGACCCAAGAATTATTTTAAAGTAGTCAAAATCTTATAAAGAGAAAAGAAATAAAACTTACAAAAATACTCCCTTTGCAATTTAAAATTTTACAAGTAAGCCCAGAAAAGCAATTTTACAATGGTTTGACACCAATAATAGCAACAACAAACTAACCAGCAGCCTAGACTTCTTCAAAATACAAGTGGAAGTACGTTTCATAGAAATTAATACATCAAAGTCCAACTCATGAAACTTTCCGCCATCAATACACAACAGATTTATTATATACCGAAAAGGGCCCAAAGGCCGCATCCACTAGAATGTGGAGAAGACAAAAGCTTGATGGACATGAAGGTCTAGCAAAAGGGGCCGAAGGCCGTGTCCACTGGAATGTGGAGAATACAAGAGATTGATGGACATTCGGGAGTCCAAGTTGAATATCTTCATAGGAAGGCCTATGCCGATTACAAGTTTCCAGTTTACTTTTTTCTTTTTGATATCCTTCTACGATGTTGTAAAGAATCTTATTATATTCTGTATGTTTTATCTATCTCTGCTGATATCTTGATGAAACTTTTGATTTCTTTTCCTCCAAATAGCATAGACAGAAGAGGCCAATGCAAAGAACACCAAGTTATTTTGGAAGTTTGAGTTGCAGTTGTTGGTTAGGAGCAAATGCTGAAGATTATCACACGAGTAGATGAAGTCCTTGCACTTCAATTTCTATAAAACGGCATTTCACACCGATTTTGAATATTTACAGTTGAAAAAAGGGTGATCATGATCTTCAGGACTTGGCAAAAAACAAACAAATGTACGAGTTTTAAAAATACATGTGATACTACGAACGTAAACAAAGTCATTTAAACTTAATTTTTTATTTTGGAGCAAGTAAATCATAATAGCCAAAACACATGCATATTAAGGACCAAATGTATTAAAGGAAAGCATATGCATAATGCAAGGAAGTTAAAGAAGCTAAAAAAAGACCTCGAAGAAGATGTGACAGGACGAAATGCTACCTCCACATGCATCCTTTCTAAAAAAATACATCGGCTTACAGAAGGGTGAAAAAGAAATCAAATGCATTCTTTCGAATCCCTAGCCAGATTAGTACTGACATCATAAAAATGGGAACAAAGCAGGAGGCAGACTTATCAGAAAGGAACAGTACAGAAGATGAATTTTTGCAGACAAAGAGAGTAATCTGCAATCCTGAAAGTGCAATTGATAACGTGTTTTGAACATATATATCTGACATACCAGAAATGAGTGGAACTGTGGAATTGAAACAAGATAGGAGGACAAAATTTTTATTTTTTTTCCACAACCATGTGCATCTTTTTGACAACAATGTTAAAGGACTTCAGGTCATAGAACGTCAATATAATAATAGCAGGTAAAAAATTTCTAATGTCACAACAAACTGTTACATGGCCCTCAGTATAAACAAATAATCATCAAACCTGAAGTTCACATGTTAACAGATAGTATTTGCCAAAAGAATAAAATGCACAAGAGTATGACTTCTTCTTAAGAAGAAGCTGAAGCAGAAAACCTAGAAGAAGAAAAATGCACAAGCGGAAAGCCTCAGAAGAGAAAAGTAGTAAAAGGAAGAGCCTTGTTTACCTGGGAATCTTCATATAATTGAGAAAATGAAACCTTCTTCCTTCTATAAACTATAAACCAAAGCAACAGAAAGCCATTAACTAAGAAAGCACAGCTGGATTTCCAGGACATAGCTCGGTTGTTATTTGTGTTGGCACATTGCTCCAAAAACGTATAGGTTCGAACCAGGATATGCACAGCGTGGAAGCAATACTGCTATTTGCATCTGAAAGTCAAAGGCCCAATTGGGTACTGGGTTACAAGCCCGATTTGCATTGAGCTCTTTGTGTGAGTTGTTCTGGGAACGCCTTACCAATCTAGGAACCCGCTGAGTTCCTAATTTACGTCTTCTATGCAGCTTTATAGGCTTAGGACAGTGGGCTTCCAGGGCCAGGGATTTGGCCTTTGCTCAAAAAGAAAACACTGCTGGGCAGAAATTATTACACATGCAGATCATAATCAGGACTCCGGAGACATGTACTCTCTTTAACCAGACGAATAAGATCATAAAAGCAGGAAGGAATAAGCTCAATAAAATAGTAAGTAGAGTTGATTGCATGAAGGAAAGCATTAACAGAACATGAGAAAAAGTGAAACAAAGAGGAGGAGGAGGAAAAATATCAAAACACAAAAAGGGGAATAAAATAGAAACCATTAAGTACAACTAAGGCAAAAACTCCAACCCAAATAAGTACATGATAAGAATTTTAGACCAAGAAATGAACTTTAAAAGAAGAGGAGACACCTGCAAAAAGTAGTGAACTGTCCGATGGTGAAGTAAATGCTCTCCACACAACTCAGGTTCCAGAAAGTATATTACATTACATCTGTATACAAGAGCAAACCAAACAAATAAAAGTGGATAAAGTGCAAAAATTAGAACCAGTACAAATTAGGCAAGAAATAGTAAAAACAGTGTGGAGGCGAATTACTTTTACTGTATATCTATAGTTACTTTGCCTGAATTTTGGGCGGTATTGGGGCCTCTGTCAGTAGAGGCCATACTGTCTCCGGCAAGAGTCACCCAATCCACACAAACTACTCTAAAGAGAGGGTGGCAACGTGACACCTCCGGATTTTCCAGAATTCGTTTGTGAGTGGTGTAAATCTCTTCTACCATCATCCACCGAATATAAACAACAACAACATTACTCTAATGTTTTAAATGCTCCCGCCTATGGCAAGGTATGGGGGGTCGGATGTACGCAATCATATCCATGTGTTAGAAACACACAGAGGTTGTTTTCCGATGATCCATAATGAAAATTGCGTCAAGCTGTGTCGATCAACTGCTACTTCGCAATATAAAGAGCGCATCCAATTTAGTAAATCATTTTGTTTTATTACATCATATTCCAAAATCGTCAAGGAAGAGTGTGTCCTTAATTCCATTGGAAATGGAAAGCATTCTCCAAATATAAACTACTACCAAATCTCTCCCATAAATCTGTTACAATTCCAATGGTGTCAGTAGAGGTCACATACGTCGAGTCAAACAGTCAAACTCTCTATCTTGCTTGTTGTGTACCATCATTGTGAATTAACGGTTCCGAGACCGAGACAGGAGAAGAGTACAAGGATTTCCAGCTCATATTCTTTACCATTTTGGACCCGGTCGTTTGCAGATGGGCAATATACAAAAAAGCAAAGAAAAAAAAGAAAGAAAAGGCTAATCATCACAATTTAGCAAGATATAGACATAACACAAACTGCTGGGAGGCATAAATTTTAGATTCGCCGCCAACAATTCTTCTGGACGAATAATCTATTAATTTTACTATAAAACTTCGATGATGATATACTCTAGAAAGGTTCTCTCAATCTAGATTTTCGATATATATAATTGTGAGTTTTTTAGTCTTATTATTCACAGTTTTCAGAATTCTTTTCTCAACAAAAACTTTTTTAACCTTGCCACGAAGTCCACGTTATTTTCTTCTTGTCCTTTTGCTGCAATAAAATGTTAACCTACAAAAGCAGATTTTGGCCCGACCTGCTTTGTAGTTTAAGTATTCATTTACAGAGATTGTCTTCAATTAAGTCTAACACTTCAACTTTCCCCCATCCAAGAAGTGAAAGTCATACAACTCTCAGCAACAAAAAGGTACGAGAGAACACCAATAGACAGTCATACAAATCATATAATTGCGTGACTAAGAAACAATGTTAATTCCACCAATGGATAAATCATCTTAACATTGTCCAAACGTTATCACCTTTTTTCCGTTAGCTTGCATTTGTAATTTGCATTTGAACCATATATTATTTTCTGCATGTACAAGACCGGTTTTAGAGCAACTAGTAAAGTTGCTGTTATGTAACCTTAAGGTAACATGTTCGAGCCGCAGAAACAGCCTCTTGCACATAGTGTAGGGTAAGACTGCATACATCAGATCGCGAAGCGATCTAACCCCTTCCCGGACCCTGAGCAAATACAGGAAACTAGTAAACCGGGAACCTAGTAAACCAAGAACGCCCTATTATTTTCAGCATGTAGCAAATTAAATTTGGCTGAAGTTACGTGAAGGCAACTACATCATGTCCAGAGGTAAGCATATACATATTACTGATGCATGAACTTATAATTCAAGCCATCCACAGCCAATTGCAAAAGAGACATGCATCATCCATATTGCAAGTAAAAGGACCAAATGAGAGTAAAATACCGTTCTATAGTCATCACAGCATAATTCGATGTCGCTCTGGTGGATTAACAAGATCTTGAATTTAGATTTTCTTTTCCTCCATGAGATAATTGATGGCAGTTCTCCAATCAACATTAGGAAAACCCATTAGTCTCAAGACAATGAAGTTCCACCACAATCGAAAAGCAGATCAAAGATTTTGCTTCTGGAAGCAAATTGCAAGCAGCCGGTTTAAAGCTAGTTCTTACAGTGTGAAAGGGAACATCATCCTTGCCCATAAACAGAAAAAGCTCAACATTTTCAGGTTTCTTCTACCACCTCTCCCAGTCCTTAGTGCAGCATGCAGTAATTGATACATATCCAATGGATGCATCAAAACACCACATAGAATACCTAGTAAAAATTCTAGAAAGGTTAACTTATCCAATGGATGCATCAAACCGCACACAGTATACCTAGTACAAATTCAAGAAAGGCCAATTTTTTCAGTATAAGACACAACAAAAATAATGCTCCAGTTTTTCAATTCATACCGAAGGCACAAAAAAAAAAAATTTGTTCGCTTACATCATTAGACAGTTGAAGGCTGCATATCTCCCTCTACTTAAATAACATTTCAATTCAATTCATACTGAAGACACCCCACTTCAAATCTCTAGTGATTGCATCCTTGTTTCAACCATTCTCTCAACCATGCATAAGTTGCTTGTATAGCATTTTGACTCCGACCTCCAGCCACTGACATTTTATTTATGTACACAAATTTCTCCTTCAGCAGAGGGAACTCCAAATACAAGTGTTCAGTAGATACGTGGAGTGGTACCACATACCTATAATCAAAAATAATAGGTAACAATGTTAGGAAATCAACCGAGATCACTGCAAAAACGCGCAGCGGAAAACAAAACTTGATCTCTGATTTCCTACCAAGGATCCATGTTGTTCGTTTAATTCGACAAAAGAAATCAAAAATTACCTCCGTAGATCCGAAATCTGCAGATGGAAGAGGTGCGAAAATACGATCACCCTCTGTCGGTATCCACACGAACGCTTCCGCCCGGAGTGCTAGCTCTTCAAACGGCGCGGCTGAAGAACTCGTTTTTCACAAAAACGATTCTTGCCCTTTCGTTTTCTATTGGTTGTGTGGTGTACGAGATACACCATGCTCCGTACATATATATAGATATCAAAATCCGATTCCTGATCGGATTGGTTAATACCTATCATAATCCGCATCAAATACGGATTCTGTTAGGATTAGATAACACCAATCAAAATCCATATCAGATATGGATTCTCTGTTATTATCCGATAATATAAATATATACAAAAACGAAATTAATAATAATAATAATTAATATCCAATATTAATATTATTAATATTAAAACGATAATGATAATAATAATAATTAATATCCAATATTAATATTATTAATATTATTAATCTCAGCCATACGCATTCTTGTGTGTGACCCGATAGGCCCATATTAATTGGCAGTTGATTAAATCTCTATTAAACCAACAAGTCGTAATTGGCCTCTAGCAAGGCATTACAACTACCCAATTAATACGAGTAAAGTCCAACTAGCCTAATAATAGTACATGCATTAATCCCTTTGTCACACGATATCTAATTTGAACATAAGTCATGGTCAGCGTCATACTTATATAGTTCAAACATATGATTACTCGATCTCTAAGTAGACTGATAAAACAAATGATATTGATCACACTATCAATTCATTTGAGCACGGCCATGCATTTCACAGACTCACTAATCGAGGGGCCCAAAGATATCTCTCTCAAAAGTGAGGGACAAATTCTATCTTGATTGTTCAATATCCTCTACATAATTTCTATCACATTCAATCATGACCTTTATTATTATCCAGTTACTAATAACGTTTGATCATGTCAAAATATAATAGTCCTTATGTTGAAAACTATGACAATCTCAAGTCAAAGGATTAAAACATGACTATCATGAGATTTACTTATGACGCTAATCCATGTAGTAATCTCATGATGGGTCTATCCAATACACTGTTCTCTAACAAGTATCTATGAGATTGATTCGTAGCACCATACACATAATCATCTCATAATTATCAAATCAATATTCATACTGATTATAAATTATTTTATCTCTATAACAATAATGAATCAGGGACATATATCAAAATTGTGCAACATACTAACCAATAATAATGATAATAAAACCTCTTATATTGATAATAAATGCATAACATAAATATCCAAATCATGGCCTAGGGCACATACACTAACAAACAATATTAATAATAACCAGGAAACCAGAGTTAAAATGCATATAAATATCCTGGTAAGATATACGTAGCTAATACGTGAGTCAGGAAGTAATATTTGCCTCCCAAATTTCCATTAAATCCCATAATCTATCAATGTATCAACTCACTTATCTCTCATATTACTATTAAGAAAACAGAGTTATGGTGAACTTCAGCATAAAATTGCCCCGCTCTTTTATGTATTCTCGAATTAGACTCCAGAGTTTCAATTAAATACTGTTTTTCCAATATTTTAAAGCTTGCGAATCCCATAATCTCTCAATGTATCAACTCACTTATCACTCATATTGCTAAGAAAACAGAGTTATGGGGAACTTCAGCATAAAATTGCCCCGCTCTTTCATATATTCTCGAATTAGACTCCAGTGTTTCAATTAAATACTGTTTCTCCAATATTTTAAAGCTTGCGAATCTGTCTCCAACAATCTATCATGGTGCCTGCAATCTGACACTGCGCCCAAGCGCTGAAAATTTTAGAGACCGAAGGCAGAACAGAAAGAAAAACTGAGGACTCAATGAGTTGAAAGAACATCAGAGCCTAATATGGGAGAAAAAATGGTACGATTTAGACTAAGAGGTAATTCCTTGTGGGGGGAGATCGCCACTCAAGTAGACACGTGTGATTGTCCAAATCAAAACATATACTAACTGCACAATTTTAGCCTTCATTCAAATAACTAGTTATCAAAACCAAAAAATTATGGAAATCTTCTATTCAAAATAGTTATCCTGTCAACTTGATCCACCTCAAATCTGCTACTCCACAATCTATCTACCACTAGGGCCTAATAAGATAAACTGAATTTAAAGCTGCAGGACAAGACTGACTTTGCATCTTGGTCACTAGTTCTGTAGAGTCCAAAAGCTTACCTCACTTCTCGAATTGATCTCCTTTGGCAGAAGTGTTACCACAACCTGGTGTTGGGCAATTACCCTCCACAAACCAGCCGGCTAAAAATCTTTCACCTTTATCACAAAAGCACAGCAAAACGGAAGCATGTCCAGTCAAAATAGATCCCCAAATGATCCGAATCAGGCACCAAAACAAGGTCGGTTGTTTGTCCAAAATAAATGCTGCAATCATGCAAACAATGAATGATTATGCATGAGAAAAACCCTGTACCTGTGGTCAATGGATCTGATCCTAATCACCCTACTGAATCTCTGTTCACCAAGTTATAATATACTTTATAATAATAAAGAAGCAATGACAAAAATGAACGCACAAGGACCTACGCTTTACATACAACTGGAAGTTAACATCCTCCCTTCTACATGGGTCAGATTCTTCATCTTTCTACTTCAACAAAGAATAGGTTTTGCCATCTTTACAACAGAAATTGTTCTTCGCATGCTGTCTTTCATTTTCCCACACAGATGCATACCTAAACTATCCGCTCCTAACGCATTCAGAGAGCCTTGAACAAATTTATACCTATATTCTCTCAGAATAGACCCTTGGTTTACCAACTTGACCAGGTAATCACGTGCCTGGACGCTGCTCAAAACTTCAGGCCCAGCAAAACGCAAGAAAACAAAATTTCTTATTCTATGAGCATGAAGTAAATGGATCTGATGCTAGTGATGATTCTCTGTTCACGAAGTTACAATATACAACAAGAAGCAATTTTAAAATGGATGAAACTCATGAGTATCTTTTCATTACATAAAACTTAAAGTTAACATCCTCCCTTCAAGGTTGGTCAGATTCTCCGTCGTTACTACCTCATCCAAAAATAGGTTTCGACTTCTTTACTATAGAAATTCTTCTACGTATACCAATGTCAATCTTCTCACACAGTTCCACATCTAAACTATCCCCTGCAGCAAACGTATTCAGAGCACCTTGAACAACTTTATACGTATACTCTCTAGGAGTACACCCTCGGTTTACCAACTCGACCAGGTAATCACGTGCCTCGAGTATCCGCCCTCTTTCACATAGAGAATGAATAATAGGAGTATATGAACTCGTTGTAGGTGATCCGTGATTTTGTTCAACCATTTTCCTCAACATCGCAATTGCCTTATCAATCTCATTCACAGAACTGTAGTACCTAATAAACGAATTATAGGTGACCCTATTTGGTAAACAGCCTCTCTTAAGCATATCATCAAACAGTTCTAAAGCCCTCCCAATCCTGTAAGTTTTGCAGCAACCATTGATTAGGCAATTATAAGTAACGACATCAGGAACAAATCCTTTAAATAGCATTAACCTAAAAAAGTGATTTGCTTCCCACATCCTCCACCTAGTGGCTTTTCTACACCCTGTTTCCATGGCATGCCTACAGTAAGAACTAATCAAAATTGTATAGGTAAATGTATCTGGTGGGCACCTAAATCCAGGCAGCTCCATTTGTTCCAACAAGAACTTTGCCTTCTTGAAATTCCCAACTCTACAAAGGGCATAAATGATAGTATTATGCGCATAAACATCCGGCTTGCAATGGAACTTTTTCATCCGATAAAATGCATCTAAAGCTTCGTTAACTAATCCCTCTTCCCCTAAAATCTTGATAACACAAGTAACAGTAGCAGTGTTCACCAACCCTTTTTTGGATTTTTGATGGAGAAAATCCCATAAAGGATTTAAACAATTCCCTTTAGCCATAACAAGAGCCATCTCCTTACAAGTAAGCTCATTGTGTTTAAACCGAAATTCTGCTTCAACCCAGTTGAAAAACTCCAGGGCTTTCTTTAAGCCAAGATTTACTTTAGTTTGATCTCTATAAGAAGCAGGGCCTAGAATGAGAGAACCATTTTCAGCTTTCAAAGCTTCTACCTTCAGCTTTCTCTGTTTAAGTGGAGTTCGATGGCGTAAGCCCTTTTGACAGCCAATTGATCTTGGGGATCTAAATAGAAATCTAGGGATGCTTCTAAGTACTTCAATCACATTTTCTGTGCACCATGTGGAGGTAGCAGATGAAGGTGAAATTTGGGATTTGAAGGGCTGGTCTTTGATGATTGCTGCCAAGATTTGGTCAACAAAAAAGGATTGGAAAGAGGGCCGATTCAGAGTCCTTGCTTTTAACATGAAGTTTTAATTCCCAAAAGAGAAAAGAAGCAAAATTACAAGAATTCGCCCCGCCAGACTTCAACAGATTGAAGCAAACCAGAAGTCCGCAGGAAGAATGGAGTCCTTGAGATGGGAAAAAAAGGAGAAATGTGCGAATATTTTTGCTTCTGTTCTTTTCTTTTTAACAAATATCTCCTTTTCTTTTTCCGTCTCTTTACACGTTTCAACTAAAGTGCATGCACATAAACTGTCAGCTTTTTTACTTGAGGGTTTGAAACTGTTCATAGGATTTTACTCAACAACAACAAACAGATCCAGTATATCCCAACGACAGCGCAAGCTATCGTTAGGGTCTGGAGAGGGTGAGAGGCAAGCAAACAATACCCTCTATCCCAAGGGATAGAGAGTTTACTTCCAATAAGACCTCTGGCTCTATATGTACCTGCACAGAGATCATAATAATATGAATATGTACTAGTGAAGCTAGTTTATTAAACATATACAAAGTTTTTTGATATTAAAATAGTCATAATCGTGAACATGTACAACTAATTGAAGAAAAGGCTGAAACAAAATATGCAAAGTCAAACTAAAGTGTAGACACTATCTAATCTCTATGTATGCTCTAAGGTGCCCTACATTTTGTCTACCCCTCCTTAACCTTAATCCTCTGCCTCCATGAACTCCTATCCTGGACTATGTCCTCAAAGAGTTGTAACTCTAGTAAGTCATGCCTAATCTGCTCATCCCACGTCAGTTTGGGTCTGTCTTTACTCCTCTTCCCTTCTACAGTGAGGCTTTCAATTGCTCTGACAGACGCCGTTGTCTGTCTCCTCTTGACATGCCCAAACCATCTCAATCTTCCCTCTCTTATCTTATCTGTTACACTAGTCATCCCTAACCTTTCTCTGTATACCTCATTTCTTACCTTGTCTAGCCTTGTATGCCCACATATCCACATTAGCATCTTCATATCTGCCACTTCCATCTTCTGTGACTGTGTCCTCTTTATGGTCCAGTAGTCTGTTCCATATAACATTGTCGGCCGCACTGCCACCCTATAAAATTTTCCCTTTAACTCAATTGGAAAATTCTTGTCACAAAGCACCCCTGAGGCCGCTCTCCATCTACACCAACCTGCCTGAACTCGATGTGCTACGTCACTCTCCATGTCCCCATTTTTCTGTACAAATGATCCAAGGTACTTGAACTTACTTACCTTTTGGACCACTTGCCCCTCGATGGTGAGTTGACTATTCTCATCGTCGGCTGCGCCGCCGAAGTCACAGTGCAGATACTCAGTCTTAAAACGAATAATCCTTAGGCCTTTTCTCTCTAAAGCACCTCGCCACTCCTCTAGTCGCATACTCAGGTTATGTCTACTTTCTGCGACTAGTACAATATCGTCCGCAAAAAGCATACACCATGGAACTGTTTCTTAGATTGACTTTGACAACTCATCTAGGACAACTGCAAAAAGGAATGGACTCAAAGCGGATCCTTGATGGAGGCCTACCTCCACTGAGAAGAAGTCTGTATTCCCTACAGGCGTATGAACGGTTGTTTTCGTCCTAACATACATATCCCAAATTATGTCTATATACTTCACAGGAACCCCTCTCGCATCCAGACTATCCCATATCAGTTTGTGTGGCACACTATTATACGCTTTTTCCAGATCGATGAAAACCACATGTAGATCGCGCTTCTTCTCCCTATACTTCTCCATCAATCTCCTTAAAACGTGTATTGCTTCCGCAGTTGACCGTCCTGACATAAAACCAAATTGATTTACTGCAACTTGAGTTTCTTCCCTAATTCTAGTGTCGATTACTCTCTCCCATAATATTATAGTATGACTTAGCAATTTAATCCCCCTATAATTTCCACAGTACTACGCGTCTCCTTTTTTCTTATATAGCGGGACCACTACGCTCCTTCTCCACTCATCTAGCATTTTTCCTGTTTTTAAAATAAGGTTGAACAGAATAGTTAGTCATTGTACCCCTTCCTCTCCCAAACACTTCCCTGCCTCAATTGGTATGTTATCCAAGCCAACTGCCTTAGCTATTCCCATCTTCTTAAGTGCTATCTTCACCTCTCCTTGTGTGATGCTACAACACTCGCAGGTATTACATGTTGGACCGTGCACCTGTAATAAACACCACTAGAGGAGGGGTGAATAGTGGTTAGCGGAAATTACACTACAACCCTTTGTAAAAATCCCCTTTGAAAACAGAATCTGAAACTGCCTCAAATTCAGAACCTGATTATGAAAAATTCAAAAATAATTGTACACAACTCCAAAAATTATGAAACTTTCCAGAATTTAACTTCAATGAGTTAACAAGACTCTGTCCAAAAATCAGACAAAAATAAGATCGTTTGACCCTTCAAACAAATAAAAAGATTCAGATGGTCAATCTGGACAGAATTGGACAGAATGTTGCTGATTTTGAAAATAGTGTTTCTCTTTGAATACTCAGCCAAACAGGTTGATCTTTATATCAAAACACTCCTTAGAATGTGTAGATGAAGGTAACAAAAGGCCCTGACCTTAAACAATCCTTAATAAATACAGAATTTAAGTTTTCTCAAAACTGATCAGGTTGCAGCCAGATTGGAGCAGTTATCTTGCAAAGGCTGAAAGTCTAACTTTCCCTTACTCAAATCAAGTGATTCTTGTTGAAAATGAAAGCTAACAGTCTGAAATATAACTCCACCAAAAATCACAAATTTTGAGAATGTTTAGCTATTTTTACAAGACGTGAGAAATTGTATGAAATCTGCAGTAAAAACGGGCAGAAAACAGGAATGAAGAAACAAGACAAGAACACCGATAATTTATCCTGGTTCAGTCAATGTGACCTACTCCAATCCTAAGGAACGCCTTTTCTTGGATTTCACTATGCAAAGAAACACCTTACAACAAGAATCAAGCTTGATCCTTGGGTTATACACCAACCCTACTCAAGACTTGGATAATTACCTTCTAAGCAACACTTAGTTGCAACACCTCTACAACATATTGATATAGCCTTATAGAAATGGCTAATCAATATTACAAATGAAGCTCAAGAGGCTTGTAGCACAACAAAAACAACAAGAACACCTTTGCTATAAATAATGGAACAAGAACAAGAACAAGAAGAAGATGATAGCTAGACAATTTCAACAAATGCTTGTGAGCTTCAAGTGTGTTTAATCTTCTTCACCATTGCCTCTATTTATAGTGTGAGATGAGCCTTACAGATAAGATTGCACATGTGTCACCATCTTCATCATCAAGTCCAAGTGTCTTCACATCATTAGTTGGCCTTGTACGCTTGGCAAAATAAGACAACATAATTGGTCCACCTTGGCAAAATGATGTCGGGTGAAAATTAGCTCCAAGAAATGACTTGGAATTATCTTGAAAATGTGAAGATAATATGGCTATAACGACTTCATCATCTTCTGAACTCATTGGCAAGATAATAGGCATGTGAGAGTTGAATATTTCAAACAAAAATCTGCACCATATTCAGCCTATAATAGCCGTTGGACATGCTGAATTTTTCCAAAAATAATCTTGATTTATCCTTTGTAAAATAAAGATAATAAGTGAGGATAATACCACCAAAATACCTCAACTTCTAGGCTTGGAAATAGAACATGTGAAGGCTGAAATTTTGACCCCAAAATCAGCCATTTTCAGCCTTTTTAAACCATGTAGCCGTTGGCTACATATTCAAAGTATCCAAGTTGGCACTTTTGCCAACTAGCTTCTTTTTGGTTGGTCCACTTGTCACCAACTCATAAAATAATTACACCATCAATTTCACCTGTTTATACACGTTTGGAAGCTTGCAAATATGTATAGCAACTCAGATTTTTGAAGAAGAAATAATAGATAATAGTTGACAAGATTATGTCAACGCGTAACACTGAAATTCCCAATATTTCTTCTTAAATGTCATGATTTCCGAACCTTTAACACCTTGAACAACTCTGAATAATGATGATAAATATGCTCTTATAACACATATAAGAGAGTCTTCAAGAAAAAATAGAATGTGACATCTCAAAGCGTCACATATCCCGCTATAGTCAACAATATCATCATTTGAGAGAACAAAATAAAGAATCACCATATTATCTTCAAGTTAATAATAAATAAGCTCCAGAATGAAGATAATAATATGCTCAAGAGATTCCTTGAGTAAAAATACCAAAAATATCCTCGGAGGTGAAATGACCAAAATACCCCTGGTATATGAAAACTCCAGAAATGACCCGAATGGTCAGAAATAATCATGATATCACCTTTGTCATGATAAATAGTATAAGAATACACCCTTGAATTATTTTCACCTTGTGATGTTCCTACAAAACTCAAAATACCAATTTTGCCCTTTTGGTAAGTTGTAGAAACTTCCAATGCACGTTAGTCACAATACATTTAAAATCATCAAAATCACATAATAATCACATAATAAACATGTATAAATCATATACAACTGAAAACAACCATTTTATCACATTTTAGAAAATTATTTCTAGAAACCTAGACATCGATCGAACGTAGTGCCTCAGCTTCAGAGATCGATGTCTCACAGTAAGGTCTTGAACTTTCCCTGCCTTACATGGATCGATTGATGTGAGAGATCTATGTACATAGATCGATCGATGTGCACCTACCTTAGAGATCGATGTCAACTTTTTCAACTTTTTCAACTTTTAATCACATATAATATCATGTGTGACATTTTTAAGTATTCAACACTTAAAATCATGACTTTGAAAATTATCCAAACATATTTCTCAACATTCTCCCCCTTTTGGATGATTTTCAAAATAACCTAACATGATTTTAATGTCACAACTTTACCAATTGTTTTCAAACTTTGTTTTCAACAAACTTTTAAATAATACGCTCCCCCTCAACTTATACTCTCCCCCTTAACCTATACTCAACTAGCATATGACTTACCAGCTAAAAAATCATGTTCTTATTCTATATCCCCCTTTATTTTGCAAATCATGCAAAAGTTAAAATTGTACAATAGTGTCGTAAGTTATCATGCCTAACTTGGCTCGTAAGTTTTCAAAAGTGGCTTGATTAAAGGGTTTGGTAAAGATGTCAGCTATTTGGTGATCAGTTCTTATATGGTTTATGGCTATATCCTCATTTTGAACATGATCGCGAAGAAAGTGGTATCGCACCTCAATGTGTTTGGCTTTAGAATGAAGCACTGGATTCCGTGATAGATTGATCGCATTTGTGCTATCGCAGAAAATTAGAATCTTTTTCATTTTAATGCCAAAATCACTAAGTTGCTGTTTAAGCCAAAGTATTTGGGTAGTACATAAACTCAAAGCAATATACTCGGCTTCAGTGGTAGAAAGAGCTACACTAGCTTGCTTTTTAGAAAACCAAGAGATCAAGTTAGTTCCTATGAATTGACATGTACCGCTAGTGAATTTTCTATCTAACTTGCAACCACCATAATCAGCATCACTATATGCATACAATTCCAACTTAGCATTTCTATCATATCAAAGTCCTAAGTGAGGTGTATGCTTAAGATATCTAAAGATCTTTTTCACTGCATTGTAATGTGATACCTTAGGACAAGATTGAAACCTAGCACACATGCACACACTAAACATGATATCAGGTCTTGATGCAGTTAAGTATAACAATGAGCAAATCATAGACCTATAAAGTGTGTCATCAAAAGGTTTACCATTTTCATCCTTATGTAGTTTGGTGCTAACACTCATGGGTGTAGGTGTTGGTTTCAATTCTTCAAAGCCAAACTTCTTAATCATACAATTAACATACTTAAGTTGGCTAATGTGAATTCCTTGAGGGGTTTGTTTGATTTGAAGTTCTATGAAATAATTCAACTCTCCTATCATTGACATTTCAAATGCTGACTTCATACATTCTTCGAAGTCTTTTACTAAGGTAGGGTTAGTTGAACCAAAGATAATATCGTCTACATATATTTGAACTATTAAAAAATCATTATCTTTTCTTCTTAGGAACAATGCGTTGTCTATGGTTCCCCTTTGATAATTATTTGCAATAAGAAAGTTTGCAAATCTATCATACCAAGCTCTTGGAGCTTGTTTCAAACCATATAAAGCTTTCTTAAGCTTGTACACATGGTTAGGATTCTTTAGATCTTTGAATCCAGGGGGTTGTTTGACAAACACCTCTTCTTGGATGTATCCATTCAAGAATACACTCTTGACATCCATTTGGAAGAGTTTAATGTTTCTTAGACTTACAATTGCAAGTAACAATCTAATTGCTTCTAGTCGTGCAACTAGTGCAAAGGTTCCTTCATAATCTATTCCTTCTTGTTGATTATAACATTGTGCGACTAGTCTAGCATTATTTCTTGTAATTTTTCCTTGTTCATCCATTTTTCATTCTTACGAGCCACTTGCTCCATTCAGTCTCGTCTCATCATTTCAACCAACTATTTTCTTTATATCCAATATATTCAAGTGATATTACAAGCTCTTTATAGGCAATAAAGGATAATATTTTATAATCAAATAGGTTAAAATTTGAAGTAAATAAGGTTGAAAATGGAAAAAAATCGAATAGGTCTCACCATTCTTTATCCCTAGGCTCAAAAGGATACAAGGATGGCTAGAAAGACTCAAATGGTACAAGAACGTCTATGTCATTTCTAAGCCGATGTCAGATATTTATGAAATTCACCTCGAAAAGTAATAAAACAAGTTCTAGAAGACATAAGATGCATGAAGTAACATAACTCTTCATTAACTATCCACAAATCGCAAGATCATACTCATAAACATATCAACATCATCTTGTGACAAGTATAATTGAAAATCTCTATTGTTCGAAAGGCGCCTATCCTTTTCACTCCAATTACTCATGCAAAATAACCATCTCAACATATTTATAGAAAATCAGGAAAAAATTATTTTGAATTTTTTTTTAACAAATTCAGCCTTTTTGCTCTACAATCAAAGATTTTTCAGCATTTAAAAATCATGAATTTCAAAACAATTTATATTTCCTATCCCACTTAGAACTCAACATTGTCCTCCATGTTAAAAAAAATAGAGTTAGCTTGTTAGTTCCAGGCATCGCAATTCAGCTAGAACAACCAGCCTCAATTCTAAGCTTCCAGGAGTGCTAGAAGTATTTGTCTTCTTCCCTTGAAAATTCAAGAAGCTGGCAATTTGGTAGAGCAGATTATTATTTTTTCATTATTTGTTCTCACGTGGAGCAGCATGGTGCAGCATCGATCTTTTCTCTATTCTACATCCTAAAAAACAAAGAAAAAAAACAAACCACACAAGAAACAAACAAGACTCTTGAAACATGATGAAATGGAAATTCAACATCACACAATCAAGCAATCATCAAGAACAATCAATATGATATGAACACAACACATCACTTCAACTGTAAAGTGCTCAAACTAGAAATTGAGAGAAGAAATTGAAGTAACCGTCAAAGGAGAAGGAGAATACTTGAGAAACCGTTTTATTCATCAGCAGTTTTGGAAAAATCTGATTACATCATCATTGGTTGCCACAACAAATTTTGTATTTATAGTTGGCGGCAATGAATTAACGAAGAAGAAGATAGTGAAATTACTAAAACACCCTTATAACTGCCCGTTATCCAGTTATGTCATTAAGGGTAAATCTGTCATTTCATTATTTAAATGTTTCCCACCAAGAAGCCTTCTTCCTCTTCCTCTTCTGGTATTTCGTTGAATACCCTGGTTTAGCTGCTTCACTTCACTCTACCATAAGATGATTCATGCTCCTCCTTGCTTTGCATCTTATCACCCCCTCCCCCTTCAAACTCAACTGTGTATAGATGTTTATAGCTCCTATTGCCACAGTTAGAGTTTTTAGCCTTGCAGTTTCCAGGGCTTTTGTAAACAGGTCTGCCAGCTGAAACTCACTTCTTACTGGCATTGGCTTAGCCACACTTTCTTGATACTTTTGTCTTACAAGAGGCAGACAATCTCTATATGTTTGGTCCTTTCATGGAACACCGGATTCTCCACAATATGTAAAGCACTCTTGCTGTCACAAAAGAATTCCACTGGTCCACTATGCTTAACCTTTAACTTATCCAACAAATACAACAGCCATTGAATTTCACACGTAGTAGCTGCTAGAGCCCGATATTCTACCTCAGACGATGACCTTGATATAGTAGTCTACTTCTTTGCCTTCCAGGATACTAGAGCCTTGCCCAAGAACATGCAAAAGCAGTTACAGATCTTCTTGTCTCCTGATACCCAGCCCAGTCTGCATCTGCAAAGGGTGTGAAATTAATTCTGACTCATCACTTTGTGGTAAGAGCAAACCCTGACCAATAGTGCCTTTAATGTATCTTAATAGCTTGTGTGTTGCCTGCAAGTGTATCTGAGTAGGAGAATCTAGGAATTGACTAAGTTGTTGCACAGCAAATGTGATATTAGGTCGTGTGATTGTCAAATATAACAACTTTCCTATGAGACTCCTGTAACCATTAACATCCTTGATCAGATCTGAATCATTATGTTGAAGCTTTAAGTTCTTCTGCATCGGAGTTTTGGCTAGTTTGGCACCAAGAAAGCCTGAATTATGTAAGAGTTCCATAGAATATTTTCTTTGACATAAGGTAATCCCTCCCTGTGACCTGGCTACTTTTATGTCCAAGAAGTACTTAAGGTCACCCAAGTCTTTAATTTGGGAGGTGTCATGTAAGAAGGTTTTCAGATCAAGAATTGCTTGAATGGAAGAACTGGTAACTATAATGTCATCTGCATGAACTAGTAGAGCAACAAATACATCTGAAGTATCCTTAGTAAACAAGCTGCGATCATGTGGTGATTGTAAGTACCCCTGAGAGATAAGATCTTTAGTAAGCTTCTCATTCCATTGTCTACTTACTTGTTGAGTCCATATAAAGATTATGTAACCTGCACACCTGGTTGTAACGCTTCGAAGGGACTCTTGGAGGCAGCTCCATATGTATTTCTTCTATTAAATCTCCATGGAGAAAGGCATTATTAACATTAAGCTGATGAATATACCATCCTTTACATGTTGCTAAAGCCAGAAATAGTCTAACGGTTTTGCCATAGGGGAAAAGGTATCAGTGTAATCTACCCAAAGATGTTGAGTGTAACCCTTAGACACTAACCTACTTTATACCTTTCAATGCTGCCATCTGAATAATATTTGGTCTTGTAGACCCATCTACAGTCTATGGGAACCTTTCCTGCAAGCAAATCAACCACATACCAATTATGATTACTGGCGAGAGCCTGCAGCTCTTTCTTCATAGTCTGGCACCAATGCTTATGCTTTGATATCTCCTGATAGCTAACAGGATCAGGAGTAAGGCTGATACTCAATGCATATGATTTGTATGCAGGTGACAAGTGATCAAAAGAAACATAATGTTCAATAGGGTGAGAAGTAGAGCAATTAGAAGAAGATATATTAGAATGAACAGTAGTCTCAGGTGAGGAGTCAGAAGTAAGTAAATTGGAATAATAGTCCTTAAGATAGCTGGATGGTTGTCTGATCCTGGTAGACCTGGGAAGCACAGGCAAGTCAATGTTAATGGTGCCTGGTTGATTCTGTGGTAAAGAAGAAGATGGAGATGAAGCAATGGGATGTTGAGGTAGATAAGTATGTGGAGTGGAATAGTGATAAGAAACAGGAGAAGAAGAATCATGAGAATCAGAAGAATGGTCAGATGAGGCTTCTTGAGAAAATTCAAAGTCAGAGAAAGGAAGGGAATCTGAAGAGGGAAACAATGAAGAGGGCTGAGAGAATAAATGAGACAGAGAAGTGGGTGAAGAGGCTGGAGCTAAGGAAAAGACCTGCTCATGAAAAATGACATTCCTAGATACAAAGACAATTTTGGTTTCCAGATTCTGGAGTATGTAACCTTTTGTGGAGTGAGGAATCCCAAGGAAAATGCAAGGCTGAGATCTTGAATCAAGTTTGGTCTGTCTTGGGATAGTGTTGTAAGCAAAGACTTGAAAGCCAAACACTCTCAAGTGATCATATGTGGGTGGTTTCTGTACAGAATTTTGAAAGGACTTTTCTGGTGTAGAATAGGAGTAGGAACGAGGTTAATGAGATAGGTAGCATGTTGAATACAAAATCCCCAATATGTTAAAGGTAAGGCAGCCTGGAATCTCAAACTTCTAGCCACTATGAGGATATGTTGTTGTTTCCTTTCAACTAGGCCGTTTTGTTGGGGTGTGTATGGGCAACTTTTATTGATGAACTATACCCTTTCGAAAGAAAAAGGAAGTTAAGAATAGTTCAGGATCATTATCAGAACGGATAACCTTAATCTTCTTTTCAAACTGAGTAAGAATGTAGTGGTAAAAGCCTTCTATTATCTGTTTTGCTTCTACTTTAGTTTTCAGAAGGTACACTCAAGTAAAATTACACTTTTGGAATTCTCTTTTATATTTCTCTTTCTAAAAGCCTGGATTGTTTATTTGAGTTATCTGTGTATTTGATCCGGAAGCTTGCATATGTATGTATAAGAGTTTGAGTCATGACTAGTTATTGAAGTAAAAGTTTGATTTCAATGTTTCTAAGAAGAATACATCCAAAGTGGAAGTTTTTCTTGGAGTTGTATTTTTTTGAAGGAAAATAATTTGGTGACCATTGGCCTAACGGTGGAACGTGACCCCCGAGTAGAGAAGTTTACTCCCATAGAGCGTTTGTTATCACATCTGTTGCCATATTTTGTGCCTAGGACCCTTTTGGTGCAAGTTCCGATCATCCAAAGTATAAGAAAAAGGGGGCAATACAATTTCATAAAAAGCTTGGAGCTAAAGAAAAGTTCTTACGAAAATTAAGTTTTTATCAACTTACTAGTCATGTACCTTATAATATTCATATTTGATTTTGATGGTGTCGGAAGTAACTATTTTTGTTTGTGTCTAGTGTCTTATGTTCTTTTTCCATGTTATAATCTTTCAACTATCTTTTTTTTCCCTAATTCTTCATGCTCTTTTTTAACATCTTTTTCACTTTTATATTTTTCTACCACGTGGAAGAATACTTTTGCAAAAAATAACAACATTTTTTCTATAAAAACTTATTACAATATGTTAAAAACACATTACAGTAATTAAAATGGATAAGATATTAAATATATTATATTATATAAAATGATAAATTTGAAATAATATTATATTTTGATAATTTATTTAAACTTATCAAAAATAAATAAAATTGAGAAAGAAAATTTTGATTAAGAACAGATGCTTGGCTACCATTTGAGGTGAACATTGAAATGCCAAATCATAATACGTCACGCACTTTATTTAAGTTCTAATTCAATTTCTTTTCTTCCATACTTTTTTTCTTTACCTGATTTCTTGATGTATTCCACCCGATATTCACCACTTCAACCCCAACTTGCATCCAAACAGACGTAAAACACATCTTTTGATCCAATAAACTTACTATAATCTTTCTTCAAGTAAAATATAATAATAACCCAAAAAAATATTTTTTCTTACTGATGATGTCAGATTTATCACCAAGTAAAAAATATGATGTGAGGGTTACGCCGTCAACTCTGCGTCAGTTGTCTGTAGTGGACTGTTAGCCGACCTGCACAAGGAACAAGGTCAGAGGACCCGAGATCTATGGCCCCAGGTAATACCCTCCGACGCCCAAGTCAGTGGAGGCCATTTATGGAGAGGTTTATATATTGGTAATAGTTTGTATTTAGAAGGTTTTCTGGTAAACTTGGTTGTTTTCACCGTGAGGAAGATGAGTCACAGTTGTAATTTGTGAATTTTCACTTGCCCTTCTCTCTCCTGTTTTCTGCCTTTTATATGGCTGCCTGGGCCAATGCATGGGCAGAGTCCGGAAATCGTGACATGAAAGGAGGTCACTTTTGATGACTCTTACTCTTGCATGCTCGCCAAGTGGCACTCTGCTGAGCTGAGTAAGCTGGCTTGGGACACCTGGCTATGAGTTTACCTGGTAGAATTACCCAGGGTAAACTTCTAGAGCCAAGGCTAAGCCTTGTATAGATAATCAGAAGTGCTCATGATGGCCTGGGCCATGGGGTCGGCTTGCTGAGACGCAAGTGGCCGACTTCAAAGAGCATAGGTCGGCCTATCATGATGACCAGTTATCACAAGCGTGGCCGGCGACCGTCAGCCTAGATGGAGCCGAGGCCGAGATGTGGCCTTTGGGCCGGGGTGCGCTGTGACCGTTTGGCCGAGGTGCGCTGCGGCCGAGATCACCCAGTCAAGTAACTGAACCTGAGTTACGTTGACCGTTTAACCTACCGTTGAATGTTGTCTTTTCTGAGCAGGTCAGATTTTGGCCCATCAGTTATGCCCCCAGATTAGACTGGCCGAGCTGACCTGGATGGGCAGGCTAATCGTTTCAAGGCATTTAATGGGTAGTTCTTTCAATATGACGTGTTGGTTACGGATTGCTTCGTACTGCGCATTTACTGCTGTTGATTGGACAGTACGGAGTATTTACTGCTTGCGCAGATCGAGGCGACAGCAGCACTGTTTTTCAGATGCGGCATGTACAGGGACCAAGGTCGGCCCTTTCGAGGTGACCGTTGGGATGGCTGAGATCCTTGCCTATAAATAGGTCCTTTCCCTTCATTCTTAAAACTTTACTTTCGGCCTCTCTCTGCAATCTTACTCTTCTCCGGTGTTAGTTTTCTTCTCCGGCGTCAGTTTCTTTTTCTGCGGTGGTTCTCTTCCTCATCTTCCGGCAGATCTCTTCCTCTGTAAGTCTCCTTTCCCAGCTATGTCTTCGGCCTCTGATTCTCAAAACTTTCGTGAAGGAGCTTCCTACATTGGCAATGAAGGAAACTTCAGTTCATCGCCGGAGAGGACGGTTGCTACTGACGATCGTCCTCTGGCCAGACTGTTTAGAGGCGCTGGTGATGCCGCTGGTCCCAGTGGACGCGCTCTGCCCAGCAGAGCTGTTACCGCAGTTGAGGTTTCGCCGGAGCAGGCAGAGACCATCCCTGCTTCGGGAACCGTTATTGCTGTTCCCAAACCTAGGGTTTCATCTCTGCCAGTGGGGGTGGTTTATCGGGGGTCCCCTTCAGCCGAGGTCTAAGAAGCTTTTTGTACTTTGTCCGAGGTCGATGTCACACTGATATGTGGCATGTATGACATCGACGTTGAGCAATTTGACCCCATTCTTCCTTCAGCCAATCAGACAGCCTATGACCCTCCTGCGGGTTATGAGGCGGTCTATGAGGAGTACTTTCATTCTGAGTTCTGTCTTCCCATCCCTGTTTCTTTATTCAGGATTCTTCATTCTTACAACCTTAGGCTTCCTCAAATAAAGCCAAACAGCCTGAAGATTATCCTCTGTTTTCTCTTATTTCTTAGAGCAACCGAGATCCCTTTTGACCATAGAGTCTTTAGGAGTCTATTCTCCTGTAGGTCTTCTGAAAGTTGGTATTATTTTACTAAGAGAGTCACATCTGAGGACTTCAATTTTGTCATTCATGTCCCTACTTTCAAGAAGAACTGGAAAGGTAGGTTCTTCTACATTAGGAAGTTAGGGCTGCCTCAGCTTGATATATGGAAGTCGGGTAAGGCCGATAACATAAAGCCAAGCCCGAAGTATTGTGATGAGGCAGCCAAGTTATATTCTCTGCCCATAGTCATCGACTGGCGTAGGGTAGATGACTCAGTTTTGAAGGCGGCCGACCTGAATTCCTTAGCTTCAGGTCCTCACTATAAGCCCCTTTCTTCTGACAATTTGGAAATAGTCCGGGGTATGCTCTTGTATTCCTTATGCACTTTTTTCCTCTTTTCTTTTTTAATTGCTTCCGTTTACAAACTTATGTTCTCCATGTAGGTTCCATGGCACCCGGAGGAAAAGAATTTGCAGCCAAGATTGCAAAGGCTGCATCCCGCAAGAAGGCTAAAGCAGCGCAGACAAGGGCCGAGGCTGCTCTGGGGCTGCCCCCAGCTGAAGATGTTGATGAGGCCGGCGTGGCAGTGCCAATGGTTGCTGAGCCTGAGGTAAACCAGCCAATTGTAGTTGCTTCTGAATCTGCCGCCCTAGGTATTTCATATTTCTTAGCCTGCAAATTTAGTTGTTCCCTTGGGCCATTATTACATTCTGATCACTATGGCAGAGGAAGGGGCCGAGGTCTCTCTGAGGAGTCCGACTTCAGTTGATCTCGGCCAAACTCAGCACAGTGAGGGCTCTGTGCTGGGAAAGAGACAAAGGGAAGATGCATTTGTCCCTGAGGCCGAGATGTTGCCTGCCCAAGTTGAGCAATAGACCTTGACGGTGGGCGAGTTTGATGAAGTGGACACTGTGATGAATCTGGCTATCGCCAATAGGATGAACAGTCTAATTCTGCCCGTAGACAAGCAGCGATTCTCAGCCGCATCTTGGGGCAGTCTGTCAACTCTGTTAACATCAACTCAGCCATGGTATGGAATAATTTTTCTTGATATATGCATTATATCTAGATATTTCACTAACACTTGGTTTTGGTGAAACAGCTCAAGGTACAACTGTCTGAGCTTATCAGCGGAGGTGATGAGCTGCAAAGTCATCTGGCAGCTAAATTCAAGGAGTTGGAAGGAGCCTCTCAGGACATCTCATCCTTGAAGTCAGAAGTCAGCAAACTTCAAGGACAGAAGGAAAAGGCGGAGCTCAAGTGGGCCACGGCTAACTCTTTGGTGGCCGATCTAGAGAAAAGAAATGCCGACTTGGAGGCATGTTATGGTCAAGTGATGACAGAGCTGGGGAACAAAGATGCTGTAATAACTTCTCTGCAGAATCAATTAGAGCAGCAGGCGGCCAACTTTGCTCTTCAACTTCCGGCGGCCAGGGCTGAAGCGGTGGCCGACTTCAGAAAGTCTGAGCTTTTTGAAGAGAACATGGTGCTGTTGCGAGGCCCATTTCTGCAGATGGTCCAGACAAAGGCCATCAATGTCTGCTCTGAAGTCTGCCCCAACTGAATAAAGAGGATCCTCGGCTAGTTGAACTCTATAACCCCTACGTTGAGGCCGAGTTCGTAGCTCAGTTTCTGAAGATCTCTGAAGGGGTAGACTTGCGTGAGGATGAGGAGCAAATTTAGGCCTCATTGTACTTAGATTGAAATGAATGTACTCTGTTATCAATGAAAATTTCAATCTTTCTGACTTGCAGTTTTTTTCCTTCTGCTTATTTTTGGGTTTTTTTGCTTTGCGTTTATTGTTGATGCCGAGATCTCACATCGGCGGTCATAATAATAAAAAGACTTTAAAATACAGAATAAACCTGTTATTCTGCTGAGCTGAGCCATGGATAGAGTAAGAATGAACTTTGCAATGCTTAAACCAAGCTTTAACTTGGACGATAGTGTTAATCCCAAGTCTTTAGTTTGTAATATTGCCTTTCAGCGCAACTTTACCCAGCTCTACTAGGTCAAACGAGGTGTATGTACATTGTTGTGTTTTACCTCGGCCTCTTTATGTTAAGAGGATTTTTAAAGCTTGTTTATACAAGTTTACCCTCTGGTGGGTTTTTACCTCAGGTCTGCTGAGGTTTTGCAAATCATCCTTTCACAGGTTTTTGCTTCGGACCTGCCGAGGTCTTGTTCTACCCTTTAGCGGACTTTTGCCTCGGACCTGCCGAGGTCTTGTTTGACACTCTAGAGGGCTTGTGCCTCGGACCTGCCGAGGTCTTGTTTTACCCTTTAGCGGGCTTGTGCCTCGGACCTGCCGAGGTCTTGTTTTACCCTTTAGCGGGCTTTTGCTTCGGACCTGCCGAGATCTTGTTTTACCCTTTAACGGGCTTTTGCCTCGGACCTGCCGAGGTCTTGTAAGAGCATTCCATAGGGCTCAAGATTTGCTTTGACATCTGATACGATATTTGATTCTTGATAGATGCTCCAAAGAAAACGTTTTGATATACAAGATAATTACAATTACATCACTGATGTAAGAGCCGAAGATGAGAAGAGTGCCAAGTCCGGGGGAGAGTTCGGCCTTCTAAAGTTTGTAATTTGTACGCTCCAGCTGAATGTACTTCAACTATTCGGTAAGGACCCTCCCACTTAGGGTTAAAAGTTCCTATTGGGATTGCATGACTAACTTCATTATTGCGCATCACTAGGTCTCCCACTCGAAAAGATTTCGGACGACGCGAGAGTTGCAATATTGGGAAACCAAGTTTTTGTATTGTGCCATGCGAATGTGAGCTCGGTCTCTTTTTTCCTCAAGCTCGTCCAAGTTTAACCGCAGTTCCTGATCATTGCCTGAGGCAGAGTAATAATCTACCCGGGCTGATGTAGAACCGATCTCTGTAGGAATAAGGGCTTCAGTGCCATATACTAAGGAAAAAGGAGTTTCCTTTGTAGAAGTAGATGGCGTAGTGTGATAGGCCCATAGAACGCTGGGTAATTCATCCACCCAACCAGTCCCTGCCTTATCCAGACGCTTTTTGAGACCATCTTTAATGATCCTGTTAGCAAGCTCTACTTGGTCATTTGATTGAAGATGGGCCACTGAGGTAAAGCGTTGCTTGATATGCAAATCATGGCACCAGCTTTTCACAGGGTCTTCGGCAAATTGCCTTCCGTTATCCGAGATCAAAACCTGTGGTAGGCCGAAGCGGCAGATAATATTCTTCCACAAGAACTTCTTTACTTGTGCCCCAGTTATAGTGGCCAAGGGCTCAGCCTCTATCCATTTGGTAAAGTAATCAATAGCTACTAGCAAAAATCTGACCGAGCCGGGAGCTCGGGGGAGAGGCCCTACTAAATCCATGGCCCACTGTACAAACGGCCAAGGGCTAGAAATAACAGCTAACTCATGGCTCGGCAAATGGGATGTCGGTGCATGAGCTTGACAAGATTGGCAATTTTTGACTAGCCCTTCTGCATCCTTGCGAATGGTAGGCCAATAGTAGCCAGCTAAATAGCATTTGCGGGCTAAAGAACATGCGCCAGAATGACTTCCGCATATTCCCATGTGCAACTCTCGGAGGATATAATCTCCCTCATCTTCAGGTACGCAACGCAGCCAAGGCTGTGAGAAAGACTTTCTATACAGCTGATCATTAAAGAGAGCGTACCTGGAAGCTTTTAGGCGAAGACGCCGAGCTTGAGACTTGTCCTCAAGCTGGGTTTGATGTTGCAGGTAAGTAACTATCTCATCCATCCACGTGTTGTGGTAATCTTGCTGCAGCACTTCATTGCCATCAAAAGCACGATGCTTTACCAACTCCACAACAATCTTCTTCCCTATCGTGGCCGAGGTGGATGAGGCCAGCCGAGATAACGCGTCAACCCGCTTATTTGCCGACCTGGGAATGTGCTCCACCATAAAGTGCTCAAACATTCCACCCAAATGTTGTACTTTGGCCAAGTATCGCTTCATGTTGTCCTCTTTGGCTTCATAATCTCCATTGATTTGAGAGACTACCAACTGTGAGTCACTTCGGGCAATTATTTGCTGTGCCCCTAGTTTTCGGGCAAGACTCAGCCCAGCTATCAAAGCTTCATACTCGGCCTCATTGTTGGTGGCTTCAAAATCGAAGCGCAAGGCATACTCCAACTCTTCCTTGTTTGGATTGATTATTAGGAGACCTGCTCCACTTCCCTCTTTTGAAGAAGATCCGTCTACATATAAGATTCAACCCTGTGTTGGGGGATGGTCTTCCTCGACAGACATCCCTTCGGCCAAGAAGTCTGCCAAAGCTTGAGCCTTGATGGAAGTGCGTGGTTTATACTCAATATCATAGTCAGCAAGTTCCATAGCCCACTTAGCAGCTCGGCCAGATGTGTCCGGCCGGGACAAGATTTGCTTCAAAGGCTGGTCCGTCACCACTATTATAGGATGGGCTTGGAGATAAGGTCGGAATTTCCTTGCTACCACTATCAGTGCTAAGATTATTTTTTCTGCTTTGGGATAACGCACTTCGGCTCCATGTAGAAACTTACTAGCAAAATATATAGGTCTCTGCACGGCATCCTGCTTCCTGAGCAGAACTGCGCTTACTGCCTCATGGCAGGTTGACAAGTATATATACAAAGTCTCCCCGGGAAGAGGAGATGTCAGCATTGGCACCTCGGCCAAGTGTGCTTTCAAATCATCAAACGCTTTCTGGCACTGGTCATCCCAGAGGAAAGCAGTTTGTTTCTTCAAAATCTGGAAGAAAGGAAGTGATCTTTCGGCAGACTTAGAAAGAAATCTGCTCAAGGCGTCAATTCTGCCTGTCAACCTCTGAACTTCTTTAATGTTCCGAGGTGGGTGCATATTTTCTTGGGCTTCAACCTTGGCAGGATTGGCCTGCACTCCTTCCTTAGAAACCATGTATCCGAGATACTTCCCCATACGTACTCCAAAGGTACATTTTTTCGGGTTTAGTCTCATACGTGCGTCCCTTAAGATGACAAACACTTCCCGAAGATTCGAGATATACTAATCAAGAGACCTGCTCTTGATCAACATATCATCGATGTACACTTTCATAACTCGGCCGATCTGATCTCGGAACAACGAGTTGACCAAGCGCTGATAAGTAGCTCCCGTGTTTTTTAATCCAAAAGGCATGCTGACATAGCAGTAAGTACCTGACTCTGTTATAAAGGAGGTCTTTTCTTGATCCTCCTTTGCCATCATGATTTGGTGGTAGCCTTTGAATGCATCGAGAAAATCAAAGACCTCATATCCCAAAGTAAAGTCCACCAACCTGTCAATTTTTGGTAGGGGGTAACAGTCCTTCGGGCATGCCTTATTCAAGTCAGTATAATCAACACACATTCTCCAGGTCTTGTCGGGTTTGGGGGCCACAACGGGGTTTGCCAACCATATTGGATATAAGACCTCTACAATAAACTTCGCCGCAAGGAGTTTTTTGACCTCCTCTGCTATCACCTTATTCCTTTCAGGAGCAAAGTTCCTCTTCTTCTGCTTAATAGGTCTGACCTAAGGATCAACGTTGAGCCGATGTTCGGCTAAGGTAATTGGGATCCCAGGCAGAACTCTCTCAACAAACTCTGGAGCTGAGCCAGCAGCTCAGCGGGCATCCACGTCCTGATCTTAATAGTGTTGTCGGGCTGAAGGGGATCAAGGATGAACTCTTGGACTGCATCGTTTGAGTGCAGACGCTCCTCGGCTGGGGGAATGAGATCATCCAGATCAACTTGTTGGACGGCCCCACCCCCTTGAGTGGCAACTGCGTAACAGTTCTGTGCCACCGGAATATCCCCCGAAGTGTAACCACTCCAGCTGTTGTAGGAAATTTCATGCTAACATGCAAGGGTGAAACGACTGCTTCCAGAGCTACCAAGGCTGGTCGGCCCAGCAAAATATTATACGCCGACCTCTCCTTGATCACCACAAAATCCATCCACAAGCAGCGATAAGCGGGAGGCTTTCCAAAGCTGACGTTGAGAGTGATCATGCCCGCCGGCCGAACTGGCATACCGGTGAACCCGTATAGAGATGAGGTCACCGGTGTCATTAGGGAAACTGCCAAACCCAACTGTTTATATACACTATAATACATCACATTTACAGCGCTTCCGGTATCCACATATACTCTACGTACTTCCACAATATTGTCAGGTGCCAAATGTATGCACAAACCTATCACTAGACCCGTATTATTAGAGTCTAGTGGAACAATGTCTTCTGGTCCATAGACCAGTTCCCGGGCTAACCTCATCTTTTTGGCGGGAGGCCCAGATGAAGTCCCTGATGAACTAGGATCCCCCTGGCCTTTCTGAGGTGGCCCTCCTGCGATGGTATATATCACGGAGTTGACTTGAGGCTGCGCTGCAGTTTCACTTCGGCCTTGGTCCTCGTCATCGTGCGACCTGAGTTCACCGAGGTGGGGACTTAGGTCGGCACTTCTCTTTTTGAGGGCTTTTACGAAAGTCCAAACGATTATGCAGACGTGAGCGTAGGTCATAAAATTGCTTCAGATGTCCTTGCTCAATCAACTTCCGAATCACCTGAGCTAAATGTCGACAATCCTCTGTGTCATGGCCGACGTCCCGATGATATCGACGGTATAACTTAGGATCCCTCTTATCCCTGGGACCTGCCAGGGGTTTAGGGTCCGTCCTCAATCCATCCTATTACATCACAGTCAAGATTCTATCTTTGGAGGCTAAAAGGGGCAGACCTTCCCTGCCTCGTTTGCCTCGGCTCCCCAATCGATCAAACGCACTGCGTCGATCTCGGTCTTTGCCCTCACGTTGGTCTCCTTTCGAGTTGGGCGGGGCTTCACGCCGAGAACCTTGCTCGGCTTCCTTCTTTAGTCGGTTTGCCTCTTCACCTCAGGCAAACTGATGGGCTTTCTCCAGACATTCCCTCAAGGATGTAGGTCCTTCTTCAGCCAGCTGAGAGAAGAGGCGGCCTGCTCGAAGGCCATTGGTGAAGGCAGCTGCTTTCACTCCTTCATTTCGGTCACTGACCTGCAGTGACTCATCCAAGAAATGTTGCATATACTTCAACACTGATTCCTCGGGACCCTGTCTCAAGGTCATCAAGTGTGAAGAATTTTTAACGAAAGGCGCACTGGACACAAATTGAGACTTAAACTTTTGCGCCAACTGACTAAATGATTCAACCGACTGATGTGGGAGCTCCTGGAACCATCTCCTGGCTTTTCCCCGCAAGTACATGGGAAACGTTTTGCAATGCAGCGGGTCAGGCACGTTCTTCAAACTCATAGCCGTCTGGAATTGAAAGAGATGATCAGTGGGATCTGAGGTTCCATCATAGGTGTCCATCTTAGGCACCTTAAAGTTATCCGGTGCCATGTACTCAGTGATGTCCCATGAGAAGGGACTCTCCGGGACTATCCTCATATACTCCGGCTTAGGTTCCCCAGAACGGCTCTTTGGCTTATGATGGTCAGCCTTCTGACGCACACTCTTGAAGGATCGGGGCCTTACGCCAAGGCGCTGCCGAGGCAAAGGCACCGACTCCACAGTTGGAGCTTTACCGCTGCTGCGTCTGGGGTCCGCCATGAACCCTCGAGGACCGTGAGAGGATTGCTGATAAGTCTTTTCTCTGGGATAGAGAGGACAGAGATCCTCCTCCATGTCCTCAACCTCAGGACGTTTTCCCTTGAGCCGCTCTACCAAAGCCTCGAACACCTCTAAGTTCTCGGCCACATACTTCATGGCCTTATCCCGCTCTTCAACCGTTACTCCAAGTACCTTTTTTGTACCCAGTTCAGGCCCTCTGGAATCCTGTCCAGGATGACCAGAATGAGTATCTTTACGACGATGAGGATTAGAGGATTCCTCCAATCCTTCATGTGGTGCTCTCCCCATAAGAGCTAACTCAAATCCTTAAATAGTATACTTACGAAAATTTGTTTGACGGATGTTCGGGGCCCTTCCTCTAGCGCCAATTTGATGATGTCAGATTTATCACCAAGTAAAAAGTATGATGTGGGGATATGCCGTCAACTCTCCGTCAGTTGTCTGTGTGGACTGTTAGCCGACTTGCACAAGGAACAAGGTCAGAGGACCCGGGATATATGGGCCCGGGTAATACCCTCCGACGCCCAAGTCAATGGAGGCCATTTATGGAGAGGTTTATATATTGGTAATAGTTTGTATTTAGAAGGTTTTCTGGTAAACCTGGTTATTTTCACCGTGAGGAAGATGAGTCATAGTTGTAATTTGTGAATTTTCACTTGCCCTTCTCTCTCCTGTTTTCTGCCTTTTATATGGCTGATTGGGCCAATGCATGGCAGAGTCCGGAAATCGTGACATGCAAGGAGGTCACTTTTGATGACTCTTACTCTTGCATGCTCGCCAAGTGGCACTCTGCTGAGCTGAGTAAGCTGGCTTGGGACACCTGGCTAGTAGTTTCACCAGGTAGAATTACCCAGGGTAAACTTCTAGAGCCGAGGCTAAGCCTTGTATAGATAATCAGAAGTGCTCGTGATGGCCTGGGCCATGGGGTCGGCTTGCTGAGACGCAAGTGGCCGACTTCAAATAGCATAGGTCGGCCTATCATGATGACCAGTTATCACAAGCGTGGCCGGCGACCGTCAGCCTAGATGGAGCCGAGGCTGAGATGTGGCCTTTGGGCTGGGGTGCGCTGTGACCGTTTGGCCGAGGTGCGCTGCGGCCGAGATCACCCAGTCAAGTAACTGAACTTGAGTTACGTTGACCGTTTAACCTACCGTTGAATGTTGTCTTTTCTGAGCAGGTCAGATTTCGCCCATCACTTACATTTTTCTGCAGATTTCTTATCACCGATCTTTCAATATAAGAAAAGTCACCTTTACTCTCAATGACCCTGAATTTCACAAAGCCTATCAAATCCGCCTTTCTTTAACATCAAACTAGATTCACAAAGCCAATGAGTCATTACTCCAATGGTAATAATGAGGCTCCATGACTAAGAGGTCATGGGTTCAATTCCTGTCTAGAACAATACACCTATCCACGAATTGTGGCATTATTAAAAAAAATAGATTCACAAACAATCAGATTGGAGATTTTCTTATATTCTCCATGTTGAATTCTATGATTTTAAATCGTTTTCTGATCTAAATTTTGTCTATCGGATATTTGGAACTTGGTTCATTTAGAGTTTACTGTTTTTTCATTTTCTTTCCGAATCAGATATTTTTGTGGCAGTGACACGCAGAGATTCGTTCCTTTCTTAGCTTTCCTCGATTCCTTTGTTTTGCTTCTATTCAATTTCGTTTTAATTCAGTTGAATCAATTGCTATTCTTGATCAAATCAGGTGATCAAGTTTATGTTCTTGCAGTTTAAATCTTAATGTTCAATTTTATCATGGTATCAGAGCTCTTTCCTATTGAGATTGTGTGTGTTTGACAATTGAAATTTGTGTGATCATGGCTTCCACTTCGACTGCCAACATTTGAAACAATGATGTTGAAAATTTAGGATCCAATCCCTTTTATTTGCATCCAAATGAGAGTCCAGCTGCAGTGTTGGTACAGCCTCCACTCAGTGGACACAATTTTCACTTATGGAGTAGGACATTACGTATAGCCTTGACGATTCAAAATAAGTTGAGCTTCATTGATGGTTTCATGGAGAGACCTGATGAAGATGATGTGAATTATCTCGTGTGGAACCAATGCAACACCATGGTGCAGTCATGGATACAGAACTGCGTTATTCCGGTGATTGCTCAACGCATAATGTGGTTTGAGATAGCGTATGATGTGTGGAAGGATTTGACATTAAAGTACGCAGGAGGTGATCCATTCCGTTTATCAGATTTATTAGAGCAATTCTATGCCGTGAAGCAAGAAGGTATTTCTATAAACGAGTACTTTACCAGACTTAAGTCACTGTAGGAAGAAATGCTAATTTTGAGACCAATACCAAAATGTTCATGTAGTAGATGTACTTGTGATATTGTTGGGAAGATGAGTTAATTTGTAGAAGGAGAATTTGTGATAAAATTCATAAAAGGCTTGAGCGTTGAGTTTGATCCGGTGAGGTCTCAGATAATTGTAATGACTCCTTTACCTAGCGTTTCCACTGCATTTTCTATGGCACTGCAATATAAAAGGAAAGTCATGATTGGTAATGCACAGCCACAGTTTACTAATAATGCATCTGTCTTGATGATTGATGGTGTTGGTAAGTTTAATCGTGCGAGCTTTGCTGTTAGTAGCTTCAATCCTAGAGGACAGAATATGAATTTTAGAGGCAGTACTAGAGGAACCAGCAAAGTTTATCACAACTTCTCCCAGAGGCATGTATGCACTCATTGTGGTATGAGTCGGCATATAGTTGAAAGATGTTACAAAAGTACGGGTATCCTCCTGGATTTAAGGTCAGACCATATATGAACATGGTGGATAGATTGAGCCAGAAGATGAACTTGTCAGGTGGGCATGAAGGACATGAGTTTCAGTCAGTTGTGACACATAATCCTCAGCAAAATGTACCTATGCCTATGCTGACAGCAGATCAGTACAACAAATTGATGTGTATGTTGAATGAAAAGGGTGATGTGAAAGCAGGAGCTGTCTCTGAATCTATAGTTGCTCAACCTACAGTCATGAGTGCTCAGGCTATGATAAATTCTGATAAAGTAGCAGGTCAGTTGCAATCTAATATGCATAGCATATGGATTTTAGACTCAAGAGCCACTAATCACATTGCCTGTTCTTTGTTAATTTTTGATTCTTATGCACCCATTGAAAATGTATCTGTCAAAATGTCAAACAATGTTTCAGTTAAAGCAACTCATACTGGAACAATCATATTAATACTTATCTTGTTATTGCAGATGTATTATTTGTTCCAGCTTTTTCTTTCAATCTTCTTTCATTGAGTAAACTTTCTCTGACTTCTCACGTGTGTGCTTACTTCTATGATCATGAATGTATTCTTCAGGACCAATACTCCAAGAGGAAGATTGGTTCAGCTAGACTGAGAAATGGCCATTACTATGTCATTGGCAATCAGAAAATGCCAGACAGAGAAGCCACTCCTTCAGTGAGCACAAATTCTTTGGATGAGAAGTTTTTACCTACTTGTTTTTCTTCCTGTTCTCATTGTAATTTTCCTTCTATGTTGTGGCATATGAGACTTGGCTATGCATTCATGCCAAGAATAAAAGAGATAAATAATAAAAGAGATAAATAAAATTGAGCCTTTTGTTGTTGCCCCTGATGTTAATGCACATTGCAAAATTTGTCCTATGGCTAAACAGAAGAAATTATCTTTTCCTATTTCCATGTCAGTTTCAAAGGCCTGTTTTGATTTGTTACATATTGATATATGGGGATCATACAAGGTCTCAACCCTTTTTGGACAGACCTACTTTCTTAGCTTAATAGATGACAGAAGCAGGTTCACTTGGACCTATTTATTGAAAGCGAAATTTGAGGCAAGGCAGGTCCTTGAGAGTTTCTATCATTTTGTTAAGACTCAATTTAACAGGAGAATAAAGGTGATTAGATCAGACAATGCCTTGGAGTTAGCTCCAAATCAGTTTTTCTTACAGAAGGGCATTGTACATCAAAAGAGTTGCCCCTATACACCCTAGCAAAACGGGCTAGTAGAAAGGAAGCAACAACATATATTAAATGTTACTAGAGCTTTAAGGTCTTAGGCAAAGCTTCCTCTAAAATATTGGGGCTTCTTTTATCCAACATGCCACATACCTTGTAAATATCCTACCGACACCAATCTTAAACCAGAAAACACCCTTTGACATTCTTTACCATAAAACACCACAATATAGCCACCTCAAAGTATTTGGATGTCATGCTTTTGCTTATAACACAACACCTCAGAAAGGAAAGTTTGAAACCAGAGCAAAATCATGCGTTTTTCTTGGTTTTCCTTTGAACACTAAGGGTCATGTATTTTAAGACATGGATACTCAAACTGTCCACTACAAAAAAAGACTAATTACCGACTGTCTATAACAGTCAGTAAACTCTAGAAAATGGTCGGTAAACTGAATAGCGACTGTATAGCGGTCGCTAAACATCGGTTGGTAAACAGTGGTTGGCAAATGAATTTTGCGACTGTTTGAAAACGGTTGGAAAATTGTGACGGATTTAGCAACTGTACAGAGAAACGGTCGCAAATTACCGACTGTTTACGCGGTCGTGAATTATCAATGGCTTTGACTGTCGGAAATTAGTGATGGCTTTGACCGTCATAAATTACTGATGGCTTTTACAGACGTAAATTAGCGACAGCTTTGACAGTCGTACAATAACAACTGTTTTAGCTGTCGCGAATCAGCTACTGTTTTAGCGGTCACAAATTACCGACTGTTGTAGCGGTCGTAAATTACTGACTGTTTTAGCTGTCATTAATTACCAATTGTATTATCAGTCACAAATTACCGACCATTGTAGCAATCGTTAATTACCAACTGTTTTAGCTATCACTAATTACCAATTGTTTTATCAGTCACGAATTACTGACCGATTGTTTTAGTGGTCGCAAAATTACCATCAACAGACGCTAATTAGTGACGGTTGTGCGGTCGCTAATATTTATCTGTGACCAACCCATTTTAATGTTAGCTATGCTTCCAACGGTCGGTAAAGATGAAAACAGTAAATAATTTTAAGAAAAAACTGAAATATTCAAATATTAAATGATCTAATTACAAATTAAAATCCGATCAAAACTCATTACTACTGGAATTCTAATTGACCAGAATACTAAAGTAGCAAACTGAGATACCCATTCAATATCCAAAAACACATTTCTACTTTGAAGATCAAATTCAAATATCCAACACTACAACTGCAAATATATAGTAGTATTCCACAAAACATTTAATAGATTATAGAAAGATCTATGATACTAAGCAACAGAGGAACGAGCAATCACCATTACATTTCTATTCAACGACAAGTCGACATGCACTTGCAGGTCCAATGATCAAGACTAGATCCCTGTAATACAACCGACAGGTGGATTAGGCCAGCAAGTCAAGTATACATAACAAAAAAAGATCCATAAACAGTAACATTGAAAACCACATATACTCTACGCAAAGAAAACAAAAATAAACTCAAAATAAATTGAAACTATACGGCTAAACGTCGCACGTATTCCCTCCACCGCCAGATGATGGGTCATCTGGTCTGTTATGTGATTGAGCTAGAGAACATACGTCTGTGGGTCTGTCCCGTATCAAGGCTTCTAGAACTCTTACCTGAGAACGCAGTGAGTCCAATTCATCTACCTAAGAACACAGTTAGTCCAGTTCATCTTGCTGTGTTTAGATGTAGTGTTGTAATTCAGCAACTGATGCTGAAGTATATGCACTAGATACAGAAGTGTTGGATGAGGTGGTATTCTCAAAGTAAAAATTTGTAGATTGTCCCAACCTATACACTTTTCCTTTCTTCCGACCGCCAACAGCTTCATACCAAATCTCCTCTTCATTTTTTACCACTCCTTGTTCCGCATACCTATCTAACAATTGTTGATATGCGTCCTGCATAGCGAAATTTATAATTAAAGGAATATAATGTATATACGATTTAACTAACTGAACAAAAGACATCATGTAGTATATCTACAAATTTTTAAAATACACTTACCATCACAGATTTTGCCTTTTTGCAAGAATAAACTCTCTCTCCATTATCTACAATCCGTGAGTGTGTATCTACAATAGCCTGTACTGGTGTCAGAAACTTTCCTCCATACTTACACGCCTGCACAAATTGGAATTTAAAAACACAAGATACGTCATAAAAAATAAACATTCAATTATAATAACTACACCCTCACCCCAATAAAAAGTATATTAATAAACACATAATCATAAAAAAGCGCATTACCAAGAATAAGATCATAAAAAGTATTACCATACGCTGAATCATCTCAATAGTTGACACAGACCCGTTTCGATGACCAGGAACTACTTTGCCATCCTCCGAACCTCTCTTCCTATTATTCAAAACTCATTGCGATCTTTGTTGAAAGTCCGGATCTGATCGCTTTTCCATTAATTTGTCAAAAACATCTGCAGACATCCATATTGAACACTTATTTTTTGTACCAGCAGAACTTGCTAGTTCTCTCAACACACTTGCTCCGGTTCTATTGAATTCCTTCCGAACAACATTCTCTAGTTCAGAACGCCACTTGAAAGTTTGCTGAAATAACAAAATTAAGAGCATTAATCAAGTCATTTGCAGTGTAATATGAAATGATGAAATTCGATCGGATTCCACAATTGCATTGTTTCTTGGTAAAAAAATGATGAAATTCAACCTAATAAGCAAGGACCTTAAAAATATTCCACCAGTGATCTTTTTCATATGCAGGAGTCTCCCTCCAATTCAATCATGGCTCGGTGTAATGTTTCTTTATAGAGGAGGAAATACCTCGTGTGACCACTCCTTGACCAAACCTGTTAGAAACAATCAACAAGATATATATAAACATAATAAATATGTAAACAAAACATAATTTATAAATGCCAGAAAAATGATAAACAGTACTATGTATATGTTGAGCAGATGAGGAACAAGTGAAACGAAATGTCAGAAAGATGAAAAATTATGGACATGAAACCTGAAACCCTTGTTTAAAATTGCAGCAACAAAACAAAATTTATTGATAAGGAACTAACGTTAACATACACCTGTTGATGAGTCCAGAAATGCTCACCGGATGGATCAGAGATGACCCGAATTGTGTGCCGTTAACTCTTCGTCTAAATCTGTCTATGGAACCTGAGAAGGAAGAGAAAACGTTAGAGGTCCCAAGGCGCTGCCCCAGGAAAACCCTCCGACGCTTAAGTCAGTTATGGGTGTTTTAGTAGGCAATTTATGCTGGAATAAAGGTTTAGGTGAAACCTGTAATCATAACTCAATGAGTATCAGGCTTTTTAAAGCGTTGGCCGAGATGGAGTTCATCAAAGAAAGCTCCAGAAGGTTGTTCCAGATATTGTATCCCCCTCGTCTGGAAAGAGGGATATTTATACTCAAGATTGAGGAGGTCTGACCCTCAGCCCGATTGATGGGATGGTGATGTGTTTGAGATGGCGGTCTAATCTACTACAGAGCCGCAGTATGATGGAACAAGTGCCTGAGACCATACCTGTGCCAGTGGCTGAATCTATGATGTGTAGGCCGGCTTGTTATGATGACCTTGTACTAATCCAGTCGATACTTGACACCTGGAAAGTATTCTGCATAACTGCCTTGGTGGGTCCCAGGTGTCCGTAGATAATATCTTCCTCTGATCTTATCCGCGATACTCTGAGTAATAGTGTTTATGAGAGCAAGGCCGAGGCTGGAGCTTGGTGCTGATATGAAGCTGAGGCCAAAGTTGATCCGAGGCTAAGCTAAATATACCCTCAGAAGCACACTGTTAACTCCTTTATTTACCGAGGTTGACCATAAGAGGCTGCTTTGACTGAGGCATTGCCGAACCGAGGTGCAATATGTAAAACTGTCCTTGCGAGATGACTTTATTTCTCACCAGTCTTGGTCATGTTAGGCAAGTGCCGACCTGACTCAGGCATGCGGCCGAACTGACCAAGGATTATAGTTGAATTTGCCTTAGCCGTACTAATAAACTTGCTTCAGCTAAAGACATAAGACGGCCGAGCAGAAGTGCAATCCTGCCGAGCTACAGCAGTTATCTCAGACCTTAATTTGTCGTTGACCGTTTGTTGACTAACTGAATATTTTTTGGCTCATCATTTGCCCCCAGATTAGTTTGGCCGAGCTGACCAGGAAGGGCAGGCTAATCAATTCAGAGCCTTTAATGATTTGTCCTTTCAAGTGTGACGTGTCTGCCTCTGATTGGGCTGCTCTGCGCATTTACTGTCTGCGCAGAGTACGAGGCGTCAGTGACGCACCTTTTCATTTTTGGCAGTTACAGAGATCGAGAGCGAAAACATCGAGGTGACCCTTGGGCTGCCGAGATGAAGGCCTATAAATAGATCCTTCAGATTTACAATTCTCCTCTTCTGCTTTCTGCATTGTGCTCTCTCATACTCTTCTTCTCCGGCATTATTCCTCCGGCAATCTCAACTTTCTCCGGTTTTCTCCATCTTCTCCGGCCTTCTTCCTCCCCTTTTTTCAGCTTATTTTCTTTGTAAGTCTTCTTGTTTTCACTTTTCATCATGTTTGCTTCTCCTTCTCATGATTCCCAGAATTTCTCTGAGGGTGCTTCTTACACCGCCGGTGGTGAATGAAATTCTAGATCTCCATCCCCGTCTGGTAGGACGGTCTCTGCTGATGACCGTCCAATAAGTAGTCTTCACAGAACCACTGGTGATACTGCTCAGTCTAGCAGAGCCGTCACAGTGGTTGACTCCTCGCCGGAGCAAGCAGGGACTGCCCTTGCTCCGGCATCTGCAAATCCCTCCATTCTGCAGAGGGCTCCATCTTTTTTACGGGGTTCCTTGAAAGAGGTATGTCTTCTCCTTTGGTTCAAGAATCTTTTTGTTCATTGTCCGAGACCGATATGAATCGAATCTGTAAAACCTACAGAATTGACCGGGATCGGTTCGGACTGCTTCTGCCTCTTCCTAGTCAGACTGCTTACGATCCTCCAAAGGATTATGAAGCAGTCTACGAGGACTACTTTAAGACGGGGTTTAGCCTTCCCATTCCTGAACCCTTAGTTCGTATTCTTCGTGCTTACGGTCTTAGAATTCCTCAGATCCAACCTAATGGTCTGAAACTTATCCTTTGTTATATCCTCTTTCTTAGAGTAGCCGAGTCTCCTTTTAACACATGTTTTTAGAGTCCTTTTTGCTTGTCGGGCTTCGCATAGCTGGTATTATTTCAGCAAGCGAGCCTGTAACAGCGATTTTCCCTTCGATGTTAATATTCCTACCTTTACCAAAAATTGGAAAGGTAAATTCTTTTATGGCAAGAGGGCTGAGCTGCCAAAGGGGAACATCTGGAAGTCTGGCTGGGCAAACAATCTGAAGCCGGGCCCAGATTACTGTAATAAAGCAGCCAGACTTTGGAGTCTACCAATCGTCATTGACTGGCAAAGGGCGGATTGACATTGTGATGGCGGCTGACCTGAGCCATTCGGCTGTGGGTCAGAATTATCTGCCCCTTTCTCCCGACAACTTGATTATTGTCAGAGGTCGGTCTTGATACACTTTTCCTTTAGTATTTTTCTTACTTTAAGTAGCTAACTATTTCATCCTTGATGCAGGCTCAATGGCTTCTGGCAACACTTCCCATGCTAGCAGAATGGCCAAGGCGGCAGCCAGAAAAAGAGCTCATAAATCTAGAAAAATGGCTGCTCTTACTCCTGCTGGGGGAACCTCTGCTCCAGCTCTGCCCCCGGTTCCTTCTACTACTGAGCCCATGCATGAAGAGCCCCAAACAAGTAACTAAAACTTTTTTTCAACCTGTCTTTCACTTGGTTGTGCTCTGGTTCTGACTCATTTGATGTTTCTTGCAGCTCTGCCGATTGAAATTCAAGATGACGAGCCCGAGGTCCAACCCCAACCTCTGGTCTCAGCTGAATTTGAAGAGATGGAAGAAGCTGGTGAAGGCTCGAGCCTTCGCCCAAGAAAAAGGCAAAGGGGCGAAAGCTCTAGTGGCCAAGGTGCGGGACCGTCTCAGCCTCTGGAAATGGCTTCAGCCGAGCCAACTGAGGAAGCCCTGCCTCAGCCAGCTGAGTCGCATAACCCAATCCTTATTGGGTTTTCAAAGGGTGATTCAGCTGTGGACCCAGCCATAGCCAAAAAGCTGAACAAAGTGGTTGTCCTGCCCTTGGATCAGCAGAAGTTCGAAGCAACCCCCTGGGAGAATCTAAAGGAAGTCCTCCATTCCAACATCGCTCTGGTAAGTACATGAAACTTTTTCTAAGTGTTCATTTAGTTTCACTTGTCTTTTTTCTCACTTTGTTATCCTGACAGGTCCGAGCCCAAGAGTTGGAAGCCTTGGCTCGTGGAGAAAAATTTTATGACGATCTCCAAGTCAAGTCCCGGGAGCTTGAGGAGGCCAATCAACAGAGAGCTAGGCTGACTCAGCGGATCAACGCTCTGCAGGCCAAGGTATCCACACTCCAGCAAAGGGCAGAGGATGCGAAGATGAGGTTGGCTACTTCCAACTCCAAGGTGGATGAGTTGGAACACAAAGTGCCCGACCTGGAGATGGTTTCCACTCAATCTTTGACTGAGATTGAGGTTTTGAAGAAGGAGAAAGCTGAGCTGTTACAGAGGAGCAACACTTTTGAAGAGCAGCTGGATCAACTGCGTCAATAGTTGGCCGAGGCTGAGGTTAAAGCAGTTGCTGACTTCAGAAGATCCCAACTGTTCGAAGAAAACATGATTCTGCTGCAAAGTTCAGCTATGGAGGTCGGCCAAACAAAGGCCATCGACGTCTGCTCAGAGATTTATCCAAATTTGAACAAAGAAGACCCTCGTCTGACAGAACTGTACAATTCAGCAGCTTCCCAAGAATTCGACACTCAGTTCCAGTAATTCTTCGAGGGAGCTGACTTGAGAGAAGACGATGACTAGTCTTAGAATCTTCTTTGTAATATTGCTGAGCAGACATGAATATATTCTGTACTCCAAATTTCTTTATCAATGGAAGATTTTCTAAGTCTTTGCAACTTGTATTTTCCTTCTGTTCTGCTCTTCAATTTCAGATTTTTTGCTAAATTTTTACTTTCCAAACTTATCGCTGCTGAGATCCAATGTCGGCATTGGCAAACTTAACCAGTTTAATTGAAAATAAACTAAGTTACCAAGCTTTAAAATGTGGAATAAACCTGTTATTCTGCCGAGCTGAGCCAAAAATTGGCTACGAATGAATCTTGCATTGCTTTAGCCGAGATTCAATCTTAATAATGCTTAATAATAACCCAAGTCTTTGATTCGACTTAGCCAAAGTATTTAAGCTAAGAAGATATTTTGGCTCATGTTTCCCTTGTAGCGGCCGAGATAATTCTGTTCAGCACTTTTTAAACTAAACTTTTTCATAGAGCTAATCTAGACTCAAGGATCTGCTCTGCCGAACATTTCTTGGATTTCTCCAAGTGTTGACGGATAAGTCATTTACTCTTATAGGACCGATATGGACTCCAGGGTCCGCCCTGTATTATATTTTTCTGCTCAGCAATTCTTGAACTGAGCTTTCGCTGAGCCGATCTGGACTCCAGGATCTGCTCCGCCAAACGTTTCTATGACTCTTTCCAGTATTGACTATTGAGTCATTTTACGTTTATAGAACTGATCTGGACTCCAGGGTCTGCCCTATATTATATGGCCCAAGTTTCCCTTGTAGCGGCTGAAATAATTCTGCTCAGCAATATTTTGGACTGAACTTTCATAGAGCTGATCTGGACTCCAGGATCTACTCTTCCCAACACTTCTTGGATTCTTCCAAGTGTTGACTATTGAATTATTTTGCTTCTCATAGGACCGATCTGGACTCCCTGGTCTGCCCTATATTATATTTTTCTGCTTAGTAATTCTTGAAATGAACTTTCACAGAGCTGATCTGGACTCCAGGCCTGCCCTGACGAATGCTTCTTGGATTCTTCCAAGTATTGAGACTAATGAGTTATTCCTCTCATAAGACTGATCTGGACTTCAGGGTCTGTCCTATATTATATGGCCCAGGTTTCCCTTGTAGCGGCCGAGATAAGTCTATTCAGCAAGTCTTTTGAGCTGAACATCTTTGAGAAGACTGATCTGGACTCCAGGATCCGTCTTGCTGAGGTGTGAAACTTGTCACAGTCAAGATTCCTTTGAGATCATTTTATAGATAACACATGGTTGAGCCCCCACATGGGAAGACATTTTGTCCGAGCTGAGCCATGCCAAATTAGAAGGCTAAGGCCTTGAGAGAATTAAGGTTAACCCCTGACAAGCCTTAGGACCGAGGTCGACCATGAGGTGGACATGCACGCCGAAGTGGACCCCTGATAAGCCCTAAGGCCGAGGTGAACCTTTGTCGTGGTTGGAAGATGCCATACTACTTCCTTTACCTAATGAGCCATAAGAGAGAAGTCACCGAGGTGGAAAGCTTCTGTCCCGAACCCCTTTATGAGCCATAAGGCAAAGATCGGCTAAAGGCGAATCTTGTCAGGCCCCAATTTTGTTACAACTCATAAAGTGAGCGTCAGGTAGGCACAGAGCTTTCTTACACCTAGATGAATCCCTCAGTATGAACCATAAGGTGAAAAGAAAATAAACATGCCCCCAAGCCAAGCTGAGTAACAGTGTCTTGGCCGAACTGATCAGGACCAGACATATTGCCAAATAAATGTACTGAGCTGAGCTAGCTGAAGAACTTGATTAAGATGAAAGTTTAAGTCTCATTTGCCGATAAAGAGCATTGTTTAATATATGGGCCACTTTTTTACAAATAGCAAATTTGTAATAAACATTGAAGGACAATGACTTTAAAGTACATTTATGTACATGAGGATTTATACACACTAGAAAGGTGAAATATGATTCATTTGTGGGCTTATGTTTTTTAGATCAGTTTTATACTTTCGGAGACCCGCAATCTTTGCCCATCCGAATCTGAATCCTTGTCTTTTGGCGACCTGTGCTGATGTCCAGGTCGTCAACTTTCATCCAAAGAAGGTCGGCTAAAGTCCAGCCTATTGTGCAGCCTTGACCTCGGATTGTAAAACCGTTGTAGGTGGCCGAGCTCAATCAGATGCCCAATCTCTTGGCCGAGCTGCCTGCAATCTTCTGTATCATGACCAATATCATGATGATAAAGGCAGTACAGTTGATGATTCCTCTTGTGGATAGGTCCTGTTAGGGGCTGAGGATCTCTTGTCAGACCCTTCTTCCTCATGTAGGAGAGAATGTTGGCCTTTGAAGCCAACAGAGAATTTCTTTCTTTCCCTTGGCCTCCCAACCGAATCCGGACAGAACGCCTTTCTTGCAGCAGGGCTCTATCTTTATTGTCAACTTCTCTGCCAGGTTTGAATGGTGGCAGCCTCTTTTGTGCGCGTTTTAAGCTCTGGTGGCTAGACCTTGTCATAAACTCAGGCTGACGCTTGGGATGATAATCAGGCCGAGTTGGAGAGTTTTCCAAGAGTTCTTCTTGTGGAAGAGAGTTACTGGGATGGAACCTGCTGGGTCCTGCCTGATGAGGTTCATAACCGTCATCCATGTCAAGATAATGAGAATGCACATAATGTTACGAAAATGCAAGATCAAGGACCTTTAACAAGAAGTAAAACTAAGAAATTAATGCATGAAGCAGGGGCCTTTCTATTTAAACATGTGCAAGATGAACCAAGGGAACTTATAGATTGGGTTCACCTTATTGAACCTACAACATGATTTGTAAGAAATTTTAGAACCATCGTAAAATATCATTAGCATAGAATGTGTTCTTTATTTTGTTTTTTTTATAAATGTTTATGTTGTATTAGTTTAGGCCCATTTCGGATTGTGAGTTTCTGCAGGATCCGTTTTGGTTGAATTGACGTATCTTTCCAACCACAAGGCCAAATTAGGAGTTACAAGATGCGTTGGAAAGCTAAGACAAAGATCTACAACTTTCATGTTTTGTACTTTTCCCAAATCGGTCGTATTGGCATCCAAAAAGAGCATGCAAATGGAAGTACTATTTCTACCGAATTCTGTGACATGCTTTCAGTAATTTGGATGTATCTCCTCAATGGTTGGGCCAAATGCAAAGAAATTTATATGCTTATTTTCTACACTCAATTGGATACAATTCTCTAAGAAAGAGCAAGGCCTAATTCGGATTGGAAGATGTCCAACAATCAGCCACAAACCAGAAAAGATTTGAAGATGAAGACAAATCCTTAAAGTCTTCCATGAATAGTACTTGAGGGACCTACTTTGAAAATCATCATTCAAGACTTGCAAGACTAGTTTTTATGGAGCCTACATGAATAGTTTTTAGAAGTGTGTAGTCTTTTCAATCATTATTTCAATTTGTAAGATAGTTTGTTGTCTTGTGATATTTTTGCCTATAAAAGGCACATAAGAGAAGCTTTATAATCTCACACCTTCAATGAAAATTTCTTCTTCTTCAAGAGCAATTCTTGTGTGTTTTCTTGGTTCATATTCAAGATCAAGGCTAGAATCTTTCAAGGCTTGAACATCCTTGTGAGAGTTGTCCAATTCCGGGGAGGAAAACATCCAAGAGGGAGGTATCTTGCTTGGGTTATGTAGAACTCATTGGAGGACTTATGCTCAAAAGGTTTTCTTCAACTTATTTGGAAGCAAGGTGAAGCTATCTTCATTGTGCCTAAACCATATTTGGAGGAGAAGCTTTAGAGTTAAAGAAAGATCCATTCTTGCACGTATCAAAGTGGTATCAGAGCGAAGGTTTTTCTTCAACTCAACTTATCATTTCTTTGTGTCAATTTTTCTTTCTTTCGTTCTTCTCTTCATCCACCATTCAACCATCTTATTAGAAGGTTGAATTCTATTTGATTTAGTGTCTTCTTCTTGTTTTGAATTGTACAATTTAGAAACAAAAAGAAACCAAAACCAAAACAGTTTATCCGTGTGTTTTCTAGTTCATTATTTTTTCTATTAAATTCACTTCTTTTTCTGTTACATCTTGTCTTCTTTGTTGTTCATTATTCAAAAAAAAGTGTCATCTTTTTGTTTATCAAATTTCTTTGTTTCTTCCGGTTCAACAAGCAAAAAACTCAAAAAAACCGATATACAAGCTTACCGTATCAATTGGTGATATAAGGTTGGATTGGACTCTGGACAATTACCGTAACGCTAGACCTACATGAAATTAGTGATATAAGGTTGGATTGGACTCTGGACAGTTACCGTAACGCTAGACCTACATGAAATTGGTGATATAAGGTTGGATTGGACTCTGGACAATTACCGTAACGTTGGACCTTGGATTCGACTCTGAGAACTTACCGTAACGCAGGACCTATACGAAATTGGAAAGGACTAAGGACAAACATCTCATAAAACACTTAAAGATTATTTCTTTATGATGATTTATGGTTTGTTTATTTCATTTGGGTGATTTCAATTTCTTTATGTTTAGACACGTTCTTGGACTTTAAGTTCTTTGTTTAGAAGCTTTTCTGCATTACTTATATTCAATCCATTGTTTATATATCTACCCTGGTCTATCCTATATTCTTGTTGTTATCGAAGCTCTTAACTTCTTTTAGACTTTGTGTTTGTTTAGTTGTATTGTGTGGTGAGCTTAGTTGCATTTTCTTGTGTTCAATATTTGATTTGACAGCCTCGACAAGAAAGAAAATCAATTTGTTCATCTTGAACAACTTACCAGCCTACTACACAAAAAAACATCAAGATATCCATCCAAAACAAATACACAAAGCCTTACCAATCAATTTTACCGAGATATATACACCTTGTTTAGCTTTGAACAAGGAAAAAGAAAAAGAAAGAAAGAGAAGCTTATTTCAAAGAGAAGTTTGCACAAAACAATTAAAAGTGCAAAGAGCAAAAGAGCTGGTCTTGTTTCCTTCATAAACCTGAAGTACCCATTTGTTTTCACTTTTGAACACTTGAGTGCTTCTAGTTCATTCATACTTGCATCTAGCTTGCATAAAGCCTAAGATTAAGTTAAGGATTGCCTAGAGCAACCCCTTAGCATTTCTTTGGCTCAGCTTATTACATCAAATTTGGTTTCAGTTCTCTTTGAATCTTAGTACATTCCAAGTTTGTTGTTTATAACATTGGAATTGTGAGTGAATTGGTGGGATACTTGTGAAGAAGATTTACTTTACATGATTGAAGTTATCGAAATTGATACTCACTTGGCAAGTTTGTTTTGAATTGTTCTAGCCTCAGATTCTTCAAGAAGACACAAGATTGTGTGAACTACAAAAAGAGAGAGAGAGAGGGACAAACACTTGTTTTTTTGTTTTCCACTAACATAATCAAGTGTCTTTTGTCTTTGTGTTAGTTTTTCTTTTTCTTTTTTTCCAATTTCAGGTAATTGTACCATGGATAAGACACCTGAGAGTACCGTGAGTCTTAACAAAGAAGGAGAAAGATTGCCCACAAACGTGGACGATTTAGCACAACTAATGCAAAAGATGTTGTGGGAAATGAAATTGATGAGTAGCCGTGTAGAGGGCCTAGAAAAACAGTCACAATCTCATCTACAAAATCCTTTACATGAAGGACAGACATCACATGTACCGGAACATAGGCTTGAAAGCCATGGGTCTTTTGCTCTGGAAAGAGGAAGAGGTAGAGGCAGAGGCATAGGAAGAGGGCTTAATAGGGATTTCATACCTATGAGGACCTTTGATGAAAGAGAAGAAGAACCACACCAAATGTTTGATGACTATAACATTGAGGAAGAGTACAACCAATTTCGAAACCGTGGGAATCAAAAGAATAACCCACAAGAAGATGAATTCATCAAAACAAAAGTGAACATCCCCACATTCCATGGAAGAGTGATGCTGAGGCATATTTGAAGGGGGGAAAAAGGTAGATCTCATATACTCTTGTACAAATTATACTGATTTGACTAAAGTGCGCTATGCAGCTATAGAGTTTGCAGATTATGCCTTAATTTGGTGGGATCAACTACACAACATAAGGGAAAGAACCAGACAAGCACCAATCTCTACTTGGGAAGAAATAAAAAATTGAGATGAGAAAAAAATTCA